>JARHVA010000120.1:1785000-2507500 GCA_037957365.1 Torreya grandis | reverse complement strand
CAACCTTGGGTTTCAATCAAATATTTTTATTTGCATGAAAATACTATTTATACATATGCAGAACTCTGTTATGCTATCAAAGTCTTTTTTTAATGCTATCACAACCTTCAAAATAGTAAAATACTTTTTCAAGGTTCCATGCACTTTGTAGGAACTGTTTGCATATTTTCATCCAATGGGGAGGCTGCAAGTAAAAGAGCCAAAACAAATTTATGGTTAACCGCATCCAATCTAAAAAAACTTAGAACCTTACTTTTTTTCAAGCCTCTAAACTAGAGCTCTATGAGCTACACCCAAAACACAATCTAGCCTAGCTTTCAAGTGTGTAAAACCATTAAAGAAGTGATAATTACAACAAAAAACTTGACCTAATTTTAAATTTTCACCTGAGCTCTATAAATTTTAAGCCTTGTTAATAAATAAGAACCCTAACAATTTTTTCAAAAGGTCTTAGTAGGTCGCAAGATAGAAATTCACAGATCTCGTGGAGGTGGGGGAGCATTGTTGCAATTGTTGAGGAGCTATTACTGCATATACAAGTACATTATTATTATTTTTTACAGGTGATACCCACCTTCAGGGTTTGAGACTTTAAGCTACTCAGAGAGCTCCCTAGATTTTTATTCTATGAACAAGAAAAGGATAAACTGATGCACACTGAAATGTTTGAACTTGAGAACATTGCATTATATTCAGTCAAAATTTGGTATCTATTTGGGCTTTTGATTTTGAATAAGTAGAATTACATAAATGATAATTCTACTTCTCTAGCTTGATTACGATGGGTCTACAAAATGTTCAATTTGGTATATTCTATTTGCATGGCATCGACATGGTATTTTTGTGGTATACTGGTTGTCAATGTTTTAAAAATATGACTGTTGTCTTTTAAAAATCCTTTTTGATCTCACATCATCTTATTATTGCTGCATGGATCACCGTAAATCATTGATCTAGATGTGAAGGATCAAACGTCATTAGCTGCTTTGGATTTGTTGAAAATTCCTCATCTATCTCACACCATTGGATCAATTTGATTCAGATAAACACATACCATTGATCTTGATCAATGGATTATGCCCCTTGCTCTATGGATCACCAATTTAGATGTGTATGATTTGATACATAGCATCGATCTTTAAAAGGTGTTCATGTTTTAATTTATGGCATAAAATATTACTAGTTGTCATTCCTACATTTATCCATAAGATATTTTACTTTTTAACATCCAACACACACTGTTAGATCATCCTTGGGCAAACAAACATGCTTCATTGGATCATGATCCATAGGATGCACTGGCATTAGATTTTCAATATTCCTTTACTGAGAAGGTGGTACTTGTCACCCTCTCGCTTGTCTTAGGACTTCTATGAGGCTCAACTCTAATGTTGGTATGACCACCCTTTGACATCCACATGACCATCAAATTTGAACTCCAATGGTTAATTGTCTGAGATTTATTTTGACATTGATACACATATCAATGACATCTACATGATGGTCATTGACATCCACAAGACTATCATAATTTAAACTACAATGGTTTAATTGTTGAGCTTAATTTTGATGTCCATGTGATTGCCAATGATGTTGGTGCGCTGGGCTAGGGGTCCCAGCTGAATGAATGCCCAACCTGTATCCTATATCCCCTTCAGAAGCAAGATGAAAATCCTCATAACAGATCCTGGCTGCCAATAACAAAGCTGACAGATCATTTGGTCTTTCCCAATTTGTTCAAAGACTTTCTCAAGAGATTGAGAGCAACACTGTTTTGCCTTACACCACTATAACAAAGAGCCAGGTCATTCTAGTGATCAGACCTTGAATAAATTCTAGGCAAAACCTCCTTAATTTGCTTTGCTAATACAAAGGTTTGCCCACCTAGAGAAAGTGCAAAAGAAAGGTGATCGATAACTACAGGATCCCAAGCAATTTTGCGTAGACAACATAAAATTCCTTGAATGTGTAAAGTTGCTGCAGAATGTATTTTCAAGCTTTTTGCCTTGTCCAAACATATCTCAGCATCACGCCAATGAGAGAGATTAGAATATACACGAGCCAAATCTTGCCAGACTTCAACTTCCAGAACTTTGTTACCTTCAGCCTTCGGGGAATATTTCCCAGCTCCAAAGCTCTTTCTTTGTGCCTGAACCAAGGCAAAAAGACACCTGTACGTTTTAATGGCATTCATAGGTGACAACTGAGCAATCTGCAACTTTGCCTTCATTCTCAACAACACTCCTTGCTCCCATTTTCCTATTTCATCTAAAGCAACATCGAGGACAATTTTTGCTTTAGAATAACGTTTTTGAGCCGATAATATTAGTGCCAGCAGCTTCCAACCCTTTAAAAATGAACCTACAGTTATGTCCAAGAACTCTTTTACATGGCTTAGAGCTAGATTAAGATTGCGATTTTGAGCATGTTCCAGGCCCAATTCAAAAATCAAGTCTGAGCTTTGTCTTTCCCAATTGATAGCTTCCTCTAAGGATTTTAAAGCTTCATTCTGGAGATGAGTTCTTTCCAAGTCTGAAGATGAAACTTTGGCTTGCTTTTCTAGGGCAAGGCCCAATAAACGATATGCTACACCCTTCAGGTGCTCAAACTTTCCTTTGGCATTCTCTAAAGCTCTTCTTGCATATTCTATCCCATAATGTAATCATTATTCTTTAAGCTCTTAAGGGAAATTATATACACACAGGCCTGCTTACAGCTGAAGCAGAATTCTACAAATGACATAAAAAATCAACATCATTCTTCTTGATCAAATAAGAACACTTACAAATAAAGGAAAAGATACATCCATGAGCATGATCAATGGCCTTCAAAGGCCTTATTAGACATCTTCACACCTCCTTTTGTTCTCACATCCAATCTTCCATTTTCTCTTTATCAGACCTGCATTCTTAGGTACTTTTGATCATTCTTCCTCTCTCCTTGCTGAATAAGAAATTCTCCTTCTATCCTTCCTCTTTTCTACATTCCTCTTATTCCCCCCTTAATGAATTTTCTTTTGCTCTTTTTCTAAGAGCCTCCTCTCTAACTTCTACGCCCAACTTGGGCTCGGGATAAAACAAAAACAGTTTTTAATTTTCAACAATATACTAAGGTTGAAATATTTTCAACCACTCCTTTATTTCCTCAACAGCCCTAACAATTACTTTTTACCTTTATTTTTTTACAATTACTCTTTATTAATAGCATATTAGAGGGAAAATACAATAAATTGAATTTGAATTCAATCATCCCAACGTAACCATATCTTGCCAAGAAAATGAATGTAGATGTTCCTGCATCATACTCTCCCTCTAGAAAGGATTTGAACCTTAGTTCAAATGAAATATCTCCTCAATGTTTTAGTCTTCACTCTATGCCTGGATCCCAAGGTCTTGTTGTGAATGCCAATGCTTGTCTTTGTTTGGAATAGTCTTTGTCCTTCATTTTTCTTTTCTTCCTTTTCTGGTATGTTCTTCTTCTCATTTCTTTCTCAGCTGCCATCTCCTGCTTCCATGCTTCTTCATCTTCATACATGTCTTCAAGATCTTTTTGTTGTTCTTCTTGTTTCATGAGCTTCTCCAATGACTCATGTATTTCATTCACTTTAGCAACCTTCATACCTACATACAAAACATTCAAAGCCACCTTAGAATCAAAATCTTTAGGCCATGAAGCCTCTTGGCTGCCTTCACATTCTTGCTCTTTGATCAAAACTGTCCTTGCCTCTTGGGTTTGTTCTTTTATTGCTTCACTATTCCCAATGGTGTCTTCACCATGGCTTGTACCTTCATTCATTGCTCTTGAATGACCAAACAACTCCTCCAACATCTTCAAATCTTCTTTTAGTAAGATCTCATCTATATCACTATCTTCATCAAACTTGGGTTGATCACTCACAAGGATTACTTGTCCTTCACTAGCCTTACTCTTCATCTCATCCTTTCTTGAGCTGTCTTTATGCAAACCAACTTCTTCAATATACTCATCAAATACAATTGAAGTACCCTTACCTTGTGTTTCCTTACTCTCTTCAACTTCTCTTTGAAGCCATTTCGTTTGTTTCTTGCATTCAATGAGGCATTGCTTTGCTGTACACCCATCTCTTTCTTCATTAACCAACCATTTGGAATTCTCTCCTTGCTGCATATTAGTCCTCATAGACAATTTCCATACCTCATTTCTCATGAAAGGATCATTAAATTATTTAAAAACATCATCATAAACCATTTGTTTACCTTTTACCTCTTTGGTATACCTCTCAAGCGTCCTGTCTTCATGGAATGCCTCTTCCATACTCACCATCTCACCTTCATTCTCTTGGTTGCTTGAATCACCTTCAATCCTCTTCCATTTACTTCTTGGTGTTGTTGCCTCAACACTCACATCTTCTTCACTTTTTTCCTTCTTAGGCACCCACATTTGATTCTTTCTCTTATCATTTGTCTTCTCAAACCATGTAGGCATCCTGCATCCATGTTCTTGTACCAGCACTTCCTGTTGTTTGGGAGTTTGCTTCTTCCACCATTTAGGCATCACATATCCATGGTTAAATTCTCTTTTTGAGGGCTCTATCATCTTCCTTAACTCTTGCACCTATACATTGGCAGCTTCATGCTTACAATAATCATCAAAATCAAGTTTTAGCACTTCATTTACCTCTTTGATAGCTTGTTCCATGGAGCAATATTTCTCTCCCTTTGTGCTTGGCTGTTCTCTTGCCTCTTCTTGGAATTCAATGGCATCATGGAAGTCATCCTCATCTTCCATCTCTCCTCTTGCTTGTATGGGATCCTCAACACCTTCCTCATGCATTAACCAATGCATCTCTTCTTCTTTATCAACAACAACAAACTTTTTCTTTTCTCCTACACATTCACTTGTGTATTTGGTGTCTTCTCTTGCACCAATCTCTTCATTCTTCAAGGCCCTTCTCTTGACCTTCATAAGGCTGTTCATACCTGTAATTACCCATGCAAAGACAACATTAGATATAAAAATAAGAGACCACAAGGTCCCTATGAGTGCTCTCTTCACCAACACTCTTATCTTTTCAAGTGCTCTTCCTGGCACTTCATCTTTTCTTTCTTCTCTTCTCTTGTTCTCCTCAATGAGAACCTTATTCTGCACCTCTTTCTCTTGTTGCTCACTTGGCAACCTACTCATCCTCTTGCCTCTATGGGCTTCTCTCTTCATGGCAATCTTCTTTTGCCTTTTTCTCCTCTTCATTAGGAGATCAATTGGCCACTTCAACCTCTTCCTCATTGGCCATACCCATGCTTTCCTATTCAACTACATCCAAGACTCATATTCAATTTTAATCTTAGGTAACTCTCTTTTTAAACTAGCAATCTCTTTATCAATTTCAATATTGGTCATACCTTTCTTCTTTTGGATGCTTGCTTCCTTCTTGTTAATCTCATGTGCCTTGCTACTCTACTCTTTTCTCAGCAATAATTCCATTTCTAAGATCTTCACCCAAGTCTTTTCCACCTTGGTCTCTTGATCCCTTTAGGTCTACTTGTCTCACCCAAGCCCTTCTCCTTGACTGGTCTTTTGACAATTTCCTTGATCTCACCTAGGCCTTTTGCATCCTAGTATTTTGATCCCCCTTAATGGTTTTATTGAGTTTCACACTAAGTCATTGGTCTACAATATGACAAATATCAGTAATTTCACAAGATTACCTTGCTTTGGATCTTTCTCTTGAGCATTCACTATGCTCTTCTTCTAGAGCTTCTCTTGGCTCTTCACTAAGCTTTCCTTGGCTTCTTCTCCTCTTAAGCCTCAATGGCTCGACTGCCTTCCTCTTCACCTGTTTACTTCTCAAACACAATAAACTCAAATCAAATATCAAAGTTACTCATACCTTTCCTCAAATCCTACAACAACTTATTAGCAACCACGATCAATTTCTAAATCCCAAGAGCTTCAAGCTCTGATACCAAAAATGGTGCGCTGGGCTAGGGGTCCCAGCTGAATGAATGCCCCAACCTATATCCTATATCCCCTTCAGAAGCAAGATGAAAATCCTCAGAATAGATCCTGGCTGCCAATAATAAAGCTGACAGATCATTTGGTTTTCCCAATTTGTTCAAAGACTTTCTCAAGAGATTGAGAGCAACCCTGTTTTGCCTTACACCACTATAATAAAGAGCCAGGTCATTCCAGCGATTAGACCTTGAATAAATTCCAGGCAAAACCTCCTCAATTTGCTTTGCTAATACAAAGGTTTGCCCACCCAGAGAAAGTGCAAAAGAAAGGTGATCGATAACTACAGGATCCCAAGCAATTTTGCGTAGACAACATAAAATTCCTTGAATGTGTAAAGTTGCTGCAGAATGTATTTTCAAGCTTTTTGCCTTGTCCAAACATATCTCAGCATCACGCCAATGAGAGAGATTAGAATATACATGAGCCAAATCTTGCCAGACTTCAACTTCTAGAACTCTGTTACCTTCAGCCTTCAGGGAATATTTCCTAGCTCCAAAGCTCTTTCTTTATGCCTTAACCAAGGCAAGAAGACACCTGTACGTTTTAATGGAATTCATAGGTGAAAATTGATCAATCTAAAACTTTGCCTTCATTCTCAACAACACTCCTTGCTCCCATTTTCCTGTTTCATATAAAGCAACATTGAGGACAATTTCTGCTTCAGAATAACGTTTTTGAGCCGATAATATTAGTGCCAGCAGCTTCCAACCCTTTAAAAATGAACCTGCAGTTATGTCCAAGAACTCTTTTACATGGCTTAGAGCTAGATTAAGATTGTGATTTTGTGCATGTTCGAGGCCTAATTCAAAAATCAAGTCTGAGCTTTGTCTTTCCCAATTGATAGCTTCCTCTAAGGATTTTAAAGCTTCATTCTGGAGATGAGTTCTTTCCAAGTCTGAAGATGAAAATTTGGCTTGATTTTCTAGGGCAAGGCCCAATAAATGATATGCTACACCCTTCAGGTGCTCAAACTTTCCTTTGGCATTCTCTAAAGCTCTTCTTGCATATTCTATCCCATAATGTAATCATTATTCTTTAAGCTCTTAAGGGAAATTATATACACACAGTCCTGCTTACAGCTGAAGTAGAATTTTACAAATGACATAAAAAATCAACATCATTCTTCTTGATCAAATAAGAAAACTTACAAATAAAGGAAATGATACATCCATGAGCATGATCAATGGCCTTCAAAGGCCTTGTTAGACATCTTCACACCTCCTTTTTTTCTCACATCCAATCCTCCATTTTCTCTTTATCAGACCTGCATTCTTACGTACTTCTGATCATTCTTCCTCTCTCCTTGCTGAATAAGAAATTATTCTTCTGTCCTTCCTCTTTTATACATTTATCTTATTCCCCCCTTAATGATTTTTTTTTTGCTCTTTTTCTAAGAGCCTCATCTCTAACTTCTACGCCCAACTTGGGCTCACGATAAAACAAAAATAGTTTTTAATTTTCAACAATTTACTAAGGTTGAAATATTTTCAACCACTCCTCCTTTATTTCCTCAACAGCCCCAACAATTAATTTTTACGTTTATTTTTTTACAATTACTCCTTATTAACAACATATTAGAGGGAAAATACAATAAATTGAATTTGAATTCAATCATCCCAACGTAACTATATCTTGCCAAGAAAATGAATGTAGATGCTCCTGCATCAGATGGCTATGTGACTATCATTGACATTGATACCACCGTGATAATTTAAACTCCAATGGTTTTTTGTCATGGCCTAATTTTGACGTTTGTGTGAATGTCTTACTGTTTAGACGAATTTTGAAAGCTTATATCTGGAAGCAGGAAACTCATGAAGACACCAAATTTGGACTAGATGATCTTGACACTAAGGTCATTGATTCCATGTGATTTTTTGGGTTCACAAGGCATCTTTAGATATTTATGAAATGCATAAGTGGACCAATTCATTCATTTCTATGTGACGAGTAAGATGGCCTAGTCCTTTTAACCTTATGCATAGGAACTTTAGTTGATCCTCTAAGCTCCAATGACTTCTCTGAGGCCTGTGCAAACTTGCCTATGACCTTGAATGGGTTAGACACCATTAAACCTGCTCCTAAACTTGTTCATCAAAGATTTAAAAAATGCACTTTAAGCTAGGTTAAACTTTTTCAAAAGCTTTGCAAGCACTATGATCTCTTTATCATCAGATGCTTTGTTCAATGCAGAACTCTGCTTAACTCCCTACTCCATGGTTGACCTCCAGAACTTGCATTGCATCCAGACAAAATTTTGTATGTGGGCTAAATCTAGTCAACATTTTTCTAATGTCTCTCCACAAAAAATGTTTGTTTTAATTAAAATGTCTATGTGAATAAAAAAAATGCTATGTGTTTCTCTTGATACCACATAAGCTTGAGGACCCCCACACTAGCATATAACCTTGGTGAAAATCCAAGCACCAACACTTAGGGGTCAAAAAATAGTAACTAAATAACGTTTTTGAGCCGATAATATTAGTGCCAGCAGCTTCCAACCCTTTAAAAATGAACATGTAGTTATGTCCAAGAACTCTTTTACATGGCTTAGAGCTAGATTAAGATTGTGATTTTGTGCATGTTCGAGGCCTAATTCAAAAATCAAGTCTGAGCTTTGTCTTTCCCAATTGATAGCTTCCTCTAAGGATTTTAAAGCTTCATTTTGGAGATGAGTTCTTTCCAAGTCTGAAGATGGAACTCTGGCTTGCTTTTCTAGGGCAAGGCCCAATAAATGATATGCTACACCCTTCAGGTGCTCAAACTTTCCTTTGGCATTCTCTAAAGCTCTTCTTGCATATTCTATCCCATAATGTAATCATTATTCTTTAAGCTCTTAAGGGAAATTATATACACACAGTCCTGCTTACAGCTGAAGTAGAATTTTACAAATGACATAAAAAATCAACATCATTCTTCTTGATCAAATAAGAACACTTACAAATAAAGGAAATGATACATCCATGAGCATGATCAATGGCCTTCAAAGGCCTTGTTAGACATCTTCACACCTCCTTTTTTTCTCACATCCAATCCTCCATTTTCTCTTTATCAGACCTGCATTCTTACGTACTTCTGATCATTCTTCCTCTCTCCTTGCTGAATAAGAAATTATTCTTCTGTCCTTCCTCTTTTATACATTTATCTTATTCCCCCCTTAATGATTTTTTTTTTGCTCTTTTTCTAAGAGCCTCATCTCTAACTTCTACGCCCAACTTGGGCTCACGATAAAACAAAAATAGTTTTTAATTTTCAACAATTTACTAAGGTTGAAATATTTTCAACCACTCCTCCTTTATTTCCTCAACAGCCCCAACAATTAATTTTTACGTTTATTTTTTTACAATTACTCCTTATTAACAACATATTAGAGGGAAAATACAATAAATTGAATTTGAATTCAATCATCCCAACGTAACTATATCTTGCCAAGAAAATGAATGTAGATGCTCCTGCATCAGATGGCTATGTGACTATCATTGACATTGATACCACCGTGATAATTTAAACTCCAATGGTTTTTTGTCATGGCCTAATTTTGACGTTTGTGTGAATGTCTTACTGTTTAGACGAATTTTGAAAGCTTATATCTGGAAGCAGGAAACTCATGAAGACACCAAATTCGGACTAGATGATCTTGACACTAAGGTCATTGATTCCATGTGATTTTTTGGGTTCACAAGGCATCTTTAGATATTTATGAAATGCATAAGTGGACCAATTCATTCATTTCTATGTGACGAGTAAGATGGCCTAGTCCTTTTAACCTTATGCATAGGAACTTTAGTTGATCCTCTAAGCTCCAATGACTTCTCTGAGGCCTGTACAAACTTGCCTATGACCTTGAATGGGTTAGACACCATTAAACCTGCTCCTAAACTTGTTCATCAAAGATTTAAAAAATGCACTTTAAGCTAGGTTAAACTTTTTCAAAAGCTTTGCAAGCACTATGATCTCTTTATCATCAGATGCTTTGTTCAATGCAGAACTCTGCTTAACTCCCTACTCCATGGTTGACCTCCAGAACTTGCATTGCATCCAGACAAAATTTTGTATGTGGGCTAAATCTAGTCAACATTTTTCTAATGTCTCTCCACAAAAAATGTTTGTTTTAATTAAAATGTCTATGTGAATAAAAAAAATGCTATGTGTTTCTCTTGATACCACATAAGCTTGAGGACCCCCACACTAGCATATAACCTTGGTGAAAATCCAAGCACCAACACTTAGGGGTCAAAAAATAGTAACTAAATAACGTTTTTGAGCCGATAATATTAGTGCCAGCAGCTTCCAACCCTTTAAAAATGAACATGTAGTTATGTCCAAGAACTCTTTTACATGGCTTAGAGCTAGATTAAGATTGTGATTTTGTGCATGTTCGAGGCCTAATTCAAAAATCAAGTCTGAGCTTTGTCTTTCCCAATTGATAGCTTCCTCTAAGGATTTTAAAGCTTCATTTTGGAGATGAGTTCTTTCCAAGTCTGAAGATGGAACTCTGGCTTGCTTTTCTAGGGCAAGGCCCAATAAATGATATGCTACACCCTTCAGGTGCTCAAACTTTCCTTTGGCATTCTCTAAAGCTCTTCTTGCATATTCTATCCCATAATGTAATCATTATTCTTTAAGCTCTTAAGGGAAATTATATACACACAGTCCTGCTTACAGCTGAAGTAGAATTTTACAAATGACATAAAAAATCAACATCATTCTTCTTGATCAAATAAGAACACTTACAAATAAAGGAAATGATACATCCATGAGCATGATCAATGGCCTTCAAAGGCCTTATTAGACATCTTCACACCTCCTTTTGTTCTCACATCCAATCCTCCATTTTCTCTTTATCAGACCCGCATTCTTACGTACTTCTGATCATTCTTCCTCTCTCCTTGCTGAATAAGAAATTCTCCTTCTGTCCTTCCTCTTTTATACATTTCTCTTATTCCCCCCTTAATGAATTTTATTTTGCTCTTTTTCTAAGAGCCTCATCTCTAACTTCTACGCCCAACTTGGGCTCAGGATAAAACAAAAACAGTTTTTAATTTTCAACAATTTACTAAGGTTGAAATATTTTCAACCACTCCTCCTTTATTTCCTCAACAGCCCCAACAATTAATTTTTACCTTAATTTTTTTACAATTACTCCTTATTAACAACATATTAGAGGGAAAATACAATAAATTGAATTTGAATTCAATCATCCCAACGTAACCATATATTGCCAAGAAAATGAATGTAGATGCTCCTGCATCAGATGGCTATGTGACTATTATTGACATTGATACCACCGTGATAATTTAAACTCCAATGGTTTTTTGTCATGGCCTAATTTTGACGTTTGTGTGAATGCCTTACTGTTTAGACAAATTTTGAAAGCTTATATCTGGAAGCAGGAAACTCATGAAGACACCAAATTCGGACTAGATGATCTTGACACTAAGGTCATTGATTCCATGTGATTTTTTGGGTTCACAAGGCATTTTTAGATATTTATGAAATGAATAAGTGGACCAATTCATTCATTTCTATGTGACGAGTAAGATGGCCTAGTCCTTTTAACCTCATGCATAGGAACTTTAGTTGATCCTGTAAGCTCCAATGACTTCTCTGAGGCCTGTGCAAACTTGCCTATGACCTTGAATGGGTTAGACACCATTAAACCTGCTCCTAAACTTGTTCATCAAAGATTAAAAAAATTCACTTTAAGCTAGGTTAAACTTTTTCAAAAGCTTTGCAAGCACTATGATCTCTTTATCATCAGATGCTTTGTTCAATGCAGAACTCTGCTTAACTCCCTACTCCATGGTTGACCTCCAGAACATTGCATTGCATCCAGACAAAATTTTGTATGTGGGCTAAATCTAGTCAACATTTTTCTAATGTCTCTCCACAAAAAATGTTTGTTTTAATTAAACTGTCTATGTGAATAAAACAAATGCTATGTGTTTCTCTTGATACCACATAAGCTTGAGGACCCCCACACTAGCATATAACCTTGGTGAAAATCCAAGCACCAACACTTAGGGGTCAAAAAGTAGTAACTAAATCAAATAATATGTTCCAAAGGTTTCATTGTTTGCAATATATCTTATGTTATTAACCAAGTATTTTATAATTTGGGTGCTAATACTTCATTTTAAAGCATCGTAGCATATTGATGTTTACTTCTAATTATTATTAGTTTAGGAATTAAAAGTTATTTTTTTGATTGAAATCATTATCATTGAAGACATCACGGAAATTTACATGTTCGGCCAAAACGAGTAAGATATAAACATTTATAGCATTAGAAATTATTTCTTGATTTCAAAGTTTACCTTAGATATGAAATTATTTTTTGTTATTTTCTATTTGTTTCTTCCTATTGCACACATTAATTACTTTTATATAAATTATCATATTACAAATGCTTATGTTTTGGCCAATCCAAATATTTGATAAATTTGTATATATATAATGAACATGTACTTGTTAACTATTGTTATTGCTTATCTGCTTTTACTTTTTATTATATCAATTGACAAATACATTTGGACCATGTGTAGTCTTTCTTAAATGTCATATTGTGTATTGTCTTTAAAAAAATAATAATGAGTTCCAAGTGACTTGTATATTGCAGATACTATATTTACCTTCTCGATTGATGTATTTGAAAGGGTACTTGCATTTATTTTTGAAAGTACTTAGAATAAATACATTTAAAAAAAAAGTAAATGTTATAGACTGTTTTGTATAAAATTTACTTATTTAAAAAAAAATGCAATTTAGCTTCTTTTGTGATTGCCTTCATTATTTACTTATTTGAAAAGATACTTGCATTTTTTGTTTTATTTAAGAGTATTTAGAATAATTAAATTCACCTATCTACTGAGGTATTGGAGTATTTTTTTTTCCCTTTTAGTAATCTGGATTGATTCAATTAGATCAAATGATTTATTTCTACATAAAAAGCTTTATATAGAATTCAATTAATTGTAGACAAAGATTGAATTTAGCTTTAACTATTAGTGGATTAAAATATTGATATTTGTTGAATGAAAATGCCATCTTTGTCATTACTAATTCAATTGCACTTTTATGCAATAGGGAAACTTGAGAACCAAAAAAAAGAAACCAACAACTAGATCAAATGAAATGTTAATAGATGTTGAAACATATAAACAACAATCGAAGATATTTTTGAACATTGATGATGCACTAAAATATAGTCACTTTTTCAAAATTAATTCATTTAAATACAATGTAGGTGATTGTATTTTTAATGTAATTCAAGTTTTATTAAATTTTCATTACACATCAAATGAATTACAAAATAGAATGATTGATTATTTCATAATATGCTTAAACAATAGAAATGTAGATGCAATATAGTCATACGAACATGAAATTCATTCTGATGTGCTTTACAATTTGCATGGAATACATGATAAAGAAACCTATTTACATAGAATGAGGCTTTCTGCAAAGAATGATACAAATGTATTTGAAATTGGCCTATAGGGTGATACATTTTGTATCCAATGGATATCTAAATGGTTGAACATATCAATTTACTTATGGCCACTGATACAGAAAAGAAAGTATTTATAGTTTAATAGAGAGTCATCAATACTAGAATATTCAATATCATTCCATGACAACAATCTTGCCTGTGGCCACTATGAGCCTTTGTTATGCAAAAGAAAAAATGTTGAAAGTACTAAAACTAGTGAAATTTAAGAATTTAAATTGTCAAATACATGTGCAAATATTCAATGTGAATGGGATGCTATTTCATGTGAAATGAACAATTATGGACTTTATCTAACATCACCATTTGCTAATAGTTGTGGTGAAAGTATATTCAATGTGATAAGCTTATTAACAAAAAATGAATTTGATGTCCAATCTCTTAGATACTATATGGCACAAAAATTTTGCAGTGCAATTTTCATAATGGACAAATATGCAATGCATTGCTTGTAGTTATGTCAACTAGAATTATCAAAAATAAAAATAGAAACATCTCAAATTGGAAAGAATATATCAATATGATTGGAATGCCATATGGAAAAGAAAAAATAGAGGGTGGCTATTTATACCTGTTATGAAGTTCAAATATTTTGCAAATTGAAATTCAAAACTGGTCAGTAAGAAGTAAAATAATCATTAACATATACATAAATTGCTTACATCCAAAAGAAATATACAACATAATTTCATTTGAAATAGACACAATGCATATTCATTATGAACCTTTACGAAAAAGATGTTAGGTATCGATTTTAAGAAATTTGTCCCATGCACCTATGCATATAGTAGACGAAGAAATGTGCTTGCAAAATTTAAATGCAATAGACAAATGTAATTACATGTCTCCTAAAACGAGTGCACAAGAGATTGGTATCCCAATCATATCACCATGTACAAAATAAGCAATTATTAAAAAAGAAGAGAAAGAAATACCTGAAAAAAAGAGAAAAAATATTGCATTTGTTAAAAAAACAAATTCATGAAGAAATAACAATGGCAAATATTGTAGAATAAAACAATGACAAAATTGTTGATATGAACAGTGATAAAGTTCCACGGTTATAGGAATAGGAAAAAGGAAACATGTGAGTGAAAAACAATTGCCATTGAAATGTGATACAAAGAAACATATATCATTGCATTGTTTAAAAAAAAAATATGCGAAAAAATAAATAATGAACATGCAATGCAAATAAAAAATGGAAAAATGGAAAAAGCAATTGAAATATACTCATGAGAGATTAAAGATACACCTACTATTACTTGTTCAGTTTGTGAATGATTACACTTTAAAAAAGGCATTGTTAACATTATTAAGGATATTGCTAGCATTTGGTCTTCAATTAGTATTGATTTCAAATTTGAACAAAAGAACATAGGATAACAACTATGCAAACAATGAAAAAACTAAATTGAAAATGAAAATATGTCTATGTTCACTTGTCCTTTTTGAATAAGAAGAAATAAAATAATAGAGATAGTTTAGAAACTAATATCGCTACAAAAAAGATTAGTTTCTATGTGCATCGCTTTTGCACAAATAAGACAACTTGGATATAAAAGAGCACAAATAGGATAGCTTGGAACAATTATAAATTTTCCTTTTGATTTTAACTATATTCAAAAGGCATTGCCTCGAAAATCTATAAACAAAGTTCAAACAATTATAGTTAAAGTAAAGCATAAACTAGAATATAAAAATGCATATGTAAGAGGGAACATTAGGCCAACATGTGTCATGGATGCATTGATTGAACTATGTAAAATGCCATTATACATGCAAGAAATAGTTGAAATTGAACAAGATTAGTATGCCACACTTGAAAATGAAATTAGGCAATCAACAAAAGACATTAACAACGTAGAAGACATTGACAACAATGCAATTGAAAATGACACAAAGCCAATAACAGAATCAGTTATACATGGATTTGAAAGTGCACATTCAATAAAATATTTAGAAACAAAAATTATCAAAATTGCACCATCTGAAGGATTAAAAGCATTAGATATTTTTCAAGACAAGTTTTTAGAAAAAAATAAACTTCCCAACTTTGTATTATGACTGCAGTCAACCTGATGATATTACAAAAATATTCTCAATTCAAAAAATAACAAAATGGGAAATTTTACATGAAAACAATGATATTGCAACTCATATTACAAACCTTTTTGTCAAAGTAATTAAAATTATCATACAACAAGTTTGTAGGTGTGCATGGATATGCATATAGAAAGGTGAATTGAAAGGGAAAAAAGTTATGCAAAATATGTTAAGAGAAAATCAACAATAGAGAAAATGTTAAAATCTCAATAGATTTTAAATCTTTAAAAATCATTCGAATATCACCTGACTATTTGGAAAATACAAAGAAAAATATTTTTACAATGATATGACAATTAGGACTGTTTACTTTTTTTGTTACTTTAACAAGTGGTGAACAATTTTAGATGCCATTATGCAAAGCATTAGCAAATATAACCAAAAAAAAAGCCACCACAACATAATGAAAATATATTTGAAAATGATATTGATGAAATAATAAGAAGAAACCTAGTAATTTACAGTCGTTATTTCAATTATAGGGTGAATACATTCAATAAAATAATGATGCAAATTAAGCAATTATTTGACCAAATTGTAGACTACTTCTTTGTCATAGAATTCTAAAATAGAGAAAACAAACATGTTTATTTTATTCTTTAGATACATGATGCCCTTATATATGGCCATTATGAAAATGTGAAGATTGAAAAATTTATTGACAAGTATGTGTCTTGCAATTCGCTACTGCTTGATGTCAATTTAACAAAAATGCAAACACAACATCATACACACACTTGTAAAAAATATAAGAAATCATACTATAGATTCAATTTTTCATTACCTCCAATAGATAAGACAATTATACTACAACCTTTAGAAAACAATGATGATGAAACTAAAAATTATGCCAAAGCTCTTTTGAAAGAACTTTAAAATAGAAAATATGATAAAAGCGTAACATTTGAAATGTTTTTAACAAACAAGAATTTGACTAAGGAGATATATTTGACATTATTGTAATCACTAATTGCCCATCCTGTTATAATGTTAAAAAGAGAACCAATGGACATGTGGATAAATGCTTTTGCAATTTATGTTCCCAACCTTTGGTATGCAAATATAGATACACAATTTATTCTTGATGTATATTCACAACAATATATTACACATCATACATGACTAAGCTAGATCAAACACTGACAAGTTATTTTTGTAAAGTACGTGATGAACTATCAAAAATAAATGAAAACAAAGTTGAATTCATACAAAATATTGATAACACTCTCCTTAATTATCAATAAATATCTAGTCGTCAGGCTGTACACATTATCCTATTTTTACCATTGCATTATGATTCAAGAAAAAAAAACATTTACAAACACATCACCATTGTCAAATAGAACATGAATTTTAAAAAGGCCAAAAATATTAGCACAAGAACATGATGATTTTGAAAACATAATGTGTGCTTCTGTCATTGAAAAATACAATGAAAGGCCTGAATCTGTAGAGCATATATGCCTAACAGAATACATAGCATACTATATGGGAACATCTAAAAATATAAAAAGATGAAAAAATCATAAATAATATGTTATGTCAGATACAATAAACATATCAATCCTGAAAACTATTATAGAGAAAAAATGATGTTATTTATACCATATTGAGAACCTAAAGAGTCATTGAAAGAAAATTTTTAAACGTAGTGATTGGCTTATGCTATTCATAAAGAAAACATAGAAAATATGGAGCACAATTTCAATACACAATTATAATTAAGTGGGGAAACATTGACACTACCATTAAAGATTTCCAATAAAAACAAAATACAATATTTGACATCGATAATGAAAATGAACTTGAAAAAATATTTGCGATAATAGAAAAATATGATATCAATGTTGACATAAATCATATCACAAATAAAACAATAATATATACCAAAAGGAGAAACACGCTTAAAATAAGAAAACAACCATTCCTCATAAACAAATAAGACTATTTAAACTCACAAAAATAGTTGAATAATCAACAATAACATATTATAAAATATATCATAATGAGGAAAATATTATCTCCAAATGAGCCATTGTATTTATTCTTAACAGGCAAAAAAGGAACATGAAAAATGTATACAATAAAAGTGATATACTAAGAAATATATCACTTTTACAATAAATAACTTGATAGTGATCCTCTTAAACCAAAAGGTATTATTATTGCATTTATTGGCAAAGCTGCATACAATGCACATGGTGCACTTGCCGACTCTATTTTTCAATCACCCCACATAATGTCTACAGTGCTCCCATTAGATTCAAAGACTTCAAATACACTGACTAAAAGATATGAACAATTGTGCATAATACTTATTGATGAGCTCTTTGTAATAAGAACCCATATTCTTTATAACATAGATAAGAGGCTTCGTCAAATTATGCATACTCCTAAAATTTCTTTTGGAAATATAGACATAATTTTTCATGGTGAATTCTACCAAATGCAACCCATCCAAGACAATTGGATATTTAAAAATCCAAAAGTGCATGGTGAAATAATACCATATGCATTTTGGACCAACAATGTCAAATACTTTGAACTAGAAGAAGTAATGAGACAACGAGATGGAAAATTTGTTTCAATCTTAAATCATATAAGAACATGCAAGCAAGCTAAAAATGACATCGAATACTTAAATGACCATTTCTATAGGCCTTCTCCACTTGATCCAACATTTCCATATTTGTTTCATAGAAACAAAGATGTTCAACTTCACAAAGAGAAAATGCTTACTATTTTGCAAGGAGAAATGTTTGTGCTAAATGCAATTGACCATATCCAAGCCAATGAAATTGACAAAGAATTTGTAGATAGTCAAAAACCTATATTGCCAAGTAAAATAATCCTTAAAAATAAATTCTAGTAGAACTAATTCACAAAAATTACAATATAGTTGATGGCTTAGTCAATGGTGTAGATGATATTTTCAAATATTACACAAATGATATTAGTAATATTGTATGGATAGAATTCTATGATTTAAATGTTGGAAAATTTCAAAGACAAAAAATGAAACACTTGTACATTGAACACATTCATAAACAATGGACTCTTATAGCAAGAATTACCAAAAAAATATGCATAAATAAAAAAATACTTATGCAAGTACAATTTCCTATTCAAATAACATGTGCAATAATAATCCATAGATCACAAGGATTAACAATGAATGCTTTAAGTTTTGAACCTCATCAAGTGAACTACCATGACCTCATTTAAACTGTACTAGCTAAAGTCAAAAGCACAAAACATTTGTACCTTATAGACATTAGAAAATATTTTTTTTCAGTATCTGATGAGGTGCAAGGAGAAATGCAAAGACTTCAACAATTTTCACAATAGCAATTTTTATGTGACTTTAAATACAAACTCTCAAAATATTTCACTATATGTTGTTTGAACACAAGTAGCTTGTAATTATACTTAGAAAATATAACACATGATAATCAACACATGGATACACATGTATTATGTTTACAAGAAACTCAAATAAATATAATGTGAAACAAAACAATGCTAACAAAAAAAATTGATTGCTTTGCTACAATGAATATTCATGGTATCATGACATGCTATAAAAAAATAATTTCTAAGAAAACCATTAAAACATTTAATACACCAAATCTAGAAATAATTACAATTGACATCAGCTATTCAAACATATACATCCGCATATCAAATATATACTTAGCACCAAAAACTCCCCTTGCAGATCTGTTAACATTCATAGAAAACATAACTTTAAATGCAAATGACAATATGAATATCATTTTAATTGGTGACTTCAACATTGACATGATGTAAAACAAAAGTTTCCAATGCCAACTATGGCAATGTATGGAAAACCACAATTTGTTTCTTATGGTAATATGCCAACTATAAATGTAGGAATGATCATAGACCATTGTTGGACAAATATTGATCGAAAAAAAATAGATTCCAATCTCTTTCATGCATATTGGATTGACCATAATGTAATTTTACTTGCCTTTTATATTGTAAAATAAGCAAATAATTATATGATTCTATTTTACAAATCAAATTTCAAATATGACAAATGCAAAATGAATACAACCAAATTGGAAAGTAGATATCAAAATAAAAGGTATACAATACGATTTTTTCCAAAATCAATTACTATTTTTATTTTTATATGCATTTTTTAAATCCAAATATACAACTGCATTACCAGACGAAAATTAAGTTTATTACTAATTGTTTTTTATTGGTCATTCAGGTCAACACAAATGGAGCAAAAGATCAAAATGGAACATATAGAAATAGAATCATAAGGACAAGCCAAAAGGTATGCAGTTACAAATTTTATATTTCTTAAATTCTATTATTATCTAAAAAATGACAATAACTGTTAAAAAAATGTAGACCAAAAAACTCAAGCCATATGTAAGTCACGATCAACGATATCAACAACCACAAATATGGAGAAATCTTTGAAGGTGATGTCCTTGTGATATATAGGATAATACTTGACAAACAAAAAATAATAGAACTTTTGTGAGTTAATTTAATAGACAATAAATGAGAGATGAAAATAATGCTAAATATAGCATATTCACTAATCTGAATCCATGATTAAAAACTCTTACCACATAAAGTGATATCTATTACAAACTTTTATATAACTCTAAAAAGTACTTATGATCGTGGTGACTGTGACTTTATTTTAATAAAAAATAAGACTACTAAAATAGAACTCATAGACCCTGTTTGTCCAAAGCATATGTTAATCCCCAATTCAATAATTCAACAACTTATGGACACCGTGGACTACTATATAACTGGCACTGTAGCAGTTCTTCGTACATCTTCAATAAAAGTTGAAGATCAATTTATTGTGGAAATAATAGATGAAAACTTACAGAGTGACAAAGCTAAAGTAAATTTAATTACATTTATTGCAATCATGTTATGCTAAGAAAAGTTATTACATGTTAGTATAAAATCACTAATTCTCTATTTCCATTGATAATTTTCAAGTCTACCTCTTCCAAACATAGCAAGATGAATACAATGAAATTGATTTAACAATTTTGGGAATATTGGAGTCCTATTCCTAATATAATTAAGGGTATAGAGCAATAAAATTAGTAAATAAATATGTAATAATTAAGCTGCTAATTTGTATAATTTGACTATATTTTATACCTTTCTATAAATAAAAACAAATATGAAGAAAATAAGACTTAACTAGAAACTAATTGAGACAACTATTACAAGGTTTAAAATTCATTGTTTAGGACTAGGACACTATCACAAATCAGGGTCTAGCCTTCATTTTATGATTGGACAAGAGCAATGAAATAAGACACATTGGGGTCCAATGCTATAGTCCTCTTCTACCACTATTATCTAGGAGACCTGAGCTTTTTGAGTTTTATTCGCTGTGTCTATGTGAGCTTGCCTGTGAAATTTTGATGGCTGGATGTCTGCATAACTCCCAATAGAATTGATTTAATCTTCAAACCCTAGAATCCTTTGTGCTGTGATAAACTTTAAGAAAGAGGGGGGATTACTGTATGTAAGATGCATTAAACATATATCTACACCCTTTATGTGCGCACACTACCTACATACCAATACTCTGAAGAGGGATCAAGCCCTATTTAGTTCTCCCACTTGATGTGTTTTATGTAATTATGTGTATGAAGATGCAAAAATGATAAAACTGGGTGTGATTGAGGTGGCTAGGGATTGGTGTAAGGATTTGGATGTGCTAGTAGCTATATTAGATGGTTGTATGTAGAGAATAGGGAAGTATGCCTAAGTAGCCTTGTATTCTGGTTTACTTTGTGATATTTTTCAACCCCTTTTAAATGAAATTTGAATGGGGTTTTATAGGGATTTGTTGGTCATGGGTCAAATATATTCATGTTAGGTTGACAAGAAGAGGAATAGGAATCATAAGGAACCGACTATTAGATGTAAAAATGCACTTGGATAGGAAAACTGAAAATGGACACCGTAGGGTCTGGTGCTATAGTCTAAGTTGGGTGCTATTATCTTAAAAGAATGAGACATGGAGGGATGGATTTATCATGGGAAAAGTAATCTAGTTGAGCTAGAATCAGGTCTTAAATGATTACAAATGACTGAGAATTAGTGAAAAGATGCTTATGAGGGTCATGAGAGAAAGCAAGAGGGACCTATGGGTTGGGTGCCATAAGCCACACTCAAGTTACCAATTTTCATATTTTATATAGCTACATATGCCCCCCCTTTATTCTAGTGATGCATCAAAGCAAAATACTAGGATAAAGGAAAAATATAAAGTGTACCTGAACTTACCTGTAAGGGTGAAGCTTATGTGATGCTGGATGTACATAAAGAGAGCACATTATAAAGTGTAAATATACAAGAGAAAATAAAAAATAGATTAGTTCTTACTAGATACGCTATATCTAAAATAATAATGTACAAAGCTAGGTAAGAGAAAGAGGAAGATAAATAAATGAATACACCTCACTAGGTACACAAATCAATATAAAACTTGTTTTAGTGCTGAGTGATGTTGAATAATGATAAGTAATACTAGGTATGTGTTGTACCAAGAGTAATATCGTGAATAGAGCTGAGTGCTTAATTTCTTGAGAGTGGCTCAAGAATATAAAGGCTAGCCATTTGGCTCCAATGTCACCCACTAAGTGAAGTTACATGATCATACATGTGTTGATCGATGTTTGGAATATGTGTCTAATCCCTCTAAGTAGGTGGCTCAAGAATACAAAGGCTAACTAGTCCTTTGGCTCCATCATTGCCCCATTAAGTGAATTTATAAACTGATACAGGTATGAATGTGTGTCATATGAGATGGCTCCTAAAGCCCATGAATGCTCTGTAATATGATAATGTTGGCATGGATAGTCAAATATATGCTAGAAACTAGGTCACTCTTGGCCATTCTGAAAGGTAGAGATTAGGATTGTATGAAAGCCACTCCCAAACTAGGCAATAGGCTTATGTTGAATGCACTCAAAAATGTGGAGGTTAGGCTTGTATGAAAGCCACTCCAAAATTATGGCAACTACCTGTAGATGGAATGAGGTATGTAACTACTAATAATGCCTAAGTAATATGTTGAACTCAAAAATAAAAGAAGTCAAATGTGTCGTGCACATTACCTCCAATCATTGATGTTTGAAACATAGATTCTGATCTGAAAGTTATATCAACTGCCTAATCTAAAACTAGAAGTTAGAGCCATCATGCCATGCATGATTCCTCCTATGTCTAGATTGTCTAAGAAAAATTGTACTAAAACTACTATATCTAAACTAGTATGAATGTGCAAAACTGTAGCTAAATCTAATTTTTAGCTAATTTCTAAAATACTTATTTTTTTTCTATTTGGATATGAGCACGAAAAATGGACACCCTACTATTTGATGCTATAGTCCAATCTTGGTGCTATTGTCCTAGACTAATTCTGATGACTATTTTGTAATTTTCACTATCTACCTAGTCTATTCTACGTATTTTGATGTTTAGTTATTATTCTAGGTGTTCTAAATGCTAATTTTTTAATCGATAGGAGCTCTGATCTCTATGACAAAACCCCTATTTATTACCCCATCTTTTGAGAGTAAAAATAAAGACCCTCCAATGATTACCCTCAGAAGAAAGAGCCCTACAAGTGTGTTAGGCTATGAGATACATGACATAGTAATGATAATCGATAAGATATCTCAAGATATAGCATGGTTTGTATAAAGATTATTAGATCAACAAGAGTATGTCTAGATAGATATAAAAAATGTAATAGCATCTGCGATATATTGAACTAAATCTGTAAATGTTAGTTGTTAGTTTTCAAGGAGGGATGAAGCATGATGTCTATCACGGCATCTAAGAAAATAAGAGAATGCATGATATGGATCATGGCATTGAAAACAATTGAAAAATAATCAAGCAACAAGCACACAAGGCGATAAACAAGAAACATATAAAGGTGGCCAAGGGTCTAAAAAAATAAGGGACATGGGCACATGTCACTCAAACTAGAAAGCAAGCATACAAGGCATGTTCAAATGCCACATAGATAAACAAGTAAAAAAAATCAAGGTTGGCATGAAAGCCGTAATCACATAGAAGAGTATACGTAAAGGAAATTGGCAAATGTCCTAAGGCACACACAAGAGTAGAAGCAAAGGACATTGAAAAATGTCCTAAGACACATACAGGAGACAAATAAGAACTATGAAATACAATTACATCTAGCTATGCAAAACAAGAAAGGAAAGCATGTAAAAACTAGAAATACAATCATATCTAACTAATCAAAGCAAGAAGTAAAAGTATGCAAGACATGTAGTACAATATTAGGTATATGCTAAGAAATTCACAAGTGCTATATACTAGTGGAATGTTGATAGAGTAATCTATGTAAGCTAGTAAGTAATATATATCAACATGATAACTAGAGTATGTGGTGTAGGAATGACATAACCTGGATGGTGTAGTCATGTAGAAGATGCCCTAGGGGGTAGATATATCGATGTGTGTCTTGAAAGTAAAAGTAGGATGCCCCCTCAATGGGTAGAGTGAAGCAATCAAAATATGGATGTCACTGCACACACTCAAAACATATTAAGTGAAGCATACTAATGTAGATAAAATGATAAATAATAACATAAAATAACAAATGTAAGTCTAACATATTAGTAGAAATGTAAAGCATGGATAATGCATACAATTAAAATGTTTTTGGTATTTTTAAATTATTTGAATGTTTTTGGATTTTGAAATTTTGTATTATTTTTGGATTTTTGTCATATTTGAATGTTTTTGATATTTTTGATATGAGTTATATACAATCAATCATAAAGAAACTATTTATAAGAAAATATTGAGAAGATATGTACAAGTAAGTAAAAAGAAATTATGTACAAGTAAGATAAGAAGAAATGATACTAATTGATGAGTCTCATGGGAGACTCCCTATCATGGTGTCTTGTATCAAGGAGAGGGATCATGTATGATCATGAAGCACAATGAAAGTGCTAAGACTATGGTTCTAAAAGCTATATATGTTGTAAATACTCTAAAATCTATGAAGTAAAAACCAACTGTGGGGTCTCCCTATAACTCTAAGAATTATATGTAGCTATACGGATCTTAGGACCCATTTGGTAGTAGGAGAAGCTCTCTAAACATGTGTTCTATGTGTAGAGGCATGAGACCTCAATGAGATTGCCTTGTGTGTAAACACTATAACTGAAAGCGGTCTAGAATTTTGGAATTATGGTTTTTCTAAAAGAAACATCTATATAAGTGTATGAACTTTTTATGTTGGTGATGAAGGCCTCAACTGTGTCTGAATCTGAACTAGAGGAAGAACTGTAACTAGTGGAGATACTGAAACTAGTGATGGAACTAAAACTACTGATAGAATTTCAATTGGTGACTATAAAATGGTATAGGGCTCTGAAGTGGAGAGTGGTAACTCATATGGAACTCCACCAAATATAAAAATTTGATTAACATGAAAGAATTTCATGAATCTATGAACTGTAGAAGGTACTACTCAAAGTTTTTGAATCCATGGCCAACCAAGTAACATATTAAAAACTCCTACACTAGGAACAATAGTAAATGGTGTGGTCACATGTTTTGGACTAACCTATAGAGGAAGTTCAATCTCACCCAATGAAATTTGTATGTGCCCACAATCCATTGAGAACTATGTTGTTGAGGTAATATCCTAATTTGAATATCCCAAATGCTATAATAATGTCATCGTGCACATGTTCACATTAGATCGATTGTCTATTAGAACACTATGAATAGGATGATTTATTAGAACACTATGAATAGAATGATTATGAATGTAAGCTGTGATAAAGAGTGCATGATAATCTGAATCATCCTTGACTATCTCTTGCTTTGAGAAGGAGAAGGAAGGTCTAGTTAGAACTTTGGAATTGTATACACCAATCATGTTGCTTAAAGGATGTTACTCAATTGAAGGTACCCTATATGTAGCTGGATAAGGATGTGCATGATATGCATGATGAACACTTGATATATCCCCCATCTCTTATTTAGAATGTTGTGGGAAAGGATCCAAAAATATTTTCAAAGCTTTAACTTGTGTTTTCTTGGCCTGAGGAGGCTCAACTATAGTGCCAAGATCAATAACATTTAAATCTATCAAGTCTTGTATCTTGTGTCTCAAACTGATGCATCTATTTATTATGTGGCTTGATGCCCTATGAAAATTGCAAAATACATTCTTATCATATCCCCATGGAAGAGGCTTTATGGGATCAACTTTTCAAATAGGAGGGAGAGATATGATATTACATTCCAAAATCTACTGTAAAACTCTCACTGGAAGAACTGATCGATTGGTAAAGGTTTGTCGAGGAGGTGCTGATAAAACCACATGCTGAGGGGGATCTAAAGTTGCATTGACTGTTGGTTGATTTTCAATCTTTCTATCATTGACCTTTATTTTGTATGAGACTTTTATGTTACTCTTATTTATTGTTTTTGATATACTTTTGTACTTGAGTTTTTCCATTGAGATTAGTTTGAATTCTCTTTTCTTTAGTGTGTGACACAATTCAGTGAAGGAAGAGAATTTTTTGAACATTATTGATTCATGAAAAGCTGGTAGAAGACTCTACTTAAAGAGATCCTATTACTCTTGATCGGCCATGGGGCTATTCATCTTAGCCAAAATAGTCTTATATTAAAGAACATAATCTGTGAGATGCTCATTTGACCTTTGCTTCTATTGTGCAACTTGGGCATAGGAAACCTTATCACCAATGTTAATGCTGAAATGGGCTAGGAGCATGCCCACTAAATAATTTAATGCATTGATTAATTGATTTGAGAGACTATATAACCATTGTAAAGAATACTATTTTAGACTTTATGGAAATAGCTTCGTTAGTGTCCAGTCATTTGGCACATAGTCCAAGCATGCTGCATGAAAAACTCTCAAATATGTCTCTAGATCACCCTTGCCATTATATAGAGTGAGTTTGGGTTGAAAAAAACCTTGTGAAAAGGGTGTAGAAGAAATATGATGTGCCAATGGTGTATGCATTAGAGAAAAAGAATCCAAGGCCTATGTAGGTCTAAAGACACCTTACTCAAGATGTATCACCTTGGATTTAAGAGATTTTATCTCTTGCAGAAGGGCTACCACATCAGGAGACAAAGATATAATAGCTATAGTTGGTGGTGGCATAGAGGTAGGTTAGGTTGCTATAGGGGGTTATTGAGACATAGTTTCCCTCGTAGTGTCATTCATAACTAGTTGCTTTAAAGGAATGGAAGACTTAACTTTCTTAGCCTTTTTAATTTCTATGATAGATTGTAAGATAAGAGTATGATCTTGGGGCTGGTCCCTGAGTCTTTCTTAAAAACTTTGTAGGATTAAATATTTATTGAGAACAACTTCATTATCAATAATAAGTGGAAGTGGATCACCAACTCAATGATGTGGATCATGAACATCGTTGTTTGTATCATCATTATTAATCTCATACTATTCATTGTCAAAATTGTCTTCATTGAAATTGGTGTAATCTGGATGTGTAGGATCTATAATAGGAACTTGATCTGGTTGTTAATCCATGGTATATGGTGTTAGGTTGTGGAGCTAAAAGCTTCACTCGAATGAAAACATGGAGGAGGTTGCTGAGTGTCACAGTCGTCGACGTCGACAAGCCACAACCGATGTTGGGCAGGGGTCGACAGAAAGCAACCGACATCGATCATGAGACTGCCGACGTCGGTCACCTCCAGTCAGATAGAGATTGATGTCGGTCACCTGTGCGGTTCCAAAACTGGTTGTTGATGAACAATCAGTTAGTTGAATGGGTTGTTTGCATGTTAAAGACTAGTTCGAGTCTTGAGCTACTTGTCTAATTATTGTATGCATGGGTTCTATATAATAGACTCATGGGCTGTATTGTAAAGTGTAGAACTAGGAGAGTTATTCCCATGGTGGAATCACAAGGGTTCTTCCAGATATGTAAGATCAGGGTTGATCTGCAAGGTGTACAAGATCAGGTTGGAGATCTACATGTGATAAGTAAGATCAGGTTGGTCTGCAGGGGTGTGTGTGTGCGAGGGTCAAAAAGAGATCTGTGGGGTAGCAAGATCCAAGGTGACAACAACACATTAAGGAGAAAGATCATGGTGAGATCTACTTGGAGTACTGATTCGTACTCGATTGTACTAGTAGTATTGTACTGACTGGTTGAGGTGAATAACAACTCTGTGTTAGCCATTTGTTATGACCTGTATTGAGAGAAGATAACTCTTGAGGGAAGATTACTGGTATGCCCACGAAGTAGAAGAAGAGTGTGATCTCTTTATTGTAATTTCCTTTTGTAATGAGTTGAATACAATTTTATGTTGCCTCTCATATTCTGTGTTATTTCTTGTTTCTAGTTACTTGTACTTCTGGTATAATTTTTCATGTTTAAGTTGCTTATATAAAGGTAATCATATGTGCTCTTAAATCTGACAAGTTGTGTTAGAGCTTTGGGGAACCTAGGTCCTATCAATTGGTATCAGAGTGAGGTTGGAGGTTCTCAGAGCGAGGTTTACTAACAGGTGGTTCAGATCTGGTTAGTGTTTGTTGATTACAGGTCACTCTCAGGAGTTTCTAATTGAGTGGGAGTATAGCAACGACAAAAGAAGGTAAGCTGAGAATGGAGAAATTTAGACACAGGCGTAGCACCATAGGGTGTGTGGTGGTTGGTCTTCAAGATTGAGCTTGAAGAGGGATACAAGCCAGGGTATAAATTAGATAATATACTGGTATAGGTATAGGTGCAACTATTTATCTCTAAGTGGGAGATTGTTAGGTTGTGGAGCTAAAAGCTTCACTTGGATGCAAACATGGAGGAGGTTACTGAGTGTCACAGTCACCGATGTCAATAAGCCACAACCGACGTCGGGTAGGGGTCGACAGAAAGCAACCAACATTGGTTATGAGTCAGCCAATGTCGGTCACCTCCAGTCAGACAGGGACCGACGTTGGTCACCTGTGTGGTTCTAGAACTGGTTGTTGAAGAACAATCAGTTAGTTGAATGGATTGTTTGCATGTTAAAGACTAGTTCGAGTCTTGAGCTGCTTGTCTAATTATTATATGCATGGGATCTATATAATAGACTCATGGGCTATATTGTAAAGTGTAGAACTAAGAGAGTTCTTCCCATGGTGGAATCACAAGGGTTCTTCCATGTATATAAGATCAGGGTTGATCTGTAGGGTGTGCAAGATTAGGTTGGAGATCTACATGTGATAAGTAATATCAGGTTGGTCTGTAAGGGTGTGTGTGTGCAAGGGTCAAAAGAAGATCTGCAGGGTAGTAAGATCTAAGGTGATAGCAACACATCAAGGAGCAAGATCATGGTGATATCTACTTGGAGTACCAGTTCGTACTCAATTGTAGTGGCAGTATTGTATGGACTGGTTGAGGTGAACAACAACTCTGTGTTAGCTGTTTGTTGTGACCTGTACTGAGAGAAGATAACTCTTGAAGGAAGATTATTGGTATGCCCACGAAGTGGAAGAAGAGTGTGATCTCTTTATTGTAATTTCTTTCTGTAATGAGTTGAATACAATTGTATGTTGCCTCTCATATTCTGTGTTATTTCTCATTTCTAGTTACTTGTACTTCTAGTATAATTCTGGATGTTTAAGTTGCTTATACAAAGGTAATCATATGTGATCTTAAATCTGACAAGTTGTGTCAGAGCTTTGGGGAACCTAGGTCCTATCAATTGGTATTAGAGTGAGGTTAGAGGTTCTCAGAGCGAGGTTTACTAACAGGGGGTTCAAATCTAGTTAGTGTTTGTTAATTATAGGTCACTCTCAGGGGTTTTTGATTGAGTGGGAGTATAACAATGATAGAAGAAGGTAAGCTAAGAATGAAGAAATTTAGACACAAGTGTAGCACCACAGGGTGTGTGGTGGTTGGTCTTTAGGATTGAGCTTGAAGAGGGATACAAGCCAGGATATAGATTAGACAATGTACTGGTATAGGTACAGGTGCAACTATTTATCTCCAAGTGAGAGATTGTTAGGTTGTGGAGCTAAAAGCTTCACCCAGATGCAAACATGGAGGAGGTTGCTAAGTGTCACAGTCACTGACATCGGTAGGCCACAACCGATGTCGGACAGGGGTCGGCAAAAAGCAACCGACATCAGTCATGAGTCGGCTGATGTTGGTCACTTCTAGTCAGACAAGGACCAATGTCGGTTGCCTGTGCGGTTTCAAAAATAGTTGTTGACGAATAGTCAGTTAGTTAAATAGGTTGTTTACATGTTAAAGACTAGTTTGAGTCTTGAGCCGCTTGTCTAATTATTGTATGCATGGGATCTATATAATAGACTCATGGGCTGTATTGTAAAGTGTAGAACTAGGAGAGTTCTTTCCATGGTGGAATCACAAGGGTTCTTCCAGGTATGTAAGATCAGAGTTGATCTGTAGGGTGTACAAGATCAGGTTGGAAATCTACATGTGATAAGTAAGATTAGATTGGTCTGCAGGGGTGTGTGTGTGCGAGGGTCAAAAGGAGATCTATGGGGTAGCAAGATCCAAGGTGACAGCAACACATCAAGGAGCAAGATCATGGTGAGATCTACTTGGAGTACTGGTTTGTACTTGATTGTACTGGCAGTATTATATTGACTGGTTGAGGTAAACAACAGCTCTGTGTTAGCCATTTGTTGTGACCTGTATTGAGAGAAGATAACTCTTGAGAGAAGATTACTGGTATGCCCACAAAGTGGAAGAAGAGTGTGATCTCTTTATTGTAATTTCCTTCTATAATGAGTTGAATATAATAGTATGTTGCCTCTCATATTCTGTGTTATTTCTTATTTTTAGTTACTTTTACTTCTGGTATAATTTTGCATGTTTAAGTTGCTTATACAAAGGTAATCATATGTGCTCTTAAATCTGACAAGTTGTGTTAGAGCTTTGGGGAACCTAGGTCCTATCAATTGGTATCAGAGTGAGGTTGAAGGTTCTCAGAGTGAGGTTTACTAACAGGTGGTTTAGATCTGGTTAGTGTTTGTTGATTACAGGTGGATGATGGTCGCAACATTATGCTGTTACTGTATGTGGGTGATATGCTAGCTGAAGGTTCAGACATATAGGGTTTTGCTGAGCTAAAGGTAAGGTTAGTTCAGTGGTGTGTCATGAAGGATTTAGGAGCAACAAAATTCTTTGGCATGAGTAATCCTAGAGACAGGGAGATCACAAGTTGATGTTGTCACAAGATGATTGTGTGAAGGTAGTGTAGGATGCAGAATAGGGCAGCACACCTATGGATGGACAGTTCACAGAACAGGGTCCCCAATCACATGATGAGGTTGAGTACATGTGTACTCCCTGAGTTTGCCCAAGCAGTGGGTGTTGTCAGAAAGTTTGTAGTCAATCTGGGAAAGAAGCACTTGAGGGTAGTTCAATGGATTCTCAGGTATCTGAGAGGGACCAGTAGCAGGTGCACGTGATATGCAGGGTCAAGTTGTTTTTCTACATGGGTTTGTAAATGCAGGTGTGGCAGGTTACTTGGATGATAGGGGTTTCACCATAGGATGTGTGGTGGTTGGTCTTCAGGATTGAGTTTGAAGAGGAATACAAACTAGGAAACAAATTAGATGGTGTATAGGTACAGGTACAGTGTAGCTATTTATCTTTAAGTGGGAGATTTTTAGGTTGTAGAGCTAAAAACTTCACTGATGCAGACATGGAGGAGGTTGTTGAGAGGTTGCTGAGTTGCAGAGCAACCGACATCGGTCGCCTGTGCAGTTCTAAAACTGGCAGTTCACAGACAGTTAGTTAACGAACTGGGTGTTTGCATGTTAAGAGGCCAATTTTAGTTTTGAACTGTGGATCTAATTGTTGTTTGCATGAGATCTATATAATAGACTCATGGGCTGTATTGTAATTTGTAATAGAGAGTAAGAGAGAAAATATTAGCTCATTCAGAGTGAAGAGAGCAAGGTGTGTTCCTCCTAGTGCCACAGTGCCAAGTATGGGTGCTGGTTTGGAGAATCAGAAGGATTCTTCATGTATGTAAGATCTTGATCAGTAGGTGTGTAAGGCCATGTTTGGAGATCTATATGGTAAGTAAGATCATTGATTTGCAGGTGTATGTGTGTGTGAGATCTAGGTTTGCAGGTGTGCAGAACCAGATTGATTTACAGGTGTGCAAGATTAGGGAGGTCAGCAACTCAACATGGAGCAATATCAGGGGAGATCTACTTGGAGTATGGTGTGTACTCGGTTATAGAGCAAAGAGGAAGGCATGGTAGATCCTTCAAAAGTAAGATCATTTGAGTTGCAAGTTGTTGCAAGTTCATGGGAGATCCACTTGGAGTGCGTTGTGTACTCGGTTGAGTATGTGTGTATATTCGGTGTATTGGCAGTATTGTTATTGACTGGTTGACTGGCGGTGTTGTTATTGGCTGGTGGAGGTGAACACCAACTCTATGTTTGAGTTGTGTGTTGGAACCGTAAGAGAGAGAGTGAGCTCTTGAAGAGATTTACTGTTTATGCCCTAGAGGTGTGGGAGCCCTAGAGGTGTGTAAGGAAGAAGACTGTGGCATCTTCTTTGTTGTATTTCTTTTTGGAAGAGTATTAATACAATTGGGTATTGTCTCTCATATTCTGTGTTATTTTTGAATTCTAGTTACTTGTTGCTTTTGGTTAAATTCCACATGTTAGTTGCTTGTATATGGTAATCAGTTGTGCTTCTGGGTCCTGACATATGGTTGGGTTGAAGGAGTTTGGGTGAGTATAGGAGTGCTGCCACTAAGTCTTGCACTTCATCTAAAAAAAATATGTAAGGAGCTTAGGTGGCATAAGGAAAACAACTTGAATAATGGAAGAAAAGATTAAACAAATGTAATCTAAATAGTGAACTGAAATATGCATAAAAGAATATGAAGCTCACAAACATGTAAGGTGATACTTCAAAAGCAATAGGACCTAATATATGTAGCTAGGGTTTTTGATAAATTAATATTTGTAAAATTACTATGGAATTTTAAAATTTGAAGTGAATTTTTGATTTAAATATGCAGGTAAAAAATCAAAAAACTATTGGAAAATTTTTGATTAGAAAGGACCTACTGTATGAAACTAGGGTTTTGAAAAATGATAATTTTTTTTTTAAATTGCTAAAGAATTTGAAAATTTGATGCAAATTTATGATTTAAATATGCAAGTAAAAAATCTAAAAAATATAGGAAAAATGTTGGGACTTAGCATGGGCAACTAGGGTTTTCAAGAAAATCATTTTAAAATTACTACAAAATTTTAAAATTTAATGCTAATTTCTAATTTTATTTTTCAGATAAAAAATAAATAAAAAAATAGGAAAAATCAGTAGGAAATTTACCTTAGGGTTTTTAGGGTTTTTATGTGTAAATGAAGTAAGTCAGATTTACCAAATGATTTAAAATTTTTAGGAATATTGGAGTCATATTCCTAATTTAGTTAAGGGTTTGGAGCTACAAAATCAATAAATAAATATGCAATAATTAAACTACTAATTTGTATAATTTGACTATATTTTTAACTTTTTTATAAATATCAATAAATGTGAAGAAAATAAGACTTAGCTAGAAACTGACTGAGATGGCTATTGTAGGGTCTAAAATTCACTATATAAGATAGGGACACTATTTCAAATCAAGGTCTATCCTTCATTTTATGATTGGATAGGAGCACCAAAATAGGACACCCTGGGGTCCGATGCTATAGTCTTCTTCTGCCACTATTATCTAGGAGACTTAAGCTTATTATGTTTTGTTCATTGTGTCTATGTGAGCATGCTTGTAAAATTTTAACGACTGGATGTTTGTCGAACTCCATATAGAGCTAATTTTGTCTTCAAACCCTAGACTCTTTTGTGATTTAACAAACTTTAGGAAAGAGGGGGCGTTAGTGTATGTAATATGTACTAAACGTGTATCCACACCCCTTATATGGGTACACTACCTACATAACAATACTTTGAAGAGGGATCAAGCCATATGTAGTTCTTCCACTTGATGTGCTTTGTGTAATTATGTGTATGAAGATGCAAAAATGCTAAAATTGGGTGTGCTTGAGGTGTTTAGGAACTAGTACAAGGATTTAGATATGCTAGTAGCTATATTAGATGGCTTTATGCAGAGAATAGGGAAATATGCTTGAGTAGTCTTACTTGCTTTGTGATATTTGCCAACCCATTATAAATGAACTTTGAATGGGATTTTATAGGGATCTATTGGTCATGGGTCGAATGTATTCACATTAGGCTGATAAGAAGAGGAATGCAAACCATAAGAGCTCGCTGTTGGAGGTAAAAATGCACTTGGATAGGAGCATTGAAAATAGACACCCTAGGGTTCGATGCTATAGTCCAAGTTGATCACTATTGTCCTAAAGGAATGGGATCTAGGGGGATGGATTTTTCATGGGAAAAATAGTCTGGATAAGTTGGAATCAAGTCTTGGAAGGCTATGAATGACTAGGAATTAGTGAAAAGATGCCTATGAGGGTCATGAGAGCAAGCAAGAAGGACCTATGGGTTGGGTGTCACAAGCCATACTCAATTTACTAATTTTCACATTTTATATGACTACATAAATTAAAAACAAGATATGAAGAAAGGAATCTACAATTTATTTTTTCAAGAACCTTGAAAAATAAGCTGATGCAAAAGATATGAACTTGTGTATCACCCAATCAACATTCATCACTTGTGTACATTCCAAAAGATATCTATAATTCTTGCAAATGTTAGTAGATACAACTATTGTGGTAAATTCCAAATGTGAATTTGTCTACTTTTTTATTCCATTTCAAAAGAAAACTAACATAACATTTTATCCTTTTTTATTTCAAAAAAAGGTACATGGTACTTTGACAATTACCCAGGCATACTTTATCCCCTTTGAACATGTATGTAAAAGATGCAATCTTGTAATATAATGCTTTAGGCTTGCCCATGTAACAACAACATATTGTAAGAACTACACAAGTGAATGTGAATATTTCTATTCCCACCAGCTTCTTTGCAATATAAAGACTACCAACAATACCAACATCTAATGCATTGCCAGAGATGATGTCATTGACCAATTTCTCCCTTTAATTAGACAAACAACACATGTTGAATACATGGTTGACAAAGAAATCATAGTTGAGATTTTATCAATATTAAAAATGCAAGGTGGTTTCACAGTGGACAAGAACAATGTCATTAAGCATATCACTACATCATTTGAAGCATAAGGCATGCAAATTGTTCAGAACACAATATTTTCAAAATAAAAACAATTAATTATAGAAAATATACACATTTGAATAAATTTATATTTGAAGCTCTCCAAATAGATACTAAAAAAATCAAACTACAACAGGCTACTTACTTTCATAAGCTAGTAGTCATGCATCATCAAGCCACACCATGGCCCCCCAATCCTTATGAGAATAGGTATGTATAACTCTATATACTGATCCAATAAAAAAAAATGGTCTTAGCATTAGAAAAAGCCTAATATTTTTATATATTGACAAAAAAGGGTGTTTAAAAAAAACATATTATCATGATTTGCTACTTTGACTATGACATGGTATAGTGGAAAATTATTGCATAGTTTTCAGTCACTATTAATCATCATCATGTTTTGTAGGGTCTACCATAGAAATTTTGAAGGCAACAATGCAATAATAAATTGGCATATGCAACAACAAAAAAATGCAAATAGAGTCAAAATGGATTCAGTATATTTGACAAACCAATATAAAATTCCACATAAAAACTATATTTAATGAAGATTAGCTTGTTTGTAACTTATAACTTGAGTTTAACTATTTGTGAATATTTCCACAAACATTTGCACAATTGAAAATGAACAAAATGTAAATTATCTATATTCACTAAAGTATGTCAGTATATGTATATAAATTAGAAAAATTAGCTATTTCAGTTTATGCAAATGTTTATTTCTATAACAATGAAAAAATGTAATTTTTACTTTGCTGAGTATATAACAAAGAAAATGAAAAAATGCATAGTTTTTCATAGATAAAATAAATAGACTATGTGCAAAATGTGTTCAATATGACTCCTTAATACTATGTGAATTGAAACAACCATCCGGTTATGGACAAATAACAGGATGTAATATACTTTCTTTCTTCACTTTCAATTCGCTCTTCAAAAATAAATTTTGGTTATAATTGTTCAAAAAATTCCATTTTCAGACTCTTATTGTTTCAATGAAACCAATAAATATTAAATGCTTTATGCTTTGGTTTCAATAAATGCTTAAGTTGGAGACTTAACTTGCAAACTGTCTTAGAAGGTAAGTTTTCAGGTCTTCTTGTTTTGCACAATTAAAATAGAACAAAATGTACATTTCTATATCAAAAATCACAAAGAACAATCTCCTCAATTGAAAAATTGTTTATTTTTATGCTAAAATCTACAAATTAGATCTCTTTCAGTAAAGTATGTCAACACATGTATAGAAATTAGAAAATTTAGCTATTTCAGTTAGCTTATGCAAATGTTTGTTGGTATAAAGTGCATACTTTGTCATAGATAAAATAAATAGACTATGTGCAAAATGCGTTCAATATAAGCCCTGAATACTATGTGAGTTGATCAACCATCTTATTGTGGACATGCTTAGAAGGTGAGTGTTCAAATCCTCTTATTTTGCACAATTGAAAATGAATAAAATGTTCATTGTCTATATTAGAAAGCACAAAGAACAATCTATCGAATTGCAAAATTATTTATTTTTATGCTAAAATATATAAATTATATCTCTTTCACTAAAGTATGCCAATACATGTATAGAAATTAGAAAAATTAGCAATTTCAGTTAACTTATGCAAATGTTTGTTGCTATAACAATAAAAATATGCAATTTTTACTTTGTTGAGTATATAACAAAGAAAATGAAAAAGTGCATACTTTGTCATAGATAAAATAAATAGACTGTGTAAAATGCATTTAATATGACTCTTAAAATACTATGTCAAGCCTCTAGGATTTTTTAATGAGGCTAGCTGCTCTGATTGTTCGTTATAGTGCTCACCTAAGACCCAAATATTAATGCCACTGGGACTTTGTCTAGCATGGAAAGCTAGAGAAATATCATGCATCCAGAGATTATTGCTACATGCATTCATGAATGGCTACATGAATTTACTCAACCTCCTCTATGCCACTAAGACTCTGTAATGACAAAAATCTCATACTTATGCATCTAAAAGAGCCATGATCATGTGTGATTTAGGCAAATAATTTAATTATCATATTTATGTCTTAGCATGTCAGGATATTCCAGTCAGTCTATCTGCTTCTATGCTTGCACCATGTGGTGGCCTCACATTTAATCTGACTCCCTTGACTTTTATACCTTTGACCAACATCATTATAACTTTGTTACATGATTGAATGCATACTGTTGATCAAATTGAGCCCATGGTCACTGTTAGTCAGTGCATATTGTTAGATCTCTATATAGGCACTTGAGATTTTAATGCTTGGCACTTGCACGTTCATCATGGATATCCTCTGACCTTTTGACTTTGAGATCACCATTGATCTTGAATCCATGATTAAATACTCTTCGTTAGATCTGTTTAGACCCACTGACCTATCTTTACCTGCTCACCTTTAGATTTGATCCAGGTGCTCGAGATTTAGACACTTTATAGTTCCACATTTAGTCAAGGACCCTTTAATAATTTTTGAATGCAAATGGCTATTTCATGAGCCCCAACTTTGACATCTTCTTGAACGTCATTGACATTTACATGCACATTTAAGGATTTTTAAATCCAAATGGTTACTTGTTGGGGTTTAAACTTGACGTTTGTGCAAATTTCTCTAAACCTTATAACTTTTTCAAACAATTTCCCAATAACAAACAATTCTTTAAACATTTTGCATCAGGAATTTTCCCCGAAACAATTCTATCAAACATTTTGCATTGAAATAACTTCCTCGAAGGAATTTCCTTGAACAATTTCCTCAAAAAATTTATCTTTATCAAAACTTTTGTTGTGGATATTTTATCCCAAACTTTTGGATCTTCAAATTTTTTGTCACGAACATTACTTTGGGATTTTTTCAAAGACATTTTATTTGGGATTTTTGTAAAGACCTTTACTGCAAACATTTTCTTTGAAAAAAATCATCCTTGACACTTCATCCGAAACACTTTCTTCAAAAGAATTTGTCTTGGGACCTATCAAGTTAGGACACTTGCCATCCTAGTGCTTATTTTGAGCTCCATTGACCTATTGAATTTTCTCACACCATTCATCTACTTTGGTACAAATGAACGTGAGCCATAGATCTTTTGCCATTTTAAATAGTTAGTAGTCATTTTAAGGTATTTTTTGATACAATTTTTTGATGTTTTAATAATTGGTCAATAAAGTTATTTCTTGAGTCAAAGGCATTTTTTTAAATAAATTATAGTTTACTTTTAATTTTTTATCAATACTATTCGATAGTTTAAGTTAATTTCCCCAAACAAGTTATGTTTATCATAACTTTTGTTACGAATATTTTATTTGAAACTTTCAGGTCTTCAGAATTTTTATCGTGAACATTAATTTGAGATTTTTGTTTCAGGATTTTTGGCAAAGACATTTTCTTTGGGATTTTTTTAAAGACCTTTACCATGGACATTTTCTCTGATACACTTCCTCCAAAATAATTCATTCTCAACACTTCATCTGAAACAATTTCTCTACAAGAATTTATCTTCAGACCTATCAAGTTAGGACACTTATTAACCTCATGCTTATTTTGAGCTCCATTGACCTATTGACCTTTCTTATGTCGTTCATTTGATTCGATACAAATGAATGCAAGCCATATTTCTTTTGCCATTTTAAATAGTTAGTAGTCATTTTAAAAGTATTTTTCGATACATATTTTTGATGTTTTAATAATTATATTTTATAATTGATCAATAAAATTATTTTTTGAGTCAAAGGCATTTTTTTATAATTTATAATTTACTTTTAATTTGTTATCAATACTATTCGATAGTTTAAGTCCTTTGTCATTTGATGAATTATCTAATAATATTATATATTATATTATTAATTACAATGTTATGACAATCTATTTTATTATTGTACTTCACATTTCAATTTATATAATAACAAATGATTATATTTTGATAGTATTATTACTATTAATAGTATATTATAAATTAAAATAATTTAACTCAATATTATAATTTACATTTGCATATTACAATATGGTATATTATATATTAAGAAAAACTATATCGTGTCATTGTAGTATAATAATATTATTAAATATTTGATTTAAAGATGTCATATATACATTAAAATATATTACAATAAAAATGCAATACAATATTATGATAATAATACATATTAATACTGTATAACAATATATAATATAATAAAACAACATATAATATAACATCTTATAATAATATGATCATTTTTTTCTATTCTGGAATAATATTACCATCATTAATATTTAAAACAACATGTTGTCCATCCAATAGGCTTTTTATGTTTTCTATGCGAAAAGGGCACCTATGAATAACCATTTTAAAAGGAACTGATAATTCTTTATTTTTCAATGTGAAAAAAATTAAATCCTAAAACTTATTAATATTAAAATGATAACATATCCATAACATATAACATAATATTATGGTAATAATACAATACATTAATAATATAATGAGATATTAATAGCAAATCAATATCATATAACAATATATAAAATCTGTTACAATATCTTACAATACTAAAATAATATAACTGTATTAAATATTATTAGAATTTATATATCTAGAATAAATATTACATTATTATTTTTTAATAGTTTGTCTGCGAAAAAATGAGATGGTTATAACAATCGTGTGTTTACAGTGAAATACAAGTATGAATTTACAATATTTCACTTTACATAATGTTGTTTTGCCAAAAGACAATGCATTTTTGAAATGATATTAATAATTACAATAATTTTATAGAGAAATTTGAAATTACAATGAACTATTGGTTTTTGATGTTCGTAAATATATTATTGATGTGTATCATTGAGATATTCATCCTTCATCTAGCAAAATAGAAGTAGTTTTCATTAACACATGATAATAAGAAGTGCACTAAGTTATATAGAAATAATATAAGCCTTGAACAATTTTTTTTTCATTCAATAACACTTGAAAACTAAAAAAAATAACTTAGTGATATACGTGCATCAAAAAAAATATCCATGCTCATCCATGCTCTTGTTCTGTTGATCTTGATGCATGATTACACATTGGCCATTGATTTTTCCTCCATTTCAATGCCAATGCCTATTTTATGAGGCTCAAATTTGACATCTGTGCAACCACCATTTGACACCCATGTGATCATCATTAACGTCCATGCAACTATCAAATTTGGACTCTAATAGTTAATTTCTTGACATTTATTTTGACGTCCATGCACCCATCAAAGATGTCTACATAACCATCAAAGACAACCACACAACTATCGTCATTGATGTCTATGTGACCATTATAATTTGAACCCTAATGGTTTAATTTCTTAACTTTATTTTGATGTCTGCCCAACCATCATTAATGCCCATGTGAATATCAATGACATCCATGTGACCATCACAATTTGAACCTTAATGGTTAATTAGCACCTATTATACCCAACACCCTCCTTTTTTCCATAAGGAAATGGGCCATTTAACACTCATATGACCATCAAATTTGGACTCCAATGGTTAATTGCTTGACATTTATTTTGACATCCACGTACCCATCAAAGATGTCTACATAACCATCATTGACGTCCATGTGAATGTCAAAATTTAAACCCTAGTGGTTTAATTGCTGATCTTAATTTTGACATTCACACAATTATCAATGATGTTCACATGACTGTCATTGATGTTCACACAACCATCATAATTTAAACCCCAATGGTTTAATTGCCTATCTTTCTTTTGACGTATGCTCGACTGTCATTAATGTTCATGTGAACATCAATGACATCCATGTGACTGTCACAATTTGAACCTCAATGGTTAATTAACACCTATTATACCCATACCCCTTTTTTTTCCATAGGGAAATGGGGACCCACTTTTTTTAGATTGTGGTTTTGACTTTGAGCCCCTATTCCATATGATTGTGCAAATACTGGGAAAAGATTGAATATTGGCCTTTCATACTTTAGAAAAATGACATTGATATTGTGTTGGTATTGTGTTCATAGATTAACTCTTTTATATGGGGCTTATTCTATTGGGCTTATGTTATCAGACTTATCTTTATTAGACTTATGCAATTTATCTTTGTCAGGTATTTTATCCATTATCTTATTTAAAGCTACTAAGCTCTTTTAGACTTATTGTTTTGAACTGAGCTTTATCAAACTTATTGTTGTAGGCTTTTTATCGTGGACTTATTTGTTTCAGCATATTTGTTTCAGACACTTTCTCTGACGAAATTAGGTCTTTGACATATTTGTTTCAGACACTTTCCTTGACAAAATTTAGTCTTCAAATAATTTGCCAAATACATTTTCCCTGTAATAATCTTTCTAATATAGTTTCATTGTTAGAATTTCCCTTCAGCCCTTTTGAACCTATCCTTTGGGATTTGTGCAACCTACCCTTCAAGACTTTGTCACACACATTTTTCCTATGAAGTAGACCAGTCGTGATAATTGCCACAAGCATTTTTTCCATGAAGTAGACCCTTGGGACCTAATGCACTTACCCTTCGGGCTTTCAAAAAATGATCCTTAAATAATTTTGTCTTGGTACCTTTGCCTTACGGACTTATCCTTCAATATTTTTATCTCAGGCCCTTTACCCTATGGACTTATCCTTTGGGACTTTTGTCCCAAGCCCCTTTTCCCACCAAAGCATACCTTATGAAATAGACTTAGTCCTTGAACTTTCTTGCACCTACCCTTTGGCCTTTCTATCACTGACACTTCACCCTATGAAACTACCCTTTGAAACTTTTATCCTTGACCCATTTACTTGACTAATTTATTCTTTGGTCTTTTCATTTTGGCTTGACAAGATTACACTTTGGCATTTTTTCATCGATCCTTTGGGATTTTTATCCTAGACCTTTACCCTTCAGAACTTATCCTTCAAGACTTTTATCCTAGGCACTTTACCTTTCAAAATTAGTCTTCAATCTTTTTTGTCTTTAGACATTTTGTTTGATGCAAAAATCTTGAAACAATTCTCTGTAGTAATATTGTTGATACAATTTTGATAAAACAATGACCCCAAGGGCACATACCCTTTAGGATTTTTTAAAGTGCCCTTCAACCTTTCTATCATGGGCACATACCCTTTATAATTTATGAACATACCCTCCAGACTATTTGAAAGTGCCCTTCAACATTTCTATCATGGGCGTATACTCTTCAAAATTTTTGAACATACCCTTCAGACTTTTTGAAATTTCCCTTTGGCCTTTTTATCACAGGCACATACCCTTCAGAGTTTATGAACATACCCTTAGAACTTTTTCAAATTTCTATTTGGCCTTTCTGTCATGAGTACATGCCTTTCAAACTTTCTGAACATACCCTTCATAATTTTTCAGAGTGCCCTTCAACCTTTCTATCATGAGCACATACCCTTTGGAATTTTGCACTTACCCTTTAGGATAATTTTCATAGGCATCTTTGACCTATAGACCTACCCTTCAGCCTTTTTGAATTGGCCCTTTACCCTTCATAACTTATCCTTCAAGACTTTTATCCTGGGCCTTTGCCCTTCGGCCTTTTTGAGATTAGCCTTCAGGAATTTTGTCCCCGGCCCTTTTTTACACAAAGTGCCCTTCGACCTTTTTTAATTGCATGAGTCCTGAAAGATATACTGTAGTATGTATCATCAGGAAATTATTTCAGATAAAATGTCTAAGGCATTTATTCTAAAGACCTATTTCATCAAGAAAAATACCCATGCGAAAAATGTCTAATGGGTATGTTCATTGGGAAAAATTCCCATGGTAAAATTCTGAAGGGTTATTTTAAAAAGAGTTGAAGGGAAATTATGGTGGGAAAAAGGTCATAAAAGAGACTGATGGGTAACTACAAAAAATCCAAAGGGTCTACTTCATAGGGTAAAGTACCCATGGGTGGTACTTGGTGGTAGGGTATTGTTTCAAGGATTTTATATAGGGGAAATGTTTTGAAGACCCTAATTTCATCACATAGAATTTCCAAAACAAAAAGTTCAAAGGAATTAACCTTTGACAAAAACCCTGAAGGGTAACTACATAATTTTAAAAGATCTATTCATAGGGAAAATGTCCAAGATAGAAATCCTGAAGGGTAGGTTTCACAAAGCCCGAAGGGTAGGTTCAAAAGGGCTAAAGGGAAAATTTATGGATGAAAGTGTATCAGTAAGATTATTGTAGGGAAAATGTATCAGGCAAATTGTGCACAATATCTATATCTTCAGGGAATTATTTTGGACAAAATGTTCAAGGCAATTATCCTAAAGACCTATTTCATTGGGCAAAATGACCATGGCAAAAAGTCCAAAGGGTATGTTCCTCAGGCAAAATGCTCGTGGAAAAAATGTCTGAAGGGTCATTTTAAAAAGGGTTGAAAGGTAATTCTGGTGGGAAAAAGGTTGCAAAAAAGATTGAAAGGCAATTGAAATTTTTGGGGCTTTTATTTGAGGGAAATGTTCTGAAGACCCTAATTTTATTGGACATAATGTTTGAAACACAAAGTTTGAAGGAATTAACCTTTGACAAAAAGCCTGAAGTGTAAGTGTATCAAGTTTGAAGGGTCCACTTCCTAGGGCAAATATCTGGGACAGAAGTCCCAAAGGGTAGGTTACATAAAGCCCAAAGGGTAGGTTCAAAAGGGCTGAAGAGCAATTCTATTGGTGAAAGTGTATCGACAAGATTATTATGAGAAAAAATGTATTGGGAAAATTATGTGCAGTAATCATCAAGTAATTATTTTGGATAAAATGTTCGAAGAAATTATCCTGAAGACCTATTTCATTGGGCAAAATGCCCATGGTAAAAATTATGAAGGGTATGTTCATCAGGAAAAATGCTCACTGTAAAAAGTCTAAAGGGTCATTTCAAAAAGGGCCAAAGGGCAATTCTGGTGTGAAAAAGGCCACAAAAAATATTGAAGGGAAATTGCAAAAAATTTAAAGGGTCTGCTTTGTAGGGCAAAGTGCCCATGATAAAAATCTTGAAGGGTATACTTTGTTGGACAAAATGTTCAAAAAAAATATGCTGAAGACCAATTCTATTAGATAAAATGTCCTAAACAATTATGCCGTGCCAAAAAATCCCACAATAAAAAGTCTGATAGAAGAAGTTCAAAATAAATAACTTCAAAACAAATAAGTCCCAAATGACAAATTGTATAAGTCTCGAAAGAGATACTAGACAAATTACCCGATAGAATCAAATATAAAACTTAAGCTAAAGTGTTGAACCAATGTTTTCATTTGTATTAATAAACATGAATAAAGATTTAGGCTATAGTCTTAAGCCAAGTTTTAGACATATTAAAGTGACCTCACAAATTAAAATATCTACCATAAAGATTTTGACTATTTATAGAGGTCGAGCTATTCTTGGAGATGCATAACCAAGTACTAGTGTATGTCCATGGTCATAGATTACAGTGAACCCTCCTAAAGGACAAAAAAATGTTTTGATTAAGTTTTAATTTATTACATGCAATAATTCCCTTTATTTTGGGGACATCTACCTTACTCAAATCAATGACATCCTTTTTGTATGAGTCTTTATTCAATTATTTGTTCCAGTATAAGAAAAAAGGCTAAAATAATGGAAATAAACATGTCAATAACAACTATCTGATATTTTTCAACTGAAAGAAAATATTTTCCATAGAATATATTACTTCATCTACGCTTTTGCATTACACAAGCACAAAATAGTAAATAGGTAATTCAATAATATTATTAATATTAATATTATATTATCAATTAGAATATTTTAATTTAATATTAAAATTTATATTTACATATTATAATATACTATATTATATATTAAAATGTATTATATTATGCCATTATAATATAATTATATTATTAAATATTTAGCTTCAAACATATCATATTTACATTAAGATATTAATATGCTATATTATATATTAAAGTGTATTATATTATGCAATTATAATATAATTATATTATTAAATATTTAGCTTCACACATATCATATATACATTAAGATATATTACAATATTATGATAATGATATATATTAATACCATATAATAATATATAATATGATATAACAATAAATAATATAACATCTTATAATAATATGATCATTTTTTCCTATTTTAGAATAATATTAATAGCAATAATATTGTGCAAATTTGTACCTTAAAACTGACAATTCACTTGATCAGAATGTCATTATCATGTTTACACATCATCTTTATTAAAGATCATCCACACCATGATCTAATTGACTTATTTGTTCATGGCTTTGGTTTGATCTTATCTAAAAATATTAATATTGGATATCTATGTTTCAGATTGCAGGTTTAATGGTTCTCATTTATGAATGAACATACTTAGGGTTTTGTGTTTCGATATTAAACTAATCTTTTATTAGCCTTTGGTCTATCTTAAGTCATGTTAAAACCCTAATTCCAATTAACCTAAGTCCCTTTTGAATCAAATTTAAATTTGGTGGGAACAAATTTGGTAGGAACAATATATATGCCATGGACTTAACTTGATTTTTATACTAAAGATTACTCATATTTTTTGACACAACTAAGCCTTAGTCTAAAAATTCTATGTTGGGTCCCTTTACGTCTTGAGCCCCTTTGTTATTTTTTATCTTATCATAGTCCAACTAATTCAGGGTCTCTTTGTATATCTTAGACAAGTTATAAAGATTTATCCTAAAGTTTTAAACCCTAGGCTAAAACCTTATGACTTATCTTTTAGTATTTATGGGGTCTTTTTTACTATATTTTTAACCCTTGGTCCAAAATCTTTATGCCAAGTCCCTTTTAATTCACAAGGTCACCTTAATATGTATTAATCATAGCTAAAGACTTTAGCTTAAAACTTTATTCATATTTATTAATATGGATAAAGACATTAGTCCAAGACTTTACTTAAGTTTTATATTATTCTTGAAGTTGACTTAAATTTTATGCTTGATTGCAGGATCGATAACCCATGTTTGCTCAGGTAAATTTAATCAAATTAAGAAAGATCAAAATAGAACACTAAGCACAGGCACCAATCTCACTCAACCCCATAGATCATGATCAGAAGGTGCCAGTTTGCCCTAATTATAAGATCTAATGGTGCATAATTTTGATTGAAAAGTCAAACCTTGACCAAAAAGTTAAATATCGAGCATGTATTTGAGATCAATGGTATATATTTACTCACCTGAGATTGATTAGACGGTACCACCCGAGTCAAGATTTTAATGGATCAAAAGATGAATGAGAAGGTGACAAGTGTCACCTTCTTTGTGAGAAACCAATAAACAACCAATGATGGTGTACCCCTCAAATCAAGATCCAACAAAGTGTATTGATTCATAAAGGGATAATTAGATGATGTGTAATCAACATTGAAAAGTCAAACCCCGATCCCAAGTTAAAACTTGAGCACCTTATAGAAGATTAATGGCATGCATTTTCTCAAAGGAAATTAATCGAATGATATGAGATGAATCAAACTTTTCAACAAAGATGCATTCGTTTATTTTCTCATTCTGTTGATCTTGATGTATGATTGCATGCTAACCATTGATTTTTCCTCTATTTTAAGGTTAATAGCTATTTTATGAGGCTCAAATTTGATGATCATGTGACTGTGATTTAACATATACATAATTGTCATTGACATCTGCACAATCATCAAATTTAAACTCCAATGGTTAATTACCTAAGATTTATTTTGATGATTGAATAGAGAGATTTATTTTGATGTCCACATGACCATCATTGATTTCCAAATGAATGTCAATGACATCCATATGACCATCATAATTTTAACCTCAATCATTAATTAACATGAGATTTATTTTGACATCCACACCATCGCCAATGACATCCATGTGACTGTCAATGATGTCCACACGACCATTACAATTTAAATCTCAATATTAATTGGAAAGAGATTTATTTTGACATCCACCATAAAAAGTCAAGAACCACAGGACAAGAACACATTCTCCAAGTGGCATGATCCCAAAACTCAAACCTAAGATCCAATGGTAAGTTCTTCTACCCTATAAAAAAGTAGGTACTCTAGCTACAACACACGTCTTGTTTATATAATTATAGTTCTATCAATTTTGATGCTATTGCTATAACACATTAAGCTCCATAGTTAGTGTATTTTACACTATAATTCACACTTAATACATATGAGTGGTAATGGAACAATTCATTCCACTCTTGCATCTCCTATCGTACAAGGTGAGAATGCCATATGCACAATCTTAAGGCTCATGATAATTCAGATTATCTTCCTTATTTCTTTAAATGACCTTAGACAATGAAGGGGGAAATGGGATAATATTTTAAATAAATACTTGATGAATCCATCAAGAATAAGAGGAGGGATATGATGACATAGTTTACCATTGTTCCCTCACAAGTCATTCCCAAGGTTCACCCACATCACCATCAATTAAGTCCTTTAGGTGCCATACAATCTTCAAGGTACAAGTAAATTGTGACATTCCTCAGTTTGTAATAAAAACTGATGCAAATGAATTAGATAAATGGATTGAATAGCTAGATTCATATTTCTCTATCAATAATTTATCTGATAATGAAAATATAATAATTACACTCTTGAAATTTTCTTTACGTGTCAAAAATGGTGGGAATTGTATTATTTTCAAGATGAATATGCAGGTGAATTGAATCTTATTGAAGCATTATAAAAAATGTAGGATAATGTTTTGGAGGCTATCAGAGAATAATATTATCCAATAAATAATTATTATGACCAATTTAAAAAATTACACCAATTGTGTTAGGGTCATAACTAAACAATGCAAGACTACACCAACAAATCTCATGAATTATCCAAAAAAATTGGTACACATGACAGTGGGAGGCACAAAATTATCTAATACTTTAGTGGTTTGTAGTATTACATTAAATAAGATATGGATTTTTCAAACATCAAGATACTAAGGTAAGTGCAAAAAGATGGTGGACAAAAAAGGGCCTACCCATGGACATGGTTATTTTAAAAATTGGTAAATCTGAACTTCTATAGATAATTTGAGATGGCTACACTCAAAATTTGAAGATGCTTGGGTTCCCATGGATGGATCTTACCATTTCACCCTCTAGTAAGGATCCTACAATTAAGAAACAAGATGTTACTAAAGGTAATCAACACACTGATGGTTGGGATCCCGTACTAGTTGATGAAGACCCCCTGCTCAAGGGGGTGGGGAGGAAACCGTTAAGATTCTTCACATTTTTCACATCCTTCACCTCTACTTGCCACCATGTTTTTTGTTGCTACTTAATGTGTTCTCTATTGTTAGTGTTTTTATTTATCCTTTTTTTGGTTGATGTACACTTGAGTTAGTTTAACCTTGGTTGTACTGGTCGTGTTCTAACCTTTTGTGGACTTTGTTTTTCTATCAAGGCTTATTTTAGCTTGGTTTGATTATGCTTTTGGGGTGTGAATTTTTCACCTATATTTTTTTATATGATTAATGATGTACTATATATTGTTTTATTAATGAAAGTGTGCTTTTCAATCAAAAATTTGAAGATGGTATAAGACATGAATTATTTCATTTCGAGTCTAGTTTCTAAAACACTAATATTTTAAACATGGTTAAGTATAACTAGGTCAAACATCTAAAATTTCAATAACTCTTATTTTAAAAAAATAGAGAAGATAAATGGTCATGTAATGCCTCATTTTTTTAGCATCGTTTAATATTGTTTGAAACCCTTTGGTGAAAATTTAGATAAGATCATGTAGTTTGTTACCTATATTTATTTTATAATTTTTCAATAAATATTTTTTATTAATTTTACAAGTAAATATGTCCTAATAACTGAATAAAAAATGGATAGTCAATCGTGTGGCCCCCCAACTACCTCAAAAAAAGAAAATTAGTTTTTTTTAATACATTTATAATTAGGGCTTGTTTGTGATCGTATATTTATTTTTACTTTTGGATCAATAGAAAAAAAACACAAACATATATAGGAATATAGTGGCCTAAAAATGCCATAATTATAAATGAACATAAATGTAAACCTTAAAATAATCCAAATATTAAAAAATCATATATTTAGAAAGAGAATAGCATGCTTGTCCTTGTGTTAATAATTTTATGAATTTTCTCATTGAAATTCATATTGTATTTGGCGATGGAAGTTGAATTTTATTATTTTTTATCAAAGATCTTAGATTTGACTATGTATTGATAGGTCCAAGCTTTTAGCTCAGGAATACAAGCCATTTTTAAGCCAAAGGGCTTGGTTTTTAAATTCAAACATAGCATAATGTGTATGCGCTATATGGACATAACAAAAAAATGAATTTAGTATATGTATATGTGTTTGTATTTATCTATGTATCTATTCACATTTATAATTTTTATATTTTTATTTTAAAGTGGAGAGTTTCATTATATACACTACCACAAAAAGGACACAATGGATACAATGATGCAATTTTGGTGAGTTTGTGCCCACAATCATAATTTTGACTATATCGAACATGATTTAAGATTCAACCAAGCCCAATTTCATTATAAAATGAATGAATGATTCAATTATTTTAATGGTGGAGGCAATTATGATCAATTTGAACCCCTTGAACATAAGTGCGTGTATATGATGTGATCTAAGTCTAAATCGACTTAGATTTCCTAGCATATTGAGTGAATTGGTGCAATCAATGATGTAATTTAAGAGAATTTGAGCCTCGTGGACCTAATTTTAACTATAAAAGATTTAATTTGGGGCTATCAACCCCAATGTCATAGTAAAATAAACCAAATAGTTTATTGGTTGAATCCGAAGATAATTGGGGCTAGTTTGAGCCCCTTCAACCTAACGATGACTATGAAATATGATTTAGGGATTAATTAGCTCTAACTTAATTGAATAATGAGGCAAATAATCATTTGGTTCAATGATAGATGCAAGTTTGACATGTTTAGGATATGGTTTTGGGCTTAATAAACTCTAATGTCATCATATAATGAATTAAATAGCCAATTGGTTTAATTATGGAGGTAATTAACATAAATATGATCCCCTTAAACCTAATCATGACAATAAAATGTGATTTGAGGCTAAATTGGATTTGATTTCATCATAGATTGAGTCAATTAGTTAAATGGTGCAATTAGTGACACAATTTACCACATGAACCTATTTTCAATTGTATATGATGTGATTTGGAGTGAAAATTATAGACACTAGAAAACCATACATGATGGTTCTAGATGTTTAACTAACCCTTATACCACCTTAGGACCCCCTAAGCACTATCCCACAACCTTTAGACCATAAACTTAAGTCAAATTGATTGACTTCAACCAACTTAGCCTTTGACCTATTGATCATCGATGATCACCCTAATAGCTAACGATTAGACACGACCACTGATGGTCAGGTTTTAACCACCTTAAAGGTTAACTCTAGCTCAACTCCACCTTACTTTTTAATTCTTATCCAATCACATAACTATGCATGCTAAGACTAAAATTAGACAACCCCTTGACACCTTATTAAACTTATTGTTTCACCTCTCCCTTCCTTCTATAAAAAGAGTGGAGGAGGTGAAAAGGGATCCAGAATCAAGAGAGATCAAACACCAAGGAGAAATCAAGAATCATAGCTTATTGTATCAAAACTTATTTTACAATAATTCTTCTAGTAATCAAATTAGAGATTTGAGGTGGTGTAATTCATCAGTCACAACTGAGATATCATTACTCTACCAAAATTGCTCTAGACTCCAATAAGTTTTTTAGACAACTACCTCCACATTATTTAGGATAACAAGTTAAGTATCTATCTTTTATCAGATTTATTAATTTGTTTCTATGTTTTATCCTCTAAAATCAATTTTACAACCTCATCAACTAGCTTCTTAAACCAGACCAAAACCCATAGTAACCACCAATGGTCACCTTGATTACTAAGGTCTGTCCATAACCACCGATGGTTACCCAATTGTTGACTGTCATTCAAGATGATGATCATCCTAACCATCAATAGTTAATGTGTGAGATTTTCAATAACAAGCTATTTTCACCTATCGAACCCTAACCAAATCTCACTTTCTGACCTTCTAATTGATCACAGAATATCACCCTATTTTTTGAACCCTGTCTAATTTATTTGGAATTAATATTGAATTGTTTATTTATATAATTAGTCAAATTCATCTCTTTCAAGCACTTATTGTATTTGATTTCAGTATCTTCTATTATTTATGCAAGCAATTTATCTTTTATTTTAAAACTTGATTGTTTAAAAGTGTGGATTGGCAACCTCCAAAGAAGCTTATGCTTTTTGGATCTAGATTTCTAGGCAATCCTCCCTATTATCTAACTAATAAACCATTTATTTAGTGCTTTCCTATCTACAGGTTATTCTTCCCAAACCAAAGAGGAGTATCTACAATTGTCTAGATCATAGAGCATAAATCAACTCCAAGTTATACTAACCTCACCCTTATTTTAAGTTTTAAACCTTTTTTCTTAGAAAATAAAAAAAAATTTATGTGAAATATTCTAGCATGCCTAATGGGACCCTTGATTATTTTCTTGAGTCCATAGTTGCATCTAGGTGCTTCTTCTTATCCTTATGCTCATATAATGAAATCAAAATTTCATTTTGGGCTTAAAATTGATTGCATATATTATTTTCTTGCTTGTTTTAGCTCATGTAGCTTAATTAATCAAGTGATTTGATCATAGCTTCACTTTTATCACACACACAAGACCAAAACCACTTACACCTAATCAAATATAAAAACATTGACCTAAGGCCTGACTGGGATTTCATCACCTAGTGGTCACCTTTCCTAACTATCCTCTCCCTCATCCATAGAGTACATCTCAGATGTAGAGGGTTCTACCCATCCTTATATAAGTACTACCATCCCTCAGATGGTTGCCTACGGTGAAATGGATTTAGCCACCTTTCTAGATAACAACCCCATATCCCTCCAACATTACTTTAACACTATATCTCACCATACCCCTACTTTGGTTCTACCTATTGACTTGAATTATGGCATGCCATCCCACCTTATGGGTGAAAATTATATTGCCACCATCTCTACCTAGCCTTTAGTCACCCAGGCATCATCTTCTACCAATAATTCCACCAATGCCACCATTTAAAACCAACCCACCCAACCAACCAAAACCCAAACACTTTCTTCCCCAATTAACAACCTTTCTAGTATAGGAGCAACCCAACCTTTAGACACCAATACTCTACTTACCATGGGAGTACCCTCTACTAGTGTCACCACCATTCTTCTTATTCCCAATATACCTACCTCCACTCCATTTCAAATCTTGGTGGTTCCTATACCTTCTACCCTTCCACCCATTAGTACCAAATTTACCACCTATCCTCTATCTACCAACCTAACAATACCTCATACCCAACCTAAGTTAATCCCTCAATAGGTGCCCATTACACCAAATCCAAGCTACATCCCTAACCCACAAGGTTATGTGCCTCTACCTTCCACCCAACCACCCATCTCCAAGTATTCATATGTGGCATCATCCCAACCACCCATATCCACATACGAATATATGATAGCTTCTCAACCCCCTACCAACTATCCATATGTTGTACCTACCCAAATCCAACATAATCTGCCTTACAACTATGGGGGTACACAACCATAAATGGACCTTGTCAAAATCTTAATGGACAAAATGACTACTTTGGAGTCATTTATCTCAGGTGCCCATAACCTCTTATCTTATGACCAAATATGTAATAAGTCAATTCATCCATCCATCCCCATTCGAACTTATCTTCCTCAATGGAACTTCCAAAATTTTCAAATTTTCATAGTAAGGAAGACCCTCATCAACATCTGAGAGCATTTAGGCATTCATGTTATATGATTACCTATGACAATACTATCGTTCTCTATACCTTTCCCATGTCTCTATCATGTCTAGCACTAGATTTGTATAGTGATATTAAAATGCACTCCCTCTTTTCTTTTTCCCAACTAGCATAGACTTTCTTATATCACTTTTCCATAAACATCTCTAAGAAATTTTCCATCACCTATCTCTAATCCATTCATCAATTTGATGACAAGTCCATAGCCAACTTTGTATCTTGTTGGAGAATCTTGATAAATAAACTCTCTTTCTATTTGCCCCAACCTGATTTGATTGAAATATTTACTTAATCTTCTTCCAAACACATTTATTTTACTTTGTGGGTTCATACTTTTATGACATTTGATGAGGCTTTTACCAAGGCACAAAAGTTAGAGAACAGAGCCATTGATGAGAGGAAGTTGAAATTGAGAAACAAGAATTCCACCTTCAAATAAAATAAGACTCCCTCCTCCAAACTTAACAATCAAACCAACACTAACTCCAAAAACAAGGGAACCATGAATGTGGTTATCCTTAAAACCACCCCTCCACCCGTTGTTAACCAATCTAACTCTTCTAGTTCCTCCAATTAGAACACTAAAAATCCAAACTACAACAACCAAAATCAATGTACTCTACCAAGGGATTCGTATGCTTTGCTATTGGAAAAGTTTATAAAAGTGAATATAATACAACTCTCACTTATAAAACCCCCATAATAATTTGATTCCTCTTATCCTGTACCTAGTTGGTATAAGGAGAATAAATTGTGTGTTGTCCACCATTTCATTGGAAATGACATTAGTAGATGCAATACCTTCAAGAACGTCATCCAAAATCTCATCGATAAGGGGTAAATTGTGTTAGATAACCCTAACGTACCCCTAAATCAGTCACTTGACATCTTTAGATAGCCATTTCCTAACCATGCCCCTTTCATGACTAATGAAAATAATAGAGAAAAATCCTCTCACAACCACAAAGTCCATATCATCAATGTAGTTCTCAGTCAACTCATTACCAAGGAAGATATTAACTAAAATACCTTCCCTTCCCCTCCACTTATTGAGGTAGTGGAATCACTCTCCATTCATTTAAAAAATGAGACCAAGGAAACAACCCTTGTAATTTATCCACTCATTAAGGCATTTGAGCCACCGACCTCTCATTTGGAAGATGTACCAAATGAGGTAACCATTACCACCATATCCTTCTCCTCCATCATACAATAGTCTACTCACCTTTGGCAAGCATCCCTAAAGAAGAGATCACTCTACCTACATCTCCCATAGGAGACTCATCTTCTTGAACCTTGGAGCCTTTGAATGAGGAAAAAGATAAGGTAACAATTTCTCTCTCCACCCATGGGTTTGACCTTTGAACTTAGTATCAAAGGGATCAAACCCATATATAATCCCTTTTTTAGACTGGTTTAAAAATTGGAGTACTTATCCCAACCTAATGTTAATTTTGCCACATTTTTGCACCATCTTGGGCTTCCTTACCCAATCAAACAAGAGCCTATAACCATGCCACTATCATCCAAACCTCCCATCTTTACTTTCGAACCCACTATCACCATAATCGAGCCATTAAAAACCCATACCAATTAAATTGTAATAAAACCATCTGAACTAACTTCCCCTAAAATAACCAAGTCACCTTCTACCATTCCAACCAAGCCCACAAAAAACTTGGCATATTCCCTCTAAAGAACCTTACTCACCCCTTATTGAAATTGGACTTAAATTCACCAAACCTATCAGAGAAACCTTAAACCAAGCCAGAAAAGAAGGTAAAACCACCCAAGATTCCACAAACCAAATCTCTACCCCGCCTTTCCACTTTCCTTTCTATTCTGAGACCCCACCCTTCTACCTTAATAAGGAAACCAACCTTCCCCGACAAGACCCAAATCCAACCACCACTTTTGGTTACACCATCACTCCTACTTTCATCCTCACCCATTTTCACCAAACTTTCGATGACCAAACTACCTACTTCTCAAGCATCTACCCCAACACCTTTTTCCTCCAAGAAATCCATACCAAAACCATCCACCAAGAATGCTCCTTCACCTAAATCTTTGACCATCAAACCCACTCCTAAAAGGGCTTCCACCTCAAATACAAAACCTAAGATCTCCATGCCTTTTCCACCTTTTCCCCAATCTTACTCAACCATCCTACAGAGGTTATTGTAAGCATCTTGCTTAACCTTTCCACCTATTAAACCATTTGACCCACACAGTCCTAAACCATCTTGGTAATTAGTTTGCTCATACCATAGGACACTTGGGCATGATACTAAGAATTGTAAATCTCTCTAAGTATTATCCCATCGAATGTATCATGAGTATGATTTATTATTAAATGAGCCTCCTATGATCCTAACACTAATCCAAGAACTAAGCCATCAACCAACTCTCACCTACTACCCCACTCTCATCTCAGAGTGAAGTATAACTAAAACAATCCTCTATCTCAATCCTTCACCAAACCTATACCATCCATGTGGTCACATGATCATAAGCCTAACCAAAAGATAAGGGAAAAGTAAAGTTGTCCATTCCATGTAAATATCCCTCTTCTAAAACCACAACCTATAACCAACACCAAACACTTTTACCTTCAACCAAACCCAATGTGTCTATATTGGGTCCCTCCCAATCCAACCCATCTAAATCAATCTAACGATTAGTTTTGAAATATTTTCACCAAACACCAATGAAGATGAGTTTGTATGAACTAATCAATACCTCACCCGATCACCATTAAGTGATGATAGAGTCTTTACAATTTATGGAGGTCTAACCAGAAGACCCACAATCTCTATCATCCAAGTCAAAGCTCTTCAACTTTCCAACCTTGTTACCTTCAAGGATTTGAAAATACCCTACATCCATCTAGATGATCCATATCCTCCCCTTTTAATTACCATGTACATCATCCAAACCCACATCAATAGGGTTATGATTGATGAGGGAGATATCATCAACATTATCTCCTCCTACATATACAACCAACTTAAATTACTAGAGAACATTATGTCAGAAACATCAGTGCTTCTCTGATCATTCAACGATACCATGGACATGAATCTAGGAACTATTGTCATTCACATTTGTCTAGGACTCACATGCTTCTTGAGATATTCTACGTAGTAGAAGGTGATTTATAGTACAACATTTTGTTGGGATGCCCTTGGATTTGATTCATAGGCTATGTGTCATCCACTCTGCATCAATGCATCAAATTCTAAAATGAAGGTCAAGTTGCTACCATACAAGTTGACTTGAGTCCTTTCACATCATGTAACATGATATATCGACCTAATGATATTTTCCTTCCCCCATCCAACAAGCCTTCATTAGTAAAATATGAAACCTCATCTTCTTCTACCAATGAAGCATCCACCAGTTATTCCATCCCTTCCACCCAAATCACCACAATGGACCTTTTGAAATCAACCTTCCAACATCTTTCATTGGGTGAGTCTCGCCTTTTAAAACTAGACACTTTTCCTACTCCTTAAGAATATGGGAATCTAGACCAATAACCCATTTATGATCCCAACATTGGATCCAAAATTCCTTTTGGTCCCTCAACTTTTCAAACCAATTTAATCTATGGGGGACTTGATAAACCCCTTGACACTTTCATCATCTCTTTCTCACCTTGACCATTCACCTCCAGTTTCTCCTATCTAGATAAACCAGAGTTTGCCAAGACATACCTTTATATATGTGCTTGGAAGGGATTTGGTCTAGGCTGATATGAGCATGGGCCACATGAGTTACTTCCAATCAAGACCCAAAAAGCTCATGAAAAACATGGCCTCAATTTTACACTACCTAAAAATTAAACAAACTTGCCTCCCATCACCATTGTTGAAGAAGACATCCCTTCCTCACCAACCCCTTCTCTATCAACAACTGAGGATCTAGACATCATCCCCCCTAACTTTTTTCATCAACATGATCAGCCTTAGACCCCTAACTTAACAAAAGGATAGGGTGACCATAACCATTCCTCTGACCTATCCTGAGATGATAGGAGATGACTCTCATATCATTAATATTGTTCAATGTTAGGATGATGGTTCCATTCTCATCTATCTTGGTGCAGAAGATTCTTCTATCCAAAAATATCTCCCACTTGAGAATTCAACCATTTTAAATGAATCCAACATAGATATCAACTTGGGCACTTTGGACAACCCACACATTATCAAAATTGGCAAATCATTAAATCCCAAGGAGCTTTAGGACTTACCCTCCTTCCTACAAGACTAAAACATATAATTTACTTAGTCTTATAGTGACATGAAAAGAATCAAACCCTCCATTTCTACTCACAAAATAATCACCAACTACAATGCTTAGCTTGTTAGGTAAAAACTTTGATGAATGCACCCTTGCATATACCTTCTCATCAAAGAAAAATTTCAACATCTCCTATCTGTTAACTTCATTTAACCAATTGATTATCCCCAATGGGTCTCAAATGTCATACCTATCTCCAAAGACACAAGGGGAATACACATTTATGTGAACTTTTATGACCTTAACCTTGCTTTCCCTAAGGATAACTTTCCTTTACCAAGCATTGACTAGCTTTTTGACCTTACAACCGACCATGAGATGCTATCTCTTTAGATAGATTCTTAGGATAAAATTAGATCTTAATTTCCCTTGAAGATCAACACAAAACCAACTTTATCAACCTATGGGGAAATTTTTTCTATAGGGTCATGCCTTTTAGACTAAAGAACACTGGTGTAACCTACCAATGCATTATGACCTACATCTTCCATGACCTTATTCACAAAATTGTAGAAGACTATGTCAATGATTTTCTTGGGATATCCAACTGTCGTAAAGATAATTTGGCCATTCTTAAGATTATGTTTAAGTGACTCATTCATTACCATGTCTACCTTAACCCCAAGAAGTGTATTTTTGGGGTCTTGTCAAGAAAGCTCTTTGGCTTCATCATCTCCCTTAAAGGAATCGAAGTCGATCCTATGAAAATCAAATCAATACTCAACATGCCTCCTCCTACCCACCTCAAAGAAATTTACAAATTGTAAGGGAAGCTCCAATCCATTCATCACTTTATCTCTCAACTCTTAGATTAATGCCAACCTTTCCACCACCTTATGAATAAGGATGTATCTTTTAAATGGGCAACGACTATCAGAAGGCTTTTAATTCGCTTAAAGAGTACCTTCTGTCTCCACCCATCCTCATTAATTCCAAGGAAGATCAAACTTTTTACCTTTATATCTCCACCACCAACCACTCCTTAGGGGTAATGCTAGCTCATTGGGATAAGCAACATAAAGAACAAGCCATCTAATACATTATCCATACACTTGTAGAGTATGAGAATTGATACACCCATACCAAGAAACTTTGCCTTGCCTTGGTCTTTGTAGACACCAAACTTCACCACTACCTTCTCAACCACTAGACCTATGTCATAACCAACATTAACCCTCTCAAGTATATGCACTCTGAGCCATACCAAAACCAATGTATGGTTAAGTAGTTCATGCATTTGGATGAGTTTAACCTTGAGTTTATTTATAAAAAGTAAATTAAAGGGTAATTTATTGTTAACTAATTGGTTAAAGCAGCATTAGAAGACAACTAACCTCCTCCTCTTGAGTTTCTAGATGAGTCCATCGTAACCCTCTCTTAGGCAGACTTCACCTAAGTGACCATGTTATTCAATAGATCAAAGTGTTAATGTGGTGGGGGAGCTGACATCTTCCTTATCCCCCTTCATGGTGAACCTCTTCCTTTATCCTTCAAGCTATATTTTTAATTTACCAACAATATGGCTAATTAAGAAGCCCTAGTGATAGGTTCCAAACTGCATAGCCTTGGGAGCCAAAATGATCAACATTTTTAGTGATTTTCAACTCATGGTCAATAAAATCAATGGCTCTTATCAATGCAATAATAATGTTTTACAATATTACAAACAATTTGATAATGTACTCTTAACATCATTTGAACACTACCGTATCTAAATCACTCTATAATATATGAACAATTTTTTTGATACGATAGTTTCCCTCACTTCCCAGATCCCATATGCACCCTCTGACTCTAAGATATCTATCATTATCCATCGAATTACCCAACCCTATTATGTCAAATCAAAATCTCTCACCATATTCAATGTGGAAGAGACCCAACCCGACCTTTGGTATCAACAAACCTTTGACTATCTCAACCTTGCCATTAGTCCTTTTGGTATTTCTAGGAATGCTTAAAGAGTGTTTATTCAGAGCACCTCATGTTATACCATACTGGGGGGGAATTATTTATAACCATGGATTTGATGGTCTCCTCTTCCATTGCCTACGTAGTCACGAAACCTCTCATGCTATCAGGGAAATGCATGATGGGATCTATGGGGGACACTTTAGTGGTATAGTTGTCATTAAATTCATCTTTTGCCTTGGATATTATTAGCCCAACCTTAACAAAGATTACTATGATTATGTGAAAAAGTGCAAAAAATGTCAACAACACACCAATTTACATCATGCACCTATCCATAGTATTCAAGTATCCAAGGATATCTGGGCCTTCTCATAATGTGGTCTAGATCTCATTGGATAAATTAACCCCCATTATTCATAATGACTCATTATATCATCACTAAGACCAAATATTTTACCAAATGGGTAGAGGATATTCCTCTTATCTCAACCAAAGATAAAAAGATTGTTGACTTTATCAACCATCACATTATCTGTCATTTCAATGTTCCTCATAAAATTATCACCAACAATAGAAAATATTTCAAAAATAAACAAGTCTAATGTCTTTGTGATGAATTCAATATCAAGTTAAGTTTCTCATCACCCTATTGTCCACAAGATAATAGATAGGCAGAAGCCTCTAACAAAACTTTCAATAACATGTTAACTAAAATGGTTAATGCATCTGGTCGAGATTAACATTTTCACCTCTCCTTCACCTTATGTTCATATCATACAAGCATTAAAACCCATATCGGTAATACCCCTTTCTATCTTATGTTTAGAGCTGAAGCTATCTTGCCTCTCAAAGTCCAAATTCCCTCTATTCGCATATCCCTGCAAGATCTCATTTCTAAGAGCGATTATCATCAAGAATGTTTAGCCTTACTTGAGTTACTTGATGAATGTTGATTAGTGGTGTTCACTCATCTTAATGTCTATCAAAAATACATCAAGCATGCTTATAACAAACACCTTAAAGTGAAAGTATTCAATATCAAACCTTGTCATAAAGGAAAATCAACATGTCACCACTATGGAAAAAAGAAAGTGAGGCAAGTTTGATTTCAATTGGATTGGACCTTATATCATAATGCACAAGTATGTATCAAGAGCTTACCAATTTTCTTCCCTTGAAGGAAAACTGGAACTTGAGCCCCTCAATGCATTGTATCTACATCATTTTTTTTAAAAAACAGGATCAAACTCGCTTTTTTGTCTAACTTAAACTCATCCCTTGTTTTCACCCACATTTATCTCTTTTTAAGGATAACTGATTACAATTGAATCATGTGTTTATCCATTATATTCTTCATTGAACATGGTTACCATGACTCTACCCATGGCATAATCCTCATAATACTTTCCATCCCCTTATATGATGGATTCTCATGGTTGTTGTCGCTTAAACCTCTTTTACCCACCATCAACCTTCTTGTGATTTAGTTTTGCCTTTATAAGGTGAACCTCTAAGCCTATATAAGCAAGTCTATGACATCAAAATCAAAAAATAAAAGCACTCATATGGGTCACTTTCTAGCATTCATAGACTGCTCCCTTGAAGGACAACTGCCAACACCTATAAAAAATTGATCAATATAAGGTAGACTACCACCTTGAGGGATAGCTATCCAAAATCCTTAAATAAAGCTCACAAACTTAGACCACTCTCTTGAAGGATGGCTGAGTAAATCATTGGTCAAAGCATAGAAATCTCTTAGAAGATTCTCACATCGAGCAACTTTCCCCATCCCTCCAAGCAATAAAAAAATAACAAAAGACCCATTATCAAAAAATTAGACAATGCAAACTTAATTTTGGAAGCCACAATCAACTTTCATAAGTAGACTTCCCACATTGATCAGTCTACGCCTTATATGACATGGACTTGTTTATATTGGCTCTTTGGTGACCTACAGAAGAGGCAAGCTAGTCTCCTAAGAAGGTTCCATTTTCATCCCCTCCCCTTTATATACTCTATAAGTAAGATATTTTGAGCTTACTTGACATTATGTGATCAATAAACCTTTTTAACCAACTAATGAATGCTCTTGAGAAACATTCAAAGGGTTTATGTTCATAAGTTGATCTAACTTCGATTTGTTTTAGTCCTTACCAAAGAAGAAGCATTGTGCCTTCTTATTCTCTCATATTGGCTGATATATTCATGAAGATATTTGTATTTTGATTTTATTATCTTTCATTTTTCACATTTAGTTTCATTATCCAACATACTCTATGTGTTTTTAAGATTACAATACCCTCATCAAAATAAATGTATTTAACCATGTGTTCTTACCTTATTCATTTAAATGTTTTTAACCATAAGAACATTTTAATAAATTAAACATCTCCTAAAAAAGACATCATCTAGTGATAAATCACATCAACTAAACCATCTATCATATCTACCATAGTTTAATCATACATAAAAAATAAATGAGTCATTCACACATATTCACCACATGTCTAAATCTAGATGAGGAAGCATATACTCATTAAATTTCAGCATGACCATAATTATCACTATTATCATAACATACAGTAATAAACATCATCATCACGTAACCATATCATGAACATATTTCATCACAGCATAAATTAAAATCATCATGAACCAATAAAAATAAATATAATTGATGTGAAATTATCAAATCCACAAACATCATCATCACATAACCATATCATAAACTCATCATAACAACATCACCATCCTATCATTTATAACATCCATATAACTATGATCCATAAACCATAACCATAACAATAATTAGAAAACATCATTAGCCATGTCCAATAAAGCATTAAAATCATCATATCATAAAAAACATACATCAAATGTCAAACGATGCCATGTGCATAAATTAAGTAACCATCACATCACATGCCTAACTAAGTGACTCCACATAATCCATCACATGAAATCATAAATAAGAAACATGAGCATTGTAACAATGAACCAAAAACCATATACAATGATCATATCTATAAATCATGATCTCATAATCAACATGATGATCATATATATAAATAAGTGCATATCTCATAAAATATGTACACGCTCTGCTACATTGACTTGTAGGTCGATATCAAAATCATATGCTACATAAAAAAACAATGTCTCATAACAAATCTAGGCCCCTAGAGCATCACTACCTCTTGGAGCCTACCCTCCTGTACCTACCTGCCCACTTGCAGAAGTGACCAACTAACCTAGTGTTGTAGTACTAGCACCTCTAGTGATCCCAACTCTATACTTGCCCCATCGAGGCTCATTTGGTAGCAATCTAAAAACTAAGGCATCATAGTACCAGAGTTCCTCCACTATCACTATGTATCTTGCCATTGAGATAGTCCTTGGTGGTCTCATAGTTATTAGTACTCCTCCTATTGCCTATCAGAGAGAATCTCTTTCCTATGTAACCATGGCTAGCTAAGCTCTAGCATAATCTCTCTCTCTCTCTCTCTCTGTCTCTCTCTCTCTCTCTCTCTCTCTCTCTCTCTCTCTCTCTCTCTCTCTCTCTCTCTCTCTCTCTCTCTCGGAAGAGTAGACACCTAACCCTATGCTTCTACCAAGGATGCCTATGTTGTGGCTAGAGCCTCTGATGCCTAATCTCTCTGAATGATCATTGCTTGTATATCTGGACCACCAACTCCCACCTACTGATTGTAGACACCTAAAATTGGTCACTAATGACCTTTAACTAGGATTTTGACCAAATTTTATAAAAAATGCACAATTTGGGATAAATACATTAAAACACATTAAATGAGTTGAAATTGTTATATACAAGTGCTAATTTTGGCTAGAGTATCATTAAATGAGGCAATGTAAATTATGAAGCAACTAACTTTGATCAGATCATTTCAAGTCAAAATGATAATTTTGCAATTGGGTGCTCTAGATTGCTCTTTTCTACCAAATTTAATGCATAAAATACATGCCTTTATTATTTTGTGTTGGAAACATCCTAAATATTAGAATAGATCTAACACATCTAACATCACATCCTAATTTTAATCTAGTCAAATTTTGAGCCAATAATATGACATCTTGATCAATTTGATTACTTTGTGCATCAATTGCCAAGATTTGCATGAAATTTGATTAAACATGTTTAAGGCTAATTAATTTGAATCAAGAGCCTAAGTTAATTTTCCATGGAGATTTTTGATTTATTTTTAGAAAATGATATTGAATAACTGTATCATCAAATGACATCATTTCTTGGAAAGACATCCCTAGGCCATTAATGCATAAAATATCTCATCAATCCCTCCCATACCTCATTAATGCATTCTATACCTCTTTGATACCTCTCTATCCTAAATATTTATGAATGCATTTATTGATTTTTGCCTCAAAAATTAAATAGATTCTTAGCCATTCATCTTCATCTTGAGATGGACGGTTCAAGTTCATTTTGACCATTTTGCAAAATCTATAAATAAAAGGCCTTACCTATTAAATTTTAAGCTCTTTTAAGCTAAATTTACCATGCCCAAATAAACTCAAACCACATATTGATGTAGTGTTATTATGCCCAAATATTGAGCCAAAGCCATCACAAGCCAACGGTTCCAAAAGGAGATGAAGGTAGCCACACTCCATTGATGACGATCACTTGAAGCACAAGTTGAGCAAGCCAAAGAAAGAAACTTTTGGAGCAATCAAGGATTTGATTAAAAAATGGTGTTTTATGTTCATATTTCTCATTTCTAGTTGTGGTTTCAAAAGTTTTTTCCTCACCAAGCTCCCCCTAGTGACTAGGCCTAGAGATGTTATACTAGTTAGTGTGTTTCTTTTATTTAGTTTTTATTTTAAAACTAACATGGTACTAACCATCCTCTCTTGAGTCAAATTCCTAGTCTACATAATGGCACATCTGATGGGACCTATCACCATGAATTTGGTCAAATAACACTTTCAAATAACCTACTAACCATTATCATGTAGGATCTTAGGGTGTGGAAGTAAAGAAGGTAAAAATTGGAGCTAAAAATCCATTTTTTTGGAAGTCACAATTTTGTTTTTGAGAGTCATAATTTTTTTCTTTGTTACAATCCTACTACTGACACAATTAAATTTTTTTAGCCCTAAACAATAATTTTGTTAGCTTGAATTGCAATTTTGTAGCCCTGAGTAGCAAAATCGTTAACCCGAACAATGAAATCATTACCTAAAATAGGGTTTCATAGAACAACAATTTCATCACTTGGAACAATGATTTCATTTCCAAAAACAATGATTTTGTCATCCTAACCCAAATCAACCTGAATATTGTTTTTGTAGTCCTGTGTAGTGAAGTCCTCACCCTAAACAGTGTTTTTGTCCAAAATGACATTTTAATATCCCTACGTAGCATTTTATGTCACCCAAAATAGTGTTTTTATCTAGAACAACATTTTTGTAGCCTTGTGTAGTGAAATCATCACCTTGAACAATGTTTTTGTCTAGAATAGTGTTTTTATAGACCTACATAGTGTTTTTGTCACCCAGAACAATGTTTTTGTCTAGAACAATGTTTTTGTCCAGAACAATGTTTTTGTCCTAAATAGTGTAATTATCAACCTTAGTAGCAGGATCATACTATGAAATGGATATATTAATTGTGTGAAACCTAAGAGCTCATTTTACAAGGTTGTTTGTCTCATTTGGAAAAGTGCTTCAAAGCAAGCATCTCTAATCTTGTTCTTGCAGGTTGAAAACCTAGTTTTGGAAGATTAATTTGGGTATTTTTAACTAATAATACACTTGAATTTTGGGTTTTAAAAAGAACTCGGTTAAAATCATGCACACTTCAACTTTAGTGCCTAAAACAAATCTAGTATGTTAATTCTTGAACACTTAAAACAAACTTAGGTGCTTATTGTTTCATATTGTATTTTTGATGCAATCTTTACAAGTTTTTACATCTTAAAGCCAAAGGGCTAAATAAAATCATCATACATTTCATTTAGTGCTTTAAAATTGAACACATTTCAAGTTTTTGTAAAGCTGTTATCATTATTTGTTTAGATTATAATTATTTGAGTAAATAACGAGTTGTGCATGTATGCTCTCCCATCCATCCCCTTTAGGAAACTTTTGAGATCAAAAGTGCCAATTTCATTACAAAGTGCCTTAGTCTAAAATCATAAAAGATAAGTTGTGAAGGCTCTCCCCAAGACCTGCATGGCTTAAGTGACCTAGAAACAACTTTTAAAGCTCTTTTACTTGTCATTTATTTTATTGCATCTTGGCTTGTGAAGGGGAATTCATTACCTCCCACAAGTTCTTTATAGAAGCCTTGACCTGAGAGTTCATCTCTAGACATTATATTTAACCCTTCTCCATGAGGGGAAGGGGGTATATAAATCAGGATCACTTATTGGGATAGTGGTTTGAGTGATTAAACCATTTCCTATTGCTAGGTTAAGCCCATAGGATTTATGATTATGTTATACATTGTACTACATTGAGCAAGTGATAGATGTAGTGGTTATAACAAGGGAAAGACTTTTTTACAATAAGACATATGATGTAGACCTAATTGACATGTTTTTTCTCTTGCATGTTGACATGAAAGTCTTGTGCATGGGATCCATTTATAAATGATCAGAAACTAATTAGTTTAGTTAACCCCACTTTGCCATACCTTGTTAGTTTAAGATTTAAGATGATTAGTTAGTTAATTTATCTTTGTCTTAGATTCCTTAGTTTCTGTGAGGATTCAAAACTTGGTGTTAACAAAAATGACATAACCAAACACATTGTCTCCAAATTTATTTGAACAAGGAGGTGTTATGCTACCCAACTAAAAAACACCTTTTTTTTTGTTCAAAATCATCATCATATACTTTGTGTCATATTTTCCAATTTGGCATAGTTATGCTACCCATTTGAAACTAGACTTTTTGCCACATTTTGTTTCAGTCCCTCATCAATAGTTTAAATTCAAAATTGGACTCTTCCAAGTTTTAAAGGTTGATGTGTTAAATTGGGTCTACCACTTTGTACTTGACTTGTTTTAATTTGAATTCAATTCTCACTTTGAATTGAAGGTAATTTTTAGACTCAACATCATTATCGTCATTTGATAGGACTCAAGTCATCGTGCATATCACTCAAACTTTGAGTCTTAGGCCACATTTTATACTATCTATCCTATTTCACCTTTTGTCCTAAGTCCATTTAATAACAAAAACTTATGCCTTAGAGGTTTGTCAAACTTTGTGTGTGTGCATAACTTGAATTGATGAGGGTAGTGTTATGCTACCAAAATCATGTTGAAACCATTTTTTACCTTAGAGTCTTGAAACAAGCATTTATCACACTTTTTGAGAATTTGTGTTGTTACACTACTCAAATTATTTTGAAACTTGTTTCATAGGCCTATTCACATAAAGTCTAAGTTATTTCAAGGTTTTAACCATTTTGATTTTTCTTTTAGGGCCTTTGTCTAGCACAGTTATGCCATTCACCTTTGCCTAGATTATCGATTAAAAGAATCTAGCTTTGTGCCATTATTTGGGAGAAAATAAACTATCTCCAAGTACCTTTTGTTTCATACCTTGTACTTATTTATCAAGTTTATGTCTAAGAGTCAAATGCCTAGTTTTAGTTAGAAGTGTTTCAAATCTGTTAGATTAAATATCTCATCTTTTAAAGTCTAGCTTTGGATGGCATTTGGCCAAAAGTCCTAGCACATTCTTTATTTGAGCCTAGATTTTGACATTGTGTTTGGCTAAAAGACCTAGCAACTTTTATTTTTCCTAGATTAGACTGATTTGAAACACTTTGACCTAGAATTTGGCATTTTGATTTACGGTCCTTTTACTTAACCTTTTTGTGTGAGATGTGTAATGTTAGATACTTGATGTTAGCTTGTTTTATCACAAGTCATTGTATCAATCTTTTTTTTGGATAGACATATCCATCCTTTTGACCAAGTTAGACCAAGTTTTAACCTCTTTTAGACATCTCATTTTTAGAGCTTATATAAATCTATTCCCTTTTTTCATGAAACATTTACTATGGATCCTAACATGTATTCCTACACTTGTAGTGGCCTCATGTACAATCCAAGATTTAGTAATGTGGTTGCATAAGAAGAGATGTTTCAAGACTTCTATACAGATAATGTTGCTTATGATATGGATGTTTATCCATCTTATAACACTCAAATAGGGGCACAAAGCCAAGACCCATGGGCTCATTATTTGGTAAACATGTCTCCTTACTTAGAGTAGGATCAAGAACAAACAAAACAATATTTAACTTTGGTACTTATAATTGAAAAACCGATTCCTCAACAACTATACTATGTTATTGTACCATCCATATATGATCCTTATCTCTTTTATAATCACTTTTTGGAAAACAAGGATGAAATCTTGGTTAGATATATATAAGTAGGGGCCAAGTTTCTAGCAAACTTCCCCCATGAGAATTTGTCAAGCCTAGTATGAATGACTCACAACATGATTCTTCTAGAAATCCTTTAGCTCTAGTCCAAATGGCATATTAGGTCCCTAATATTCTTGTCAAAGGCAAGGACCTCATGAAGGATCAATCTGTACAAATGCAAACAACATATCAAACATAATTGAACCTAGCACATAATTTTAATCAAATGACCATGTCCAATAAACCTCTCATAGATTTAGTTCCTTCAACAGAAGTGCTAATAGAGTTGATTGGTTAGAATAATCGACGTTTAGACCTCTTTATGCAAAACACTTAATTTTATAACTTGTTTCATGTGTCAACCATCGAATATGTGTCTTCTGTTTCTACACAAAACATTAAGCAAAATATAATGGACAATGTGCAAGCAATGTCCAGTCCAAACCAAATTGGTGTAAGTACACAAAAAAGTGTACCTTTAGTTAAAACCATGAGTGGTTCTCATAATTAGGGAGTAGGAGTTTCTATAATCCAACCTCAACAAACTACTAACACTAATCCTCAACCATTTCATTCTTCAAGCACTCAACCAACAAGATTAGGTAATCAACAAGTGACTAGTGCCGTGCCTCCACAAAAAAATGTTACAAATATTAATCAATAGGTAACAAGTAATATTCCAAAATAATAGGCATAATATAATATACAATTCAATAAAGGTAGAATATATTTCCACCTCAATAGGGGTCAACCAATGTTCCACCTCACTAAGTAGCAACAAACATACCTCTTTCTTCACAGACCAATATGCCAATTCAAAACCAAATTATGTATAATAAAAAACATATAAATATTGGTTAATGATAAATGTCAAATCTTACACAAACATCAACTTCCCACCAAGGATTCATGAAACCTAGAGGTTCCCATGTTCCTCAAGTGCTAATTAGGCAACCTTTGCCTTTTATGCAAAATGTACCATTAGTTAAATAATAGGGTCTTGGTTCATAAGTACCCCATCAATATCAAGGTTTGATTAGTCAACATCAGGTCCCTATTCAACCCCAACAGGCATAGTATACCCATATCTCTCCATCCTAACCTCAAAATCCCTAATCCCAGACCTACTTACCTAACCCAAACTAGAATATTGCTCAATCATAATACACATAATTCCAATAGGTAAACCCTAATCCACATATGCGTAGTCCTGGTCTATTCCCTAACCAAACCAACATACCCCAAAAATACCTTCATCATACCCTAATCAAAGTGTTCCACTTATGATCACACAACCATTTACCCGGGCTAATGTTTCACCTCAAACCAATGTTCCCTCTAGTTTCCTAGCCCAAAAAATGCAATAGATGAAGGATGTAATTGCTACCATCTAAGCTGGGAAACAAACCAAAAAGATTAATTTGGATGATGTGTGTTCTTATCCATTCAACTTAGAGAACTTGCAGATACCATCTTCTCCAAGATATGAACCACCAGAATTTGAAAAATAAAAGGGGAAAGATGACCCCAAGGCTCATTTAATTGATTTCTTTATTGCATGCTATCCAGTAGCATATAGTGCCATATACTTATTACTATTGTTCTTAAGAAGTCTACCATGAAAATATTTTGGGTGATTTTTGAAGTTTTCCAAGAATTTAGTATCTAATTTTGATGATCTTTCAGACAAGTTTGTGTAACACTTTTCATATAATATCAAACATGAGATTTCTTTGGTTGACTTGATGTAATCTAAGCAAAAGGCTAGTGAGAGTTTTTCAAGTTATCTATAGCAATGGAGATCCATTGCAAGCCTATTCATGCATAGTTTACTAGATAAACAATTAGCCATTGTGTTTACCAAGAATTTTCATAGTGAGATATCCTATCATATAGAACTATAGTGTGCACATACCTTTAAGGAAATCATTGATAAAAGTTTGTTGATTGAGTGAGACCTTATTAACAAAGGGATCATCAAGATTATCTCAACAAATCAAAATCAAGGTATCAATCTAGGAAATAACAAAACCAACATCCATTCCAAGTGCAAACATCGCAAATGGTACAAGACAATAATAATGATAGACCAAAGTAATTTAATTGCAACAAAAATGTCATTAGAAATGGAGTAATTGAGTCACATCATGTCTAAATCATGTAAACACCATCTGCTTATCCCATGCCATATATTCAAATTACTCCTAATCCACAACCTTTTTAGGTAATTCTACAAGCAAAATAGCCTAAACTCACACAACAAATGCAATAACCTTTTCCATTGTAAGCTCCTCCTCTAAGGAGAACCATTCTTACTCATTGAATTTTTAGTGAACTTGGAGATCCTATTGAATATGTGTTTCATAAGCTCATTACCACTAATCTAATTATTTAGCCTATAACAAAACATTATCCCCAAGGCATCCCTTATCTTGATTGGTACTGCCAAAATGAATTCTATGAATATCATCAGGTTAACGGACATAATTTGTGCCATCATGTGCAAATTAAATATTTGATCCAAAATATGTTAGAAAATAGGGAAATAACATTAGATGGTGGTGATTTCATTTCCAATCAAACCCTTGAAATCTATCAAAACCCCTTTCCCCAACATAACAACCAACCAGAATAGTAACAATAACAACAAAAACTAGTGAAACACTAACAACAATAGTTTCAATAACCAAGGCCAAGCCAACAAAATCAATAGAACCATCAACATCAAAACTAATAACATATAAATAATGGACAAAACCAAGGTCAGAATGATAAAAACCAAAAGACCTACCATGTAGTTGCACATGACTATAATAGGGTTATAGGTCATATTACAGGAGGTTATGTTAACACCATCTCCATCAATCCAATATCAAATACCAATCCATCAAGACCTTTGATAAACAATGCCAATCCACTGACTCACATTGATAATCCTTGACTTGAATTGACATACAGGCATACCAACAAGCAGGGATTATTAATTTTGGACCCTATACTGATAACTCATCATTGCCTCATGACCACGCATAAGTGCACCAGTAATTGAGAATTATCTTATCTAGTCCCCCATCATCATCGTCATTTGTTATCAATTATGGTCTTGTGTTTAATCTTGATTGTGCAATCACGACTCAGAGGTCAAAGATTACCATCCTAGGCCCATAAACAACTGCCACTTCATCCATCATTTAACCAATTGTTTAGCCTCAGAATAAGCCATTTAACACTGACCAATAGAAAAAGTTTTACATTGTGGAAAATTTGAAAAATATGCCCACACAAATCTCCATTTTAGATTTATTGTATACATCAACAATCCACAAAGATATTTTGAATGAGTTTCTTAGCCAATCCATGATTTCAAGTGACATATCCCCTAACAAATTCTAAGCTTTGGTTGGACACCTGATTCTAGCCCAATAAGTCACTTTCAACAAAAGTGATATGTCATCCCTTGGCCCACTACATAATAATCCCTTGTACATTGAAGTTTGCATAAAGTGGCACAAAGTGAAATGTGTCCTTATAGACAATGGATCTAGTCTACACATAGTGTCTCTAAATCTCATAAAGCTTCTCAAGTACACAATGATAGATCTTCAATCAAAGACCATAACCATCAAAGCCTATGACAATGAAGAAAGAGAATCACAAGTTACCATCTATTTACTAGTTATCCTTGGGCCCTTGACTCATGATACAGTTTTCCATGTTATAGATCTCGATTTGTCATATAATATGATTTTGGGTAGACCTTGGTTAAATGAAATTCATATAATCATATCAACATTTCACCAATGTATTAAGTTCTCCCATTCAGGGATGGAAGTTTGTATGCTAGGAGATTTGCATCCTTATGAGCACTGCAAACACCTAGAGGCTGAGTTCAAGAGTTATAACTATTGTTTCAACATAAATTTAGTGGCCAAGCAAGATAATGGAAAAGCAATACTCCTTGATTCACTAGAGGACAATTACATTGATCTTAATACCCTTGATTACCTTTCCCATATGCCATCTCTTGAGATATCCAATCATTATACCATCTCATCCAATCACCTAAGAGAGTATTTAACCCATGATACCTTTCATATCACAAACCTTCTATGGAACTCAAAGTCCTTTGGAAGACCTAAAACCAAACCACTTCATCTAGAATGGCAATAAAATGGCAAAGGTAAAGGACCCATCACGTTCATGCTAACCTTTGGCCTAGATTAGGACCCTCTTGAAGGAGATGAATCATGGTTTTATAATGACAAGTATGCTGATTTTAATGAAAATGCAAAATATCCTATTCTCAATAGGATCATGAAGAATCAAAACTTTGAAGGAAGAGGCCTAAGACCAAATCAACAAGGAGCGCTTGAGCCAATTTCCATGAGCAAATACAAAGGACCATATGGACTTGGATTTAAACTGCTTGGGGGTGACCCCATATACCTTACTCATGTTCCATTGCCATCAACTAGTGATGAGGATGCCAACAACAATGCAGAGTCTGATCATAGCCTTTTTGATGACCTAACTAAGACCAATTTATTTGATACTCATTCCATTTGTACCTTTAGACTAGTCATTCACTAGAACCCACTACCATTATATTATCCCTAGCTAATAGACTGGGATCAATAAGATTTCAACATGCTAATTGATGAGTTCCAAAGTGATGAGGCTTTCTCTGATTTTCTTGGCCTTAGAGACAATGTTTCATTGGGGGACCATAAATTAGGGTTGTCAATCAATTTAGATTCTAAGGCTTATTTTTGAGAGTGGTTGAACACCCTTAGCCAAAAGAAAATAATTAAAACATTGAGGTCACAAAGTGAAAACCTCTTTGAGGTGATTTCTGACCAGGGTAAAAGTAAAGAAAAAGGCTAGTCTAGTGGTGAAAACCTATTTCAGGCACCATTAGATGGGGGTGTTCAACCTTATTCAAACATATCATAGGACACCACCAATGATGAACTTGTCTATGGGTCTGAGTTCAAGTTTGAAGAATAATCTTTTGATTGAATCCTTCAGGAATTTCCAACAACTTTTGTTACATGGCTAAACCTCCCTTTAGGGGATTCTGATTCATCATGCTTAGGGGAACTCAAAGAGCCAATCCTAGCAGAGGAATCTAATATTGCTAATCAATTTAGATCATTTACCACTATCCTTGAATATGGTTCAATCCTACTAGTGGAAGACATAATAGAGGTTAACATTGAGTCCCTAGATGACCCAAAGTGGATCAATCTAGGTGCATCTATTACTGAGAAGGATCGTGAAGTCCTTACAATTGTATATATTTTTGCATGGGCATTTTTTGACATACCAATTTTAGACCTTACCTTGGTTCTACATCACCTTGTGGTCAATCTTGATTCTAAACTAGTAAAACAAAAGATGCATAAGATTCATCCTCACATTTTTGTATTAGTAAAGAAAGAGTTGGAAAAAATATTGGAAGCAGGATATATTTGATCGATCAAATATTTAAAGTGGATCTCCAATGTGGTGCCAGTTAGAAAAAATCCTAAAGAAATCTAAATCTATACTAATTTTTGCGATATAAACAAATCTTGACCTAAATATGACTTTCTATTACCAAACATTGACATGATCATCAATTCCATAGTGGGTTATGAAATGATTTCATTAATGGATGAATTGTTAGGGTACAACCAAATCAAGATAACACCAGAAGACCAACAAAAAATAATATTCACCACTCCATGGGGAACATTCTGTTATCAAGTTATGTCATTTGGTTTTAGAAATGTAGGGGCCACCTATAAAAGAGCCATGATCATCATATTTTATGATATGATGCATGACATTGTCAAAGATTATGTTGATAACATTCTTGGTAAATCAAAGATCAGGGTCGATCATCCAACAATGCTACATAGAAGATTTAAAAGACTAGATGAGTACAAAGTTAGACTTAATACTAAGAAGTGTATCTTTAGAGTCACTTCAAGAAACTTTCTTGGCTTCATTGTGTCTCATCAAGGCATTGAAGTCAATCCAGCGAAATTCTAAGCCATATCAGAGATGAAACCATTGACTAATTTAAAGTGGCTTCATAGTTTATAGGGTAAAATCTAGTCTATTTGATGCTTCATATCATAATTATATGATAAATGCCATCATTTTACACATCTTCTAAAGAAGGGAGTCACATTTTACTGGGAAGATCATTGCCAGACAACTTTTTAACAACTAAAGGACTATCTAGTAAATCCACCTATTTTATTGTCTCTTATGCTGGGAAAACCATTCTTGTTGTACCTATCTGCTACTAATAATGCCTTGGGGGAACTTTTGGCTCATCATGATGATAAAGGAAAGGAACATTTCATGTAATATTTAAGCTGTACAATGGTTGTGTATGAACCCAATTATATGGCCATAAAAATTCCTATTTAGCCATGGTCTTCATAGCTCGAAAATTGTGCCATTACATGTTAAAAAATAAGACCATGGTTATTTCAAAATTAGATTTGCTCAAGTATCTACTATATAAAATAGCTTTACAAGGCTGCATGGTCAAATGGATCATGCTTCTAAGTGAGTTTGACATCGAGTACATCAACCAAAAATCCATCAAGGGGCAAGTTCTTATAGATCAATTTGTTGAAGCACCCCTTGTTGATACAAAGCCATTGACATTCTAATTTCCTGATGAATCTATAATGACCATTATTAACACACCTCTTAAGGATCAACATTCAAAGATATATTTTGATGGATCATTCATAGCACATGGATCGGGGGTAGGCCTTTTTTTTATTACACCATAGGGGGATCTAATCCCTAAATCATTTAGGACTAGCTTTCTTTGTACCAACAACATGTTTGAAGATGAAACACTTGTTGTAGGAATTTGATAAGCGATACAATGGAACATATCTCATCTCAAGGTTTATGGTGATTCTTAATTAATCATTAATCAAGTTAGAGGCCATTTTTAGATCAAAAATGATAAGTTGATTCCATATAAGGCCATGGTCAACACTCTCAAGTAGTAGATTACCAACATTTAGCTTGAGCATATACCGAGGACAAGCAACATAATAGTCAATGCCATGGCTATTATTAGATATTTGATTCACCAAATAGACATAGCTAAAGAGTATCAGTTTCTTATTGAGAATTTTTTAGCACCAACTCATGAAACTTCAATCATTGTGATGATTTGTGATATTGTTGGTCCTAGCTCTATCTGGTACTTCGACCTTTAAAACTATGTCCATGACCAAATTATGCCATCTAACCTATCCCAAAAATAAACCAAAACCTTCATCCTCCAAACCACTCATTATACCTTACTTGGATCAACCCTTTACCATTATAGTTTTGATGGAACTTTACTTCTTTATTTAACTTTGGTAGAATCTACACTAGTATTATGGGAAGTTCATGAAGGAGTATGCAAAGCCCACACCAATGGGGCAGTCCTATCTAAAAAGCTCTTATGTACTAATTATTATTGACCCACAATAGATGTAGATGCATCTGCATATGTAATAAAGTGTGACAAGTGTCAATGATATGCCAATATTATTCATGCCCTAGCCAAGACTTTGAAACCAATGTTGACATCATTGCCATTTGATACATGGGGCTTCGACCTCATTGGGAAGATCAATCCTACCTCATTTGATGGCTATAAACATATCCTTACTACCACTAAATATTTCACTAAGTGGGTTGAAGCTATACCCCTCACTTACATGAATGGAAAGAAAATTTCCAAGTTCATTTTCAACCATCTCATTTGCCACAATGGTATCCCCTTTGACATTACATTTGATAATAGAGGATCATTTAAGAACAAAGGTGTCAAAAATCTATGTACTAAATATAACATCATGCAATACTTTTCCATGACATATTACCCTCAAGGTAATGGCCAGGTCAAAGCATCAAACAAAATAATTATCAACATTCTTAAAAATATTGTTAATGATGCTAGTCGTGACTGGCACCTTAAAATATTTTGTGCCCTCTGGTCATACCATACCAATCACTATACACCCACAAGATCCACTCCATATTCACTTATTTATGGTACTAAAGCCATTCTTCTCATTGAGTTTGAGTTGCCATCCCTACACATCTCTTTCAAGTATGTCATGGATGATAGTGACTATTACGTAGCTCACCTACAAGAACTAGAACTACTTGATGAGAAATGCATGGATGCAATGAACAATCTCCAAGCCTATCATAATTGACTTTGAGGCCACTAAAATCAGTGCATGAAACATAGATAATTTGAACTTAGTGATCTTTTACTTAAAGAGAACCAAAAGAATACCACATCTGGGAAGAAGCATAAAGGCAAGTTCAAACCAAACTGATTTAGTCCTTTTATCATTACAATAAATTATAGAATAGGAACATAAAAGCTTGCCACACTAGACAAACATTTAAACTTGATGAGCCGATGAACATTATTCACCTCAAGCGGTATTACGCTTGAGTTGATTTGGTGTATTATCTATAAGGACCATTTCAAGCTGTACCATATTATCATATTCTTCTTTATACTATACCATTTTACCATCCTACCATCCTACCTACCTATCACTTTTTCCTATCAACTATTTGTTTTACCATACCTTCTCATCAACCAAGTTGTTTTCTCCCTCCCTACCTGGCCCTATGACCTTGGTTTTATTCCATTGGTTCTAGCACCACTTTCAGCAAGGGGATTCAAATTTAGTTTTAACATTTATTTCAATCATTCTAGATAGAGGCAATATTTTAGAACAATAAGACAACAATTTGGTAGTTGCATCTTTCATTTCTTGTTCCATTCTGTATACCAAATGTGCCTGTTTATAACCGCCTATGGGTAAATCAGTATCTCACTAGTCTTATTACTAATTATAAATACCTATGAGCAAATTATTATCATTTACCTATGCCATTGTATCCTAGTTATAACCACCTATGGGAAAATTAGGGGCAACACTTGTTATCATGCCTTGACATAACAACTAGCCATTTCCTATGCCATACTATACCTTTATACCAACTATGCCTATTTTGTTTGAATTGGTTGTTACACTAGTCAGATTCTTCCACTAAAAGGTAGAATTATAGTGACTTGAGGTCCTATCCTGGGACTATGTAAGCAATGATCTATGTTTGTTGAGGTTATTTCAATCACCCTAAGCCATGCATTCACCATTTTGTGAGTACCCATAAGCCATACTCTCACCATTTTATGAGCAACCTAAGCCATGATCTCATCATTTTGTCAGCATCTTAAGCAATGCTCTCACCATTTATGAGCTTTAACAATTTAGTATCTCATCATCCTCCATCGAGTGTAGATACCTAGAAAATTCCAAAAATATTTGTAAAATTGTTTAGAAAAACTAAACATTGACCACTTGTTTGCCTTAACGATTCTGGGAACCCTTACTAAGTCACAAGAAAATCCCTTGTCATTTAGTTTCCCCATATTTTTTGGCCTTTTATCCCATGCACTTACCATTTCTATTCTTCTATCACATCCATTATGTTTATTTTTTATTAGTTATCATTTTCTTCCCATTTCTTAGGAAAACTACATTCAGCCTAAAGTTTTTATTGGATATTATATCAATGGAACTATGTAGGTAGTGTCCCCTTACCTAACACATATGGAGATAACTTGGCCACCCCCTTACTTTTCTTCTATTCCCCCAATCATGTTTGTTTGTTAAGTTGTCACCTATTTTCTAGGGGTAATGTTTATCATGTAGGTTTAAGTCATGTTGTCTGTACTAACATTAGGACTAACTATTATTATTATTTTTTATTGTTTATTTGATTTCAGTATTGTTTCCTTAATTCAATATATGTATGTTCATTGGGTTATTCCTTATGCATTTATACTTGAATCCATCCACATTCATACGTCTACATTACCATCATAGTTTTTATCATTGGTGCATTATTTTCCCTTGAATGTTGGATTTTAGAAGTTAGTCCTTATGCATATTTTAGCCTAGTCCTCATGGTGTTTTATCATGAGGATTACTATTAATGGTGACATCAACATCTCCTCGACACTGACATCCTAATCATATCCCAAATAGAGTAATTAAACAATGAAATAATTTCAACTTTTGTTAGTTTAGATGAGCATCTCCATACTAGCAGGTTGTTCTAATTCATCATTACCCTCTATGTTAATTTATCATCATCATTAGCTATTCAATCATGTTTTCCATAATTAGAGTCTAATGATTATAACCGCTTATGGGCAAATCATTGTACACTATTCCACCTATATTTCTCAATGATTATAACCACCTTTGAGAAAATCATTGTGTTCTCACCAAATTTATCTTTCTTTTTGCCTAAAGAGGGGCATGTTTTTATCTTGTTTATCTATCCTAACTAGGACAACTCCATCTTCTTAATGATTCTAACTGCCTTTGGAAAAATCATTGTGTTATCATACGATGTTACCACTATCGAGGTACAATGCTTATAACTACTTTTGACAAACCATTGTACACCATCCCACTTGCATTCTCAATGATTTTGACTACTTTTTCAAACTCAATGTGATCTCATCCCATCATTTCCATATATTTGGTCCCCTTGTTTCACTTCTTTCTTTCGAAGGACTATTTGTCGACCTACTTGTGCCAACCATTCCCTCAAGGGGGCATCATACAATTCATCAATTACCATTGAAGTTATAGGCATATAGGACCTTTTCATTATTTGATATGATGTTACTATGCCTATAGCTTACAATGACTTCCTAAATAGGGGCAAACTATAAACACCTAAAACTAGCCACCAATGACTTTCAACCAGGATTTTAACTAACTTCTATAAAAAATACACAATTTGGGATAAAAATATTAAAACACATTAAATGAGTTGAAATTTCTATATATAAGTGCTGATTTTGGCCAGAGTATTATTAATTGAGGTAATGCATTTTATGAAGTAGCTAACTTTGATAAGATCATTTCGAGTCAAAATGATAATTTCACACTTGGGTGCTCTAAATTGCTCTTTTTTACCAAATTTCTTATATAAGACACATAACTTTGTCATTTTGTGTTGGAAACATCCTAAATGGAATAACAGATCCAATGCATCTAACATCACATCTTAATTCCATTCTAGTCAAATTTTGAGCCAATAATACATCTTGATCAATTTGATTAATTTGTGCATCAATAGCCAAGATTTGCATCAAAGTTGACTAAAAATGTTTAATACTAATTAATTTGAATCAAGAGCTTAAGTTAATTTTCCATGGAGCTTTTTGATTTTTTGATTTTATAAATTGATATTGAATAAATACATCATCAAATGACATCATTTTTTGGAAAGACGTCCCTAAGTCATAAATTCATAAAATATATCATCAAGCCCTCTCATACCTCATTAATGCCTTCCATGCATCTTTAATATCTATTTATTATATATATTTATGAAGGCATTTCTTGATTTTTAGCTCAAAATTAAATAGATTCTTAGCCACACATCTTCATCTTGAGATGGATGGTTCAAGTTTATTTTGACCATTTTGTAAAATCTATAAATAGGAGGCTTTGTCTATTAAATTGTAAGTTATTTTAAGGTAAAGTTACCATGCCCAAATAGCTTCAAACCACATCTTGATGTAGTGTTATTATACCCAAATATTGAGACAAAGCCATCACAAGACAAAGGTACCAAGAGGAGATGAAGGTAGACACACTCCATTGACAAAGATCCCATGAAACACAAGTAGATCAAGCCAAATAAGGAGCATTTTGGAGAAATCAAGGATTTGGTAAGAAATTGGTGTTTTGTATTCATATTTACCATTTGTTTTCATTTCTAATTGTGGTTTCAAATGGGTTTTCCTCATTAAGCTCCCCTAATGACTAGGCCTATAAATGTTAGTCTAGTTAGTGTGTTTATTTTATTTTGTTTGTATTTTATAACTAATACGATACTAACCATCCTCTCTTGAGTCAAATTAATACTCTACACTGACCGCCCCCATTTGGGTCAACATCCATGTCTTATTAACCACTTTCATCACCTCAAAAATTTACTGTAATATAGTGTGCCTAGTACCATGTAAGATATGCATCTATAACACCTGCATCATCTATATCAATCTTTGTTGATAAAAAATCCTGATCAATGAAATCATGAACTAACTGTGGAGTGGGTAGTGGAAGATCTACATCCTCCCTCCTTTACATCAAGAATTCATTGTGTATATCCTACACAAGGCTAAACTATCTCCATATCTTGTCAAATGTAATGATCTTTATCTCATGATATCGCCTACCATAGATCCATCTGCAGCTTTGAAGTGATAGAGTATGTCTTGCATAATTTGCCCATCTTGAAAACCTAACATATGGTCTCCATATATCATCTTCGATGACCAAGGCATCTATTCAGTCCCTATACCAATCTATGTTATGTGACCCTCCTCCTAGTCCTAAGAGGTCATAATCGCCTCTCCACCTCATGTATTTAACCTTGAAACCAATCTGAACAAAACCATCCGATGGTATCCCCATAGGTTTTAGTACCAGATGTGCTTGTAGGCCCAATAATGGAGAATAAAATTGACATAAATCTCGTATCTCCTATGGGCACAAAATCCCTAGAGATCTCAATAAATCTAGACTAATAGTGTAGGTGCCCATGCAAAAACTATACGACCCAAAAACATATAAATAAGTACCCCCAACAATAAGAGAACTTCTCACTACTAGAATCTGGTAATGCATAACACATGACCGATATCATCATCATAGTAAATAGCTATCTCAAATCCCTATCCCTCTGATAAAATGGTGTGTAGTAGAAACCCCCTAAGTGCCACCTTGCATACTCATGGTCCGTTCTGTACAAGAGCTCTATCTGCCTATCCCTCTCATCACTATCAATATGGTAGATTGGCTCACCCTGTATGGGTAGTTACATGATCCTATGGATATCCTCAGGTAAAATGGTCATATCGCCTATCAAAAGCAAGAATGTGTTAGTGGCAGGGTCCCATCTCTTGATGAGTACCACTAACATCACTATATCTTGAGGTACATGCTGATAGTAACTCACATCACCTAAGCCCACCTCAGTCATGTGGTCCCAGTATGCATCCATCATGCCTCTTTGTATCTCATCCAATATTTAGGGCACCTGATCTCTCATCTGTATCTTGTTTCATGCATGCAATGTTCAAAATTAGTGCCTTAGTTTGCCTAATCTAACATACTTTGCCTATAAATTTTACCACTTACCCCTACCCCCCATTTTAAACTACTCATCTCATTAACAATAACTCTACCTCATCTGACCTATACACAAGACATACCTATCTTATCAGGTATTTTACCTATCTTATCACTAACCTTACCCTAAACCACTGACATAAACCATCAACTTCTACCCTCAACCACTACCTAAAATATTCAATCAAAATCTTAACTTTAAAACTTCAATATACATTCCACAAACTAAAACCTTCACCTATAACCTTCATCAAAAACCTTCACTACTACCTAGTACCTATTCACCTAATCTACCCATTACTTACCTAATCACACTTACCAAACAAATCATTTATTCACTCCTACCTTATTTTATCTCTCTACAAAAACTTTTATCATATATCGAACACTAATGGTCAAGATTCAACCAATGATGGTTCCTTTTGGAACCATCATGGATCACCTTTTGACCTCTGATGGTTGGGTGATCAACCATGAATAGTCAACACCCTAACCATTTGATGGTCACATATTTACCATCAACAGTTGATAGTGACTGTTAAAGGTCAATGTGTGTGATCGATAGTGACACCAACCTAACCCTACCACCCTAATCTACCCAAACAAACAATAAAATCACTTACACCTCTATCTAATCTCTACTCTACCCTCCCCTATTTACCCCACCCTTCTAAATTTGAATCTAAACTACCAATTTCAACTCCAAGATTAAACAACTATAAAAACCCTAGCCCTAGGTCAACACCTTTCCATAATCAAATAAGCAACAAACAATTTCAAATGCACATTCATTTGCAAATTTGAATCTAAACTACTAATTTAAAGACAACACCTACCTTATGCCTTGATCACCTCATGGAGGCACCCTCAGAACCACCGCATGACCCCATACTTTTCCTTGACCCCTCTGCATCCTCAATCCATGCTCAATCAACTAAATAAACACCTAATCTCTTAACCACTCACTTCAACTAGCCAACCATCTCTATTTATCTCACTTGAGTTACATTGTAAATCATCGAGGGTCAAAAATTCATAATGAAAGAATAAAACTTATGGTGACCTTTTTGTCTTCACCCTTTTATGGCTGATGTATGACCACTGATGGTTAGGGTGACTATCGCCGACCGACCTTGACCATTGATGGTTGAATAATTTAGGGTTTTTTTCCTCTCACCCACAACTTTTCAAACAAAATTTTAACATAAAACCAATCCAACTACCTACCACTGGAGCTTACCTACTCCACCAAGCAACCACCCATGTCAAACCTTAAAATTGGCCATTTTGGCCTAACTAATGCATGTTTTATGATAAAATTTCTTTAGTCCCTTTTTACCACACCAACTAAATTGCCATCTTGAATAAATTTAAACTTGTACTACCTTTTTCACACAACCAACCAGTTATGTCTTCTTGGGAGCACTTCTTACCTTGGATACCTATGAATACACTAACCTTACCTAGGAGACTTGTGTTAACAAATGTTACCCAACTGCCATGCCTAAATTTGGTCATGTGGTCCTCTTGTCACTTGTCTTTCTAGTGCTGACCTCATTTTTACCAACCATGGCAACCTAGTCATTGCATGATCTTGGATATCACACTTAGTTGCACTTTGTGCGCATGTTTGTGCTTTAATGCCCAAACTATCACCAACTTTGTCACTAACTTACCCATTGATCAAACCCACAACTAATTTTTTTATCTCATTACTTCCTAGTTTGAGGGGGAACACCTCCTCTCATGCTCGGTGTAACCTAACTTTTGACCCATAATCCATTTTTGTTTTGCAACTTGTTGATACAAACTACACAATAAAAAGGGGTAAAATATAGACATTATAAAACCACACATGATGGTTTTAAATATCAAACTAATCCTCAAACCACCTTAAGACTCCCTAGGGAATATCCTAAAACCTTTTGACTACAAACCTAAGTCAAATTTACTAACTTTGACCAACTTAACCTTTGACTTATCGACCACCGATGGTCACCTTAATCATTGATGATTAAGCTCAACCATCAATGATCAAGTTTTAACCACTTTAAAGGTTAACTCTAGATCAACTCCACCTTTATCTTATATTCTTAACCACTCACATAACTATGCATGCTAAGACTAAAATTAGATGACCCCTTGATACATTGTTGAACTTATTATTTTTCCTCTCTCTTCTTTCTATAAAAAGAGAGTAGGAAGAGGTAAAAAGAGATCCAGAATCAAGAGAGATCAAGCACCAAGGAGAAATCAATCATTAGAGCTTCTTGTATCATAATTTTTATAGGTATTCTTCTATAAATCAAATTAGGGATCTGAGGTGCTGAAATTCATCAGTCACAGCTGATACGTTGTTACTCTACCAAAATTACTCTAGACTCCACCAACAAGTTTTTTAGCCAACTACCTCCACATTATTTAGGCTAGCAAGTTAAGTATCTATATTTTATCAAATTTAGTAATTAGTTTCTCTATTTTATCTTCCATAATCCATTCTATAGTCTCATCAACTAGCTTCTTGAACCAGACCAAAACTCATAGTAACTATCGATAGTCACCTTGACCATCGATGGTCTTTCCATAATCACTGATGGTTACCCAATTGTCGATGGTCATCCTAACCACCAATGGTCATCCTAATTGCTAACAGTCACTTAACCACTGATGGTCACTGTGTGACATTTTCAATAGCAAATTATTTTCACCTATCAAATCTTAACCAAATCCCATTTTTTGACCTTCTACCTGATCATAGAATATCACCCTATTTTTTGAATCCCATATAATTTATTTGGTATTAATATGCAATATTTTATTTCTATAATTAGTCAAATTCATCTCTTTTAATCACTTCTTATATTTGATTTTAGAATCTTCTATTATTTATGCAAGTAATTTATCTTTCATTTTCATAACTTGATTATTTAAAAGTGTGGATTGATAGCCTCCAAAGAAGTTTGTGCTTCTTAGATCTAGCTTGCTAGGAAATCCACGTTACTATCTAACTAATCAACCATTTCTTTAGTGTTTTTTTTATCTACAGGTCATTCCTCCCAAATCAAAGAGGAGTATCTATAACCATTTGGATCACAGAGTGCAAACCAAGTCCAGGTTCTACTAACATCACCCTTTTTTCAAGTTTTACACCTTTCTTCTTAGAAAATAAATCAAAATTTATGTGAAACAAAAATAACCCTAATGTCATCACATAATAAACCAAATAGGTGATTCATTCAATCAAAGAGGCATTTGAGTCTAATTTTAGCCCCTTCAACCTAACTGCAAGAGCATGGTGTGATTTTGGGGTTCAATTAGCCCTATTCATCATGAGTTGATCCAATCAATAAATTGGTAAAATAAGAGGCATGATTTGGGCTAAATTGAGCTTGGTGAAACATAATTTATGACTCAATTAATTGTATAAGATATAACATATGGTTTAATCAACCCTAATCTTATAAAAATACAAACATGAAGATAACTAAGGCCAATCCAAACCTATTAAATCTAATTATGAGTATAAGATGTGATATGCGGCTAAATTAACTCATATTTCTTAAAATATTGAGTAATTAATTGATTGTTACAACACTAAACCCTAAACCCTAATTTTATCAAAAATACATTTACATAAAATCAATTAGTGCCAATCTAAACATGTTGAACCTAATTATGAGTCTAGGATGTGATTTGGGACTAAATTAGCTCATATTCCCTGACATATTGATCCAATTAGTCTATTGTTACAACACTAAACTCTAAACCCTAATTTTATCACAAATGTATTTACACAAAGGTAATTTGGGCCAATTTGAACTCATTGAAACTAACTGTGAGTTTACGATGTGATTTGGGGCCAAATTAGCTCATATTTCTTGACATATTGAACCAATTAGTTGATTGTTAGAATTAGTGATACAAGTTAGATGAAATTGAACCCTGTTAACCTAATTTTGCCTATATAAGATGTAATTAAGGGGTTAATCAACCCCAATATCATAAAAAAATAAACTAAATAGTCCACCATTTTAATCACAAAATAAATTGGGGCTAATTTGAGTCCTTCAACCTAAGTACAAGAGCATGATGTGATTTGGGGCTAAATTAGTTTTGATTATGTCATGAATTGGTTTAATTAGGGATGTGATTTAGGATAAATAAAGCCTAATGATCCTAATTTATGGTTCAATTGATTATATAAGTGCAACATATGGTTTAATCAATCATAATTTTATTACAAATGCAAATATGAAGGTAATTGTGGCTAATTTGAACCCTTGAACCTAAATGTGAGTATAAGATGTGATTTGGGGATAAATCAACTCATGTTTCTTGGAATATTGACCCAATTACTCCATTGTTATAAAGAGTGATGTAAGTTGGACAAAATTAAACCCCATGAAACTAATTTTGACTATATTATGTAATTTAGGGGTCAATCGACCATTGACATAATGACCTAAATAAAATATTCCACTTATTCAATCATGAAGGAAAATTAGGTTGAGCCTTTTCAACCTAATTACAAATGTATAATGTGATTACAGGCTCAATTAGCCCCAATTTTATCACAAATTCAACCACTTAGGAAATTGAGGGTAATTTAAACCCCTTGAACATAACTATGAGTATATGATGTTACTGGGGGTTAATTAAACATAATGTTAGTTATATAGAATGTGACTGGACATCAATTAAGAGGAAGTTGAATCAAATAATAATTTAAATGACATATTTGTATGATGCATGACTATGTAAATATAGCACACATGCATTATAATGCATGTACATTATAAGACATACATGTTATGTTCAAAATATAAAAAACTCTTCTTCAAATGACTATTTTTAACCTTGATCAAGAATTATATCCCTGTAAACATTCTTTGCATCATTCTATGACCTGCAAGTCAAGGACAAAAGCTATCAAGTTTTTTTAGACCCCACCTTCAAAAGTTATTAATTGTCTAGACATGGGTAAAAATCTCATTCAAATGAGAGGAAGAAGTTAAAGTAAAAAACATCAGATAAATTATAAGAGTTGAGACAAAAGTAAACATTATGAATGCAAACATTTCACTTGAAACAAGGTACAAACACTATCCTTAATGAACCAAATGTCATAGATAATGATGGAATTGATAATGATGAATTGAATAACGATGATAAATGTTTACCAAGAAGTCTAAATTATATTACAAGTCCACATTCAAAGTATAATTTTTTTTTTTTTTTTGATGATGAATCTATGCATGATTATTTACCCCCTAAAAATGAATAAAATTACATAAAACACATAATTATGAAAGTAAAAATAAATAAAATACCATAGAAACACTAAAAAATGAAAGTAATAATAAAGAAACTAGTAGTGGGCATAATGATTTTGAAACACTTCTCAACAAATTCCACCATAAATAACACCTCCAAGGATTAAGCACAGAAAATGCAAGCAATTAGTAATACATATCTTATATAAATCTATGTAAAATACACCGATATATTTCATTCTTGAGGTACTCATAAGTCAATACGATATAAGTGTCTCAAGAATGATATCTATTAATGTATTTTACATAGATTTATCTAAGATACGTATGATAGTATTTTGTTTGTTACATATATTTTATTTTGTATATATAGTTATATCCGATAATTATATATTGGGTATCTTTTTATTATTATATGTATTCATTCTAAATTCATTTATAATAAATTTCATTCTTAGCATTCAACTTTTTTCAACAAACATTATGATCAATTTCGATAGCACTAAAAGAAATACATAATTTACATTACATTTATGAAATATTTTAATTACAATTTAATATGAAAAATTATATATAAATTTATGACTTGTATAATATTCATATTTAATTTACATATCTAATCATGACTCTATTTTAATTTCAATTATAAATAATTAAATTTTTAAAATATATTATCCATTGAGACTGTTACAAGGTAATTGAATATTTCATAAAAATGAAAGAATAGTTTTTTAAGTAGCACGATTTAATAGATTTGGAGAGTCTAATGTAACACCATTCAGAATACACTTTGAAACATAAAAAGAAAGATTTTATTTTTACTATAAATTTACTTTTGTAAATTTTTTAGATGCTCCCACAAAATTTGTTGCCATAAAATTGAACTTATCATTGTCCAAAAAAAATCTTATCACATTTATTAGCGAGCAAGAGAGAAAATTTGTGAGAAACTTAAATTCATTTAAACATTAGAGTCTATGTATTAAGTATTTTTTATTTATAATTTCAATTCATTATCTGTCTTATTATTGTAAACCTATGTTTGATTACAGTGTCATATCAATGTTTTATTTGTAGGCTACTGATAGTCTCGTCTTGTATGGTTGCTCTCAAATTCATGGTTAGGAAGCAAGCAGTAGTGGCAGTGGATCCATCGTTGCCTACTCCAAATTATTTTTTATACCTTTTCAACATTGATGATTAGGTGGGGCTAATATTTCACCTTCCCCTCATTCAATTTTATGAGCAAAACCTATTGAAAAGGTACCAAGATCCTGCCAATGTCATCAAAGATGCACTGACAAAGGTTCTGGTACCTTACTATCCTTTTGATAGAAGGCTAAAGGATGATTCATATGGTAAATTGGTCATGGAATGCATAGGTGAAGGAGTGTTTTTTATTGAGGTAGATGCCGATGTTACTCTCAGCAAGTTTGGGGATCTTCAACCACCCTTTCCCTACTGGGATAACCTGCTTCACAATATTCTCACCCCATAGACCATCATTACCTCTCCCCTCCTCATTCATGTTTATAAATTTATTTATTATTTTTTAATTGGATGAAAATATTTCAAATTTCCTATGGAGGATGTATGGAGAATGACATATTATGTACTCAAGATTCAATCATCTCATTTTGAATAATTTTGAATCAATCCATACAACAACATGGTGGAAGATAAGATGTAGTTAGGGAATTTTTTTCTAATATTTTTAATTTTAATTACATCAATGAAAATATAAATAAGTAGATTTTGTATAGAAATAACAACTAAAAAATATGACTCTTGTATACATACCAGAAATTTGAATTAAAAACTCACAATCTTTTTTGACTCTTCTCTATTGTGCTCTGTTTTGCCTTGCATTATAATATTTTAAAATGGTACATCGATTCATATTATCCATAAAATCACCTTCTAATTAATTATTAATTACACTCTTTCACACCTTTCATGTTAAATTATTTTATTATGTTAGCTTCTAATTAATTAATTGTCAACCCACTCACAACATTACACCCTTTCACCCCCTAGATTCCACTATAGGTAACACCTATCGGTGTAATTAGTTGAAGTTGATGAATTTTTTTTTGAAACTAATGCATAAAAAAATGTTTGACCACCCTTCAAGAAAACTAACTAAAAAAATTAGGATAATTTATTTGAAAAATTAGACTTTGAGAGTCAAAAATGTCCATTGTTTGTTTCATTAATGAAATTTATTAAGATGAGACCTACAATGTACCCCTACGACTAAGAACATCTAACATAGATGAGAAAAAAATGAAATTGTTGAAAATATACATGATGTATATTATATTTTAGGTGTGACATCATGCAATAAATATTGTAAGCTGCTCAATGTATAATTATAACTTGTGCAGTAAGTGGCAAAAGGGGAGAAAATGAATGTTTCAAAAACTAGCCAAGCACTGAACACAAATAAAAAACATTAATGAAAACAATTAGAATATGCCAAAGATTTAATGATTTCAATACAGATGAGCTCTGAGAATTATCTGGTAGACTTTCATGAAAGGACAAGGCTATACTTGATGCTCTCAAAGATTTACTTGCATAATTTTAGAAAGATAATACAAGAGTTTCACCCAATATAAGAGATGTAGTGAAAAAAAGAGTTGGTTCTCATAACTATCAGTCATATCCAAAACATTTCTTAGATTAGATATGACCTAAAGATAATTGTACTCTTAAGTTTTTGAAAAAACATCCATAAATTTTTTTTAGTCAAAGATATTTTGAGATGGCCAAACCCTTTTATGTAAAAATAAATCACATACATACCGCTTGTTATTGCAGAATACATGTTGAATATTCAACACAATATGATTATATTCCATGATTTTTTATGACATATTGATTCATATGGATTACACTCCATTTTTCATTAGTGTACAAATTAGAGACATCCAAGTCAAACATGCTTTAATCAATGAAGGTTCATGCACTTGTGTGGCTTCCCTTGATTTATTAAAATATTTAGATATCTTAAATTCAATATTAAATCCATTCAAAGTACATGTCAAGGATATGATATAAAACAAATTACCCTTTATGTTGCATTTGGATTCCTATCATAGTTCCACTAGTCATAGTACGTGTGAAATTCATGATATTTAAATTTCCACTTTCTTACAATGTCTTACGCTATCAAACAGAGACACATCGCATAAGAGAAGCCACCTTATTAGCATGTCAATACATTAAATTTACCTATAATAGTGCTATATAAATGATTTAAGGAGACACAAATCATTATAATTTTAAATAATTCCAAGAATGATGTGTTTTTAAAATACCTACCCTTGAACTTCTACGTAGCATCCCATTTCACGAATCACAATGCTTTAATTATCTTATCAACTATACTAGAGGTTATAATGATCATCTTGAATTAATAAGAAACATACCACCTAATATTATAGATTTAAATGATGATGAACCATATGAGATTAGTTTCAAAATCAAGACTTTCAATCTCTCTCCTAACATAATTGCTTAATTACTTCCTTCTCTATGATCTCAATCTCGTGAAAAACCATTAGATGAAATTTTGGTTACTCCAAAAAACTAAAATTTCCATTCACCATACCTCTTCAACTGATAAAATTATCGGTGCATGTACTATTGATCTATACACTCCTGATTATGATGATGGATATTCTTTAGATGATGCTTTTTCAACTGGATTCACTCAAGATAAAAATGTATAAATACTTAGATATCATTTTTATTTACAACATTATCTTAGTTTTATTCATGTAGTACCTTCTATTACTATAATACCTGATATTAATTATTTATATGATGTTCACATGTCTAAGATGGAGTAAACACACACTACTCCTCTAGTCATTACTGAGCCTCTTCAGAGTATGGTTATGGACCATGCCATGAAAAGACCTTATTAATTTTATAGGTTCCATGATCCTTCTAGCTTACATCCTATAGAGATGTCACCTACACTATGTCGACCTGTTATGAGTCCATATATTGACATGGTATAACTTAGTGTTGATCATATTTCAAGTTCTCCCCTATTGGTGATGACATACCAAATTTACTTGAGATTGATCCTGTACTAGCATGATGGGCATATGAGCCTTATTATGAGATCCATATAATTATCGATCATTGGGCCAAGGATTATAGTGCATGCCAACAACAAAAATCCTTGAGTTTTTATTCTAATATGGATAGCTGACCTTCACCATTTTCTACTAGACATACTTGTTTTCATGGTACACGTAATCATTCTTCTTCTCATTACTAAAAGCTTCAAAAATATATTGATATGTTATGCCCATAGAAGGCATAGTGTACAGTTAAGGGCCTGCCACCTCTTAAAATACTCTTAGCATCCATCCCTTAATATGGGGGAATTTATTGTCTTTGACACTAGTGTACTACATATCATATTGATATATTTTGAGTATTTCAACAACATTTTTTGGATTTTCCATGGCCTATGCCTTCACTAGCTTAGCCTCATTCTCCAAGATGTTCATGGACTAAGGCTCCTCCTTCACAACCTACTTCTCTTTATATATCTAAGGATATTAGTCACATTTTAGTTCCCATTATTGATTATTCCATATAGGTGGTGCCTCAAGAGCATTATTATTCTTCTAACATACATACCTTCTCTATAAAGATGATATAGTATGAAGTCTTATCACAACTTTCTATGAAGATTGATGGACTCTTATTAATGATATACTACAACTATACAAGGATGTATCCAATGTTATGGAAGATATTTTCCAAAAGATTTATCATATTTGTGAACACATCATGGTGTTCTATCACATTATTATATGATTTGGATGTGAGTTTTGAACATATATAGATCTTATGTTTTGATTATTATTTAAATATCTCATGGATTACTTTATTTTCATGATTTTATTTCTCTTTTGGCTTATGACTTAAATAAATATCTCATGGATTAGACTTATTTTCACGGCTTAATTTATTGGGATGACTCTCATTTTCTTCTTATTATTACTTGGATTTCTTTTTACTGTGCTTGTTATTTCATTTTCCTTTCAAAAAAGATAGTTATTATTGTGACATGGTTCTAAACCCCACATACATTTAATACCTTATATTTACCAAATGATTAATTAGCAAACATACTTCTCATTATATCACTACATACATAGATTTATTTTGATCTTCATTCATACCCCTCATATCCTTTTCATATGAAGCACACATATGGTTGAGTCTTGAGATCACATAATGGTTTATAGGAAAGCCTATTTGTTTAGTGAAACATGTCAATATATCTAGGTACTTTGTGTTCTATAACCAAAATCTAAAGCTTATTTGTGTTTTTCACTTCTATTTACTCATGTTTGGTTATTAAATAAAGCCATAAAAAGTTAAAAGATAAATCATTTACATAAAATTAATGATCAAAATGTAAAAATAAACATTCAAAAGTCAAAATCACACCAAAAGATGTGTTTCATATCTTAGAACATATCCTATTCCTATTTAAAGCTCAAACTCTATAGTTGGCCTCATAATAGATTTGAGGTCCATTGAGGTGCAATAGATTAGTAGATTAGGATAGGAGATTTAATAATTCTCTCTAGTACTACCTAATTTTTTACACAAGTACTCAATCTTCAAATTTGATCGATGACTCTTTAATGGGTCCTAAGGAATGGGGAACACATTGTGTAAAGGTAGGCCCATTTTACTTTTCTTATATATATATATATATATATATATATATATATATATATATATATATATAAAACCTTCAGGAGTTGATCCTAGTATAGTAAAACCTTAGTAGGCATGAGACATACTAAGTAAGTAAGGACACATTAAGAATTTAGTGGATGTCAAATACAAAAGTCATTTGTTTATAACAAGCATACAAAATTATGAGCAAATAAGTGTAGTACTAGGATCAACTCCTGAAGGTTATATATATATATATATAACCTTCAGGAGTTGATCCTAGTACTACACTTATTTGCTCATAATTTTGTATGCTTGTTATAAACAAATGACTTTTGTATTTGACATCCACTAAATTCTTAATGTGTCCTTACTTACTTAGTATGTCTCATGCCTACTAAGGTTTTACTATAAACACCAATGTCATGATTTTTTCACTACTTCATTACAACAATCCCAATATTTCTCCTTGATAATTTTTTTGTTAATTGATCATACCCCTTGATTTTTAATTTTGTGAGTTGTAATAAAAGACCTTGGATAAGACCAGACATTTTTTACAAACATCTCATTATTACCCACAAATATCTCCCAATATTAACATTTAACTCATTGGTTTTCCCTTTGTGAGTTGTAATGTAAGACCTTGGATAGGACCGAAATTTTATCACAAAATATTCTTAACGGTTTCATACCATTATTAGTCACAAAAATGAATCTCAATATTGATATTTTCATCTTATCTTACTTACTGTTTTGTCTTGCACACTTTTGATCTTGATTTAGTATGTCTTACATTTTTTATTTGCAAATCATTTACATACTTCCCATCTTTATTTAGTATGTTTTATGTTTCCATTTTATTATTTTAAATCTATTTACATTTTACATGATTTTTTAACATTTGATTGTGTGTTTTACATTTAAATAAAACTTTACACACTTCTCAATTTAATTTACTATGTTTTATATATTACCAAATTCTTTTCTTACATGTCTTACACATTTCCCATCATGATTTAATATGTTCTAATTTTTATTTTCTAAGATCTAGTCTATATTTTTAATCATACATTTCTTCACAAATTGCTATAAAAGAATCCAAAAATACATCACATATTTTATCATATCATATTATAAAAATTAAACATGTGATACAAAGAAAATATATACATCCATAACATCCATGATCAATACAAAACAACGAAAAAAGATCTCTATATATATCTAATAGATCAAGTGTTTGATACAATAAAACATGATACAAGTATAATATTATAAACAAATCTATGGTTGTGGTCCACCATGTCCATTTGATGGATGGGACACGTTACTCATGGATTCCTATGAGTGACCTCTCTGAATGGTCCAATGTAATGACTCTATCAAAAAATGAAGAACCTCTAGTTGTCCCTATAGATTGGCCACCTAGGCATATACATATGCTAGCTCCCACGATGTATTCATATGAGTAGCATGCTCTTCAGCTACCATATATCATGCTCATAACTCTTCATCACCTACCCCAAGTGGTAATTGTGTAGTGTCCCCTTTCTCTACAACTCTCATGTTGCCTCACCAACCAATCTAAACCAATTAGCATATGTTGGGGAAGATGGTATATTAGGTTCAACCATATTAGAAGTATCACAATGCAATAATACATCATCTAAAATATCATGATGTGCAGCTCATACTACCACACCCCATCTAAAATCCTCCTTGGTAGTATCTACAAAATAAGAACTAAATGTGTATTAGATCTTGCATATATAGAGCATATCAAAAATAACTATTTAAACAAATGTACATCTAAAAACCACTATATATCTAGCTATATATCTTCTAAGCCAACAAAATAACAAACACTCACCAACAATAGTCTTTTCGTCAACATGACCATAAAGTACCTCCACTGGAGCATGCCTCTAAGGTATTGCAAAACCAAGAGCAATAATTTGAGCACGTCATAGTCCACTCTAGATTTATCACTCTATCGACCAATTATGTATTGTTTATGCCATATGATCACTTTGATTACTAGCCTCTACCTCTGTCTCCTCCTCATGCATCTCTACCACCACCTATTGATGTCTCTATTATCATGTTGCTCATGGTGGTAATTATAAAACCTACTATGGCACAACAATCACCACATCTGCATCCTTTGCATCCAATGCAACCATATCTACATCAACAACCACTAACTCCTTAATAACAAATCTTATTTACCTTTGTTATAATTATCATCTATTCCAAGGTTTTGATCGATGTGGAAAAATCATAGGTACATCAATAGGTACTCTTACACCTCCACTTCCCTTCCACTCCCTAGCATGATGTGCCCAATACTTAGGCACTACTATTAGAGCTACTAGAGGTGGAAATCCTAAATATATAGGTATATGAGTATCATGATGTAACTTTGCCCACCATGTATAGTGTCCATAAATCCACACATGAGCCAATCCAATAGAAATAGTAGGCTAAGTAGGCCAACTAGACCCAATGCTTGCATAAGGTTACCATACAATATCACCATGAGTAATAGTCTATAATAATGAGGTATGTGGTACAATATGTAACACATGATATTATCTCTATATTTGAACATGAGGTAAACTATCATCAATAACATGGGGAAACCCACTTGGATGATACATAAAGAATCTCTCATATATCTAACTACTAAGTAAAATAATGGGGCCCATAGATTTATACCCATGAGACATAATACTATACATGTCATGCACTAGCTATACCCAAATCACTAACCCCAGGTCATATAAAATACCCTACTCTAAAATAGACTAACACAAGGTGATCACATATAATGACACTTTCCCATCTAAGTTATGATAGATCACACACACCATCACAAGTCCAATAATCACTTTCTAGATATCCAAAATGGTTGATACATAGACATCAAATAAGTGTATATGCCAACCATCATAATACACCTCTGAGCCAATCACCCATAAGGCTAAGGCTCACTTCTTTGCATCTATCTCTGGGGTATCATAAATCATGAAAGCACCAAAAATATGAAATCTAAGAAGAACACGAACATCCTCTAAAGCGATACCCACCTCCCATTAGAAAGTGTTGGTTAGTTGCTACCATTATCCTAAGAACATAGTGACTAAGTCAACACTCAACATGATCTCACAAATCTATATAATCCCATCAAAACCCAATGATTTCAAATGCATAGATTATATACTATTAGTATATATAAAAAGTCAGGTAGCCATGTTGTGTCTACTAAATACCAGAGCCTCCATCATCTCTATCAAATTTCAAACAAAAAACATGTATTAGTCCTCAATCCTGTTAGGGTGTGGAGCTAAAAGCTTCAACTGTTTGCAGACACAAGAAAAGGATGCTGAAGAACCAGAAGCACCGGCGTCGACAGCATGACCGACGTCAGTCAGGTGCAATGCAAAAGGAAATCGGCGACGGCAGGAGGTCGGCCGATGTCGGCAGCACCAGGCAAGCAGGGACCGACGTCGATCGCCTGTGTATTTTCAGAACTGCTATTGACGAACAGTCAGTTAAGTGAAGCGAGTGTTTGCATGTCAAATGACTAATTATAGTCATGAGCTGCGTGTCTAATTATTGTAGTTAGAGTTCTATTTTTGTAATCATGGGATCCTATTTAAAGACCCATAAGGCATGTATTGTAATAATCAAGAAGGCAAGTAAAAAGCATTGAAGCAAGCAAGGTCAAGGAGATCTATAGGTGTAAGGTTAAGGAGATCAGCTGAAGCATTCAAGGAGGCATAGCAACTCAGGTTGTAGAGTTGGTTTTGTGTTGAGCAAGAGAGAGAGGGAAGAAGGTCTTGAGGTGTGGCAAGCCTTTGAGGTGGAGGAAGAAGTGGCATCTTCCTTATTGTATTTTCTTCTAGTAATATTGAATACAAGAGTGTGTATTGTCTCTCAAATTCTTTGCTATCTCAAGTTTCTAGTTACTTTATCATTCTGGTATAATTCCGTGTTTAATTTCTTATAAGAAAGTAATCAATTGTGCTTCCGTTGGATAAGAGGTCACCTAACAGTTGGTATCAAAGCATATTGATTGTTGTAGGTTTTCCTGACAAGTGGTATCAGAGCTACGGTTTGTAGGAAGCAGGGTATTGTATTACAGGTCATTCACAGGGTTTTCTGATTGAGTGGGAGTTTAGCAATGGCAGAAGAAAGTAAGCTACAAATGGAGAAGTTTAACGGCAAGAATTATCAACATTAGAGGATGTAGATTGAGGACTATTTGTATCAGAAGGATTTGTACTTACCGTTGGGTGGGGTTGCATGCAAGCCCACATATATGAAGGATGAAGAATGGAATGTTCTTGACTAGAAGGCTCTCGGTTCCATAAGGTTGAGCCTTGCATCGTCTGTGATTTTTAGCTTATCATAGTGTAAGACAACGGAAGAGTTGATAAAGTCCTTGGCGAATTTGTACGAAAAGCCCTCGGCTTCTAATAAGGTATATCTTATGAAGCAGCTATTTACTTTGCAAATGCAGGAAGGTGGATCGGTAGATACTCATCTCAGTGATTTATATGGTTTGGTAAACCAATTAGCTTCAGTCAATATTGTTTTTGATGATGAGGTAAAGGCTCTCTTGATTTTATGTTCTTTGCCTGAAAGTTAGGACGGTTTGGTTATGGCAGTAAGTAATTCTGCATCTACTTCTAAAATCTTAAAAGTTGATGATGTTTTGAGTGTGATCTTGAATGAATAAATATGCAGGAGAAGCACAGGTGAATCATCAGGGAATGCTCTAAGTGCAAAAAGCAGGGGAAGGCAAAGGGAGAAGGTTGAGCAAGGAAAATCAAGGTCGGGAAGGAGATCCGAGTCCAAAGGTATTACCTGCTGGTTTTGTGGAAAGAAAGGACATACAAATGAGTGTTGGTTGAGAGATAAAGAGAATCAACATGCATGTATTGAAGAAGCAAAGGATGCAAATATTGTGATACAGGACACTCTCATACTTTCTTTGGATAGTCAGGTAGAATCATGGATTTTAGATTCTGGTTCATCTTTTCATGCATCCCCAAACAGATATTTGTTTCATGAGTATGAACAGGGAGATTTTGGAGTGCTCTATTTAGGGGATGGTACGCCTTGTCAGATAGTTGGCAAAGGGAAAGTGCAGCTGAGATTGCAGATTGACAACACATGGGTGTTGAAAGAGGTCATGCATGTTCTAATTCTGAAGTAGAGTCTGATTTCTGTAGGAAGGTTGGGTGATGAGGGGTGCACAATAACCCTCACAGCAGATTCTTGGAAGGTTACCAAGGGAGCACTTGTTCTAGCAAGAGGTAAAAAAGTAGATACTCTTTATCTGTCTACTTGTATTACTGATTCTACTTCTGGTGTAGATTCAAAGATGTGGTCTAATAGGCTTGGTCACATGAATAAGAAGGGAATGGAAGTTCTTGATTCAAAAGATATGTGTTCAAATTTGGAAAGCATAGATAGAGTTCATTGCAGAAAAAGGAAATTTGATGCTTTTGATAGGAACAAAGAAGCCTTAGTGTTTTTGGAGGAGATGAAGGACAGAGATCAGTCATAGGGGCTGAATAAATATGAGCAGGGCAGTATAAACAGAGGTTTGATCCAAGAAGAGCTCACAAATGAAAATTTCATCGCTTACAGGAACACACAGACATCGATGTCAGTCACATGGGACCGACGTCGGTCATCCAGATACCGACATCGGTCATGTGCAGACCAGTAGGGTCGGTAGGTCAGGCAGGAGAAGTCTGACGTCGGTCATAAGGACCAACGTCGGCAGGGGGATGCCGGCGTCGGCTAGGGAAACGACGTCGGCAGTCAGGGTCAGTGCAGGGAACCGACATCAGTCGAGAGCAGACTGGGAGATGGCTGATATCAGTCACTGGAACAGATGTTGGGTGGATCAATAAGTCTCAAACACCCATATGGAGGTCATAAAAGGTATGTGAACCTCATATTCATTGTTCACCTTCTTTATATTGCTTACTGATAGTCATGAACTTGGAAGATGGAAGAAGTAATGCAGGTAGAATCCAGAAACAGTGGGAGCTTGGCATGGATGAGGAGTGTGAGTCCTTGGAGAAGAACCAAACAGGTATTTGTTGGTAGAGTTGTCAGCTGGAAGAAAGCATTGGTTAGAGGGATGGATTCCCATTTTAAAGAAGAGAGTGGATGGACTCATGAGATAGAAGGCTATGGCATATGGTCTTGGTTAGGCTACAGAACAATGGAGGTTTGACCATTGTATTTTATCTTTATCAGGTTGGATAATATTAGCTACATTATCATGTTACTGTATTGTGTTACTTGTTGCAGGGTTTCATATACAGGGAGTTTTCTGAGCTAAGGGTAAAGTTGGTTCAGATGTATGTCATTGAGAATTTGGGAGCAGTAAAATTTTTGTGGCATAAGTGACAAGTATTGCATCACAGATTTGCATGGTGGTTGGTCTTCAAGAGTGACTTTGAAGAGGGATACAGAGCCTAAGGAAAAAAATAGATGGTGTACAGGTACAGGTACAAGTTGCAGCTATTTATCTCCAAGTGGGAGATTGTTAGGGTGTGGAGCTAAAAGCTTTAACTGTTTGCAGACACAAGAAGAGGATGCTAAAGAACCAGAAGCACCGACGTTGGTAGCATGACCGACGTCGATCAGGTGCAATGTAGAAGGAAACTGACGACGGCAGGAGGTCGACTGACGTCGGTAGCACCAGGCAAGTAGGGACCGACGTCGGTAGCCTGTGTATTTCCAGAACTGTTGTTGACGACCAGTCAGTTAAGTGAAGCGAGTGTTTGCATGTCAAATGACTAATTATAGTCACGAGCTGCATGTCTAATTATTGTAGTTAGAGTTCTATTTTTTTAATCATGGTATCCTATTTAAAGACCCATAAGGCATGTATTGTAATAATCAAGAAGGCAAATAAAAAGCATTGAAGCAAGCAAGGCCAAGGAGATCTACAGGTGTAAGGTCAAGGAGATCAGCTGAAGCATTCAAGGAGGCACAGCAACTCAGGTTGTAGAGTTGGTTTTGTGTTGAGCAAGAGAGAGAGGGAAGAAGGTCTTGAGGTGTGGCAAGCCTTTGAGGTGGAGGAAGAAGTGGCATCTTCCTTATTGTATTTTCTTCTAGTAATATTGAATACAAGAGTGTGTATTGTCTCTCAAATTCTTTGCTGTCTCAAGTTTCTAGTTACTTTATCATTCTGGTATAATTCCGCGTTTAATTGCTTATAAGAAAGTAATCAATTGTGCTTCCGTTGGATAAGAGGTCACCTAGTAGTTGGTATCAGAGCATATTGATTGTTGTAGGTTTTCCTGACAAATCCCACATAATTAGTAAAATCCACTACAAAAGGATTAAAAAAATTAATTTTAAATCAAAATTAATATAAATGCTTCCTTCAAGGCATGCTTATCTAAGAGGGGCTAAGCATACATAATTTGGTATTGTTATGAAAATTAAAATGTGATATTTACCTTGATCCTCACCAAACCATCTAGATCCCATATACACCAAAATTTTTGGAATTAAATTGAATAATTTACACACTCACAACTACAAATGAGTAATAAAACTTGGGACCATCAATTTTTATCCATCCATATACAAAATGGATTTTTCTTCTTCCTTTAGCTCATGCTATATGATTTCCTCTTCTTCCTTCACCACTATATAAGGACTCATAACACTACTCTTAACAGGTGTTGGTTCAAACCTTGAAATGCTTGTATGAGGGTTCATTACTTCTAGGGATGGAACAATTTCAACCTTGGATGCTTGACACCCCTCATGTAAATTTTATTCTTTCTCATAAGTGATTACCTCAATTTGCTCTTTTTATTCCATAACCCCTAAAATCACTCTATTATGTTCCTTATCAACTTTTTCCTCTACTTGTATCCCTCTTTGTTGTGCATGAATCCATTGGAAACCTTCATCTCACTAACCTAAATGTTTTGATTTTTATGATTTAAAATTTTTAATAGTTTGTTGTTCACTAACCTCTTTCAATTATGAATTTGTGTCCTTATTTGGTGATGAATCCTTAGGGAAATTATCTAGTGGCTCTTCCTTCACCAAAAGGGTAGATTTATTTTCCTCTTCTACATGCCAAGCATGCCTTGAATCTCCTTGTTTAGATCTTGGTGTTGACCTTGGTCCAATCCCAAATCATTCTTCATTCAATTCCCTTAGAAGGGAGGTAGATCAAAATAACCTAGGTAAAGAATCACTTATGAAATTTTGTGGCTGAAAACTAATGATTTCCCTTAGAAGGATCCCTTTAGCATTTAGAATTTTTATGGTGTGGATCATTTTTTTTTATCATATCATTCAATATTTATTGCACTTGGGTAAGCTTCTCCAATCTAGCACCATTAAAAAACCTGAAAGCCATTTATCTTCCCTTCTGTCACTTTTTGACCTTATATACCCTCAAATCACACAACTGGCCAAGAAATTAGCTCTGATACCACTGTAATATCCCAAAATGGAAATATTTTATGAATTTTAAAATTTATTGTAAACTTTAGACAAATATGAATTTTCTATATTTGTAATAACAAACACTAGTTGTAATAAACCCTTCAATATTAGCATAAAATATGGAAATCTTAAAGAAACTTTTAGGTAGTCCTACAAGCAAGTTTAACCCCTCCAAATTTGAAATTATTTTTCAAACCCTAGGTGTCCCACTTCAAAATTTTATTAGATTTTTTGAATATGTGTCATGCTCAAAATTGTCAACTTAATAATAAGGAAATTACCAATAAATCACAAAATGTTATTCGTTATCGTAAATGCTTTTCATCCAAAATTATGATACTAAAATTTACCAAAATATTACTAAATAAACATGCTAATATTATTGAAATTTAAGAACATGTGTGAAGTCCAAATGACCTTTAAAACCATTCCAAAAATTAGAAATAAATTCAAAAATAATATAGAAAAATAATAATATTTCTTGGGCAAAAAATAACCTTTCAAACCCTAATAAATCAGCTCCAAACCAAGTTGCCCTAGATGGAAAATAACATTTCCAGCAACAAATCTAATGCATCTCTCTAATGAGGGGTTTTCAACATGAACCACATAAATCTAGAGTTTCCTACCTTAGTCACCAACCCCCAAAAGCAAATTTCCAATCTTCAATCCCTTTTTTTTGGTATTTTATGAAATTGATGCTCAATAGAACCCTGCAGATGAAGTTACCTTTAATGAGGAATGAGGGTTGTGTCCCCAATCCCTTTTTGACTTGAATGTTTTTGTCTTTAAGTCAATTAGCTTAATATTTTTGTGCTTGAATCTCAAAAGTTTCAAATATAATTCCTAACATGCGATTCAAATGAACCCTCCATTATTTTTATAGTCCTCCCCCAAGGGGTATGCTTACAATGGAGAGAAACACCTTTTTAAAATATAAAAAGAAAATATATTATAATTCCATTAAGTAGATTAGGCACATATGACCCTTAAAGGGTTCCAAATTAAGTGAGTTTTATAAAAAATAAGTATTTCACAAGTGTTCTTAAGAACCCAAATGTTTCCCTTCTTTTTGATCTTTTTCCTTAGCCCTCGAGAAACCAATAAAGGCTAAGGGTCTTCAATAGTGTCATGATTAAAAGGGAGACATGATATGCATTCAAGATTGAGGAAACATTCAAATGTATAGGTGTTAAAGATCATTAGCCTTGTGGAAATTTACTTCCAAAGAAATCTAAGTTAGACACCAAGGAGCAAGGAAAATATAAACCACATCAAAGATAAGATAAGAGGCAAACATGGAAGGAAAGGCCACTAAAATACATTGAAATGAGGTGTGAGAATCACAAGAGGAATTTATATAGCACAAGAAGTTTTTTAGATAATCAAAAAATGTTTTTGGCAGAGTCATGGGAGTTAAACACAATAGAAGCCTCAACATCTAATGCAAAAACCCCATGTATGCACATAAAATGGGAACATATTTTGGATATAGATCCATACTCCATTATTGCCACTAAAAAAAAAAAAAAAAACTCCACCAAAATAGGATGAAAAACACATGTTCCAATCATAGATGGGGGTATGTGGAAAGGCTTTGCACTTCGTATACAAGGGCAAAGATAACTCACAACAATTCTCTATCACTAGACTAAGACTCAAATAAAATTAATCAAATAGATCCTGTGATATTTGGACAATCAGGTTAGGACCAAGTGAATTCTTTAGATATAATAGTCTTATAACAGTAAGGTGTTCATTAGTGGTTCTATTATGATTTATTGGAAATATAAGAAGGAAGTCAATGGGGTTATCAGGAAAGCCATGCTGAATACCTAAAATGTTGATGGCCTTGATGGTTCAATGAATTTAGAGATAGGTTTTAAAAAAACCATGTATAATAGGCCTATCTATATTAGTTTATTGTCCTATTATGCTTCAACAAGTGAAATAGTAAGGGCAAAAACTTAAATCTAGACCTTGTGATCCTTGTAGTGGGGTCTAGGTTGATTTCAAATAGGTGACTAATAAAAAAGATTCCTTGTCCTTCTTAGCACCATTGTATACTGGTTACATTAATCAAACAATATAAATTGGAAGAAGCAGAAGGAGAGGGCGTCAATTCAAAGTTTAATGAGTAGTTAGGAGGTTGGGCCCTCCTTCTAGCACCATCTATTATTCTTCCCAAATTCCTATGGTCCAAAAGCACTCATGAGGTTGAGTGTTCTAGGGAGAAAAATGTGGGACAATGTATGAGATAAACATATCCTCTTCTTAGTTTTAGGATTGATGTTGGTTTAATCTAAGGAGCAAGTAGTTTAACCCATTTAATCTTAGTGTAGAAACTACTACCACCAAAGGTTCAATTGATATGAGTGTTCATGTTTATTTGCTTACTTTATGACTAATTAGTTGTCTAAATCATGTTGTATATCTAATTCAACTTGTGAAACAATAAGATCTACTTCACTAAAATTCATCTCAATATCTAAACTAAGGTAGAATATCATCAAAAAGATAAAAAAATAAGGTAAGATAAGATAAAAAAGAGAGGGCATCTTTGATCTAAATGATCTTACTGATGCCAAGGAGCTGAAAGCATCCTTGACCATAGTTATACCATTATGTGCCTAGTCTATAAATTATAAAAACATGATCCACTCAGTGAGCAATCTTTTAAGGACAAGTATTGAAGGCCATTAATTGACTAAACCCATTATAAAGATGGTATGATAGTTTGTATCTATTGGACACAATGACTAGGAAAAGACTAAAGTAAAGCATGAACAAATCCAATAGACTAGTTAAAATAGTTGTTGCATATCTTAACTGAGACAATCATATGCAAATAAGCATATTAACAACTCTGACACCAATTAACCATTTAAATCAAAATACTAGAGGCACTAAATGAAAAAATAACTAAAACACAAAATTTATAGAAAGTATAAGCATTATTATGGCAACATTATCTTATTTGGTATAGATAAAGGGTAAACAATGATACACACATTCATCAACAAAGAAACAAGCAATATCTGATCTACTAAGTAATTAAATGAAATAGATGTCAACATTTCAATCTCCCCCTTAGCTTACGTTGAGCTTTATAATAAAATATTATAGGCTGAAGACCTCAAATGGTTAGATGAAGACATAGATATCCTCACTTAAGAACTCCCAATGACTCCTCCTATTGAGCTTCAATGACACCATAATACAAGACTCTTAGAGATAAGGTTTTAAGACACTAACTCTCCCAAATTATATTTAGGGCATATATGTGAGAAAATGTAGAATAATTAAATTATATATGATGTAAATAAAATATGACCCCTATATATATATATATATATATATGGATCCAATACCCAAAACTTACCCTAATATTTAAGCTAATAGTATCAACCTAACTGATAAAATTGAAATATGTTGAGTGACATAGAACAATATCAATTAGGTTGATAAAATAAAAAATACATAAAATAGACTTATAACTGTATCATGCTAGATGATACATTACAAGATGGGTGAAAGCACAAAACAAATGGCATCAGTCATGTTGATACCTTAGGATATAGGGAAGCTAGAAAATCTAGATAAGAGTTAGATAGGAGAGATAGACAAATAGACACTTATAGGAGATCAGGCTAATAGTAGTAATGGTGTAATCAATATTAAAAACATATCTTGTAAAACACCATGAGCCTTTCTTGCCCCATTCCTAGTCCACCCTTTAAGGTGTTCACTCAAGGAGATCAATGCATTGACAAATCTCTATAAAATAAAGTGTCAATAAATGATGAAGTGAAATATGTTATGTATATACACACTTCACCATATAAAATAAAATTTGGAAGAATTTTATCTCTACCAAAGTAGTCAAAATGCTAAATATGATAACAACTCCCCACCCACAACCATACAATATCATATGAGTCAATAAATGTAGAGATATCCATGTTAATTGATGGTGTACCTTACCTTATCATGTTAGGATAATTAAGGATGAGGTGGTTCATGTCATTACACCATTGGATTTCTATGATGTGATTCTTAGAAAACCCTATCTTTTGGAATGCCATGGTATCAATGAGGCCAGGTCCATGGTATCAATGAGGCCAGGTCTATGAGTGTCATCATCACTCTAGGTCCGAAGATCTATCACATATCATAGGTATCCCTTATTAAGTCAATATCCTTAATTAGTGTGAATCAATGACAATGTGTGATTTACTAGACCATCACCTTTTTCCTAATCATGATTAGGCCCGAGGAGAATTAAAAAGTTGTAGCAACATAATTACCACCATAACATGTCAAAAATTGTAATATAAGCATATCAATTATATGTTGTTGGAATACATAAATGTTTTTATCTCATTGATAAGTTTACATCTACACTATAAGGTAAAATGTCCAATTAAGATGGTCCCTAGAACTCCACTACTAAATTAACCATTGTAAAAGTACTCAATGTTCAATAATGATGAAGTCATGGGTCAAATTCAAGATCTAATATAAAAGGGTGACATCTGGCCAAATGAGTCACCTTGTATAAACCTAATTATACTTGCTCAAAATAATGATAAATAATGGTGAATATGCACTAATTATCTAACCCTAAACAAGATCAAAATCAAGAACTTGTACTCATTTATATGGATTGATGACCTCTTGGATCAACTCAAGAGATCTAATTTTTCATATATATTTATATAAAGTTAGTGTATCACCAAGTTCCCATCGATGCAATAAATGTCTAAAATATTACCTTAAAATCTAAGGAGGGCTTTTTTGAGTAGTTGGTCATGCCATTTGGTCTGAAAAATGCACCAAAAAAATTTCATAAAGATGATGAATGATGCGATGTAGTCATTCATAGTTTATATTATGGTTGTTACTTGAATGAAATTCTTATCTTCAATAAGATATCTGAAGAGCATGTGTATCATCTTAAAAAAGGTCTATAAATCTTGCATCATTATAATCTCTTAGAAAACATAGATATTGACATGGAAATTATCTAATATATGGGTTACATCATCAATAAGTACAATACACATGTAGAACCAAAGAAGATGTAGGTCATTAAGAACTAGCTAGCCCTAGAGGCTCTTACAAAGCTTCAAAGTTTCTTGGGACTAGAAAATTTATATTGTAGGTTTTTATTGGGTTTTATCACATTTCATGGTCTTTTAACTAGGTAACAAAAGGAGTGAAATAAAAATTCATATGAAAAAAGGTAAAACAAAAAATGTTTGCAAAAATGAAGCATAAACTCTACTCAACACTAGTCCTTATACTATCAGACCGTAATAGTAATTTCAAATCAAAATAAATGCCTCAAAGTATGTACTAAGTGTGGTACTCACCAAACATTGGCACCTATTTTTATAGCATAGTGAGACATTATATGACATAGTGCATGAGCATCCCACATATGACAAGGAATTATACACCATTGTGTAGTCATGCAAATAGTGGAAACATTATTTTATGTTAAAATAGACCATCATACACACCTATCACAAGCCCCTAAAATTCATGTAGGCCTAAGGCAATTTTCATAGCGACCATCATAGATATGGTTCACCTATCTTCACCAATCCAATTATAACATTCAACATAAGAAGGAGAGTTCTAACCGAGTTGTTGACTATTTTAATTGACCCTGAACTACAACACTACCAATAATTCTTGACTTTTTTAGACATGAGACATCAGAATGGCCTTAATTATATAAAAAATACTCTAATTATTTTCCAAAATACCATATATAAGAGGCAATTCTATGCCATATGGGACACATATGTGTTCCTATAGGGAAGTGCCAAAAAAATATTTGGGAGGCTAACTATATTTTAGTAAAAGGTCACTTTGGCGTGGAGAAAACAATGGAATTTTTTTAGAACTATTTATATTGGCCAAAGCTTTTCCATAATATCACCAAATACACCAAGTCTTTTACAACTTGTGAAATCATGAAGCTAACCAATTAGAAGTAGGGCCTTTACACTTATTTGTTAATTCTAAAAAACACAATCATGACCAAAAATATTTGACATGAAATATATTACTAGGATGAAACATAAACTATAATGGATCATACATGTTTAGACTTGGTGTATTTGGTGATGATTGTATTTGAGATCTAATTGAAATTGCCAAGGATGGTTTGGCAATTCTAGCACCCAAAAAAGGGGATATCAGTAGAGGATATTGAAAAAATATTCTTCAAACATGTGTGAATTCATTTCGACCTGCAACAAAACATCATTTTATAGAATAATAACATATTTTTTGAGATCTTATAGTCTACATTATGGTCCATGATGGACACAAAATTAAACAAGTACACTGCATTCCATCCATCGATACATGGGCAAACAAAGGTAGCCAACCATATGATTGTGCATCTCATTCAAATGTACCATTAAAAACATCCATGCATATGGGATGAGATATAGAATACATTCAACATGGCTACAATTGATATTTTCATGGATATAAGGGACATAGCCTATTTGTTATATGTCTCAGTTTAGCCATTAGCTCCATTGATGTAGAATCACTTATTATGTTGGAGAAAGAATCACCCTTTGTCAAGAAATAAATGGATAAGGAAACCAGGTTTATGAAATGAATTCAAGAAATTCCATACCAAGTTCATGATATTTTACAAAAGATCAGTAGAAGAATAAGTAACATCATGATCAACATCAGATTCCACATCACTTCCAAGTGGTCAATAAGTATGGTTACATCTTTTGAAGGAGAGGTTCAAGGGTACACACAATAATTTCAAACCTTTGTGATATGGGCCATACACCATCATCAAAAAAAGTTTGAAAAAATTCATCTAAGCTTAATTTTCCACCCTACTTGTGGTTAAATCCATGTTCACTGTAGAGTTGATTTTTGTGTACTTTCCACAACTCTTAGACACAAAATATATTAGTGATAAAATGCAAAGTATAGAGTTAAATATATGGTAAGACACTGTGGACTACTGGTTAAATCATTGATAGTTTGGTCAAAGACTTGAATAATTAATATCTCTTACTTTACTAGGTAGTGAAGCTAGCGCAGTTAGCACACCAAGGGAAGTGGTTCACTATGATGTAGATTCAACAAAAAATTCCATAATTATTCCAAAACCTAAATGCAATGGAGCCCATTGATTTTCAAGGAGAACCTAATGGTCTATATGATCATTTAGAGCAAAATTTTGAATGTTTGTTTTTGGAACATTTTCATATTTTTTATTTTAGGGCCATTCAATGTGTAATTTTGAGCCTAAAATTTGGTCAGTGGCCTACATGGTTGAAAATATTTCCAATGCATTTTCTAGTTTACAAATCAGGTCAACAAGTTAGGAGACATGACCTCAATAAGGGGCACCAATAATATCAAACAAAATTTTATTGTTCATCCACTTTTGTCCATTCAAATACCCTCCTAAGGTGGATATATGCCATCTCAATGTGGAGTTTTATTTTGGTTCTCATTCAAAACTTTTCATTTACTATTCTTAGCATTTTTTTTAGCTTCTACATTATATAGTTATAAAGTATTTAGTTTGGAATAAAGAAACATAGCTCCAATCATACATATCTCCTATAGAGTTTGCTCAATTTTGTATACACTCCCAATTTCAATAAAATCTTATTGTTTCTAAAATTACATTTATGTTAATTTTGATTATATTTATATAAATCATTAAGCTCCATAGTTAGTGAGTTATCCACTGAATTGCATACTTAATTCAGATCATTATATATTCGTAAACACATTTTTCAACATACATAATAACGTGTTATTGGTTTTTATTACTATAATAAATCTAAATTTTTAGTATACACACATATTTAATTGGAAGCTTGAATTCTCACTTCAAGACCAATTAGATGAAGTAGGTTGTGCAATTTGTAACTCTTGGAATCAATTCATATCTTCCCACATGGTAGAGTTCATAGGCATGGTAGCCATTGTATCTAAAGTATCTAACATTATTTTTGGACATCATAAAAATATGGCTAGGATAATGGTTCAATTCATATCCAATGACAACAAATCCCATACATGTTTATATAAGTAATATGCCATGTTTGTTTGCACATATACCATGTTGAAGATATGTATAAAATTTAGTACCTATTTTATTTGGATGTTTGGACTAAATGGAAAAAGGTTAGCAATCAAATTAAAGATAAATTGATGAATGTATATATTTTTTTGTGCTTTAAAAACCACCTAAACTGGGCAAAAGCAATATATGTTTTTTTAATTTGGTAATTTTTGTTATTAAACCAAGATTGGTCTTATCACTTAAACTGGTGACAAGTGGACTAAATGGTTAACACTATTATATAGTTTTCAATATAACATTATCCCTAGGAGAATAATCTAGTTTCCATTAAGATTCCATTAAAGCCCACTTAAAATTATAAAACTCTAGATAAGGTGCACTATAATAATGTCAAAGTCGAATAGTTTCTAATGCTATTTACAAGTCGAGCTCCACAATAAAGCCTTCTTAAAATAAGTCTCACCTTTAGAATGGTTTATTTCATTTAAAGAGTTCATTGGTAAATTAAATAAAAATATGCTCACCCAAAAGCCACTAAGTCAAATAGAAGAGTCAAAAGGCCTTTTAGAAGATTTAATCTCCACCATTGGATCAATTTCAATCTTGACCATTGAATGAAGACATAATTTTTCCCTAACTATTTCTATGGGAGGACAAAAGTCAAACTCTCTTTCACTATTTTCATTTTGAAGGTTTAAACACAAAGAGGAGAGGAAGAGAATATAAATCCATTTTTTGAAGGATTTTAGGAGCATTCACATTATATATATACATGTACATATTATTATTTATATATTTATTTTGCAAGAATATGTTTCTATGCAATTTTTGCTTTCACATTCAAGAGAGGAAATGAGAAACTAAGAAGAAATGGTCTAAAGCTTGTATGTACCTGGATGTAGTCGTGCGCACCGAACTCAGACGATATGAGAACTCCTCTTTGGTTGTGGAAGATGACACCTATAGAAGAAGGAGACTAAAACAAAGAAGGCGTTAGATGAGGAGATGGTGGGTTGCCAAGCAAAAGCTTGATCCTGGAAGTACGAAGACTTTCTTAATGGATGTCAACCCACTGATTGATAAAAATAATGTCTGATAAAAAGGCAGAATGATAAAAGACTGAAATGGTAAAAACAAAATAAAAAATGGAAGCAAATGCTTACCTGAATGCTGTTGTCGGCCTGGTCACAGTCGCCAACGTCAGTTAGTCTGCCAGCATCGGTTGGTCAAGTATGCCGACTTCGGCTAGTCTGCCGACGTCGGTGGAGGAAGTGACCGGCGTCGGTCGGGCCAGTAGTCTTTGGACGGGGTCTGGTCGAGTTTTTGGTCTGTGGACGGGTCTGAGACGGAGTTTGGGCCTTGTTAATGGTCTGTGCAAGGGTTTGGGCAGAGTTGCAGGGACAATGGACAGAGTGTATGGTCTGAAAAGGGGCCAGACAGAAGACAGAGGCAATAGGGAGATAGGAAAATAAGGATTCGGATTTGGTCCGGTGATAGTATGGCTTAGAAGCAATAAATAGAAAACTGATTACAGAGACATTCTAAGCTATTAAAAATGACATAACAAAAGAGTACGTACCTCTTGCCTACTGAAGAAGAAGTGTAGGAGGTCGGGCTGCTGATGTACTTGTTGTTGATGTAGAAGACTGTTGCAAGGTGGGGCTCCTGATACCTGTTATGCTTGCTAGTGTAGAAGCATGTTGTGTGTACCTGAGAGAGAGAGAGAGAGTGAGAGATCTGGCGAGAAGATTGGCCGATTGATTGATCAGATTGTAAGATTCTAGAGTCGGATGAAGAGCCGAGGCGAAGGAAGATAACGGATGCAGAAAATCGTTATGAAATAAATCGATGCCGGCAATACCGCCGATGTCGGTCAACAGTTGACCAACGTCGACGGCTAAAAGGCAGGAAAAAGGCTAAAAATAGCCTTTCATCTGCTTTCCCAACTACCGGGTTTAAGTGGCAGGGTAAGAAACGGTTAAGAGGGGTTAAATGGGTGCGAGGATGAGGAATAGGTCATAAATGGGTCATGGGGGGATGAAGGAAATCCAAAGAAGGGCATCCTAGGGTGGTGAGGTGGTAAGGGAGAGAGAATTATTAACTTAAAATAAGATAATTATTTCAAATTAACAAGACATGGGTTAGGAGTGTCGAAGTGGAGGAAGGGGACCAAGGGGGGAGAGGACAAGGAGGATGACCAAGAGAGTAGACATGATTTCGGTGTATACATTTGCCTTTTTTTGTCTTGTTAGTTGTTCTGGATGAACTGCAAGACAAAAATAGGAGTTAGTTGCCTCAGGTATGGGATAAGGTGTTCCCCCCTCAAAGTGGGAGTCGAAGGAAGGGAACCTGAGATCGAGTGGCGATTTAATAGAGAGATGGATGAAAAAGGATGAAAGGTGAGTGTAAACGTTGCAATAGCCATGATTGCGCGCATACTACTTCACGGGACAGGTATGTCAAATTGTCACAGGTCGAGGGTCAAGGAGTGCCAAAATTGAAATAACTGGGCCCTAGCATTAGTCGTAGCTGATCGAGTTATTCAATCTAAGCTGAAGCTCTAATGGTCATCGTGTTTCAGGTATCTTGGGCTCAGGAAGTGCTCTTGGAAAACACAAAAATGTCACAAGTAGTGCGGATCAACTGGCTTGCGATCCTACACTTGTGAGGGTAAAAAATATGGTATGCGGACAATTTGGCTAACCAATCGTGGGGTAGCATACATGCAAAAACAACCAAGGCGAAGTCGTCTTGGAAGTGGTTAGGGTCGGAGGAGATAAGCATGATCTCCATGGTCATTGGTCGAGGTGGATGGATGGACGAAAGAATGTGGCCGAGCTAACCTTAGAAGACGTTGTGTCATCTAAGTGCTGCCTACATAACCCCGATCGTTAGGGCCTCAGGCCAATGTAGTTCTCCCTAAAAGGGAGGAATGGTCAAAGTGATGGAATTGGTCTGGTCGGGGTCAAGGTCATGGTCAAATAAAGAAGGTTTGTCCATCAAATAGACGAACAAACGAGGGTGGTCGAGCTAACCTCAGAAGACGTCGTGTCATCTTAGTGCTGCCTACATAGCCCCGATCTTAGGGCCTCAGACCAATATAGTTCAGACTAGGAGTCAAAGTGGTCGTTGATTGGTTTTGGTCATGTGTCAAAATGATGAGGAGAAGATGATGTCATAGCTTTTTCCATATTGTGTGATGGTGTATTCTGCAACGTGAGTTGAGGGGCCTTTCATCCCTAGTAATTTTTTATATTCGTGATAGATATATGCTAAAAATGAATTGAGGTCTATTTATTCTTCAACAAGTATTGGTTTATGCTTAACATAAATTGTGTTTGGTCGATAGTTTCTATGCGTATTGGTTTCCATAGAAACTATGTGAAATAGACTAGGATGATGTATAATGTCATGATGTTGGCCTGAAAATGTTTTGGGTTGGTTTGGTTTGACAAAAGGGTTTGGTTGAATGTGACCAAAGTGTGAAAAATAAGTGAAAGGCAAATTGCTCTTTCATTGACATAGACCAGAATGAGAGCATAAATAGGAGTTGTTAGAACAAAAGCCCCGTTTATGCATCGCTTCGTTAACTAGGTTGTGCTAGAAAAGTAATCGAATCACTTGAATTAAGTGAGCTGGAAGTTCCTTGAGTATGTTGGGATAATAGTTTGGATATGTGATATGAGAGGATGGGGTAACCCTTTTGTGGCAGGAAGAACTTTGCCCTTTTTATAGGTGACCCAAGAACGACTATAGGCATGTCCATGACTTTATAGCTTGTCAATCTTTTTTTTTTTTTGGGAAGACTAATTGATGTGAGAAGTCTGCGAGGGGATGTTGTTTTGCTTTGGTGGTCATGTTGTGAAGCTGATCGATACGGGAAGCTTCAAAAAGAGTGTTGTGTATGTAGCAAGAGTTTAGTCATAGCCATCCTTCGAGGGAGTGGTCTATATTTTGCTTTGTATGCTTTATATGACTTTGGCCTAGCTGTCTTTCAAGGGAGCAGTCTAATAATACAGCAATTATGTAGCTGTCCTTCGAGGGAGCAGTCTACATTTAGAGTTTAATGACTTTGTATATGATAGGTATCCCAATTTTGATATAATTTGTTGACTGAAGTTTTTAGCCATGGATGAGCCTCTTGAGGTTTAAGGGTTCCCTTTTATTAGGACAAAACATTATTGCTTGACAAAAGGGTTGACAAGTGTTAGGAAAAAAGGGTCGAAAAGAACAGGAATGACAAGGACGAGGATTGCTCAAGGGACGAGCTCAAGTAAAATGTCAAATAATCGAGTACTCGACTAACAGTAGAATGGTCGAAGATGAAAGGCATAAAAAGGGCTCAAGTTCTGATAAGTCTCTGGGCCATGCTTGTGCATTTATGATAAAGTTCGAGTCAATTAGGAGCAAGCTTGCCCCGTTTGCCTCTTTCCAGATTGGTCAGGTGTTGATTGATGTTGGATGTGAAGTTGGTTGATATATTGTTGAATTGTTTGGTCGATGATTGGTTGGATGATTGGTTGATTGATATTTGGTTGATGATTGGTCGAGACTGGTCGAATGTTTGGTCGAAGGTCGGGTCGATGGACACTTGATCGAGGTGTAGGATTAAAAGAGTGATTGATATTTGGTCGAGACTGGGTTGAAAGGTTGGTCGAGGCTTGGATGAAGGTTGAATTCCCCCAGCGGTTAGGAAGAATGTTTAACAGATTGGTCGAGATCGGTTGAGGCTTAGTGGTCAGATTGACTGTGTTGATGTCGAATAAGGGGGTTAAAGGTGGCAAAGGGACCATAGTCTGGCGTAAAGATTTTGATTTAGGTGATGAGGTTGGAGAAGCATGGGTCAGTGTTGATGATTTGTCTAAAGGGTGGTCAAGAGGATCCTTGATGAGAAGGGTATCCTTTTTCCGATGTTGACGGATGGCAGCTTTAAGAGCACAACAACACTCAGTGTCATGTCCCAGTTTTTTATGATAATGACAAATTTTAGAGTTGTCGAACCAAGACGGTCTTGATTCGAGAGTTGATGAGTGGGATGGTGAGGAGGTTGAAGGTTTGTTGACAATGTGGTCAAGAAGAAGGGTGTCTTTCTCCAAACATTGGCGAATGACAACCTTGAGGGCACAACAATGCTCAGTGTCGTGCCCAGGCGTGCGATAATACGCACAAATCTGAGTGTCATTGAACCATGGCGGTTTTGGTCTGAGAGATTGATATGGTTTAAGAAGTGGGAGATTGATGCAAAAAAATTGTAATAATTATCGTAATAGCAAGGTATAAGAACCTTCTAATGGGTCTGTGTGTCTTGTTGCAGTGGAGGTTGATGACTTTGGTTTGAGAGGCGTAAGAGGTGTTGGTCGTACCATCATTTTCGTGGGTGGTGTAGCCACACGTGTAGATGGCACTTTGGTGGTGATAGGTGTTGGATGTTTGGGAGGAAATATATGTCTTATGGGTTGAGGAGATAATAGAGGCAACTTGCCTCTGTGAAGTATGAGAGTTGGAAGCACTCTTATTAAAGTAGACGGATGCGGGCCCAAAATTGAAGATAATGATGAAGGTGGGAGAGGAGTCCTCCGGTGTGGTTTACTGGCCTTCTTTAATTTTGGTTGAGGGCCACCATTGTGCGATGCGAGGTTAGATACGGGTTTGAGTTCAAATGTAGACAGAGGCGAGTGAGATGTAGCAATCTCAAGTAAAAAGCAAGAGGAAACCGTGACTGGGTCTTCCTCGATCGAAATGGGTGAAGACACTGGTTTTTCTCTTGGTGGAGAAGAAATAGGAGAGTGTGGCTCCTCAAGCGGATAGATGGAAGGGATGATCGTGCCTTTTACTTGCGGTTGAGGAGTAGGCAAGGTAGGGTCCTCCATTAGTGAGAGGAAGGACGAAGGTGGGCTTAATAGCGTTGGTATGGTCAAGGCGTCCTCCAATTTAAGAGAAGTCAATGGAAGACTAACAGGAGAAGAGGATTCTTCTACCTGTGAAGGAGGTTGGTCAGGGACAAGAGGTAAGACAGTGTTGACCGTGTGTATATTATGGTCTTGGGGGTCATTGGTCATGGTCTGGACATTATTTTGATTAAAAAAATGGTTTGAGAATGGTTGTCTAAAAATCTCGATATGTTGATTGGGTGGGGCATTCGGGTTATCCAAAATAAGATCCCCCTTGTCGATCCTGTCTTAGACTATGTTTTTGAAGGTGCGGCAGTTGTTGATGTCATGGCCGTGGACGCGATGAAAGTGACAGAAGTCGGCCTCCCTATACCATGTAGGGAGGGCTTTTGAAGGGTTGAATTAAGGTGGTCGGAATGGAGGGAGATTGAGGACCCCCTGTTTGACAAGTTTTTCCAAAATGCAAGCGTATAATTTTTCAAGTGGAGTGTATAAACACTGGATGTACCGTTGTTGGAATTGTTTGGTGATGCTTGGAGATGTTGAAGGTTGAGATTGATTAGTTGTTGTTGAAGATGGTGATCTAATGGCCATAGTGTTGGCCACTCTTTTGGACTTAGAATTGGCAGAAAAACGTCTGGAAGAAGAAGGGTCATTAGATTTTGCGTTGATATTACGTAATTTGACCTTATCTTCTTCGATGGCATGGAGTTCAAGCATTCGGGCCATGGTGAAAGCTTCATTGAAAGTGCGGAATGTTTGGACCTGCAAGGTATAAGAGATGTGATTGGCACATTCTCGAGAAAAGAGCTCGATGAGCTCAGATTGAGGCAAGGAGAACGAGAGCTGATTAATCAAGCCTCTCCAACGGGCGATAAAATCGACTATTGATTCGTCATCAAATTGCCTGATGGAGTAAAGGTCTGTGATTGAGACTTGTTTGGTGATATTGATAGAAAAATGGTCGAAAAATAATTGGGCGAGTTGAATGAATGAAAAGATAGAATGTTTGGTAAGAGAGCTATACCAGTCAAGGGCGGGTCCAGAAAGCGACATGGAGAACGTACATAGAAGTAACGCATCATTGTGGGCTATGAGATAGCAGGCATGTCTGAATGCCCGTAGGTGTTGTTGCGGGTCTTCCTTACTCTAGAAACGAGAAAATTTAGAAAGCTCCCACTGGCTAGGGTATGGTTGGATTGAGATGGAGGGATGGATGGGTTCATTGCAAATTTGGTCATAGGAAAGGACATTGCTTGAACCAAAAATAGAAGCTTAAAGACTTGATATTTTGTCCATCAGTATTTTGATGAGATCTGCTGACGGATTGGTGGATGGGGTGCCCCCTAGGTTATAGGGCGCCTGAAAGGTGCTAGAAGGGGCATACGATGTAGTTGGTTGCGCTTGTAGGGGCGCAACGTATTGATAATTAGTCGTTGGGATAGATGTGGAAGCTAGGGGTGGTTGCATTGTGAAGGTAGAGGGCATAAGTTGACTAGATATTGCCAGAGGTGGTTGAATGGCGGCACTGGTAGAAGGATAGGTAGGCACTCCTAGACTTATGGGCGCAATAGTGTGTGGGGTTGAGACAATCAAGTTTTGGTATGATGTAGAATTTGATTGAATTGCGTGTGGTTGAGGGGGTAATAGAACCCCGATGGAAGTTGTTCTAAAAATAGATGGGGAGGCCAAACTTTGTGTATTGGCCATGGTCGGGTTAATGGTTAAGGCAAAAGGCTGGGTAGCGGATGGTGTTGATGTCACCACCGCTTCACCCGAAAGGTCTCACGTTGGGTTCTTCACGAGATAGTTTTGGAGGGCTTTGACATTGAGGTCCAAGAATCTCTCAAAATCTTGGTCCCCTTCAGGGATAATAGGGGTCTGAGTCAGGGTCGGTCGAGTAGGAGTTCTTTCGGTCTCCGAGTGGAACTCTATTAGGGGATTGGTTATGGACGGAGAAGACAGAAGCGGTTGATGGCTAGCGTGGTCAAGAAGAGCCTTGGTTTGACTGCGCGTCAAAACCATTCAAGGCAAGAAAGAGGTCAAGTTTTAAAAACTGTGTTTTTTTAGTTTCAAAAAGTCAGAATGTAGTTTTTGGCAGAAAAAGGGTCGGGTTTTAGGCTGCTATTTTAAAAAAAGGACTGTGACAGTGACCGACGTTGGTTTTAAAACTGATGTCGGTGATAAGAGATGGCCGACATCAGTCAGATAACTGATGTCGACGAGGGAAGGTTGCCGACATCGATGGTAAAACTGATGCCGGTGACTGTGGTTTCTAAAAACTCAAAAAAATTGAAGATTCTTAGAAAAAAAAGAAGAAAGCATCCTCACTAGCTCAAACAAGTAAATAAAGAATAGAAAAGATGAAGAACACAAGCAAATCCTAAGCATTAAATCCTAAGAATCAACTTTTAGAATCATGTGGCTTATGCCTTAAAGTGATGTTTGGTAGGTTGGCTGTTAGAATGGGTCTTAAAAGAGGTAGTCTATGGATGGTTTCAGGTTTGTTTAGGCGCTCAAGAGTCTGGGTTAGGTTTCGTACATGGCCTGGTGCTAAGGAGCAAGCTCCCCTCACTTCACGAGTCCAGTGATAAGCTGGTCTCGCCTAGCCAAAATATACTTTTCTTAGAGATTATCCTCTGCCATAGAACAGAGTGGGCTTTCTCCTTGGTGATGAAATTCAAGTGGGATTACCAGGACGAGTAAGGTATCTGCTAGGTGATGAAATTCTAGTCGCGCCTTGTCTCAGGTAAGTTTTGAGGTTTGATTTATGCAAGTGATTTGGTTGTGTAACATAAAGTGGACTACGATTAATTCATGATGCAGTTTGTTAATTACTAGATGTGGACTAAAAAATGCAAGCAAGCAGAAATGAAATGCAATATGTTTTAAGCTCAAGTAGAAATATTAGTTTGTATGAAGACAAATGGAGAAAGGGTTGAAGAGTATGACTTTTGACTAATTTGAGATGCAAGAAAAGAAAGAAAAGTTCTTTTTAATCCCGATAATGGTGTCATTTACAAGAAAAGAAAGAGGTGAAAAGGGAGAAACTTAATGCACATATATGAACAGAAAGAAAAGGAATCCAAGGAAGACCCTAAGGTCCCACCGGGCATGCCAAAATGTTTCTATGTAATTTTTGCTTTCACATTCAAGAGAGGAAATGAAAAACTAAGAAGAAATGGTCTAAGGCTTGTATGTACCTGGATGTAGTCGTGTGTACCGACCTCAGACGATATGAGAACTCCTCTTTGGCTGTGGAGGATGACACCTACAGAAGAAGGAGACTAAAACAAAGAAGGCGTCAGATGAGGAGATGGTGGGTTACCAAGCAAAAGTTTGATCCCGGAAGTATGAAGACTTCCTTAAGGGATGTCAACCCACTGATTGATAAAAATAATGTCTGATAAAAAGGCAGAATGATAAAAGATTGAAATGGTAAAAATAAAATAAAAAATGAAAGCAAATGCTTACCTGAATGCTGTTGTCGGCCTGGTCACAGTCGTCGATGTTGGTTAGTCTGCCGGCGTCGGTTGGTCAAGTATGCCGATGTCGGTTAGTTTGCCGACGTCGATGGAGGAAGTGACCGGCGTCGGTCGGGGCAGTAGTCTTTGGACGGGGTCTGGTCGAGTTTTTGGTCTGTGGACGGGTCTGAGACGGAGTTTGGGCCTTGTTAATGGTCTGTGCAAGGGTCTGGGCAGAGTTGTAGGGATAATGGACAGAGTGTATGGTCTAAAAAGGGGCCAGACAGAAGACAGAGGCAACAGGGAGACAGAAAAATAAGGATTCAGATTTGGTCCGGTGATAGTATGGCTTAGAAGCAATAAATAAAAAACTGATTACAGAGACATTCTAAGCTATTAAAAATGACATAACAGAAGAGTACGTACCTCTTGCCTACTGAAAAAGAAGTGTAGGAGGTCAGGCTACTGATGTACCTATTGTTGATGCAGAAGACTATTGTAAGGTGGGACTCCTGATACCTGTTATGCTTGCTGCTGTAAAAGTCTGCTATGTGTACTTGAGAGAGAGAGTGAGAGATCTAGTGGAAAGATTGGCCGATTGATTGATCAGATTGTAAGATTCCAAAGTCAGATGAAGAGCTGGGGTGAAGGAAGATAATGGACACAAAAAATCGTTATGAAGGAAACTGACGCCGGTAATACCGCCGATGTCGGTCGACAATTGACCGACGTCGGCGGCTAGAAGGCAGGAAAAAAGATAAAAATAGACTTTCATCTGCTTTCCCAACTGCCGGATTTAAGTGGCGGGGTAAGAAACGGTCGAGAGGGGTTAAATGGGTGTGAGGATGAGGAATAGGTCATAAATGAGTCATGAGGGGATGAAGGGAATCCAAAGAAAGGCAACCTAGGGTGGTGATGTGGCAAGGGAGAGAGAATTATTAACTTAAAATAAGATAATTATTTCAAATTAATAAAACATGGGTTAGGAGTGTCAAAGTGGACGAAAGGGACCAAAGAGAGAGAGGATGAGGAGGATGACCAAAAGAGTAGACATGATTTCGGTGTCTACATTTTCCCCTTTTTGTCTTGTTGATTATTCTGGATGAACTGCAAGACAAAAATAAGAGTTGGTTGCCCCAGGTATGGGATAAGGTGTTCCCCCCTCAAAGCGGGAGTCGAGGGAAGGGAACTTGAGATCGAGTGGCGATTTAACAGAGGGATGGATGAAAAAGGATGAAGGGTGAGTGTAAACGCTGCAATAGTCGTGATTGCGTGCATACTACTTCACGAGACAGGTAGGTCAAATTATCGCAGGTCGAGGGTCGAGGAGTGTCAAAATTGAAATAACCGAGCCCCAGCATTAGTCGTAACTGATCAGGTTAGTCAATCTAAGCTGAAGCTCTAATGGTCATCGTGTTCCAAGTATTTTGAGCTCAGGAAGTGCTCTTGGAAAACACAAAAATATCACAAGTAGTGCGGATCAACTGGCTTGCGATTCTATACTTGTGAGGGTCAAAAATATGGTCTGCGAATAATTTTGCTAACCAATCGTGGGGTAGCATACATGCAAAAACAACCAAGGCAAAGTCATCTTGGAAGTGGTCAAAGTCAGAGGAGATAGGCATGACCTCTATGGTCATTGGTCGAGGTGGATGGATGGATGAAAGAATGTGGCCGAGCTAACCTCAGAAGACATCGTGTCATCTGAGTGTTGTCTACATAGCCTCGGTCGTTAGGGCCTCAGGCCAATGTAGTTCTCCCTAAAAGGGAGGAATGGTCAAAGTGATGGAATTGGTTTGGTCGGGGTCAAGGTCATGGTCAAAGAAAGAAGGTTTGTCCATCAGATAGACGAATAAATGAGAGTGGTCAAGCTAACCTCAGAAGACGTCGTGTCATCTGAGTGTTGCCTACATAGCCCCGGTCTTAGGGCCTCAGACTAATGTAGTTCAAACTAGGAGTCAAAGTGGTTGTTGATTGGTTTTGGTCATGTGTTGAAATGATGAGGAGAAGATGATGTCACAGCTTTTTTCATATTGTGTGATGGTGTATTCTGCAACGTGGATTGAGGGGTCTTTCATCCCTAGCAATTTTTCATATTCGTGATAGATGTATGCTAAAAATGAATTGAGGTCTATTTATGCTTCAGCAAGTATTGGTTTATGCTTAACATAAATTGTGTTTGGTCGATAGTTTATATGTGTATTGGTTTCCATAAAAACTATGTGAAATAGACTAGGATGATGTATAATGTCATGATGTTGGCCTGAAAATGTTTTGGGTTGGTTTGGTTTGAGAAAACGGTTTGGTTGAATGTGACCAAAGTGTAAAAAATAAGTGAAAGGAAAATTGCTCTTTCATTGACATGGACCAGAATGAGAGCATAGATAGGGGTTGTTAGAACAAAAGCCTCATTTATGCATCGCTTCGTTGACCAGGTTGTGCTAGAGAAGTAATCGAATCACTTGACTTAAGTGAGCTCGAAGTCCCTTGAGTATGTTGGGATGATAGTTTGGATATGTGATATGAGAGGATGGGGTTAACCTTTTGTGGGAGGAAGAACTTTGCCCCTTTTATAGGTGACCCGAGAATGACTATAGGCATGTCCATGACTTTATAGCTTGTTAGTCTTTTTTTTTTTTTAGGGCAGATTGATCGATGCGAGAAGTCTTCGAGGGGATGTTTTTCTTTGGTTGTCATGTTGTGAAGCTGATCGATGCGAGAAGCTTCAAAAAGAGTGTTGTGTATGTACCAAGAGTTTAGTCATAGCCATCCTTCGAGGGAGTGGTCTATATTTTGCTTTGTATATTTTATATGACTTTCGCCTAGCTGTCTTTCAAGGGAGCAGTCTAGTAATACAACAATTATGTAGTTGTCCTTCGAGGGAGCAGTCTATATTTAGAGTTTAATGACCTTGTATATGATAGGTATCTCAATTTTGATATATTTTGTTGACTGAAGTTTTTAGCCATGGACGAGCCTCTAGAGGTTTAAGGGTTCCCTTTTATTAGGACAAAGCATTACTGCTTGACAAAAGGGTTGACAAGTGTTAGGAAAAAGGGGTCGAAAAGAACAAGAATGACGAGGACGAGGATTGCTCAAGGGACGAGCTCAAGTAAAATGTCAAGTGATCGAGTACTTGACTAACAATAGAATGGTCGAAGATGCAAGGCATAAAAAGGGCTCAGGTTTTGATAAGTCCTTGGGCCATGCTTGTGCGTTTATGATAAGGTTCGAGTCAATTAGGAGCAAGCTTGCTTCATTTGCCTCTTTCTAGATTGGTCAAGTGTTGATTGATGTTGGATGTGAAGTTGGTTGATACATTATTGAATTTTTTGGTCGATGATTGGTTGATTGATATTTGGTTGCTGATTGGTCGAGACTGGTCGAATGTTTGGTCGAAGGTCGGGTCGATGGACACTTGGTTGAAGTTTAGGATTAAAAGAGTGATTGATATTTGGTCGAGACTGGGTTGAAAGGTTGGTCGAGGCTTGGATGAAGGTTGAATTCTCCCAGCGGTTAGGGAGAATGTTTAATAGATTGGTCGAGATCGGTTGAGGCTTGGTGGTCAGATTGACTGTGTTGATGTCGAATAAGGGGGTTAAAGGCAGCAAAAGGACCATAGTCTAGCGTGGAGATTTCGATTTAGGTGATGAGGTTGGAGAAGCATGGGTCGGTGTTGATGATTTGTCTAAGGGGTGGTCAAGAGGATCCTTGATCAGAAGGGTATCCTTTTTTTGGTGTTGACGAATGACAACTTTAAGAGTGCAACAATGCTCGATGTCATGTCTCGATTTTTTATGATAATGACAAAATTTAGAGTTGTCGAACAAAGATGGTCTTGATCTGAGAGTTGATGAGTGGGATGGTGAGGAGGTTGAAGGTTTGTTGACAATGTGGTCAAGAAGAAGGGTGTCTTTCTCCAAACATTGGCGAATGACAATCTTGAGGGCACAACAATGCTCAGTGTCGTGCCCAGGTGTGAGATAATACGCACAAATCTGAGTGTCATCGAACCATGACGGTTTTAGTCTGAGAGAATGATATGGTTTAAGAGGTGGGAGATTGATGCGAAAAGATTGTAATAATTGTCGTAACAGCAAGGTATAAGAACCTGCTAATGGGTCTATGTGTCTTGTTGTAATGGGGGTTGATGACTTTGGTTTGAGAGGCATAAGAGGCGTTGGTCGTACCATCATTTTCATGGGTGGTGTAGCCACACGTGTAGATGACACTTTGGTGGTGATAGGTGTTGGATGTTTGGGAGGAAATATATGTCTTATGGATTGAGGAGATAATGGAGGCAACTTACCTCTATGAAGTATGGGAGTTGGAAGCACTCCTATTAAAGTGGACGGATGCGGGCCCAAAATTGAAGGTAATGATGAAGGTGGGGGAGGAGTCCTCCATTGTGGTTTAGTGGCCTTCTTTGATTTTGGTTGAGGGCCACCATTGTACGATGCGAGGTTAGATACGGGTTTGAGTTCAGATGTAGACGGAGGCGAGTGAGATGTAGCAATCTCAAGTAAAAGGCAAGAAGAAACCGTGGCTGGGTCTTCCTCAATCGAAATAGGTGAAGACACTGGTTCTTCTCTTGATGGAGAAGAAATAGGAGTGTGGCTCCTCAAGCAGATAGATGGCAGGGATGATCGTGCCTTCTACTTGCGGTTAAGGAGTTGGCAAGGTAGGGTCCTCCATTGGTGGGAGGAAGGACGAAGGTGGGCTTAATAGCGTTGGTATGGTCAAGGCATCCTTCAATATAAGAGAAGTCAATGGAGGACTAACAGGAGAAAAAGATTCTTCTACCTTTGAAGGAGGTTGGTCAAGGACAAGAGGCAAGACAGTATTGATCGTGTGTATATTATGGTCTTGGAGGTCATTGGTCATGGTCTGGACATTGTTTTGATTAGGAGAATAGTTTGGGAATGGTTGTCTGAAAATATCGATATGTTGGGTGGGGCATTCGGGTTGTCCAAAACAAGATCCCCCTTGTCGATCATGTCTTGGACTATGTTTTTGAAGGTTCGGCAGTTGTTGATGTCATGGCCGTGGACGCGATGAAAGTGACAGAAGTCGGTCTCCCTATACCATGTAGGGAGGGCTTTTGAAGGGTCTAATTGAGGTGGTCAGATTGGAGGGAGATTGAGGATCCCCTGTTTGACAAGTTTTTCTAAAACGGAAGCATATGATTCTTCAAGTGGAGTGTATGAACGCTGGATGTACTATTGTTGGAATTGTTTGGTGATGCTTGGAGATGTTGAAGGTTGAGATTGATTAGTTATTGTCGAAGATGGTGATCTCATGACCATAGTGTTGGCCACTCCTTTGGACTTGGAATTGGCAGAAAAAGGTATGGAAGAAGAAGGGTCATTGAATTTTACATTGGTATTACGCAATTTGACCTTATTTTCTTCGATGGCACAGAGTTCAAGCTTTCGGGCCATGGTGAAAGCTTCGTCGAAAGTGCAAAATGTTTGGACCCGCAAGGTAGAAGAGATGTGCTTGGAACATGCTCGAGAAAAGAGCAAGATGAGCTCAGGTTGAGGCAAGGAGAAGGAGAGCTGGTTAATCAAGCCTCTCTAACGGGCGACAAAATTGACTATTGATTCGTCGTCAAATTTCCTGATGGAGTAAAGGTCTGTAATTGAGACTTGTTTGGTGATATTGATAAAAAAATGGTTAAGAAATAATTGGGTGAGTTGAATGAATGAAAAGATAGAATGCCTGGTAAGAGAGCTATACCAGTCAAGGGTGGGTCCAGAAAGTGACATGGAGTACGTGCATAGAAGTAACGCATCATCGTGGGCTATGAGATAACAGGCATGTCTGAATGCCCGTAGGTGTTGTTGCGGGTCTTCCTTACTCTAGAAACAAAAAAAATTAGGAAGCTCCCACTGGTTAGGGTATGGTCGGATCGAGACGAAGGGATGGATGGGTTCATTGCAAATTTGGTCATAGAAAAGGACATTGCTTGAACCGAAAATAGAAGCTTCAAGACTAGACATTTTGTCTATCAGCATTTTGATGAGATCTGCTAACAGATTGGCAGATGGGGCGCCCCCTAGGTTATAGGGCGCCTGAAAGGTGCTAAAAGGGGCATATGGCGTAGTTGCGCTTGTAGGGGCGCAACGTATTGATAACTAGTCGTTGGGATAGATGTGAAAGCTAGGGGTGGTTGCGTTGTGAAGGTAGAAGGCATAAGTTGATTAGATACCGCCAGAGGTGGTTGAATGGCGGCACTGGTAGAAGGATAGGTAGGCACTCCTGCACTTATGGGTGCAAAAGTGTGTGGGGTCGAGACAATCAAGTTCTGGTATGATGTAGAACTTGGTTAAATTGCGTGTGGTTGAGCGGGTAATGGAACCTCGATGGAGGTTGTTCTAAAAATAAATAGGGAGGCCAAACTTTGTGTATTGGCCATGGTCGGGTTAATGGTTGAGGTAAAAGGCTGGGTAGCGGATGGTGTTGATATCACCACTGCTTCACCCGAAAGGTCTCACGTTGGGTTCCTCGCGAGATAGTTTTGGAGGGCTTTGACATTGAGGTCCAAGAATCTCTCGAAATCTTGGTCCCCTTCAGGGATAATGGGGGTCTGAGTTGAGGTCGGTCGAGTAGGAGTTCTTTCGGTCTCTGAGTGGAACTCCATTAGGGGACTGGTTATGGATGGAAAAGACGGAAGCGGTTGATGGCTAGCATGGTCAAGAAGAGCCTTGGTTTGACTACGCGTCAAAACCATTCAAGGCAAGAAGGGGGTCAATTTTCAGAAACTGTGTTTTTTTAATTTCAAAAAGTCAAAATGTAGTTTTTGACAGAAAAAAGGTCAGGTTTTAGGCTGCTATTTTAAAAAAAAGACTGTGACAGTGACCGACGTCGGTTGTAAAACCAATGTCGGTGATAAAAGATGGTCGACGTCGGTAAGATAACTGATGCCGGCGAAGGAAGGTTGCCAACATCAGTGGTAATATTGATGCTGGTGACTGTGGTTTTCAAAAACTCAGAAAATTTAAAGATTCTTGGAAAAAAAGAAGAAAGCGTCATCACTAGTTCAAACAAGCAGATAAGAATAGAAAAGATGAAGAACACAAGCAAATCTTAAGCGTTAAATCCTAAGAATCAACTTTTAGAATCATGTGGCTTATGCCTTAAAGTGATGTTTGGAAGGTTGGTTGTTAGAATGGGTCCTAGAAGAGGTAGTCTATGGATGGTTTTAGGTTTATTTAGGCGCTCAAGAGTCTGGGTTAGGTTCTGTACATGGCCTGGTGCTAAGGAGCAAGCTCCCCTCACTTCACGAGTCTAGTGATAAGCTGGTCTCGCTTAGCCAAAATATACTTTCCCTAGAGATTATCCTCTGCCAGAGAACAGAGTGAGCTTTCCCCTTGGTGATGAAATCCAAGTGGGATTATCGAGACGGGTAAGGTATCTGCTGGGTGATGAATCAGGCCTTGTCTCAGGTAAGTTTTGATATTTGATTTGTGCAAGTGATTCGGTTGTGTAACATAAAGTGAAATATGATTAATTCATGATGCAGTTTGTTAATTACTAGATGTGGACTAAAAAATGCAAGCAAGCAAAAATGAAATGCAATGTGTTTTAAGTCCAAGTCGAAATATTAGTTCGTATGAAGAAAAATGGAGAAAGAGTTGAAGAGTATGACTTTTGACTAATTTGAGATGCAAGAAAATAAAGAAAAGTTCTTTTTAATCCTGCTAATGGTGTCGTTTAGAAGAAAAGAAAGAGGTGAAAAAGGAGAAACCTAATGCACCTATATGAATAGAAAGAAAAAGAACCCAAGGAAGACCCTAAGGTCCCACCGGGCGTGCCAGAATATTTTTATGCAATTTTTGGTTTCACATTCAAGAGAGGAAATGAGAAACTAAGAAGAAATGGTCTAAGGCTTGTATGTACCTGGATGTAGTCGTGCGCATCGAAATCAGACGATATGAGAACTCCTCTTTGGTTGTAGAGGATGACACCTGCAGAAGAAGGAGACTAAAACAAAGAAGGCGTTAGATGAGGAGATGGTGGGTTGCCAAGTAAAAGCTTGATCTCGAAAGTACGAAGACTTCTTTAAGAGATGTCAACCCATTGATTGATAAAAATAATGTCTGATAAAAAGGTAGAATGATAAAAGATTGAAATGGTAAAGACAGAATGAAAAATAGAAGCAAATGCTTACCTGAATGTTGTTGTCGGCTTGGTCACAGTTGCCGATGTCAGTTAGTCTGTCGGCATCGGTTGGTCAAGTATGCCAATGTCGGTTAGTCTGCCGACGTCGATGGAGGAAGTGATCGGCGTCGGTCGGGGCAGTAGTCTTTGGACGGGGTCTGGTCGAGTTTTTGGTTTGTGGACAGGTCTGAGACATAGTTTGGGCCTTGTTAATGGTCTGTGCAAGGGTCTGAGCAGAGTTGCAGGGACAATGGACAGAGTGTATGGTCTGAAAAGGGGCCAGACAGAAGACAAAAGCAATAAGGAGACAAAAAAATAAGGATTCGGGTTTGGTCCGGTGATAGTATGGCTTAGAAGCAATAAACAAAAAATTGATTACAGAGACATTCTAAGCTATTGAAAATGACATAACAGAAGAGTACGTACCTCTTGCCTGCTGAAGAAGTGTAGGAGGTCAGATTGCTGATATACCTATTGTTGATGCAAAAGACTGTTGCAAGGTGGGGCTCCTGATACCTGTTATACTTGCTGGTGTAGAAGCTTGTTGTGTGTACCTGAGAGAGAGAGTGAGAGATCTGGCGAGAAGATTGGCTGATTGATTGATCAGATTGTAAGATTCTAGAGTCGGATGAAGAGCCAAGGCGAAGGAAGATAACGGACGTAGAAAACCGTTATGAAGGAAACCGATGCCAGTAATACCACCGACGTCGGTCGACAGTTGACCGACGTCGGCGGCTGGAAGGCAGGAAAAAAGCTAAAAATAGCCTTTCGTCCACTTTCCCAATTGCCGGGTTTAAGTGGCGTGGTAAGAAACGGTCGAGAGGGGTTAAATGGGTGCAAAGATGAGGAATAGGTCATAAATGGGTCATGGGGGGATGAAGCAAATCCAAAGAAGGGCATCCTAGGGTGGTGAGGTGGCAAGGGAGAGAGAATTATTAACTTAAAATAAGATAATTATTTCAAATTAACAAGACATGGGTTAGGAGTGTCGAAGTGGACGAAGGGGACCAAGGGGGGAGAGGATGAGGAGGATGACCAAAGGAGTAGACATGATTTTGGTGTCTACAGGATAGTATAAAATTGTAAAATTTAATGAAATATACACACATGTATACTCATGTTTGTAGACACACATATATAAATATATATACAAACACATGAATATATATGTATGTATGTATGTGCGTGCGCATACACACAAACACACACACACACACTATATGTATGTATGTATGTACACACACAGATGTGTGTGTGTGTGTGTGTGTGTACACACACACATATGGTTTAACAATTTTGAAAATATTGGTGTATTGTTTATAATTTAGTTAAAGGGTATGACTAGTAAAATCAGTCAATAATTATGTCATAATTAACCTACTTATTTGTTATATACACACACACACACACACATACATGTACATATAGTAGGTTAATTATAACATAATTATTGACTGATTTTACTATACACACATACATGTATATGTATATATACACATACATGTGTGTGTATATATGCATGTGTGTGTGTGTGTATATATATATAATTGTATGTATGTATATGTACACACACACACACATGGTTTAACAATTTTGAAAATAATGGTGTATTATTCATAATTTAGTTAAAGGGTATGAGTAGTAAAATCAGTCAATAATTATGTCATAATTAACCTACTTATTTGTTAATTCTAATTGATGTTTAGACTTTCTAAAAATAACAAATTAGTAAAGAGAAATATGACTTAGCTTAAAATTGTGTTGCTTTGACTGAGACAGAGGTTGATATTGATTGTGCAAGACTGAGACACTGTCACATTATAAGATATAAACTTTATTTTTTGATTGGACAAGAGTGGCATCATCATTGTAGTCTACCTCTATCGATATTGTCTTGATGATCTAAGCTTTATGGTTTTTGTTCGACATGTCTATTTAAACCTATCTATGAATTTTTAGTAGTTAGAAGTCTATAGAGCTCCCTATAGAGTGGATTCTTTCTTAAAACCCTATCTTTCATTGTGCTTTGATCAATTTTGAATAAGAGGAGGGTTAGTGTGTGTAAGACTCACTGGACATGGATCCACACCCCTTATGTGGGTACCCTATCTACATACCAATACTCTAAAGAGGGATCAAGCCATATAAAGTTCTCTCACTTGATGTGTTTTGTGTAATTGAGTGTATGAAGATGTAGAATGCTAAACTAGATGTACTTGCGATGTCTAGGGACTGGTGTAGGGATTTGAATAAGCTTGTAAGTGTATTGGTTGGCTGTATGTAGAGAATAGGAAAGATTTCTTGAGTGGTCTTGCTTGTATTCTTGCTTGCTTAGTGATAATTACCAACCCTTTCCAAATGATCTTTGAATGGACTTTTATAAGAATATATTAGTCATGGATTGAATTTGCTCACATTAGGATGATAAGGAGAAGGATGGGGAACTATAAGAAATTGACTATTGGGGCCAAAAATAGACTTAGACAATAGTGTCAAAATTGGATAAGAGTGGCATTGGTGCTATAGTCTGAGTGTGGTATTGTCTTAAGCAGATGAGACTTAGGGGGATTGATTTGTGTTGGAAAGAGGGGTCTGACTCAGTTGGGATCAAGTCTAGAAGGCTATGGATGATTGAAAATTAATGAAAATAAGCCTAAATGGGTTAGGAGAGTAAGTAAGAGGGACCTATGGGTTGGGTCTCATTAGCCATGCTCAAGTTACCAATTTTTATATTTTATATGACTACATTTACCTCTCCTTTATTCTAGTGATGTAGCAAAGTGAAATACTAGGATAAATAAAAAATAGAAAGCGTACCTAAACTTACCTATAAGGGTAAATCTCATAAAGTTGTGTAATGTTGGGTGTACATAGAGAAAGCACATTTTGAAGTGTAAATCTATAAGATAAAATAAAGAGTAGATCAATTCTTACTAGATATGATATATCTAAAATAAGAATGGACAAAAGTTGAGTAAGAAAGAGAGGAAGAGAAAGGAAAAAATACACCTCACCTAATATGTAATCAATACAAAACTTATTATGATGCTGAGTACCATTGGGTGATATTAAGTGATACTAGATGTGTGCTCTACCAAGAGTAATATTGAAAATGAAGCTAAGTGCTCAATTCTTTAAGAGTGGTTTAAGAATGGAAATGCTGGCCCTTTGACTCCATTGCCCACTAAGTGAAGTTAGGTGGTTATACATGTGTTAATCAATATTTGGACTATATGTCCAATCCCTCTCAATAGGTGGCTCAAGAATACAAAGGCTAGCTAATTCTTTGGCTCCATCATTACCCACTAAGTGAAGCTAAGTGGTCATACATGTGTTGATCGATGTTTGGATTGTGTGTCCAAACTCTCTGAATATGTGGCCCAAAAATATAAAGGCTAACTAGTCCTTTGGATTCATCATTGCCCCATGAAATGAAGTTATAAATTGATACTGGTATAGAATGCTTGTCATATGAGATGGATCCTAAAGCTCATGAATGTAATTTAATCTGACAATGTTGGTATAGATAGCTGAATGTATGTTGGAAACTAGGCCACTCTTGGCCACTCCAAAATATGGAGATTAGGCTGGTATGAAAGCCACTCTGAAACTGATGCATTAAGCTTATATGAAAGCCACTTGAAAAATCAAAAAGTTAGGCTTGTATGAAATCTATTTCAAAATGATGCCAACCACCTACAAATGGAGTAAGGCACGCAACTGCTGAGAATGTTTAGCTAATGCTGAACTCAAAAAGAAAAAAAAATATGCTACACACATTACCCCCAATCACTGGTGTCTGAAACATGGATTCTGATTTGGAAGTTGTACCAACTACCCTATCTAAAATTGGAAGCAAGAACCATCATGCTACACACGATTCCCCCTATGTCTATATTCTCTAAGAAAATTATACTGAAACTATTAAATCTAGTCTAAATTATAGATGAACTTAGATTTCTATCTATTTCTAAAAAATCTAGTTTTTTTATGTTTGGACAAGAGCACTAAAAGTGGATACTAGTGGCACTGGTGATATTGTCCAAGTTGGGTGTTGTTATCCAAGGCCAAATCTGATAATTGTTATAAATTCTTGACTATCTATTTGGTTGCTATTTTAGGTGTTTTGAAACTAATTTTTCAACCATTAGGAGCTCTGATCTCTATGACAAAGACCCTTGTTTGTTGCCCCCTCTTTTGAGGGTAGGATTAAAGACCTTGCAATGACTGCCCTTAGAAGAAAGAGCCCTACAAGTATGTTATATTTTAAAGATACATGATATATCAATGATAATTTATAAGATATCTCAATAAATAACATAGTTTGTATTGAGAGATTGTTAGATCAATAGGGATATGTCTAGATAGATATAATAAAGTAATAACATGTGCAAAGTACTGAACTAAAATTGGAAGTCTATTTAGTTGTTATTTGGAGGGATGGAACATAATGTTTATCATGGCATCCAAGAAAGAGTGAATAATGCATGATGTGGATCATGGCATTGCAAACAATTAGAAACAAACAAGAAACAAGCACACAAAGAAAGAAGCAAAAAACATACAAGAGTGGCCAAGGGGCCAAGCAAAAAAGGGACATGGGCACATGTCACTCAAACTAGAAAGCAAGCATACAAGGCATGCTTAAATGCCACATACACATACAATTGAAATAAGTAAAGTTGGCATGAAAGCCACGATCACATAGAAGAGTACAGACAAAGGATATTGGCAAATATCTTAAGACACACAGATGAGTAGAAGTAAAGGATATTGGAAAATCTCCTAAGGCACATACAGGAGATAAATAGGAACTAAGAAATGCAATCACATCAAGCTATGCTAAGCAAAAAAATAAAACATGTAAGAAACCAAAATTATAAATGCATATAACTAATCAAAGAAAGAAGTGAATGTATACAAGACATGTGTAGTACAAGACTAGGTATATGCTAAGAAATATACAAGTGATATATACTAATGAGTGTTGATAGAGTAATCTATGTATGCCAGTGAATAATGTACATCAACAAGATAACTAGAGTGTGTGGTATATGAATAATATAACTTAGATGGTGTAGTCATGTAGAAGATGCCTCCACTAAGTATGTATATCGATGTGTGTCTTGAATGTAGAAGTTAGATGCCCCCTTAATGGTTAGAGTGAAGCAATCAAGGATCTAGAAGTCATTGCACACACTCAAAGAAGATCAAGTGAAGCATGGTAGTGTAGATAAATCAACAAATAATAGCATATAATAACAAATGTAAGTCTAGCATGATATTAGAAATATAAAGCATAGATAATACATATAATCAAAATATTTCTGGTATTTTGAATATGTTATATTGTTTTTGAATTTTGAAATATTTGAGCTATGTACAATCAAGCATAAGAAATTATGTACAAGTAAGGTTGAGAACAGATGATACTATCTGATGAGTCTCATGGGAGACTCCCTATCATGGTGTTCTGTATCAAGAAGAGGAATCATGCGTGATCATGAAGCATGATAAAAATGTTGAGACTATGGCTCTAAAAATTATATATACTACAAATGGTCTAAAATCTCTAAACTAAAAACTGATTGTGGGGTCTCCCTATAACTCTGAGAAGTTGATGTAACTATACGACTCTTAAGGACCCATCTGGTAGTAGGAGAATCTCTCTGAATATGTATTATGTGAGTAGATGCATGAGATCTCAATGATACTTCTCTAGGTGTGAACACTATAGCTAGAAGCTATCTAGAATCTTGAAGCTTTGGAGGTGTATTAACTCTCTATGCTGGCTATGGATGCCTCAACTATGTCTAAATTGGAGTTGGAGGAGGAACTATAACTGGTGGAGAAACTAAAATTGGAGGCTGAACTAAAACTGGTAATTATACTATAGAGGATGGCTCTAAAGTGGGGAGTGATAACTCATATGGAACTCCCCCAACTATAATAACCTGATTAGCATGAATGAATTTCATGTATTTATGAACTGTAGAAAGTAATACTTGAAGTTTTTGAATCTATGGTCGACCAAGTAACATGACAAAAACTTCTACACTAAGAACAATAGTGAATGGTGTGGCCATGTGTGTTGGATCAATGTATAAAGGAAGTACAATCTCTCCCAATAAACTATGTATGTGCCCACTGAATCCATTGATGATTGTGTTCATCAAGGTAATATCCTTCTTTGAATATCTCAAATGATGAAATAATGTCATAGTGCACATGTTTAAACTAGATCCATTATTTATGAGAACACTATGAATAAGATGATTATGAATGTAAGTTTTGATAAAGAGTGCATAAAAATATGAATCATCCTTGACAATTTTCTACTCTAAAAAGGAAATGGAAGGTCTAGCTACAACTCTGGAATTGTATACACCAATCATGTTGCTCAAATGATGTGTCTCAACTGAAGGAGCCCTATATGTATCTGGTGGGGGATGTGTATGATATTCATGGTGAACCCTTGATGTATCCCTTGTCTCTTATTTGAAATACTACAAAAATGGATCGAAGAAGATTTTAAATGCTTTATCTTATGTTGGCTTGGCCTGAGGAGGCTCCATTGAAGTGTCAAGATCAATATGATTACTATTTATCCAATCTTGTATCTTGTGTCTCAAATGAATGCATCTATTTTTTGTATGTGTTGGTGCCCTATGAAACTCACAAAATGCATGTTGATCATATCCCCATGGAAGAGGCTTTGTTGGGTCGACTTCTTGAATAGGAGGGAGACATGCTGTTGCATTCTAATTGCTACTATAAAACTCTGGCTAGAGAAACTAGTAGACTGGTAAAAGTTCATCAAGGAGGTGTTGATAAAACCACATGTTGAGGGGACTCAGAAGCCACATTACCTATTAGTTGATTCTAATTCTTGCTATCACTGATCTTGACTTTGTATGGGACTTTGTTGTTACACTTGGTTGTTGTTTTTGAGATACTTATGTACTTAAGTTTTTCCATTGAAATTAGTTTGACCTCTCTTTCATTTAGAGTGTGTGGCACAATTCAATGAAGAGAATATTTTGAACATAATTGATTCATGCAAAGCTGATAGAAGACTCTGTTTAAAGAGATCTTGTAACTCTTGATCAGCCATGGGGTTAGTCATCTTAGCCAAAATAGTCTTATATCGGAGAACATAATCTATGAGATGCTCACTTGACCTTTGTTTCTATTGTGCAACTTGAGCATATGAAATCTTATCACCAATGTTGATGTTGAAATGAGCTAGAAACATGTCGACTAAGAGATTGAATGCATTGACCAATTTATTCTATAGACTATAGAACCATTATAAAGCATAATCCTTTAGGCTCCATTGAAATAGCTTGGTTAGTATCTATTCATTTGGTACATATTATAAGGATGCTATGTAAAAATATTTCAAACATGTCTCAGAATCACCCTTGCCATCATATAGAGTAAGATTGAGTTGAAAAAAACTTTGTGGCAAGGGTGTTGAAGGAATGTGATGTGTCAATGGTGTATATAGTAGAACAAAAGAATCCAAAGCCTATGTAGGTCTAAAAGCACCTTGCTCAAGATGTAGCACTTTGGATTGAAGAGATCTAATATTTTGCACAAGGGCTGCCACATTAGGAGATAAGGATGTACTAGTTGTAATTGGTGGCATAGAGGTAGGCTAGGATACTAGAGGGGTTGTTGAGACATAATTGCCCCCATAGTGTCATTTGTAACTGGTTACTTTGAAGGAATGGAAGATTCAACTTGTTTAGCCTTTTTAATTTCCATGATAAATTGCAAGATACGAGTATGATCTTGAGGCTGGTCCTAGAGTCTTTCTCAAAAAATTTATAGGATCAAATCTTTTTTGAGGATAACTTCATTATCAATAATTGGTGGAAGTGGATCAATAGTCCAATGTGGTGGAGCATGAGCATCAATGTTTACATCATCATTGTTATTTTCATTATCAGAGTTAGCTTTATTGAAATTAATTTAATTTGAATGTGTAGAATCTATAACAGGAAATTGAGTTGGTTGTTTGTTCGTGGTATATGGTCGAGTTGCAAGAATTTGTGTTAATTCAGGAGGATTGCCACTAAGTTTTACACTTTGTCTCGAAAGAAAAGATGTAAGTAACTTAGGTGGCATAAGAAAAACAACTTCAATGATAGTAGAAAATATTAAACCGATATAATCTAAACAAGGAACTAGAATATGCATAAAAAAGATATTAAGTTTGCATACATGTAAGGTGATACTTCAATAAGCAAATAAGAACTAGTACATGAAACTAGAGTTTACAACATGATTATTTGAGAAATTTACTATGAAATTTTGAAATTTAAAGTGAATTTTTGAGTGAAATATGCAACTAAAAAATTAGAAAATTATTAGAGAAAGCTTGATTGAATAGGACCAGTAGATGTAACTAGGGTTTTGAGAAAAATAAATTTTTGAAAATTACTATTGAATTTTGAAATTTGAAGTGAATTTTTGATTTCAATATGCTATTAAAAAATCAAAAAAATATTGGAAAAATACTGGGACCTAGTATGGGCAACTAGGGTTTGAAAAAAAATTATTTTAAATTTTCTATGAAAATTTAAAATTTAATGTTAATTTTTGATTTTAATATTCAAGTAAAAAATAAATAAATAATATAGAAAAAATTAGTAGAAAATTTACCCTAGGTTTTCTAGGTTTTTATGCACAAATGAAGTCAAGTTCACCAAATGATTTAATAATTTTAGAAATATTGATGTATTATTCCTGATTTAGTTAAAAGGTCTAAGCAGTAAAATTAGTTAATAATTATGCCATAATTGACCTACTAATTTGTTAATCTTGATTGTTATTTAGAATTTTTAAAAATAGAAAATGAGTAAAGAGAAATATGACTTAGATTAAAATTGTGTTGATCCGATTGAGATAGAGGATAATATTGACTGTGCAGGATAAACACTATCACAAACTAAGATTTGAACTTCATTTTCTAATTAGACAAGAGTGGCACTAGCATTGTAATCCACCTCTATTTTTGTTGTCTTGAGGATCTGAGCTTTCTAGATTTTATTTGATAGGTTTTTGTGACCCTGTCTATGAAGTTTTGGTAGTTAGAAGTCTATAGAACTCCCTATAGAGTAGATTATTTCTTCAAACCCTATATTCTATTATGTTTTGATCAATTTCAAACAAGAGGGGGGGTTAGTGTGTGTAAGATTCATTGGATGTGGATCCACACCCCTTCTATGGGCACACTGTCTACATACCAATACTTTGAAGAGGGATCAAGCCATATATAATTATCTCACTTGATGTGTTTTGTACAATTAAGTGTATGAAGATACATAATGCTAAACTAGATGCATTTGACATGGTTAGAGACTAGTGTAGGGATTTGAATAAGATTTTAAGTGTATTGGTTGGCAGTATGCAAAGAATAGGGAAGATTGATTTAGTGGTCTTTCTTGTATTCTTTCTTGCTTAGTGATAATTGCTAACCCTTTCCAAATGATCTTTGAATGGGTTTTTATAGGGATCTATCGATCATGGATTAGATTTTCTCATGTTAGGCCGACAAGGAAAAGGATAGGGAACTAGAAGAAATTGATCATTAGGGCCAAAAATGGACTTAGACAACAACATCGAAAGTAGACATGAGTGGCATTGGTGCTATAGTTTGAGTGTGGTGCTACTGTCCTAAGAAGATGGGATCTGGGGGATTGATTTGTCTTGGAAAGAGGGGTTTGACTCAACTGGGATCAAGTCTAGAAGGTTATGGATGACTGTGAATCAGTGAAAATAAACCTAAGAGGGTTAGGAGAGAAAGCAAGAGGGACTTACGGGTTAGATGTCATTATCCATGCTCAAGTTATCAATTTTTGCATTTTATATGACTACAATATACATATATACATGTGTATATATATATACATTTATTTTTTTATTTTATTGTTTTACAATATAAAATGTGGCTATAGCCAAAATATGTCAAAGCCCAAAAAAACATAGGGTTATTTTTTTTATTTTTTTATGATAGGGGTCAAACCCCCATCTTACACTTAGCATAACCACAAGACTATCACAATAGTTCCCTAGATAACAAAACCCATGGACAATAATCCTTTTGATTATAGTTTCTGAACAACTGTGTTCAATCAGACATATTTTTTTAATATAAATGCATATAAAAATAAATTTATATATATGTTTGTCTTATTTATATTATGAAAAACATTTAATTTTTTAATATTTTTATTTTAATTGTATATAGAACTTGTAATTAAAGACTCCACACACACACACACATTCTTACACAAACACATGGGTTTACTTGCACAAGTTAACCCCACTTACAAAACATTAACAAAAGGCATGATATTTTTTATAGTGATGTTTTCAAATCCATCATTAAGAGTCCTTGATGGTACAAAAGCCAAAAAACCTCATACAAAATCCTAACAACTCATAGGTATAGGTGTTAAGCCTTAAATGAGCATGTAAGAGGTGTTTTTCTTACCTTACACTAAAGTTTATAGTGGTTTAAGGTACAATTTCAAATATTAGGTTCATGGGTTGGGCTTGGGATTGGAACAACCCAAGTTTAAGGTCCAAGAGTTTTAGGGAGAGATGTATGAGGTTGGAATACATTGTAAATAAATTAATGAATAAAGAGATCAAAATAAGTTAAAAAATATAATAACTAGTTAGTAAGAAGTATTATAATCTAGTTAAGCATAATTTGAATTTCACAAAGATTAGACAAAATTTGGGAAGGGATAAAGTGAATGGCATGGATAATCCCCTTGTAAACCCATGTTGGCCACCTACCACCTACACACTCGAGGCAAACATCCAATACATCCATAGAACAATAAGTAATAGCTATAAATCAATATAACATACTAAAATCATATAATTAAATAAATTAAGTGTCAATAAGGTATACTAACATTATTCATCCATTGATCTAGTGCTTGGGTGGTGAATAGGTGGATAAATCTCCAAATGAAAATCTAGATGAATAAATGTGCATGTGCCAAAAAATTGTGAGAGAGATAACATAAAGGGGGGAGAGAGATAAAATGAAAACAATAAATGTATTTTATTTATCTATTTGTATTATATATGGAATACTCTTGAGAAAGATATATGGTTATTATCTTATAACATAATTGATACTAATTATATTTATATCCATTGTTAATGGTGTGTGTGTGTGTGTGTGTGTGTGTGTGTGTGTGTGTGTGTGTGTGTGTGTGTGTGTGTGTGTGTGTGTTGAGATTTTTTAGAGATGTTATGGAAGTTGAATTGTTTCCATGTATGACTCATAATATATGTATATAACATGTCAAGAGGTTTGAGAGTCATTGTAGAAGTTGATTTTTTTCCATCTATGACGCATCATCTATGATGGTTATGTTGTGACATCACCAAATTATATTACTAACAAGTTATGGATTGTATTGTTGAAAGTGCAAGGACTATGCAATAATGTAGGGGTGGAGCTAGATTGTAATAATTATCATGTAGGTGTTAATCCTTGTAAAGAGTTTGTTGTTGTTAATGCAAATCTAGTTGAGAAACAATGGTGATCTATGATAGGATATAGTGGTGTAGATCCACTTGATGTAGCGCAAACTAGATAAACATCTCCACAATTACCATAGTTTATGAAAATGGACTGAGTGTTAATGCTAGAGACACTATTGGTTAATCCACTTGGATTAGTCACCCCTCATAAATAAATATTCCTCATTATGTTGGGTATAAGAATTAGGTGTAGGACTTTGGGCTCTAACTATTTCTTGGTGAACCAATTGGCTTGTTGTGGGAGCTGACCTATTTTGATGACCTTGTATAAAGGCATAAAATATTTTTTATGTAAAAATGGTTTATAGAATATGATATATATTTTCCCTTAAGGTCATGTGTCAGTTGGCAGTGAAATACAAAAGGCCAAGTATGTATAGTTGCATGGCACAATATTCTTTACAGTTAGTGAGACATTTGTTGAACATGGAATCACTTTAGGAATACGGTATCTCTTATTGCCTACTAATATAACTATAGTAGGATCATTATTGTTTTACATGCAATTGTAATTATGTATGTATGGATGTTCAAGGAGTACATTATAAACATTAATGGGTGTTATATCATAAAATAATTCTTATGTGAAAGGATGAATAACATATGAAAAGCAATGTTGGAGAGTGATGTGGATACTTTAGCTATTACAAGAGTTGAACCATCCCAATTTGTAAGGTTGTGAATGAGGAATGTTTGGAAAAATTAATTTATTAATGGTTTTAGTATAAATGAGGTCCTTCATGTTACTACCATCGATCAGAAACTCTAGTGGCTACTTACTTGCACCCGCATTAGTGAATGGAATAATCACTCTGCTTCAATGTTTGGTGTTATGGGGGTTGATTTTTCAATGTTGACTGGAACTCTAGGATCTACATCAATGATTCCATTTGAGATTTTGAATCCATCATCCTCTATTTTTATCTGTGTAAGCAGAGTATTTAGAGCATAGCACTCTAAATTGGAGTGACTGATAATTTTGTGTTTATCGCACCATTTACCCAACTTATATGTTTTTGACCTATCAAAAGTATGTGAATGCTTTGGAATGAAGTTTTTTTCCTTATTTTTATTTTTATTTAACTCCTCAATATTTTTTTCATAGAAATAGGCCTCACAAATTGTCTTGACTTTAACCAATTTTAGTCTAGAATGAATAGATGGTCATAGGCCACTACAATATTTGAGGACTTGGTGTTGCATTGTCTTGAAAGTGTATAATGTTGCATAGAGAATATGGAAAGTTTCAATATAGGATTGGATTGAATGGTCATGTCCTTGATGAAGTTGTGACCATTGCATGTAGTGATAATCATAAACATCTTTAGGATAATATTCACCCTTGAAGTCTTCTAGGAAGTTCTCCCAGGTTGATTCAAGATCATCTTCTATCTAGTATTTCTCCCACAAAGAAGGTGATTGTGATGTAGAGGTATTAGGTAGAAGTGGTCAAAGCATCACAATCTGGTTCTCAATCTAATGGACATTATTCTTGATTGGTTTGATCTTCAATGTTCCATTTCTAGTTCAAATCTTTCCCTGGGCTTGATCACTTTATTGGTTAGTCTCTTTCTTGAATTATTGTTATTTTCACTTTATAAGTGCTTCTTGATGAATTTTTACATCCTTGAAACACATTAAACCATACACTATCCCATTCCACTTCTTATACCTATTAAACTGCCTTACTCTCTTCCACTAGCTTCTTATTAGGCAAGTCACATAGGTCTCGATGCCTAAAATCTTATTGAAGATTCATTAGCTCCATATTTATCATTTTATGTACTTAAGTAACATAATACACCTATTCACACTCATATCAATGGTTTTAATGCACCTTAACACACTTAAACAATAATTAGGCTCTCAATGGCATTACAAGGCTTATAACCTTTTTCTTAGAAATTTTCCTTTGATTGATCAATCAATGTCCTCTTCCCAAGAAATAATTACACTTTTAGGCACCCTCTATTCCTAATGAGGTTTTTGAAAAGTATCAAGACCTAAATTTACTTCTAACTAGGGGCTCCTTTGTTAAAACCTTATAAATTAGGCTTAGTTAAAACTATTTCAAATCCTCTACTATCAAAACCATACCTAGCCATACTATTTCAGTCCAAAATCATCTTAATCAGTTATATCATCTTAAATATAGTATGATCACAAAGTTATAACATTTTTCTAGGGTTAAAACTCTTAGAAACACTCAAATCCTAGTTTAGGGTTCTTAGACCTTGCACATAGGTCGAGAGCTTGTATAAATCTATAACTGAACTAGACAATGAATCAAGGCATAAAATAACTTTCATACATTCTATATTTACCTTCCCTAGTCCATCTAATCATTTAAATTCCACTCCCAAGTCTCGGTTTCAACTTTCTAACCCAATTTGTGGATGATTGTGCAAGAACACAAGAGTTTCATACGCCTGTCATGAAGTTACCAATTTTCCATCAAGTTCCAAAGAAAGCATTAGATGATATGAGCCTTATTGCATTATTATAACACGAATCTAGACCACCAAACTATACAAAGACCCAATAGTTATTTATTCACAACTTTCTCTGTAGGACTACCACACAGGCATAAGCAACAATAACCTATAGGAACAAGGGTTTCATACTCTATTTGTTATCCTAGAAGCATCTAAGATTAAATAGGGTTTAAAGTATACCTAATATAGTTCTATCACACTCAAATACATATCTTGATCAATCCATATTCACTTCCTTTCGAATTACTCATGTCATTTTCTTTAATACTCGGACTGTGAAATAGGGTATATCTCATGCAAATAAGGGTATCACTGATATATAAGAAGGGTTTGTACATTAAACTGTAGCTATCCAAATGTTCTAATCTTGTATCTTCTTAATGAGCCACTTCTTATTTATCTTCTTTACCAACTTACTTTTCCCTTAACTATCAACAAGTTTTCTTTCACTATTTGGACTTAATTTCTCTCATTATACAGGGTCTAAGTATATTTGTTTTTAGATTCTAACCTCCATGTTCTTATCTAACCTTCATCTGTACCTTGATTTCCTTATTCCTTTTAATAAATTATTGTCATTTTAAATCAATCAACATCTCTCAAGTCTTCATTCCTCAGTATGCCTACGTGGCTTTCTATTACAAACATGGGTCTTATACTATTTCTCCTAAACAGAGTATGTAGACTGTATGCCAGGGGTTTAGCCATCAATAAGAGTTAAAAAGTTTACAATAAAAACTTGAGAATTTTCTCTCCACCATCAAGACACACCTCATTCATTATTTTGGGTTACCATTATTTCAACCATAGTCTCTCCATCTTGTTGTAAACCATTTGCATGAAATAGTGTTATAATTACAAACATGAATCTTCACTAAAATGGTCTATATATGCTTTTAAAATTGGTTTATATACCCAATTATAGTACCTTTTAATGATTAATAACTTCTTTGGAATTACCACCTTGTCTCATAAACATGATTACTCTTCAAGTACAACTTTTGCTTTCTTTAAGTCCATTTGTTAACTGCTTCACTTGACTGTAGATTATATTCATTCTCACCAAACTGTGAACTTGCAAATCAAAAGGGTCTGCATATATAACTTTATAATTTTATTTGAGATATAATTTAAGAAAATAATAAACCATCTAACTTGGAAGGATACAATGCATTCACCAACTCATCTTTATTTATTTGAAACATCAATGTTTACAATCTAGTCCATACAGGACCTGTTCTATTTATATGAGAGGTTTTCCTATCTTTTTTAATTATATGACCCCTCCTCTTCTCCCCAGAGATCTATCTCCTTTGTTCCTACTAAGACTTACGTAACAATGCTCTTTTTTCAACCAACTTCTATGTTGGTTACTAAGTTGGTTACTAAAACTACCACTTTTCTCCTCAACCCAACGTATGGGTAAGGTTAACAAACCAAAACATGACTTCACCTCATGATTTATACATATGTGTCTTAAAACCTAACTTACAATAATTTATGTCCCTTAACATTAATATTCACTCTTGACCACCTTTGTATCATGCTTGATCACTCTATACTCATGAGAACATTTTGAATTTTCAAATTCTTACTTTTGGAGGAAAAATTCCCTTTAGCCTTATAACAGATTCTATGATTCCAAATGAACACTCAAGGCATAAATGGACCTCATAAGGTCCCTTACACACTTTGACACTCACTTTGACCCACTTTTGACAAAACATAAAAATGGCAATTGTTGACTTGATGCTCTTGCATCAGATTGCCACCACTTATTGATGGGGGAGAAGAATTTAATAAGTGCAATATTAATCTTCTCTTTGTCAAAAATTCATTCATGTAAAAATAAGATTCTAATTGATTTAATAGGTATCTATTGTATCTATGTTAACTCTTCCCTCAAACATAAGAATGTCTAGATTTACTTGAAACCTAAGAGGATTTGACCACTAAAATATTTACCTGATGATGAAGTTGATGGAATTTCCTGTTCAAGGAGTTATTCAAATTATTCGAATACAAAAATATATAGCTCCATGAGTGCTTCAATGATTTAATTTTTGATCAACATGTGAATCTCATGTTGCATTGGTTTCATCATTTTGTCAAAATGACTCAGTAGGTAATTTGATGGATCTTGAGGTTTGACACAGAGGCTTAGATACTCTAATTGCATTTGATAGGTCATACAAGAATGAGATGAACTACTTTGATACCACTGATCCAGTGCCCAAGTGGTGAATTGGTGGACAACTCTCCAGATGAGAATCTAGATGAAGTTATTTGTGTGTGGAATATTTGTGAGAGAGATAACACCAAGGTAAAGAGAGATATATAGAATTAAAATAGTAAATGTATTTTGTTTATCTATTAATCATGTACATGACATATACTTGAGAAAAATGTGTGGTTGTTATCTTCTATCCCTATTGGTACTAATTATGTACCATCCACCATGAATTTTAAAAATAGGTATATATATATATATATATATATATATATATATATATATATATATATATATATATATATATAGTGAATGTATTTTATTTATCTATTAATCATGTACATGACATACTCTTGAGAAAAATGCGTGGTTGTTATATATATATATGTCAAGAGGTTTGAGAGTCATTATGTAAGTCAAACCATTTCAATATATGACTCATCATCTCTGATGGTTATGTTTTGATGTCACCAACCACCATTATTGATGAGTTATGGGCTACAGTGATGACACTGCAGGGACTATGCAGTTACATAGGGGTGGAGTTGGATTTTAGGAATTAGCATGTAGGTGATAATACTTGTGAAGAGTTTTTTATCATTAATACAAATCTAGATGAGAAACAAGGTTTTATATGATAGGATCCAGTGGTGTAGATCTACTTGATGTAGCACAAACCAAAGAAACATCTCCACAATTACTATAGACCACGAGAATAGTCTAATAATTAATATTGGAGTCATTATTGGTTGATCTACCTAGATCATCCATATAAATTCACATTGACAAAATGCCCATATATCCAGCTAACAAAAATACAAGATACATAGCCATTTAACCTTGCATATGAAATACACATGCGAGGATTGTTGGTCATTGTCTATGATCCAAAATCTTATAAAAAACTAGCACTCTATACCTCAAAATAGGTTACTATGATGTATTTGGTATGCAACAAAATATAGAATATGAAGTATCTAGTACTCTATACCTCTAAATATGCAATTTTCATGCCTTATATTAATGAGTAAAATAATAAAGAATATCATTTGGGCTTCACATCCCCATTTGCTTAATAATATTTCATCCTAGAAGTCATAGAAAGAGTTAGGGATACTATATTCATAATGGTGAAACATTACAACATGTCAAACTGACTCGTGATATATATCCCACTAGAACATAACCTGGTATTTCTCATTACCTTGAAGACCTAGACTCTAGTGCTTTAATATAAATATAAGATCCATTGCCACCTATCCATCTACCACCACTTTTAGTGCCAACCAATCTAATACATGAACAATGTCAGGAATATACCTCTTAAAAAATGATACATGAAAAACATCATGGATGTAAGATATTCTAGGTGGTAAGGTTAGGTAGTATACCACAAGATCTATAGTCTTAAGGATCTCAAACAACCCCTAAACATTAGGTGCATGATTAGAGCCCTTTACATAAAAAAATCTAGCTCTTGTGTATTTATACTCTCATAAAGACCTTACCAGTAACTGTAAAATTTTAATATGTCCTCTTGGAATCACCATACTTCTTCCTTCAGTCCTACACATCTTGAAGGTGTTTTTAGATGAGGACTATCTGGTGCTTCATTTCCTATAACATATCTATAGCAATCACTAATCTATCCTCAATCATATCTCAATTCATAGGAGTCATGCAGGATCTACCATAGAGAGATTGATATAGAGCCATGTCAAGGGAGTTGTGATAATCTTTGTTGTATGTAAACTCAACCAAGTGTAGGTAATCATCCCAATGTTATTTTTGATACATCACATTAATGTGTAGAATATCCTATAACACTTGCTTGACTCACTCTATCTTCCTATCTTTATTAAGATGATAAGAATTATTGAATTTGAGAAGAGTACCCAATGCATTTTTAAATGTGGCCCAAAATCCAAAGGTATACATAGAATTTTTATCATATATAATATTTTACATAATACCATGCAATCAAAAAATGTTGTCGAATAATACCTTTTCCATAGCCATGGCATTGTCGATGGATTTCATTGGTGAGAAGTGGGACACCTTCTAAATTTTTAATAATCACTATTATCACCCAAATTTGCACCCTAAGGAGGGTTACTCAAGCCTCCTCAAATTTGGAATAACATAGAAACACCTCATATGTTGTGGGTAACAATTATAATAGGTGAATCTCTAGATTATGGACTAGCTCCCATGTAAAACACTTAAAACTAATCACTAACCTAATTGATTCAAAGAAAAAGAGATAGAATGAGATTAAACACTACTCTAATAGAGGTGATGGACCAAGATAAATTCAACAACTTACTTTAACTTGCACTATGGAAAACAACTACAAAGTTGATCTCAAAATTTAAGGTTATTCTAACATTAATGTTTCAATATGAAGGTAAAATGAAATATATCCTTCAAGGTGGATGACTAATAGGCCTGATAATTATACTAATAATCTTCCTTACACTTAAAATCACACAAATCAGCCAGCTACACATCATATGACCTGCTATAAAGTAGATTTCTCACAAAAAGCATGGAAGAAATAGATGAATGCAAGGAAGGAGACTATCACTTGTCATCCAATCAACAAGACTAATTCATATACTTAATGTAAGACTTGAGAAAACCAAAACTAGTTTGACTATTTATTTTAAATTCAAATCAATGTTCAATTCAATAGGGCTTCACAATACCAATATGTGGATTTCTTACAAATGCCAAAAGGCAGCATATATATAGAATGAGGAAGAAAGAGAGGAGGTACTTTAGAAAGATCAAAGGACAAATGTAAATCTTTAGAAGATAGTTACAAGATGAAAAGGGGTTAGAGGCAGTCACAATATTCCTCTTGATATGTGTTGATCTCCTCTTGTAATTGTTTCTTCAAAGTGGCATAAGAGACCATTCTCTTTCCTTACTATGTAATCATCTCTAAAACTAACTCTATTAGCTTATCAATGTTTATTGACAACTTGATACACCTTTCAAACCTCAAGAAACTCCTTATGACCTCCTTGACACCTTGCATCAGTTTGAATACCTCTTATGATGACATTTTAATGGCAATCATCACACAACTCCTTAGGTGTCTTGAATCCCACTAGTTCTACCATGTCTCTCCTTACTTGAGAGATTAGAAACTTGAATTCATATTCATGAGTACATTATCTCTCCATGGAAGCATTATCTCAGCCATAATAGACCTGAAACAACTCATTTGGATCCATCAAATACTCACCAAGACCTCATTTTACACCTTATGCTCTCACTAGCCTTCAATTCCTTGTAGCCCTGAAAACATGCAAAGCTCCTTGTGTGGAGGAATATAAGGATGATCTTGAGAAAATAAGGGTAGTTATGAATACCTAGTATACCCTTATAGCTCCATGCCAAATTTCATGACCCAACTATGATTGAAAATGTACTTATTCACCTGATCTCTCTCTAATTAGGTCTTAATTAGGTCTCTAGATCAAGAAACTGAGTTTTGGCTCAAATTGACTCCCACACATGTGAAACCTACAATAAGTGTTTGATTCACTTTCCCTAGCCTATGACCATGTTCCATGCCAAATTTGGGATTTTAAGACATTGTGTAGATAGGTAAACTATGAAATGGCAAAAAATATAACCTTTCACAAGCCCTTTTCACACTGCCTTCAACAAATAAACATGTAGGATCACTTTTAGGGTGACATGTATTGGCATAAAGTTATCATTGATGTCAAAGGAGTGATCATGAGAGAATGAAGGCATTAGTGTTATTGATGACATGAAGATGTTTAGAGAGTTATAGAGGAACATTGGTGTTAGCATGAGGTCATGAGTAGGTTGTCATACTTGGGAGAGAGATGGATGCATGATAAGAAGCATGGGTGCATGGACAAAGAGGTCAAGTGGATGTTTTATGAGTGTATGATATTAGTGTTGTCTCCAAATCTTGTACCCTAGAAGAGGGTGTTCAGGCCTCCTCCAAATTTGGGCAATGTTGGGACATTTCTAGGCATGTGGGTGTGCCTATAGGTGGAAATAAACCTTTATGTTTGAAGGGATAGATCCTTGAATGTGTCTTTGCAAAACAACCTATGTTTAAACCAGCTCACTAAGAAGAAAAGGGTTAGAAAAATGCAAAAAATTAAAATCTATTCCAAGTGTGGTGATACACCAAAATTATCTTCCACATGAATGCCACATCCTAGTGCACAATACAACAAAAGACAAAAGCCATTTCTGAGCTCTAAAAATTTAACACAAGTATTTAAATGTAGAGGTGAGATGTGAAAAATAACATAAGTTAAATGAATCTGAAAGGGTAAGTGTTTTCTCATTCCAAAATAATAATACTCATGCAGGATTTCAACACATTTAGACACACTATGTGACCTATTAGACCTAGGATTCTCACTCAGATGTGAAGGGAGAAGAACAGAAGGATGAAAACCATCACATACTATTATTGTGTATCTCTTACACACTTAGAACATTATCCAAAAACTTTAAAGGAAAATACTTATGCTAATGTTTAAAGGTAGAGAGTAGTAGCATTCCAGCAAGGCTTCATTGTACTATTTTTGGATGTCTTTTTTACTAGCCAAGGGGATGTATATATAGAAAGAAGAAAGAGAGAAGGGAAGACCTTTGGAACCAAGGAAAGGAATCAATTTTGTTGGAAGTCATCATCTTCAACTACAACTAGTTTTGTCGATGATGCTCATTAGGGAATTCTGATTGATCCATGTCACCCTCCTGAATGCCTTTGGCTTGCCCTCTTGGAGATCCTTTTTCAATGACAACTTAATAGAATAGAGCTATGTGAAGATGGAACCAAAAATGGTTGCTACTAATAGATCCACCTTTTGGAGATTTGTTTTGGTGCCCAACTGCTTATCCTTGTCTTGTCATGATGCATAATGGCATGAAGAGTAGTTTTTATTTTGCTTGGCTTTGTCTTTCCTTTTTGATTGGTCCTCAAAGAATGACTTGGATTGGTGATTCTGAGTCATTGATCTACTGGGCACGGATTCCTATGGATCATCCTCCATCTGTCTCTATCCCATGCCACATGGTAGCTTCTCATTTTCCTGATCATGACAATGGTACTAGCTCATTAAACTAAGTTTGTTAAGCTAAATAGCCCTGGAAACTTGATTTGCACTTGCAAACCCATTTGGGTTCTCTGATTGCTTCAACTTTCTTGATTCGAGGTTGCCATTGCTCATGAATTATAAAGTCTATTCATGGATCTAAAATACACTACCCAAGACCAAATCGGGTTTGTCTTGGTGCACTATTTCAAGTTTTCTACTGCTCATGAGTTATAAAGTTTGAGTCTTCACATTTGGAGACCCTGGTTTGCACCGTCCATGAGTAATTCAAGTTCATAAACCTAAATTAATTCTACTCATATAACCCCTAGAAGACAAGCACTGATGGAAACCTGATTTACACTTGTCTTCACTTTAAGTCTTTGGGCTTTCAGAAAGTGACCCTTTAGATTTTTTTGAAGGGCACTTGGCTAAAGAAAGGGACCTTAGAAAAAATTCTGAAGGGCACATGGAGAGAGAAAGTGGCCCTTCAAAAAATTTTCGAAGGGCACTTGGCTTGGATTAGTCCCTTCAAAAGAAATTTGAAGGGAACTTTGGGAGGAAGTGACCCTTCAGAAAAGTTCGAAGGGTACTTGGGAGATGAAGTGTCCCTTCAAAAAAAATTTGAAGGGAACTTTGGGAGGAAGTGACCCTTCAAAAAAGTCTGAAGGGCACTTGGGAGATGAAGTGTCCCTTCAAAACTTTTTTTAAGGGCACTTGAGAGCAAGTGAGCCTTCAAAAAAGTTTGAAGGGCACTTTAGGAAAAGTGACTCTTCAGAAAAGTTCGAAGGGCACTTTGGGAAAAGTGACCCTTCAAAAAAGTCTGAAGGGCACTTCGGAAAGGGAAAGTGTCCCTTTGGATTTTTTTGAAGGGCACTTTGGAAAGAGAAATAAGTTTTCAAAATAATTTTGAAGGGAAAACATGAAGGAAAGTGACCCTTTAGACTTTTTCGAAGCGCACTTGGAGGAAGAGAAGTGTCCCTTTAGAAAATTATGAAGGGCACTTTGAAAGAAGGAAGGAGGAAGAAAAGCTTTGAAGAGTTGCTTCAAGAAAGACTCAAGGAAGGATTCTTTTAGACTTTTTATTCGAGACAAAATTCTGAGATAAAAAGGTCGAATGAATTCAAAGGCTGGGGAGAGACAAGGAAGGCTTCTTGCAAAGGCTGGATAAAAACTTGAAATGAGACAAAGACTTTGAGGAAGGATTCCTTGGGAAGGGGACAGATGGATATAAATATTGTACTTAGCCAATTTTTAATGGTGAAAAAATTGGCTAACATTCTTAGTGGTTCTTAGGGGAGGCATGACTGTTATGCCTAATACCAATCATCTTAATCCTTCACTGGGCTCGGAGTCATGTATACAGGCTGCAAAGGGAACTGAACAAGCTTTGGCTCAAAAACACACAACTAGGTGAAAAAACACACAAGGAAAAAATGTTCACCAAATAAGAGGAAGGAAATACAACACTCGTGCAACAATGCACTTAGGGAAAATAACATACAACAAAACAAAGGAAACACACAACCAACAAAACAAATGAAACACACCTAAACTAGAATTGACAAGGAGACAAGCAAGGGCTAGTAGCGGGATTTCAAGTGTATCCCATTTACAGGGATAGGAAACTCTTCCCCATTCATCTTAGACAACTAAAAGGAGTTGATTTGTTTTCATTTTGTGATGATGTAAGGGCCACTACACAAGGTGTCAAACTTTGTATGCTTGCCTGGCTTTGCCCTGTTTTCATCCCATTTCAAGACCAAGTCACCCTCTTCAAACACTCTTACACTTGTACTTTTTGTCAAAAGACCTCTTCATGAGCACTTTATTGTGTTTCATAGATTTATGTGCATCATCCTCACCTCTTACAACTATATTAGTTCAGTCAACCTGACCTCTATTGGAGTGTTTTCAAGTAATTCCAGCTACTATGCACATTCTAGGGTAGGGAGCTCTTAGGATATAGATAAACCAACTTATCTCCCATAAACAAGTATAAATGGAAAGTTACCAATTGACTTCTTAAGAGTAATCCTGTCTGCGTATAAAGTTGTTTTCAACTTACTATGCCAGGCTCTTTGATTGTGCTCCAACGTTCTCTTAATGATTTTGATGAGGTTCTTATTGGTAAACTCAGCCAATCCATTACATTGAGGGTAATAATTAGATGAGGATGAACTCCATTTCTACCTGCCCAATCAAAAGTTTTGGCACTTATAAAAGCAAGTGCATTGTCTGATGATGACATGAGGAACTCCAAACCTTGTAATGATGCCTTTGTAAAACTCCAAGATAGCATTTTCATTTACTTCCTTAAATGCAATGGCTTCTACCCACTTTGTGAAGTAGTTAGTAGTAGTCAATATCCATTTATGCCTAGCACTTGATGGAGGATTGATCATACCAATGAATTCGAGGCCCCATTACATGAAAGGTTGGTCCACTTGGATAGGGTACAATGGAAAGGATGTGAGCTTTTGCTTACCTCCAAAGAAGGCACATTGAGGACACACCTTGGTCCAATGATAACAGTCCTTAAAAAGACTAGGCCAATAGTAGCCAATGATTATTATCTTTTTAGCTGTAGTTTTAAGAGAGAAATAACCCCCATCTACACCATCATGGAACTTCTCTAGCATCATATCAAAGTGATCTTTGTTAACACATCTTATCAACACACTATTTACATCCTTTATAAAAAAGACACCATCCACAAGGTAGTAAGGGATGGTCTGCAATCTAAAATATCTCCTTTGAGACTTGTTCAAGATATTGAGACACTCACCATTTTCAACAAAACTGATTATGTCTTGTGTCCAACTTTGAGCTTGCATTTGATTAGCTGGTTGAGGTTGAACTTGGTTGGCCAAGACTTCTTCCTTTGGCTCTTAAAGGTCTGAAGCTAAATGCTCACATAATCCTCTTCCTCTTACCAAGTTCATCACTTTAATGTCCACATCATACTCCACCTTTGTAATCCATCCAACTCTCTTCTCATTGAGGTCCTTGCTTAAGAAAAACTCCTTGGTGCTAGGATGAGAAACCATGACATGTATCTTATTGTTGGAAACCATGTGCCTAAATTTTTTCAGCCCTCTAATCACTGTTAGAGCCTACTTTTCAACAAAAGAATACCTGACCTCATAATCCTCTACCCCTTGGCTAAAGAATGCAATTGGCTGCTCAACCTCTTCATCATTCTTTTACATAAAAATAACTAGGATCGTGTTGAGGTTAGCAAAGGTGTAAAATACAAAATCCTTGGAAAATTTTGGGTTCAGGAGAGTAGGATATTCTGTAATTGCTCTCTTGATTTCCTCAAAATTGCTCCTACCTTCCTTTGTCCAAGCAAAAGCTTAGTTCTTCTTGAACATGTTTATGGTGTCAAGATCCTCCTTAGAGTACAATTGATTACCTTTGTATAAGCAACTAAACACGGAATTAAACCAGAAGTAATATGTAGCTAAAATTTAGAAACAACAAAGAATAGATGATATGAGAAACAATACAATCTGTATTAACACTCTTCCAAAAGAAATACAATGAAGAAATCTCACTCTTCCCACACCTCTTAGGTGTACAGTAATTCTCTCTCAAGATTTCTCTCTCTCAATCAATTACAACTAACTCAAACACAGAGTTGTTCTCTCTAGTGACAATCAACCCAATGGTTGTTGTTGCCTACCTACCGAGTCCTTGTGACAATCAACTCAACCGTTGTTGCCTCCTTGACCCTCCACAGACCTTCTTGATCTTTCACCTTGTAGATCTAATTGATCTTACTTACACCGTGTGTTGCAAATCTTCTTGATCTTACTACCTCATACATTTAACTAATCTTGCACACACACACCCATAGATCTTTTTGATCTTGCTACCCTGCAGATCAACTAACCTTGCTTACCTGTAGATCTTCTTGATCTTGCACTCTTATAGACCTTCTAGATCTTACACTTGAGGATCTAATCCTTCTTAGTTCTAATTACAATACAGCCCCATGGGTCTCTTAAATAGATCTCAAACCAAACAATAATTAGAAATGAAGACTCAAGACTAAAAATAGTTTTTACATGCAAACTCACTTTCTGTCTAAAATTAGACCAGTTCTAGAAACACACAGGTGACTGACGTCAGTTCCGATCTGACTGATGTCGACCGACTATAACTGATATCAGTTACTGTGTAGCTGGAAATAACTGATGTCGATTGGCCTGACTGATGTTGGTTACTCTGTAACTCAGCAACCTCCACATTTACATACCAGTGAAGCTTTTAGCTCCACAACTTAACAATCTCCCACTTGGAGATAAATAGCTACACCTGTACCTGTACCTATGCATCTTCTAATTTGTTTCTAGCTTGTATCTCCATCTTCAAGTATAATCTTGAAGATCAACCACCAACAATGAACACATATCCTGTGGTGTTTCTCCTGCCATCCAAGTCACCTACCATCTCCGAACCTACATACCCATGTAGAGAAGTGTTTGACCCTGCATAGCATAAATACCTGTTGCTAGTCCCTCTCAGATATTTGAGAATCCACTGAACTACTTTCCAGTGCTCCTTTCTTGGATTGGCCATAAACTTGCTGACAACTCCCACTGCTTGGGCAATATCAGGTCTAGTAAATACCATGTACCCAACCTCATCATGTGATTTAGGACACTATTCATAGCTCAACTTGAACTGTCCAACCATAGGTGTGCTTACCAGTTTTGCATCTTGCATATCAAACCTCTCCACTACCTTATTCACATAATCTTCTTGAGACAAAATCAACCTGTGATTTTTCCTGTCTCTAGAAATACTCATGCCAAGAATTTTTTTTGCTGCTCCTAAATCTTTTTTGGCAAATGTCTGAGCTACTTTTACCTTTAGCTCAGTAATTTCTTTCATGTGTGACCTTGCAACAAGCATATACACTACATATAGTAACAGGATAATATATTTATCATTATCCAACCTGATAAAATAAACACAATGGTCACATTGACATTGACTAAAGCCATGCTTTGTCATAAACCTGTCAAACTTCAAATACCACTATCTTGGAGCTTACTCAAGACAATATAACCTGGCCTTCTATCTCACCTATCCATTCTCTTCTTTCTTTAACCTGTAAATCCATTCATCTTTTAGTGCTTTCTTTCTGGCTGGTAACTCTATCAAAACCCACGTTTGGTTCTCTTCCAAGGAATCAATTTCCTCATTCATGCCATGCTCTCACTGTTTCCTGGATTTTACCTGCATTGCCTCTTCAAAACTTCTTGATTTTCCACCATCAGTGAGCAACAAGTAGTATAAAGAAGGAGAATAATGAATTTGAGGCTTACCCTTTCAAACCTCCTCATGGGCGTTTGAGACTCATTGTCAGCTTACTGTCCGCCCAAATTTCATTCTAATAGTGACTGATCCCGGTCATCTCTCAGTCTACACCCGACCGATGTCGATTCCATGTGACCGACCTAACCGACGTTGATTCTTACCTGAATGACATCGGTTTCCACTTACTCGACATCACCGACTTTGGTCTCCACTGGACCGACATCAGCTCTTGCCTGATCGACATCGGTTCTCACCTGATCGACGTCGGTATCTGTGTTTTTTTGTGAGTGATGATTTTTACACGTGAGCTCATTTTAGATCATAACCTTGTCCAAATTGCCCTACTCAGATTTATTCAGCCTCTTGAGCTGATCACTGTCCATCACCTTCTCTTTGAAAACCAAGGCTTTCCAGTTCTTAAATATGTCAAAAACATCAAATTTTCTCTTTATGTAATAAACCCAATCCTTTTTTGTAGCATCATCAATAAAAAAACATCATACAGTGATCCTCTAATAGAAGCTCCCTAGCTGGTCCCCACACCTTTGTGTGAACAAGCTCCAACCTGTGCTTCTTCTTTGTTGACCCAGTTGTGAGAAACCTCACTTTCTCCTGTTTTTCAAAAATATAATGCTCACAAAAATCTTAGTCTATCAAATCTGAAAGCTTACATTTTGACTTAAGAACATCCATTCCCTTCTCACTCATGTGACCAAGCTTATAGAGCCACATCTTTGCATCTACATCTAAAGTAGATAAAACAGAAGGAGAATCAGTAATACAAGTAGATAGATAAAGTTTACCTACTTTCTTACCTCTTGTTAATACAAATGCACCCTTGAAAACTTTTCAAGATTCCGCTGTGAGAGTTACTATGCAACCATCATCACCCAACTTCTCTACAAAAATCAAATTCCTCTTCAAGATGGGTACATGCATGACATCCTTCAACACCCATGTGTTGCTAGTCTGCAACTTCAGCTGCACTTTTCCTTTGCCAACAATTTGACAAGGCTCACCATACCTTAAATAAACTTTTCCAAAGTCTCCATGGACATAATCATTGAAAAATTCTCTATTTGGGGTTGCATGGAAAGAGGCACCAGAATCTAAAACCCAAGATTCTACTTTATCCAAAGAACATATAAGAGCATCTCGTGTAACAATACCTAAATCATTTGCTTCTTTATTTCCTTCATGATGATCTTCTACCAACCAACAATCTTTCTTTGCATGCCCTTTCTTTCCACAATTCTAGCATGTTATACCTCCATTTCTGGATTTAGATCTACTACCTATCTTTGACCTTGATTTCTCTTGCTCGATCTTCTCTCTTTGTTTTTCCTTATTTTCAACACTTAAAGCATTCTCTGATGTTTCTCCTGTACTTTTTTTACGAATTTCTTCATTCAAGATTACACTAACAACATCATCAACTTTCAAGAGATTTGAAGCAGACGTAGTATTACTAACTGCCATTCCCAAACTGTCCCAACTTTTAGGTAAAGAGCATAAGATTAAAAGAGCCTTAATTTCATCATCAAAAAATGTTTTGACTAAATTTAACTAATTTACTAATCCATGGAAATCACTAAGATGACTATATACCGATCCACCTTCCTGCATTTTCAAATTAAATAATTGCTTCATAAGAAATACCTTATTCGAAGCTGAGGGTTTTTCATATAAATTTGCCAAAAATTTCATTAACTCTACCATTGTCTTTTCCTGTGATAAGTTAGAAATCATAGATGATGTCAGGCTCAACCTTATAGATTCTAGAGCCTTTCTATCAAGAACATTTCATTCTTCATCTTGCATATATGTGGGCTTACATGAAACACCACCCAACAGTAAGTACAGATCTTTTTGATACAGATAATCTTCTATCTGCATCCTCCATAATTGATAATTCTTGCCATTAAATTTCTCTATTTTTAGTTTACTTTCTTCTGTCATTGCTTTACTCCCACTCAATCAGAAACCCCTGAGAGTGAACTTGTAATCAATAAACACTAACCTACTCTACCACTTGTTAGTGATCCTAGCTCTGATACCAAATGTTAGAATCCTCCTTAGAGTATAATTGATTACCTTTGTATAAGCAACTAAACACAAAATTAAACTAGAAGTAATATGTAACTAAAATTCAGAAACAATAAAGAATAGATGATACGAGAAACAATACAATCTATATTAACACTCTTCCAAAAGAAATACAATGAAAAAATCTCACTCTTTCCACACCTCTTGGGTGTACAGTAATTCTCCCTTAAGAGTTCTCTCACTCAATCAATTACAACCAATTCAAACACAGAGTTGTTCCCTCCAGTGACAAACAACCCAATGGTTGTTGTTGCCTACCTACCAAGTTCTTGTGACAATCAACTCAACCATTGTTGCTTCCTTGACCCTCCGTAGACCTTCTTGATCTTGCACCTTGTAGATCTAATTGATCTTACTTACACCGTGTGTTGCAAATCTTCTTGATCTTGCTACCTCATATATTTAACTGATTTTGCACACACACACCCACAGATCTTCTTGATCTTGCTACCCCGCAGATCAACTGACATTGCTTACTTGTAGATCTTCCTGATCTTGCACTCTTGTAGACCTTCTAGATCTTACACTTGAGGATCTAATCCTTCTTAGTCCTAATTACAATACAGCTCCATGGGTCTCTTAAATAGATCCCAAACCAAACAATAATTATAAATGAAGACTCAAAACTAAAATTAATTTTTACATGCAAACTCACTGTCTGTCTAAAATTAGACCAGTTTTGAAAACACACAGGTGACCGACGTTAGTTCCTGTCTGATCGATGCCGGCTGACTATAATTGATGCCGATTACTGAGTAGCTGGAGATAACTGATGTCGATTGGCCTGACTAATGTCGGTTACTCTGTAACTCAGCAACCTTCACATTTGCATATCAGTGAAGCTTTTAGCTCCACAACTTAACATGTGGTAGGCATTATCACAGTTACAAAGCTTGGAATAAACCTCCTTACAAAGTTTATTTTTCCAAAGAATCTTTGCAATCCCTTCTTGTGTTGAGGCAAGGATAAGCCTAGGATAGCCTTAATCCTTTCAAGGTCAATAGCCAAGCCTTATTTTGACAAGATATGACCTAAAAGCTTGCCTTCATGGACAACAAAGATGCACTTCTTCAGATTAAGGGATATTCCATACTCCCTACATTTTTCAAACACCTTCCTTAGGTGTTTTATGTGATTAGCAACATATTTGGAAAAAATGGTTATATCATCAAGATATACAAGTAAAAACTTATTGATCAAACCTTTGAAAGCCATGTCCATCACTCTTTAAAACATGGCTCTAGTGTTTGATAAACCAAAAGGTATCTTGTTGTAATCAAAGGTCCCCCATTTCATAGTGAAGATTGTCTTGAACTGATCTTCTTCATTGACCAATATTCGGTTATAGCCTGAATAACCATCAAGAAGTGAGAAACATTGAGAACCTAAAATAACTTGTAGAATTTGCTCCATGGAAGGCAGTGGATAATGATTCTTAAGAAACACTCTATTAAGATCTCAAAAATCCACACACGGTCTAATTTCTCCATTCTTCTTGGGGACAGGTACAAGATTAGCTACCCAAGTTGAGTGCTTGATAGGGAATATAATCTTGGACTCAATCAGCTTGGTCATCTCCTTCTTTATCAGTTCTTCTATCTTAAGATTGATAGGCCTTTGCTTTTGCCTAACCATTTTAGCTCTAGGTTCCATCTCAATGGTGTGATGAGCTAGACTTGGATCAAACCCTTTCAAATCTTTGTATTCCTAAGTAAAGATATCATGGAACTCTTTGCATAGTTCAACAAAGGCCTGCCTTTCAAATAAAGATCAAAGATTACCATTCTTCAGGAGCTTGTCTTTGTAAATCATGACTCTCTCATGATTCTCTTCTTTTGTGGACATGCTCATTCTTTCCTTCTTATTTTGATTAACTTCATTGAAGAGACTCTTTAAGGTAATCAGCGCATTGGGTATCTTGTTTGTCTTTAGCTATATAATTTGTTCTTCATAATGATCATGCAATCTCCTTTGGTTCCTTGAGGAGAAACTTGCCTCATTTAACAAGAAGTATGCAATGTGTTCATCACTTTCACACACCTACCATGACACTTCATTATCTAGGATAGAGGGTCTCATAATGATCTTAATATGAGATTGATCTTTCTCTTATCCCACATCAGTAGTTGTATCAAACCATGCACCTATGGTAGCCAATCTGTCATCATGTTTATTAAAATCCCTTAATATGGGTTATATGTTAAAGGCATCAAAGTCTTCAAGTAGGTCCCATACCCTATGCTTGAAGGATTTAAGCAAGGGGTTCTTGGTTGCAGCGTAATTTATTACTTGGTGGATGACCAACTCACTATCTCCATAAATATTTAAATTATTGATCCCTCTCTTATTTTCCCATTGGAGGCCATGAACTAGGCCTTCATATTCTACCACATTGTAGGTGTAGCTTAAGTGAAATATATAGGAGGAGTATTATTGACTATTTGATGGATAAACAAGTATGGTGCTAGCTCCTACACCCACTTTTCTCCTTGAACCATCAAAAAATATTTCCCACATCCCTTTAAGCTCATGATCTCCATTAGTGAGAGTGAAGGGGTTGGAGCATCCTTTTCATGCATATAGTAAACTCCCAAATCAATCTCTTCTATGAAGGTGTAAGGATCGAGTCCATGTGTCTTAGTTCTATATTTATCAAGGAAAAGATCAAAAATACCTTCAAGGGGGGAGGATGTTTCACCATATATGACAATTTCTTCTTCTTTGCTGATTAGATAATTTTGATTTGAATTTGTCTCTATGTATGGCTCAATATGAAACCTTACTAAGGGCTGAGTTCTTATGGTCACCTTGGTCCCATATCTTGTTTTGAAATCTAGAAAAGACCAATCAGTAGAAAGGTATCCTCCTATCTTTTCCATGAAGTACCTTGACAAGTAAATAGCAAAATATGATGGAAGGTCTACCACCACAACATCTTGAATGATGGGGAAACTTGGGCAGCCATGAAGAAAGACCTTCAAACCTTTGACCAACCCCACTATCTTAGTTGGTGTCTCATCGAGCTACAAGACACCTTTGCTATGTGGTTTATATTTCAACCCCAATTTATCAGCCACCACCTTAGGCATGATAGTGGTACTTGCTCCACTATCCATAATATAATTGTGAACCAACTTGTCTTCCACAATAAGTGTGAGGTAAAAAGGTGGAGGCTTTAAAAATTGTGTGGAGAGTTCTAAAATATGATTTGGGGAATTAGTAAGGGCCACACCATTGCGCTTAAAAACTTGAGGGGCTATATGAATATTTGCAAGTTGTTCTTGCAAGATCTCTTTCTGATCAGGCATATACAAGACTTCTCATAGAGATATGTTTGTCTTGGCATTCTTAAATGAATCAACAATATTTAGAGGGGAAGTATTTACCTTTTACATTCTTGAAGGTAGTGAGGGATTCTGAACCTGCTGAATTGCAAGCTTGACAACCCCACTTACATTCTAGACTTCACATCTTGTGGTCTTGGAGAGGCATCACTTAGAGTCACATGTACTCCTGGAACATTTCCTAGATCTCTCTTTCTGGCTCTTATGCTAGTTGTAACTGACATTCTTTGACTTAATAAATAATCATCTCTTGCTTGGAAGTTCATCATGCCTACACTTTGGTTGTTGCCTTCTCCATGGTTATCCCTTTACATAAGGTTTGTTTCTTCTGAAGTTACATAACGAGGAGTTTCCTCTTGTGCCACCAAAGCTTGGCTGCCTTCTCCATCATCATGCATAAATTGGCCTTGAGGTTTGCCCCATTAGTCCAAATGATTCTCTCCTTGGACCAAATTGGCATGTTCTAGAACAACCTTCATGGGATGAGTGGAATTAGTATTATAGGCATTGGGATGCCTTTTATAACCTTGTTTATTCTATCCTCTTCCTTGGTAGTTGTATTGGGGTGGAGCTCTATATCCTTGTTAAGGATAATATTGATAATTAGGTGGAGCACTTGTCTATAATTAAGCTTGTTTGAGCTGAGCTTGTAATGATCAGATCTCTTCATCCTTATCCACAACATTATCCATCTTCTTGGGGAGGGATCTTAGCTTCATATTTGCATTAGGAACTTGCACTATGCTCTGAGCTTCAACTGAATTATGGGATAGCAAAGGCATGGAAACTCTTAGAGGGAGCTTTCCAGCCTATATTAAGCTATTCTCAGCTTTAATTGCTAGCTCATATGCACCTGGTAGAGTGAAACCTCCCATTGATTGTAACATAACAACTACATCATTCCTAATACCTTTGAGGTAAGTGAGGAACACAAATCTTGGAGGGGGTCTCATGATAGGTGGTAGCCTATGCCATGTCCTCTGAAACCTTTCATTGAAATCCCCCATGGATTCATTAGGACCTCTTTTTATTACATTCAGCTGATGAATCAATGAAGTATGGTCATTTTATTTTCAAATCTTATTACCAGCAATTTCCTAAAACCATCCCAGCTTGTGATGCAACCACCTTCCAATGTTCTATACCAGTCAAGTGCCTTGCCTTTTAGAGACATAGCTAGCAATCTAATGGCTATATCAGCTTGAGTGACATTATGGAAATTACAAAAGCTTGAAATGTCTCTAATATGCACAGATGATGTAATAGAACCTTCACCATTAAAACTAGGGAGACTCTTGGTAGCATTGGGAGGAATGGGGTTGTATACAAGAAGGTTGATGGGATTTTGGGTGTTAAAAGTTGGGAAAGGTTTATATCTGTCCATTTCTCTTCTTTCCCCCATTTTTATTTTTTCCCCTTGATCTCCTATTTCTTCATCTTCCTCAACTTCTTCGTCTTCTCCAAAACCTCCTTACCAAGGATCTCTTAGGGATAGGGGTGGTTCAGGGTGTTGTTCTTCAGGAAGAGGTTCAGCTAAAGGGGCTTGATTAGAAATTCTAGATGACCTAGTGAGGACCATGAAGTATAATGTAGAAAACTTGATCTACAACCAAGGATTCTCACCCTTTTAGAGCTGCTAAATGCTAGGTTAAGGATATTTCTACAACCTTAGGCTTGTCAAGACCAGTATTCACCTTGACATGTAAATAACTAGGAACTGGGGTCCCATCGGGCATGCCAGAACTATTATCTCCAAATCTTGCACCCTAGAAGAGGGTGTTCAAACCTCCTCCAGATTTGGGAAACATCGGGACATTTATAGGCATGTGGATGTGCCTATAGGTGGAAATGAACCTCTAGGTTTGAAGGGATAGCTCCCTAAATATGTCTTTACAAAACAACCTCTGATTAAACTAGCCTACTAAAAAGAAAAGGGTTAGTAAACTATAGAAAATTAAAATCTATTCCACATGTGGTGATATAGCAAAATTATCTTCCACATGAATGCCACATCCTAGTGCACAATACAACAAAAGACACAAGCCATTTTTGAGTTCTAAAAATCTAACTCAAGTAATTCAACACAGAGGTGAGATGTGAAAAATAATACAAGGTAAATGAATCTGAAAGGGCAAGTGTTTGATCATTCCAAAATAATAATACTCATGCAGGATTTCAACACATTTAGACACACACTGTGTGACTTGTTAGACCTAGCATTCTCACTCAAATGTGAAGGGAGAAGAACATAAGGATGAAAATCATCACATACTATTACTGTGCATCTCTTACACACTCATAACATTCTCCAAAAACTTCAAAGGAAAAGACTTATGCTAATGTTTAAAGGCAAAGCATGGTAGCATTCCAGTAGGGCTTCACCATACTATCAATGGATGTATTTTTACTAGCCCAGGGCCTATATATATATAGAAAGAAGAAAGAGAGACCGGGAGGCCTATGGCACCAAGGAAAGGAATCAATTTTGTTAGAAGTCATCATCTTCAGTTGCAACTAATTTTTTGAATGATGCTCATTAGGGCATTTTGATTGATCCATGCCACCCTCTCGAATGCCCTTGGCTTTCCCTCTTGGAGATGATTTTTCAACAACTACTTAACATAATAGAGCTATGTGGAGATGGCACCAAAAATGGTTGCTACTAATGGAGCCACTTTTTGGAGATTCATTTCAATGCCCAATTGCTTCTCCTTGGCTTGTCATGATGTACAATGGCATGGAGAGAAGTTGTTTTTATTTTTCTTGGTTTTGTCTTTCCTTTTTTATTGGTCATCAAGGAATGACTTAGATTGGTGATTCTAAGTCATTGATTTGATTGGCATGGATGCCTATGGATCATCCTCCATGTGTCTCTATCCCATGCCACGAGGCATCTTCTCATTTGCTCGATCATGACAATGGTACTAGCTCATTGAACTAAGTTTGTTAAGCTAAGTAGCCTTAGAAACCTGATTTGCCCTTGTAGACCCATTCAGGTTCTCTGATTGCTTCAACATGCTTGCTTTAGGGTTTCCATGGCTCATGACTTATAAAGTGAGAATGAGTAATGTCTATTTATGGGTCCAAAATACACTACCCAAGACCAAATCAGGTTTGCCTTGGTGCACTACTTTAGGTTTTCTACTACTCATGACTTATAAAGTTTGAGTCTTCACCTTTGGAGAACCCGATTTGCACCATCCATGAGTAATTCAGGTTCTTAAACCCAAATTATTTCTACTCATAAAACCCCTGGAAGACAAGCACTGATGGAAACCTGATTTTCACTTGTCTTTGATTTAAGTCTTTAGGCTTTTAGAATGTGACCCTTCGGATTTTTTTGAAGGGCACTTGGCTAAAGAAAGTGACCTTCAAAAAAATTCTAAAGGGCACTTGGCTTGGATTGGTCCCTTCAAAAAAAAATTGAAGGACACTTTGGGAGGAAGTTACCCTTTAAAAAATTCTGAAGGGCACTTGGGAGATGAAGTGTCCCTTCAAAAAAAATTTGAAGGGCACTTTGGGAGGAAGTGACCCTTTAGAAAAGTCTGAAGGGCACTTGGGAGATGAAGTCTCCCTTCGAAACTTTTCTGAAGGGCACTTGGGAGGAAGTGACCCTTCAAAAAAGTCCGAAGGGCACTTGGGAGATGAAGTGTCCCTTCAAAAATTTTGTGAAGGGTACTTTGAAGAAAAGTGTCCCTTCAAAAAAGTTTGAAGGGAACTTGGATGAGAGAGAAGGCCCTTCGAAAAAAGTTCAAAGGGAACTTTGGGAAAAGTGACCCTTCAAAAAATTTTGAAGGGCACTTTGGAAAGGGAAAGTGTCCCTTTAGATTTTTCCAAAGGGCACTTTGGAAAGAGAAACAAGCCTTCAAAATAATTTCTAAGGGCAAACATGAAGGAAAGTAACCCTTCAAACTTTTCCAAAGGGCACTTGGAAGAAGAAAAGTGTCCCTTCATAAAATTTTGAAGGGCACTTTGAAAGAAGGAAGGAGGAAGAAAGGCTTTGACGAGTTGCTTCGGGAAAGACTCGAGGACAGATTCTTTCAGACTTGTTTTCTGAGACAAAAGTCTAAGACAAAAAGGTTTAATGAATTCAAATACTAAGGAGAGACAAAGAAGGCTTCCTGTAAAAGCTAGAAAAAAACATGAAATGAGAGAAAGGTTTTGAGCAAGGATTTCTTGGGAAGGGGACAGATGGATAAAAATATTTTTTATGTGTTTTAAAACCTAATGGCAAGTATGCCATAGCTTGGTTCAAGTGGGGAGATGGAGTTTCAAATTGTATAAACCTATATAGAAGTCTTCATGCATCTATTTGATTAGTTTTATATATGTTTCAATCATTATAAAAATTTCAATATGGTCCAAGGAGTTCAAAGGTAACGTGTGACTTGAACAAGACCTAATTGCTTTAGGTCTCCATTAGGCCTAATGGAGAATTTAGGTCTTAAGAGAAATGGCTGACCTATGGAGTCATTTTATCACCCATTTAATGTGTGTGTGAACCTATTCCAAGTTTAAATCAAGTGTGTTAAGCATCTTGGTTGACCAAGATGGGTTAGATGATGTATGTGGTATAAAGGCAAGGCCTAATTGGCCTATTTGGACAAGAGTGGGAGAGAGTGGACTTAAGCGAAGGAAAGAGATCAATCAAGGAGTAGAGGTAGGTAATTAACGACCATCAAATGGTGAATATAATTATTCATGTTTATCTGATCAAGTTGATGTAGGTGGATACATAGGTCATTGGACCTAATAATCTTAAAAGAGGCATATTGAGCTAAGTAGCCTACGTGGCTTATATGAGGTAGAGAGGCAGGTTTGCAGGTGGTAAAGCAAGATAAATCCCTCATCAGGTGTTTTAGACATTATATCAAAGGTGGATATTAGTTTAGAGGTGATTGAGTTGGTGTTTGATCATCCAGTGGGTTGTAGCCTCCTTGCTAGTTAGTAGTAGTTAAAGGTCAAGTGGGTGCTTGACTAAATTAAGGGGTGAGTGCTCCTTGATCAGTTGGTACTGGTCTAAATTAAAGCAATACCTCTATATTATAATAGTACAAAGATTTTTTTAGTGGGTTTTATTCCCAAATAATCTCTTGTGTTATCTTGTGATGTACTTATGTGATTGAATGTTTAGGCATTGATCTCTTATGTATGATTCATGAAATGGTGTTTGGAATTGAATATGCATTGTTGTGTAACTAATTCCCCCCCCCCCTCCTATCAGTAGATACTTACAATACTTGGTATCAAATTAGGTCCTATAGAGGAAGCTTAATAGCTTGAAGGTGATCCTAAATATCACATGATGGCTAAGCAACTGAGGAAAGAGAATCAGGAATTGAGTTTGATCATCAAAAGTCTTAGAGAGTAGGTCAAGTCCTTTATAGAACATGAAAGAAATTTGAGTCAACTTCAAATTGATATTTAGTTAATAATTTAAATATTAAAATAAGATAAGACAACTATTCAGGATCTTAAGGATCAGCTGGGGGCTACAAGTGCAAGTTTGAAAGTAAGTAAAGATGAGTGCAATCGGCTAAAAGATGAAATAGAGTCCTTGAAAAATGAGCATGAGTAGGTTGTAGACAAGATGAGAAAGGTTGAGAGAAACCATAAGGATTAAAACCAAGTCAAGGAGGATATCATGAAGAGCAAGGTGAAAAGACAAGCAAAGCATCTCAATGCAATGAGGTTTGACAATTTATCTCATAGGCAATGTTATGCTTGCAATCAGTTTGGTCACATTGCAAGAGATTGCAAAAGGAGAAGTAACCTTTCAAAAAGAGATAACAGCCATAATCAAGTAAAATGTATGAATGATATTGTTTGTTTCAAGTGTCATAGAGTTGGTCATATTTCAAAGTATTGTAAGAACAAGTTGAATGAGTTCTCAAGGAAAAACAAGGTGTATGTAGTTCCTAGTGTGCAAGGAAGAGGTCATACATAGATATGGAGACCTAAGACTATTAAGAGAGATCAAATTAAGACCAAGGATGAATTAGTTACTTATCATATAAGTTAAGATTGTTTGATTATGTAAAAACAAGGTTCGGGTATAAAATATTGCCAAGAACAGGTAACATCCATTGATAATGCATTGAAAGGAGAGATGGTAGCCAAAGAGGAGAAGAAGGATGATAAGAAAGTGGATGAGAAGACTTATAGGAGTGATCAATCTTAGCCTCAAGATTTTTTGTTTGATATGGTAGATATGAAGGAAAGACAAGAGTATTTTTTATCAGGATGTGTTGACAAGGGAGTCAAAGAGAAGATGGATGAGCCAATCAAGCCTATGAGGAGGCTTAGGAAAGACAAGTAATTTAGTGAGAGTATGGATATTTTGGAATATCCTAAATTTTTGGTGTTCTAAGTGCCTTAGTAGGTGAGGTGTCTCTATTACGATTAATAAAGGCATTACTCAGTCATTTGAAGCATCATGGAGTGGTGTTGCAAGGTTGATAAGCGAGAGACTAGTCAATGGGTCAAGGTATGTACTTTGTCTTGATATGCATATAGTTGAGTATGGATTATTTAAATTGGTTTCAAGATTTTTAGAGATGTAAATCACCTACTCAAAGTTATGAGAAGTGATTTGAAGGTATGAAGTTTTTTGTGAAATAATATCTTACTTTGAGTGTCCTTATTTGGCATAAGGGTTCCAACTCAATAAACCCTTGACATGGTGTATCTTGGGTTGTATAATGAGTTGGGTCACCAAACTTGGTGAGAAGGTGTAAAATAATTATATACAAGTGTGCAATGAGGTTTTGGAGTTAGGTATTCTATACAAGTATAGAGGTGGTATAGGAAGTCAAGAATTGGGCTTGGAAACCTAATTAAGCCTAATTACAGGTCCAAATGTGCCCAAAAAATGATTTCAATACAAATAAACCCTACCTAAATTTTATTTTTGAGGAATAAGGCCTCAATGGGTACTCAAAATGGTAAATATATTTGTTTTATTATATGACATTAATTTGGGACTATCATTTTTAGCCTCTAATAGGGCTACAAGGAAAAGGATAAGTTTGTGAAGGAACCCATATTCAAGGAGATATTTGAAGGGAAATTTTTTATCCATTTAAGGGGACATATATGAAATGATCAAATATCAAATTTGAGTTCCTAAAGGTTCATGCAGAAGAATTTATGCGCAGTTGATCAGGCAGTTAGAAACCCTGGTAAGCCTGATAAGGTCTAAGCCTTGGTGTAAAGTTTTAGAGGGAGATAATCATGATATCCATGAGAAGATGAGGGTGTCATAAGGTTGATATGTATCTTGGTGATAGGGTGATTTTTATCTCTTTGATCTGAAGATGCAAGGGCAAGTAATGAGTGCCTAGGAGGAGTGTCAAATGGAAACAAAGGGAGAGACTCTTGTTTGATCACAAAGAGGTAGTCTATATTAGATGAGTTGATGATTAAGAGGTCCAAATATCACATATATCATGTCAAGGATAAGTAATTTTATATGTGCATGATCATAGTGGAGCCTATGAAGGTTGATTTAGGTTTGTATGTACCTAATGAGAGGTATGGATTAGATTCCTTCTTGTTTGTGTTGTTTTTAGGTCCTAAGATCAATTACAAGCTATGGAAGACCCTTTGTCATTAATTTCAAAGGGAGATAAATATTAAAAAAAGAGAAGAAATAGATATTGTAGAGATCTTCTAAGTGTGGTTTTCCATCAGTGATAAAGGGGGAGATTGTTGGCATATGGTTGTCATTGATGTCAAAGGAGTGCATTAATGTCAAATGAGCGATCATGAGAGAATGAAGGAATTAGTGTTATTGATGACATGAAGATGTTTAGAGAGTCATAGAGGAGAATTGGTGTTATCATGAGGTCATGAGAGTAGTTTGCCATCATTAGGAGAGAGATGAATGCATGATGAGAAGCATGGGTGCATGGACAAAGAGGTCAAGTGGATGTTTTGTGAGTGTATGATTGTAGTACAGGTCTTGGAGGGAATAGAGATTGATATGAGGTGACCTATGGGGTATAATAAGTGCTTGGTATACTTTTGGAATTGAAAGGAATCCATCTGAGTAGTCTTGTGAAGGTCTAGGTTATCCTAGTCATCTTGGCAGAGTTTCCTAAGTCAGCAGATTGATGACATCAGAATTTGCACATGTGAAGGTGTCAGAAGAAATTTTTTACATGGGTCTATTCAGTTTTGTGCCTAAATATTTTTTTTGAAATTTAAGACCTTGGAATTATGTCTATCAAAATTTATGACAGTGAAAAGTTTATCTCCTAGGAAGATTTCACTGTTTTCCATAAATAGCCATATTTGCATTTTTTAGTTACCGTTGGAATTCAAATATTTGAATTTACAAAGAAAAACTAGTCTTCAATGTTTTATCTATAAATTTTGATGATAGATGAATTTGATGATGGAGAAAAAATAAAATTGGTATGTAACTTCAAGTTCAATCCATATAAATTCATTTGGAGGTTTGATTGGTTGTACAAATGCATTTATTACACTTGAGAATTGACTATTGGTTGATCATTTTTTTATTTACTGATTCAGAGTGTAAATAAATGATTGTAGAAGTCAAGATATTGATAAAACATTGTTGGTGTTAAAAAAAAATTATACTCTATTTAGATTGTCCTCAAAGTGATTTGGAGTTTTGAGTGTCCGTATAGGTGTAGTTATTGCAGTTCAAAGTTGACTTTTGTTAATTGTATTTTTTTAATAAACCTGCATGCAAAGAAGTGCATATAGAAGGAAACATATTGGTCAAATAAATATTATATAAAAATAAAAAATTTATTTGACATCATGAATAATATTTTCCAGGTGGTAGTTTGTCTTAACTGTTTATATAAGGGCATTTATTTCAAGACAAATCTAACTTTATTTTTGAGCCTAGGTGACTATTTCAGGTATGGTAAGAGAAGTGATGTGTTTAAGACCTTTTGACATAATTTGATGCATATAATTATCATGGAATTATATTTTAGGACATAGATTAACTATAAAATCTTTTTGGAAGGTTGAGAGACTGAATAAGGTGTTGAGATGAGAAAGTCAAAAATGGCTTATCCAGTTGTGTTAAGACAATGAGATAGAGCCCTGAGAAATTGATCTATTAGACCAATGGATGTTGCATAAATCAATGATATAAATATTTAAGGTTGATATATAAGACTCATATAATCTATTAATTTTTATTTGAAGTCATGAAAGTGTCCTTTTATGTGTAAATGACAAAATTGTTAATGACTTTACTTTTGGAAGCTACATGCAGTTTGAGTGATCTTTTTAAAGGAGTGAGTTTGAAGTTTTTTTATCTAAGTTGAAGAATAAAATGAGTTTGAAGATGTTTTAAAATTATTTAATGTTCATATTAGTGTGTTTTCATTCATTAAATGAACATATACATATGTGGATAGTTAAAATGTTTTTATGATACTTTGACTATGTTTGACCAGTCTGAGTGATCCTGTTACAGAGGTGATTTTGGATGCTTTGATCTTAAGTGAAGGTGTAAAATGGAAATGATAGTAAGAATGAGGTCTTGGAGGATATTTTCATATGATTTATTCATTTGGTTATTTGAGGAAATCATTTTTATGATTCAATTTTTTAAGGCAAACTTTTTATGTGTTTTAAAGCCTAATGGCAAGCAGGCCAAATAACTTGGTCCAAGTGGGGAGTTGGAGTTACAGATTGTGTAGACATATATGGAAGTATTTATGGGTCTATTTTATTTTTTTTATATATGTTTCAATCATTGTTAAAAGTTCAATATGGTCCAAGGATTTCAAGGGTAATGTGTGCCTTGAAGAATACCTAATTGCTTTAGGTCTCCATTAGGCCTAACAGAGAATTTGGGTATTGAAAGCAATGGCAGACCTATGGAGTATTTATCTCACCCATGTAACATGTGTGTGAACCTATTCCAAGTTTAAATAAAGTATGTTAAGTATCTTTTCTTACCAAGATGGGTTAGATGATGTAAGTGGTATAAAGGCAAGGCCTAATTGGCCTATTTAGACAAGAGTGGGAGAGAGTGGACTTAAGTGAAGGAAAGAGATCAATAAAGGAGCAAAGGTAGATCATTAAGGACCATTAGAGGGTGAAGATAATCAGTCATGTTTATCTAATCAAGTTGATTCAAGTCGATACATAGGTTGTTGGACCTAATAATCCTAGAAGAGGCATATTGAGCTAAGTAGCCTAAGTGGCTTGTATGAGGTAGAGATGCAGGTTTGTAGGTGTTAGAGCAAGAGAAGTACATCATCAAGTGTGTTAGACATCATATCAGAGGTGGATATCAATATGGAGGTGATTGAGTTGGTGCTTGATCATCTAGGGGGTTTTAGCCTCCTTGTTATTTGGTGTTAGCTAAAGGTCAAGTGGGTGCTTGATTAAATTAAGGGGTGGGTCTTCCTTGATTAGTTGGTGTTAGTTTATATTTAAGAAATACCTTTATAAGATAGTAGTCCAAATCTTGTTTCAGTGGATTTTATTCCCCAAGAGGGTTTGCCACATAATCTCTTGTGTTATCTTTTGATGTACTTGTGTGATTATTTTCTTATGCAATAATCTCTTATGTATGCTTCATGAAATAGTGTTTAGAATTGAATATGACTTTTTGTGCAACTAATTCACCCCCTCCTCAATAGTTACTTCCAATAATTGGTATCAAAGCAGGTCTTTTGGATGAAGCTTAACAACTTGAAGGTGATCCTAAGTAGCACAAGATGGATAAGTAGCCGAGGAAAGAGAATCCGAAAGCTTAACAACATGTATGGAGTTTTGCACCTAAAGAGGTAGAAGACACATCAATCCATCCTCCCCAATGGTTTGCAAATGTCAATGAGGTCAACAACCTTATTTTGAGTTTAAATACTTAAAAAACATAGCATTTATTACATCCATACAGGAGCATGTATAAAAAAGTGTCATGATGAGGAATTAACTACAGTGCTTAATGATGTTCAGGTGGTTTCAAGATCATTCCAACCCATTTCATGCATTTTGGAAGCTAGTCTCTCTCATCGGGTTCCTATTAGGGTTTTATGAGGGTTTTAAGTAATTTAGGTTCTTAAAAATTGTTCATAAACCCTAGGGCCTTAACTCTTGAACTAATTCCACAAAATTCAAGTTCATATGTTTCTTCAACTAACCCTAGGTGCTCAAGTTCCCATGCAACTTATTTGTATAGATCTAATCTTGAGAAGGTGCTCCTTAGGTCTTTGTTATGCCATTAGAGAGTGGTATGCAGTATTAACCATTGTTCACAAAGGTTAGTGACATAAACCAATAACTAATGCCAGAATATTCAATTATAAATTACCCCTTAACCATCCCAAAAAACCTTTGAACCCCATACATAAGGTCAGCGTCACACTGAGTACGATAAACTTGGTCGTGAACTGCAGTCATGCACTTAATAGAGATCAAGAAGGTCTCATAGGCCAAATCATCACTTTATTTGTTTTCCTCTGCCTATGGATGCCTTTATAGGATATTTACCACATTATACACTCCTAAATGTCCTTAGTTCTCATCTTACCCTCAATAGGCCATTCTTTTAATGACTGTACTTACATGCATGTGTGTTTGGACTTAGGCTTACTAAGCCTAAACAAACCTATCAACATGGGCACCATTTTTATTGACCCTAGAGATCATGTAGGGTCATACTAACATTAGATAATCATTCGTAATTGATTTCCTTAATTTCACATACCTCTTTTCTCTCAAACCAAGTAGGCACTTCTCACTCTAGGCAAGCAAGCCTGTGGGAGTACTTGGTTGTGATTCAAGTGAATTTGTTTTGATCATCCTCTCAAGCCTCTTTTTAGGTCTTCTTTGACCTCTAGTGACCTTTTTCACCTTGTCTATATATATAAACACCAATTCCACTATTATACATTTCATCCTCTTCTCAAGTTTAAAAACCAACTTGAGTTACGCAAGCAGTCCTATAGGTGATCATTTGGTGTCTTGACTACAATTTTGGATTTTACAATCTCAATGCAAATAACTGAGAAAAATAATGACATTTGTTATAGTATTTAATAATTCATTATATTCTTTTGAATCTATGTATCCTTCAAGACTTTGCAAACTCACAAGCATACATTTCTCTCTTATGTTTGTTCATGACATGGCTATAGGTGATGACTGAGAGTCTTTTGCATGTTAAAATTTGAATTTGGTCTTCTTTAACTATATTTTTAACATCTTGATACACATTTTAACTTTAGGAAAGCCCCTTCAAATTCAACTTATCCTTTTGAAAACTTATTATTATTTTCCTTTGTTTGACCATATATATATATATATATATATATATATATATATATATATATATATATATATATATACTCATTTTGCTCTGCATGTAGGTGTCATTAGGGTTCTTGAGAATTAGGTCTTGAAACACACTTTCTCCATTGGTATTGTACCTCTTCAAATGTTTGAACACTACACTTCATAATTTAGGCCTTAAAACCAAACTTTGATGCACATTTCAACAAATTTCCCATAAAATATAGACCTACAAGTCTACAAACTTTTAGGTCTCCATTTTTTCATGCATTAAGAATTATATGATATTTGGCTTGATATTTCAAACCTGAGATCATTTCCTCATTGATCCTTTACCTCTCTTTTGAGGTGATTATTTTCATATCACTCTTAACAATGAAAGACAAGACATTTTTACACAATCTTTATAGGTAGCTTCATAACACAATCTTCAAGCTAGAAGCATGAATGCCACTTAGAGGACTATGTACAAAATGACCAGTCCTATTAGAGAGTGTTGATGAGATGAGAGGATTGTGAAAACATTTAACCATCCCTTGTGTTAGTGCCCAAAATTGTACTAAGCAATTTGTGCCCTTTTCTGAAATATTAGTGCATGAATATCCCACTATTGCCTCTTATTTACAAGTGTTCACCCAAGTTAAAAAATCTAGATTTTTCCTTGTGAAAACCCTATATAATCCTAGTTCTAGCTAATGCTTAATGTTTTCATATTTCAATAATATTATGAGTTATATGATTGAAATAAAGCCAAGAAGATTAAATACTGTTGAGTATGATGTTTTCCATCTTCTAAAATGCTTTGAAGTGACAAAATTTCTAAGGTTAAATGCAAGTTTGCAATAGTATAATTTACAGTTGGGGTAAAAATGTCCACAAGAATATATGACAAAACAAAAACAATTTCAAAAAATACAAGTTCAACTTTTCAAATTCTTAACTTTTTTTACAAAAATTCTCAAGTTCAATTTTTTGAAAATTTTGCAAATTCAGACTTTTTGCAACTTCAAGATTTTTGAAACTTTGGGCTTTTTACAACTTCAAGGTTTTTACAAATTCAGGATTTTTGTAACTTTAGGATTTTTACAAAATCAAGGTTTTTGCAAATTCAGGTTTTTCGCAACTTCAAGCTTTTTGTACTTTGGGCTTTTTGCAAATTTGGGATTTTTGTAAAATCAAACTTTTCGTAAGTTGGAATTTTTGGTTGGAAATTCTTAAGTTTGAATTTTTGGAATTTTTATTCAAAAATTCTCAAGTTCGATTTTTTTAAAATTTTGCAAGTCAAAGTTTTCGCAAAATTAGGTTTTTGTGTTGGAATTTTTACTCAAAACATGTGTTTGGAGCCTTCAATTCAAGCCAATGTGACCTACCTGTCAGTCAACATGCATTCAAAATAGAGATGGTCCAAAAGGGAAGCAACAAAGTTTCAAAAGAAATTAGAGATCGATGTGGAAAACAAGTAAGGTCACATAAGCATTCAAGAGGCCACGTCAGTATTTTTACTTATTCCAAAATGTATGACCTGTCCAAGTGGAAGTCAATTTTTTTTAAAGCACAAGCTTTTAAATAGAAGACATCCATGCTATTAATACAATCCATGCGGAGGTTCAAATGGTGAAGAGAAGCTTTAAAAAGGTGAAAAATAATGCACTTAAGTATTATAAAGTTTGGTGGCAACCCTAAAAAGGTAAAAGGAAAAATATAAGTGTGAAAAGCATGAGAAATTTTGGCATTAAGGCAAAAAGATAAAACAAAGCTAAGTATTGCCATTTTTTATATTTTGCATGTGTCAAAGACCTCCTTGGAGGAAAAATATCTTGCAGGGTTTATGAGGCCAAGATGGGACATTCCAAGCATATTTTCCAAATGATCATGGATCCTTCTTTACTTCTATCACAGCTAGAGTAGTCCAAGGCAATCATCACAAGGCAATGGGATTTATTTGGCATGCACAAGAGGAATGGCAGCTATCCAAAATTTTCTAGTTTTGCAAATGATTAACAGGGGAGCATGGCCAAACAGTTACACATGAAGACAAAAAAATTTTACTCCCAAGGGAATATTCTCCTTCAAGCCCAAGTGCAGTGCATTTCCAACCAAGAGGATCAAGGGTTTGTTTTCAAATATTCATCATGACAATAATAGCCAATTACTAGAATGATTTTCTTTCAAGGCATGAGCATCTAGACATGATCAAGGGCATCTTCCATCTAAAGCATATTCCTAGAATATTATGGGTGAAAGAGTTATATAAAAAGAGGGCATGTCCTCTTTTCAAAGGTTGTTGATTGTTGTTCTTTCTAGGTCTTATGCTCTTTTAAATTTTGGGATCCTTGTGTGTGTATTTTGTCTCTCTTTCTAAGGTGGTTGTAGTTGTACCATCATTAGTAAGCTCTGCGAGCATTGTATATGTCTCCCCTATTAAAAGAGCAAACTCACCATGCTTTTCCCCATGGTAGGATTCTAAAACAATAATGTATGTAAGATTTGTTTGCAAGTTAACAGAAAATAGCTATGATATTTTGTTGTATTTTTTCAATGAAATGCAATGAAATATTCTTTATTCTCTACTTATTGGGTATTTAGTTTTATGTTTATCAATGGTGGTAGCTTTTTTGGGCATAGATCTACGTTGTAAATTCTTTTATGCACTATGATTTGGGGATATGTTGTTGATAACCTTTTAAGGGCACCATGGGTTTATGGATTTCATATGAAAAATTATTTGAAATTATACTTGTAGTGTATGCTTTAAGGTTTCAAGAATCATTTGAATATTTGTTTTATGTTGGCACCAATGGATGCAACTCATTCATGTTAGTTTCCTTAGCTTGTATTTCAATCTTTCAACATCTTTGTAAATAAATGATGTCATTTCCTGTTGAAAGAGATCCCGTTGTTTGAAAAACCTCACCACTCTTTATATTTACCTAACTCATCTTACCCTGTCCTACCCTACAAATAATACACCCTATTACATATTTTGAGTATTGTTTTCTTGCATATGCATAAATATTTCATATCTGAAATGTGTTTGTATTTTTTCTTTAAATCTCAACATTGCAGTCTTCCATTTTTCCCTCTGTTGTTGAATTTTTTTTAAAATGAAGTTTACAATCATATTTACATATGTAGTTGTGTCTATCCTAGAGCATTTGTTCATTCCATGTGACAACTCTTACTGAGTGGAGTGAGCAAGTTTGGTTATGTTCTGGTCAGATTGTGTTTCTTATATGCCAATAATCCCCATGGAGATTGAATTATAGTATCCCTCCATATGAATAAGCTACCCCTCAAGTCCTCTCACCTTGGTTTAGGAAGATCTAGAAGTACTAAGGAGCTAACCATACCCTCTATCAGTGTCTTCTAGTCATTATATACATTTAGTCCATCCTGATGTTAAACCCTTCCTTGAATATAATGACATATTTACAGGTTTTTTATCTTTGTTTTCCATATTGCCCAAGTGAGCACGTCTGAGTGCAATAGGTGTATAATTGGTAACCAACACTTCACTTGCACCATTATCAGGGACATGATACCTTGGCACTTAACTTGGCTGAAGATTTCTTACAAAGGGTTGTAACTTGTTCATGTTTTAAGGTGTTTTCTCCCTTTGAACATGAATCTGAATTTTTCATATCTTTGTTTTATTATCTCATCACTGACTTCAGCAAAGTATATCAGTGCCTATTTTTAATTCCTTCAGTTGTGAGTGTTATTTTGCTTGCAAATCTAGAAGGACTAAGATCATCCTTCAAAAGTGACCCATCAAAGAAACTTCTCTCACCATTGAGTGTTTATCAAAGAGGAAGGAGACAAGTTTGGAGACCAATTGAAGGACAAAGTTCAACAACAAAAGAGTGTTTGGACTATCAATATTTTGGTACACCTAAACTCTTGTTTATTACACCTCCTTTAATTAAAGATTGTCATAGTTATCCTAATCATTTAGAGAATTATAGTCCAATTTATTACCCAATACCTTCTTAACTAGCCGAATCTTCCCCTATATTTGATCCACCAAGCCAACCTCACTTGCCCCCTCACAGTCCTTTGCCATTTGATCTTGAACCCGCCATTGAACCAATCATGAGGCATAGGGACCAAGATGAGAATGAACATCCTACATTTAGGATTCTCATATTTAGGCCAATTAATTTTGATAAAATGGAAGATTATCCTAATGAGGTCCCAAATGAAGTAAGGAACCACCTTTTGAAGTTTCAAGGGAATAATCCAGTGACTGGTGATCAGTATTTGAGAGATTTTCACATTATCATTGAAGATTATGAGGTTGAGCATGAGGATATTTGAATTAAGCTATTTGTGCACACACTGAAAGAAGATGCTCATGAGTGATTTAATTCCCTTTCCTATGGATGCATCGATTCATGGGAAGAAATGGAAAACATTTTCAAGATTCAGTATGGTGATAGAATTGATCCTATTTTTTTTTGGTAGAATTTGAAAAAAATAAAAAGAATCCCAATGAGTGTGTGCAAGATTTTAATACAAGGTTTAACAAGACCATGATGAGGCTGCTTGAGAATATTAGACCTAGCAATATATCTTGTCCAATTAAATATTGTGATTCCTTTGATAATAAGGCAGCATACTACTTGAGGGACAAGGCTCCTATAAAACTGAAATTGGTATTTAACATGGCCATCCAAATTGAAAACAACATAAAGGCCATAGGTAAACCTTTGAACAAGCGGGCTGATGTGAAATTGGTTAATATTGAAAAAATTCAATCCAATAAGAATGTCAATCTTAAGGAAACTGTGAAAATTTTGGCCTTCGTTGTCAAGGAGATGTCGTACAAACTGGCTAGAGTTGAAAAAGGGTTGCCTCATGGGTCTACAAGTTAAGAGAGAACTCAGAATCAAAATCAAGCATAAGGGAGACCCCCTTTCCACATTAGAGATAATGACAAAGAGAAAAGGCCTTCCTGTGATGAAAGAAATGATAGAAATTATAATATAGGGATTGGAAAATAAGTCCCTGATCCATTGAATGTCAAAGTCAATGTTGTAAATTATGAAATTGACATTGATTGGTGTGGTAAATACTTCCCCATCCTTAATGTGATATTGTTGAATGAATTGATGAAGATGCAAAGGGACCTGAGTCTATGTTTGATGATGATGAGATTTTGAGGATTGATTATCAAGTCTCCTAAAGTGAAATGTTTGCCTCCATAAAATTGCTAAGTGCTACAAATGTTGATCAGTTTTGGAGTGCAGTACGAAAGGTATGTGTCCCAACTCTTGAGCTTGTTTGTGATGTTAACATGACATAAGCATATAAGTTACCCAAACATGATTTTGAATTCTTACACTCCGTGATGATTAATAAATATGATGGGGGAATTCTTCCAATTGAAGATAGGTAGATGCTAATTAATGTAGCAATTGCCCAAGAGAAAGAATATAGTCTGAGAAGCAGGTAACAAGGTGTTGATCATCAAGACACTACCCCTATAAATCCAAGAGTAGGGGATGTGTATACACATAATATTTGTAAACTTTTACTAATTACTGACATTTTATATCTTGCAGGATTCCGTCAAGTCTCAATCTCTCTGATTGTATGCCTTAAGGGATGCATTAAGAAAGGGGTGGGCAGACCATTGGTGCTTCACAAGATTATTTTCCTTTTTTTCACATGTTATCTACACACTTGCCTCCTAAAACCATTTACCCTAAGCATACTCTTCTTAGTTGAACCCATTCCAAACTTTTAAATCACTTTATCCTCCTTTTCCTTACTATAATCCCATTTTGTCGGTTAGTTGTATAGGGTGGACTGGGTCGACCCTATATAGTTTCAGGTTATTTTCATTTAGGATTTATTTTGACCTTTGGCAAACCTATCTCATGACCTAGTGAATTATTATTAAAAATTGTACTAGGTCGATTGGGTCAACCCTATCGATCGACATTTTTGGAAGGATTTAAGATAAGATTTGCCTATATATATATATATATATATATATATATATATATATATATATATATATATATAAGTTCATTTCCAACCACTTGATAAAAAAGAAGCAAATAAGAAGTGTAAATGAACATCTACTTATTGACCATTTTACTTGAAAAGTAAATCTTAGGGTTCCATACTTTCTTTGGAGATATGAATCTTATCTTGTGGAGAAGTCTTTTGGATGCATTAATAGGTTGTGTAGCCTATAATTGATTTGTCTTTGTTATCCTTAAATACCATAACATTTTTTTGAGAAGCACCTTGGCCAAGGGAGAGATTAAGGCTCAGCGGGTTCATCTTCAAAGGTAAGTTTTCCTAAATTTATTTCTCTTTTATATGAGTAGATAGATAACATAGTTGTACTTCTCTTCCATGCATTAGAACTCTGTATACATTTACGTGAGTATATGTCTTCTATGCATGTTTTATTTTTATTTATTTTTCTAACCCCCACTTTGTGCCACAAGCTTTGGTGAGCACTAGATTAGATTTAATTTCTTGTTATTAGCATAGGTGAAATATTAAAACCTATGACCTCCTTAGGGTTATTACATGATTATGTTAGATTAGAGACTTTGGAACCCTCCATAGTATAGTGTATTATGATAAGTGACCCGCTAATCGGATCTAACAGATCCCCATATTGGTCATGCTTCCACTTAACAAATGTATTCTCAATCATAAGTGTACATATGCTCTATCTTCTCTGAGCCAAGATTGATTTATAGACATGATTCAATTCTGATTGCATATATTCTGGTAAACCTGATGTGAACTAACCCTTACAAGATTTATTCTCTTATTTCATTTTTTTATCATTATTTTTAGCATACATTTGCCATAATGGGTCAACTACATCAACCCAGTTCTAAGTTTTGTGTGTAGGTCTTTAGGTATAGGTTACTAAATCGACTCAATTGACCCAATATAGTTTTTTATATTTTCAGACATTAGGTTTAGTATACTAGGTCGACCTAGTCAACCTTGTACATGTTTAGGCTTCTTATTCAGCATATTAGGTTGACCTAGTCGATCCTATATATTTTAGGCACTCAACAACAAGGTTCTAAAAAGTTAGACCGACCTAGTCGACCCTGTTAGCAAAATTTTCAAGCATTTCTTAAGGTTCTTTGACAAAAATATTACTTCTTTGCATCTTCAGACTCACCAAGGTTCCTTTCTATCCTTTCTCTTTTTCCTTAAAATATTTTCTTTAACAGTTTGCACTTTTTAAAAGTACCCTTGTACAATCAACTAGATCAACCCTATCGACTTAGTTCTATATTTTGTGTGCTATTTGGATAATTGGATCAACTCTATTGACCCTATTCATTTTCAAACCTTACTTCCATAATATAGAGGTGACATTATCAACCATATTCTGTATTTTGTGCACATATTATCGATTATATTGACACTGTACTGTGTTTCAAAGTTGGAATTAACCCTTATATGATAGTAATTAGATCACACTTTCATTTCTTGTTGCTTTCATGCTTAGAGTAGAAAACATAGTCGAATTAGGTGGTTTTCAATTTACCATTTAGTTCCAGTATTTTTTGTTTTATGCACAAATGACTAAATCACAAAATCTTTAATAAGCAATTTAACAATTATCTACCCAAGGCCAACCTACTTAGATTTGATCACTAAGGTAGAAGTTGACTTGGTTTTGTGGCCAAGTATAAATGTGAGGTTAATGGTATATTCTAGATAAGCACCCAACACCCTTATCATTGCAGTGTGTGAAGTGAGGGTGTAGGCCTCAATACCAAGCCTGTACCATTGCCAATATATATCTCTTTCAGCCCAAACTTCATGAAACCATCCTTAGATTATTTTCTAGTTTCTTGCTTATATCCAACTTCCCATCACATTTAAAATCATATTCTAATAATCTAAATAATATTTAGGTTGACCATTTAATTATCTTTTACTTTTCAAGTTGATTGCTTGCTCTTTGCTTAATTGTATTTTGTATTACAAAAAATTGCATTGGCCAGTGTTGGTATAAGGTTTTGTGCTATGTGTCTTAATTAGATCACCCTCATTGATCAATTGATTGTTTTTTTCCTTTAGTTTTTAATTTTATAAGTACTTTCAAAATTATTTTTAGTCCACAGTCATTTCAGTCAACACAGTTTGTTATAAACCTTTTAATTTTCCTTGTTTATTATACTGGGTTGACCTAATCGACCCTGCACACTTTTTTAGCCTTTGTCTACTATACTAGATCAACCTAGTCAACCCTGTATTATTTTTAGGCCCTATTCCCTATGCTAGGTAAATAGAATCGACCTTGTACTATTTTTTCCACTTTTAGTTTCCTTGATTTTGCATTTTTCTTACCTGATTTTAGTCCTTTTCTTTCATGAATTTTTCGTTTGAAGACAACACTGATTTGAATTCAACACACATGATGAGTTTTACCAACCCTCATAGGGTCTCTCACATGCATAGTAGGGCTCCTCTCTTGGATGAGAGTAATGTTCACATAGACACTTGCACTTTGAACTATAGTACCCTTCCTAATACCTCTTTACAATGTATTCCTCTCTTTTCCCTAGAAGACCAACCTGAATTAGAGTATATTCTTGAAATGCTCTTTTTTATCTCCGAATTTCTTTAACATTAATGAAAGGATCCCTCTACCATTTACCATCTTATGATTAGTGGTCAATCTGAAGATCCTCATTCACCTACTCCCATATTCTCAAATGGATTTGGAGGTACCACTTTCTTTGACTCTCAACTTATTCCCTCGATTACGACCCCTTCTCATACCATGACCTCTTCTTCTTTAACCTATTCTACCTCAATGCCTAGTATATCCACTAACATGACAAGTTCTACATCTAGTGGGCCTCTTACAAGATCCACTATCCTTAATCCTTCCACTAGTGCCTTTTTTTCTACCTAAGGTAATCATGCTTTTAGTGCTTCTTCTTCTCATCCCTTCACTAGTCCATCTTTTGCTTCACAAGTGAATTTTTCCACTAGTGCCTCTCATTCTCATAGTTCCTCTTAAGATCCTATCAACATTAATAGTGGTACCCAAGCCACTAATACTAGTTCCAATACTAACTCTGATGCTTCAAATAATGCCAATCAAACCCATCAACTATTGTTACAAACACTTAATCAGATGAACACCTTTCAAGCTCATAACAAAAATCAAATGATGAGAATGTAAAATCACCTTCTCCATCTTCAAACTCATCCTCACCCAATGACTTGGGGCACACGTAACCAAATTTCCCCTCTCCTCCTCTTCAATATTCCAAAGGCAATCTCATTCTTCAACCTCTTTTGGTCAATAAAACCATTAAGTATTTTTAAAATGAGCCTCTTACCACACAAATTGTTAATATTGATATAAGAGGTATCACCCCTACAATTTATTATAATGGATCAACTGATCCTACCCTTAATCTTAAAACATTTGGAAATATTTATAAGGATTATGTCAAATTGAATACCTTTGTTTCTACCAAAATATTAGCCAAAACCCTCACGGGTGATGCTTTAGATTGGTACAATCAACTTAGAACTCATTCCATTACTAGTTTGGAATATTTAGTGAATGCCTTAATTCAATAATTTCAAACTAATGATCTTCTTAAAAATACTTTGGCTTACTTTATAAATTGTAAACATTTTAAAAGTGAAACTGCTTTAGCTTTTGTTAAAAGGTGGAAAACTTTGTCAAACAAGTGTGAACATAACATGACCAATGATAACCTTTTCCATCTCTACACTAATTCTCTTTTACCCAAGTTACAATATCAGGTCCATACTCTCTCCACGCACTTTGGAGGAGGCTATTGACCAAGATAAACGTCAAGATTTCCTTATGTGTCAATTTGAACCACCCCAAATTTCTATGGGTCCTCATCTCTTAAGAACAAAAAATGTAATGTTACCAATGATGGTGTCACAAACTCTTATGACACCATTCATGTTATTCACATTGTCGTTCCTAACTAATATTTGGAACTAGCTCCCCATTCTCAACAATATACCAACCCTCATTTATCTTCACCAAATAACATTAATGTTCACAAACTGCTATCCTCAGTTGAATCACCCAAGCATCTACCTAGGTCTCTCCCATGAGAACTTGACCTTACTCATCTTATAAAATCTTGGTATGATCCTAACAAGTTTTGTTGGTTTCACACTAGTTTGGGTCATTCTCATGAGACCTGTACCAACACTTCTACCAACTCTCAAAATCAACTTGAACCAACTATTTCATCTTTGTAACATAATTTACAAACTTTTTCTAAAACTTTTCCTTCTTATCAACAAAAATTTCAATGCACTTCAATTCTTCCTTCTGAGGACCTTCTTAATCATTATTCACCTATATCTAAAAACCTTCTTATGGATTATGATGAGTGGGATCCCATTATGGAGCTCACTAATCTTCCATCCCAAATTATATTCATTCAGCTTATGAGGACCTCTCCATATCATAGAAACCACCTTATGCAATTATTATTCGAAATGAACATCCCTCATCCTCCCCTAGTAGGATGTGAAGCAACCTTATCTAGATCTGAGGATAGTATATTATAACAATGTGAAGAGATGTCCATCCATGTTGAAAAAACAATGGACACTTCTCTTTATTTAAAATTTATTATAGCCTCTATGATTTTTGATGAGATTTTGCTTCACATGGATGGTCCTCCTTTGTTCATTAGTTTCCAAATAGGTGATATCCAAGTCAAGCATGCATTGATTGACAAGGGTTCAGGCACTTTTGTTGCCTCTCTTGATTTCATTAAGACCTTTAGAAATTCAGAATGCAATCTCAAGTCCACACACAACACATGCCAAGGATATGATAGAAGGCAAATGCCTCTGTTAGGTTGTGTGTGGCTTCCCATTACCATCCCACCTGTCACTATCCATGTGAAGGTAATGATATTTAATTTTCTTATCTCTTATAACATCTTGCTCAGTAGGTTGTGGACTCACTATATGAGATTAGTTGCTTCTTCTACCTGCCAATGCATTAAATTCCCTTGAAATGAAGCCATTTATAGGATTCAGGGTGACAATAACACTTGGAATTTTGAATAATTTCAAGACTGTGGTGTCTTCAAAAATCCTACTCTTGAACCTTTTCCCAGTGTTTCATTCCATGAGTCTCAACAATTGAATTTCCCTATCAATTCAACTTGAGGTTACAATGGGCATCCCAAACTCATTGGGAACATCCCTCCTAACCTCTTAGATTTTGATGATGATGATATTGATGAGATTATCTTAAAATTTAAAATTTTGATCTCTCACCTCATCTCATCTCATAGCTTCATACCTCTTTGTAGCCTTGTTGTCTCAAAGCACCTTGTGATGACATTCTCGTTGTCTTAAATAAGACCTAACATTATATTCACCACACTTCATCAGATGATAAGGTCATCCTTACTTGCATCACTAACCTTCACACACTATATTACAATGGTGGTTATTATTTAAATGATCCATTCTTAAGTGGTCTTGTTCAACCCTGTAATGTTGAGACTGTCCATTATCATTCTTCTTTATTTGAGTCTTTTCATACATCTTCCTATCTTCTCTCATTTGCAGTTCCTAATTTTAGTATTTTTCCTCTTTATCACAGGGTAGAAATGGTTTTGACACCTCCAATTTTTGAAGATCCTCATAGGAGTATGCTCATGGATCATGCTATGACTGGGCCTTACTGATTTACTAGGTACCCTGACCATCGTAGTTGGTTTACCCCAGAGATGAGTGCAACCCTTCTTAGGCCTTTTATAGATCCCACCCCTCCCATACTAGAACCCACTTCAAAACCCATTCCTATTCCTACTATATTTGATCCCATTCTTGCTCCCACTATAGTTGAGCCTATTTCTACTTTTGTTATTGCTGAGCCTACCCTTACTTTTGATCCCATTGCTCCTTCCATTGAGCCTAGTTTTATTCCTTCCCCACCACCACCTCCCTTGGTGATGGTTTACTTCTTTTGCCTAAGATGACTCCATTGCCCACCAAATAGGCTGACAAGTCTTATCCAGCTCCTTCCACTCATATTACACCTCGGCTCATGAGTTCTTATACTAAGACCACTCATAAGCATATTTTTTACATCCATGGAACAAATAATCATTTATCCACCCATTATCGCAAGCTTCAACAATATATTGATATTTTACATCCTTCTTCCCCTCAATCTTCAAATAAAACCATGCCTCCCCTAAAGATTCCACCTAAATATATACGTAAGTATGGAGAGGTGTATTATCTATGACACCAATGTGGTACCCATCACATCGATCATTACCACATCCTTTAGTAATATCTTAAAGATCACCTTATTATTATTTCTAGACCTTATACCATTCCTCCCATAGGTCATTCCTATAAGAAGGTTCCTCCTTCTTCTCCCATGGCTCCACCCCCTATGGTTCATCCCCTCTTGTGGTCTTTTCATCACTTTTTGTGCCTCTACCCATGACTCCTTCACCCGTGCATCATCCTTCACCTGTGGATCTTTCTTTTCATGTGGATCCTTCTCCACCAATGATTCTTGCATCTCCCATAGATCTCGTTCCCATGTATTCTCCCGAGCATCCCTTGCTTGATTTCCCTCCTCAACATGATCCATCCAGCATTCTTACTTTTTTTGTGGAGAAGATTAAACTAGAGGTATTTTCCTAGTTTTCACTAAAGATAGACGAGACATTAGCAGTAGTTTATATCCAACTTCATAGAGATCTATCTAATGTTTTGGAAAATGTGTGTTGGTAGATTTATCGATATTTATGAGGACATGAATGGTGATTTTACATTTACATTTGGATTGCATGTATGATCCAATTTTATTTGTATCTATCTATTATATCATTTGATAGTGTGTCAAATTATTATTTCTCTTACATGGTGATTTTAATTTTACATTTTATACTACTCATACTATCATTTATGTTTTAGATGTATTTATTTATCATTGCCCTCTTTTTCCTTCTTCCTTTCTATCAGATTCATTTCTTGTCTCTTTATGATTTTTTGTTTTCTTATCTCTATTTTTTTCATGATTAATTGTCATTGTGACTTGGTTAAACAAACCTAGTTCTATTTAGTCCTTTCCTATTATCATGTGATCAGTTAACAAATAATTCATCTCATTATACTTTCCTTATAATAGTCTACTTTGGATCTCCTTATTCCCTTTTCACAAATTAAGCATATACATGGTTGAGAATTGAGATCACATGTTGGTTCATTGTTAAGCCTAAGTGTCCTAGTTAGTCTTGTCTTTGGTTACTTAGCTTCCTTTAGCCTAAGCCTATAGTTCATTCATGTGTATCACTTTAACTCTCATGATTGGTTATTCCAAGTCCTTATGGAGGAGGAATCATAAAATCCATAAAAACATTTAAAAGCAAAATCATTTAACAAAAGTCAATGATACAAAAGGCAACAACTCACAAAATTTTTAAAAGTCCAATCATACTAAAAGATGTGATTCAAAGCACATCTTATTTTTCTATTTGAAGCTCAAACTCCATAGTTGGTCTCATGATAGAGCTGAGGTCAATTGGGATGCAGTAGGGCAGTAGATTAGAAAAAGAGAATAAAATAAATATTTTAGTGCTACCTACTTTCTCGCGCAAGTACCCAATCTTCATAGTAGACCAACGGCTCTGTAAAGGGTCCTAAGGAATGGGAAACATGTTGTGGGAAGGTAGGTCCATTTTAATTTTTATGCACCAATATACCTTCATGATTTGATCTTATTATCACACTTATTTTCCAACACAACTTAGTGTCTTTATCAAAAAGGTTTCCTTTATACATTGATGGTCACTAGTCACTTAATGTCTTCTCATGTACTTAGTATGCCCCCTGTTTCCTAAGGTATTCTCATAAGATGCCTACAATATGATTTTTACAGTCTTTTTTTCACTCCCTACATTTCTTATATTTTTTATTGAGAAATATTGTTTTGTTCACTGATCACTCCCCTTGGGATTCCATTTATGAGTTGTATTATAAGACCATGGATATAACCTGACATTCCTCACAAATTATCATAATTTCATATTTCTATTACCTACATCTTTTATTTACCTAATTTTTATATTTATTCCACCTCAGTGGTGTTTCCTTTGTGAGTTGCAGTGTAAGACTATGGATAAGACCTGGCCTTCTTCATAAAGTTTTCCAATAATCTAAGTCACAATCAAAATTACATGTGTCAAATATGAGATAAGATGTGATTGATTATGAAGTTACACATCATTGACATGCTTTCCATATTGATTTAGTATGTTTTATGCTTACTTCATTTATTTTTTGCTCTTATTTTCCTATTTTTTGAGTGCATGTAAGAATACAACCATTTCTTGAATTTTTCATACTTCCAAGCTTGAATTAGTGTGATAAATTTAAGACCCAATTTTCGCTAATTTTATTTTTCTTTTATACTTTCCAACATGATATAGTATGATTGAATGATTTAATTGATTTATTTTTATACCATTTTTCATTTTTCCTACTTTCTATTTTATTACATTATTTTCATACTTCTCAATGTGATTTAGTGTGATCTTACTTATTTTAATTTGGTTCCAATCTTTTGGATGGTTTAAAAACAAATTCCTTTTTACCGTCTTGTTTACCATTCCCTTTTGGTTCTTTATACTTAGTCATTTTTCTATTATTACACATTTCCCAATGTGAAATAATGTGTTATACATTTTCTTTGATTGATTATATTTTACCAAGTCCTTTTTGCCTATTTGTTTTTAACTATGCATGTGTTATACATAATGCTATAAAAGAAACCACACATCATAAATTTCATATAACATATACAACAAATAGATAAATGCATGTGTTAGAAATAAATATATCTAAAGCATTAACATCCACACGCATAATTATAACACATACAACTAATATCCAAAATGCCAAAATAATCCACACAGACATCATGAGTTTTAATACAATCATATACAATGATCTAGCTCTATTGTTGGGCCCCATCCTACCTATCTCGTGGCCTAGCCATGTTGTCTGTAGATACCTCAGTCTGACCCCTCTAAACAAAATGATTTAAAGAGGTTGTTCAAGATCTCAATCCTGATACCTACCCATGTAGATGCGCTACCTAAGCCTGCAACTTTTCCAACTAGGTTAGGGTCGCCATATGTATCACTCTCTCATGTTCCTATATCGCTCTATCCTAAGCATGTGATTGTATCATCTATGAACTATAGCTAGATGTGCAACCCTCTCCTCATCTAAGGCTTTCCATTCTTGTGACTCACCTACACCCATCTCTATTGATGGTTTCACCCTCTTTTTGTATGTTCATATCTACTTTGTTGTCTCTCTAGCTAGTCTAAACCAAATCACTTGAGTTGGGGTAGATGGTACCCTAGGGTCCTTCGATGTAATGGGTTCATATGACATCAGTTCCTCATTTAGGACATTATGGAGTGCCCCCCTCATAAGGGACCCCATATAATCTCCTTGTCCTCTATTATACCTACAAGAAATGAATTAGATATATATAAGATCATTGTTATATCTCAAAATCTATCTATCTCTAGTATATTTCAAAATAAACTTAAGCAACATTTTAATCATCTTTTTCTTACCTGTCTATGTATTAGCCACTATGGTCTCACCATTTGTGTGACCTCTGAGCATAGTCTCCCCATTTGCACAGCCTCTAAGAACCTCCTCTATCAGTCACCTGAAATCAAATCCTATAATCATAGCTCAAGTGCATCTCTACATATGCCTGAGTGGACTCTCTATAGTCTAATTGTGCCTTGGCCCACCTATTGGGTCATCTAAGATATCCACGGCCCTTAGTATCTCCTATTCTTATTTCCTCCATCGACATCGTGTCCTCGGTGGTCACTATTCATCCTATTATGAATCTAGTGGTGGTACCTCTAGTGTTCTTGTCTCTACATGCATCTCCTCCTGCTCTACTACTTATCATGCTCAAACAATCCATGGTCTCTAATGATGTAGCCTAAGTGTCAACCTTGTCACTGGTGTCCCTATCCCTCCCCTACCTTGTGGTTTTTTGACATGCTGGGCCCAAACAATGAACATCACTATGAGTGACATTGGGTGAGGCAAATCCATCTACCTTGGTATTCATACCATCGGATGTGGCTCTGTCCACTAGGTATAATGTCCTATCACCTCCATCTGTGTTAAAGATGGTACAATTGTGTCCCAACTCAGCCATGTAATTACTATGTTCTCATAAGGCTACTATACTATATTTTCCCATCTCATTGTATGTAGCTTTGGTATGTGGGGCACGACATGTGCTACATAGTCTTGTCTCTATCTTAGTACTTGAGATGACCTATCATCGACCGCATGGGGCATCCTATCCAAGTGATACATGGGAAACCTCTCATAGATCCATGTCATTAATAATATGATTTGTTCAATAGACTTATGTCCTTTGACTAGCACTTCACACATGTAATGTATGAGATGAACCCAAATAACAAACCTTAGATCATATAGTACTCTTTCCTTCAGTATCATCCAACTCAAGGCTACCACGAATAGTGGTACCTTGTCATTTGACTTGTGGCATAGCACTCATTTTATCACAATTCTTGTCACAACTTTTCAAATATCTAGAATATGTGACGTATACATTTCAAACATACTCACTCTTCAGCCTAAGTATATCATCTTCGAGCCTGTAGCCCATACATTTAAGGCTCTCCTTTCTTCATCACTAACTGGTATCCCAATATCACAGGTGTCCTCATTATCGATAGTCCTAGAATGGCATGTGCATCCTCCAAGGTGATATCCACCTCTATTGTATCCCCCTTCACCTCCAACATGAAGGTGTTAATTAATCGCTCTCAGCATCATAGGAACATGACTAGCAAATTTAAGCTCAAGGGTATCCTTCACATCTCTACTATGCCACCTAGGCCTACAGAGATCAATTTCACCCTATCCTCTATCGTCATATGCTCTAATAGATCTGGTAGATATGACACATCTACCAATCACCAAAATTGGGGTTATCCTTGCAATCAAGAAATAATAAAAGATGTATTAGATCCTCCATGTCATGTGTACTTAAAATGCATTCTTTTTATAGTTTTAATAAAAAAACAAGCCTAAAGTGCTTTAATTTATTTATTATAACCTATTTTTAGCCTACTCACCTTTTTGCCCTCAATTGGTTATTTTAGGTCATTTTAGCACTCTTTCAGCCACTTTCACGTCTTTTTGTATTATTATGATTCTTTGGTCAACCTTGTTTGACCAAAATTTCCCTATTATTTGACTTGGTTGACTTAAAAATTTAAGTCAACCCTCTTATTTTTCCCCCTAGTACTGTGTTGTCATTTTGGATTTTTTAGATCAGTTGGCTTAAAAATATACAAGGTTGACACATACGTATTGGGTCAGCAGTGTGGATTTTGCCAAATTTTAGCCTACTAGGTGGACTGGGTCGACCTAGTTGTTTTTCATTGTTGACCCCTTACATTTTGTAAAAAAAGTGTCTTTTGGTAGTTCTTTTCCCAAACCCTTCAAACCCATTTCTCTAATCTATTTTTCCTACCCATAGCATCTGATTTGGTTTCATTTTCATATCTATAAATGCTTAAAATTATAAATTTCTAAAAATACACTTAAAACACTACAATATTTAAAAACTAGCTTAAGATTCTTAATTGCCTACCTGTCCTGCACCCGTTGTTGCCTCTAGGAGTCCATCTTGCCTAGCCTATCGTCTCCTCAATATCCTAGCTCGTTTGGTCTCTCATAATTCTTTTTTTCTCCTTCACAAGTCAAAAATAACAAATGACTTTCATCTCACCCTATTTAAAACCACTTTTCACAAATTCAAATCCTTCAATTATTTTCTTGCAAATTCCTTGTTTTGCCTCTATCTTTATTTTTACTCATCCATTTTTCAAACCATAAAATGTTCTAGATTCGTGATGACATAGAGAATAATTTGCACTATCATATGCCTATTACTATTTTTTTTAATTTTTGGCTATTTATTGCACCAACTTCTACAGATTCACATAGTGTTCTTCACATTGGATGGCTTCATTTCTCTTGCAGTCTACTTTTTTATTTATGAAACTAAGGTAAGTAAAGGTATGTGTTTTTCAATTCTATCTTTTCATTTATCTTAATTTTTTCTTACTAAATTTTACTTAGAATCAACGTCATGTGTTATCGTATACTATTTCTCGAAGCACCATCCCATGTTGCACTTATATGACATTGATAAGTTTCGAATGGAGCATATGTATACAAATAATATTTTTAAACTTTTACCAATTACTAATACTTTGTATCTTTTAGGAACCCATCAATTCTCAATCTCTCTGAGTGCACGCCTTAAGGTATATACTGGGAAAGGGGTGGGTAGACCATTGGTTCTTCATAAGATTGTCGTCCCTTTTGTCACATGTTATCTACACACTTGTCTCCTAAAACAATTTACCCTAACCTTGCTCTTCTCATTTGAACCCATTCCAGAATTTTTACACACTTTATCCTCCTTTTCCTTACCTTAATTCCATTTTGTTAGTTGGTTGTAAAGGGTGGACTAGGTCAACCATGTATAATTTTGAGTTATTTTCACTTAGGAGCTATTTTCACCTTTGGCCGAACTAGCTCGTGACCTAGAGAATTATGTCTAAAATTGTATTGGGTTGACCCTGTCAGTCAATATTTTTGTAAGGATTTAGGGTAAGATATCCCTATATATACAAGTTTATTTCCCACCATTTGATAAAAAAGAAGCGAATAAGAAGTGCAAATGAACATTTGTTTATTGACTATTCTACTTGAGAAGTAAAGCTTAGGGTTCCATACTTTCTTTGGAAATATAGATCTTGTCTTGTCTTATAGAGAAGTCTTTTGGATGCATTGATAGGTTGTGTAGCCTAGAGCTAATTTATTTTTGTTATCCTCACATACCACAACAATTTCTTACAAAGCACCTTAGCCAAGGGAGAGATTGAGGCTCTACAAGTTCATCTTCAAAGGTAAGTATTTCTAGCTTTATTTCTCCTTTGTAAGAGTAGATAGATAATGCAGTTGTGCTTCTCTTCCTTGTATTATAATTTTATATACATTGACAAGAGTATATGTCTTTTATGCATATTTATTTTTTGTATTGTTTCTAACCTCCACTTTGTGCCATAAGATTTGGTGAACACTAGATTATATTTATTTTATTGTTATTAGCATAAGTGAAATATTAAAACCTAGGACCCCCTTAGGGTTATTTCATGATTGTGTTAGACTGGAGACTTTGGAACCCTCCTTAGCATAGTGTATTATGATAATTGACCCCCTAATCGGGTCTAACAGATCCCCATATTGGTCATGCTCCAGCTTAACAAATGTATCCCCAATTAGAAGTGTAGGTATGCTCTATCTTCTCCAAGTCAAAATTGATTTATAAACATGATGCATTTTTGATTGCATACATGATGCAAATAAAGAAGTTAAGAAAACTACAGCAGTCCCTAATTCTTTCAAGTTGGCACATATTTCTCAAGTTATTAAACTAAGAGGTGCTCCAGCCAAGAATATAGTACCTTTATTTTTTAGTATTTCTAAGGGTGTGAGTGATGTTAATAATAACCCACCCTTGAAGACTATTGTAAAAAATGCTAATCTATCCCAACCTATTCCACCCTTGACTTTAAATGGTTGTATTCTAACTAAAGCTATTATTACCCTTCCTGCAAATACTCCCCTTCCTTAGTATAACATGTGATATGGATCAAGTTTTTAGTCAGTTTAAAATCACCGTGTCACTTTTTGAATTATTATGAATACCTGAACATAGGAAGAGGGAATTTGAATATTTAGAATTTGGTGAGAGTATAGCTACAAATGAAATGAGTTCAACCCAAACACCCTTAGATGATGATGAAGAATCAAATGAGGTTGTTGAGATAGCTCTAGAGGTTTATTTTTGGATTGCATTGGTAAAAACACAACTAAATGTGGATTCATTTTACACAACCTTACTGATTAATGGTTATATTCTTCACAACTACATGTTTGATTATGGAGCCTCTTACAACTTAATACCCCTAAGTGTCCTTAATGAGATCAGAGTGAAAATTACACCAACCTTTGGAAAATGTTAGGCCGTGGATTCATGAGAGGTTCTAATTGTTAGACAAGTTAAAGGGTTGGTAGTACAGTTGGCTATGCATATAGCTAAATTCTTGAATATGGATGTGGTAGTTGTGAATTGCCCGCTTAAATGGGGGATGTTGTTATCACAAAAATGGGCTTCCAGCATGGGTGGAAGTGTGCAGATGGACTTGTCTTATGCCACTATTCCTTTGGAGGGTAAGATGATCAAACTTCATAGAGAACCAAAGATGTTGCATGTAATTAAAGATCTGAAAAGAGCTCTAAATGAGGTGTTATACATGGATGTGGAGTTGAGTAACTTCATTGGAAATGTAGATGTTGTTAAACAACCTATTGTTCTCTATGATTGGTTTGATAACAAAAGTGTTGATGTTTGGAGAATGTCATTTGATGGGGCGTGTTCCAATCTTGAAAATGGAGTTGGGGTTATCTTTCATGCCCCTAATGGTAAATGTTTCAAGTTTTTTTTCATCTATCCTTTGAGTGCATGAAAAATAATATTGAGTATGAGGCACTCTTGCTTGGTCTAAGAATTGTCTGTGAACATGGAATCACAATCTTGGTTGTAAAGGGTGATTTTGAGCTAGTGGTTAAGCAGTTCCAAAATGCTTTTCTGCCAAGAATAAAAGGTTGACACAATATAGAAATGTTATATGGGATTTGTTAGAATTATTTGATACTTTCAATATCTGTTATCATAATATAAGTTTCAACAAAGAAGCTGACAAACTTGTAGGTTTAGGTGCTCAATTTAAAATTATAAATATGAACCCTTATTGTCAGTATCAAGTGGAGGTGTTTGTTAGGCCTTTAATCCTAGACAATATTTTTCATTGCAAAGTTTTTTACGATTATGAACATTTTAAAAGGTTTCTAAATTGTGAAGCTAAATTTCAAGATCAACTCATAGACTTGGAATCCATAGTTCGGACCTGTGATGGAAAAGAAACCTTGTTTAGGAAGGATATAATTCAGCTGAAGACAAACATTGTCCCTATAGGATTGGTGATTTTAGAATCATCTTTTGATGGAGCAGATAGACTTAAAACTAGAGACTTATTTATCTCAAAAGATGTAACTGAGTTTAATTTGGGTTTTCATGAGAATCCAAAGAAAGTTTGGCTGGATACTCACCTAAGTGTAGCATAAAAACAAACTTATATGCAACTACTAAAAAAGTACTAGGACTGTTTATCTTGGTCATATTCTAAATTGAAATCATATAGGAAAGATTTCTTTCAGCATGTTATCTCATTGTAGCTTGATAATAAGCCTTTCAGGAAAAAGTAAAGACCTATCAACCCCATCTTGGCCTCCAAGATGCGGGAGGAGTTGAAGAAGCTGAGGGATGGTGCAATTATTCAGCCCATCAAATATTCATCATGGGTGGCAAACTTAGTCCTTGTACAAAAGAAAAATGGTGATATCCACTTGTGTGTATATTTTCAAAATTTGAACAAAGCTTCTTTGAAAGATAATTACCCCATACCTAATATGGATAACCTGTTGAAAAGTGTTACAGGATAAAAAATGTTGTCCATTTTAGATGGTTTCTTATGTTATAACCAGGTTATGATGAAGGAATATGAGAGACCCAAAACTGCATTCACAACATCTTAGGGCACATATGTTTATGTGAGGATGTATTTCAAGTTAATGAATGTTGGTGCAATGTTTCAACAAGCTATTAATGTTGCTTTTGTAGGGGTACTTAATAAGTTTATAGTTGTGTATTAGGATGACATTATTGTGTACTCAAAGAATAGAAAGGAACATTTGGAACATCTAGAGAAAGTGATCATTAGATGTAGGAAGACTGACATTTCACTTAATCCTAAGAAGTGTCACTTCATAATACAAAAGGCTAAGTTGTTGAGACATATAGTGTCTAAGGATAGTGTCATGATTAATCTCGAGTGAGTAGAAGCCATGGAAAAAGTGCCTATCCCATAGTCCAAGAAGAGAATTTAGTCTTTCTTTGGACAAATCAATTTTTTAAGAAGGTTTGTGTCTAATTTTATAGAGATTACTTTTCCTATTACTTCTATGTTAAAAAAAGACTAAATAATCAAATGGGATGATCTAAGTGGATCCAAGTACCGTTCCATTTTTGAAATTCTTCAAATCCTGGTCAAACCATTTGCACATCGTAGAGTTCATCGAGAGCTTTGTGATGCTCCCTTTGGAACGCAAAACGGCGTCTAGATGCTCAAGATAAAACTTGCTAAAGTATTCTTGTGACAGGTGATTTATAGGTGTCGAAAAGTGATGTGGCACTGTATAAACATGCCAAGTGGGCCAATAACCATTTGACATGTAGCAAAATGAATTGGTGTAAAAATTTTGGTTTGGTGTTTGTTTTTAGCCTTTGGTCTTCGACAGGTAGTCATATGAGGATCCGTGGGCCCCGCTATTTGCTCATTGGGGGCCCTCAGCGAGGGTCGACACACTCTTGTAGAGGGGTGCCTTGGCCTCTTATACTTCATATGGTATTGTTAACATCATTGTATTTATGTTATCCAGGCTGCTCAAACCTCACCAATGTGGGATAATTGTTTTCCACTTCATAACTCTTCAAACTTGCTACGCCATACTCTTCCATGCCAAGACCACTCCATGTCACGCCAAGACCATGTGTTCACACGCTTTCCAATGGTAGCCTAAGTTAGGTGCCAAGATAACCCTAAGTGCCTAAGTCTCCCTCCAAAAAGGGACGTTGGCATACATCTTGAGGGCCACCAACCTTTTTAAAGTATTCAAATAGTTGCAAATTCCCAAATGTGAGAAAAAAGATAAGACAAAAGTGCCCCAAAAGGAAGGCCGACGCCTTGAACCCAGGACCTCTCATCCAAAAGGATAAGCCCTTGACCGCTTGAGCCATGGGCTTGGAAGTGATATAAGAGGGGCGAATTTCTACTTGAAGGGCATTAGAGAGCTGACTGTGTGTGAAGAATTAAGAAGGTCAGAGATTAATTAATCATTTGTACGGCCTTGGGCCTTTATTTTTAGGTTTGAGAGATAATTATATAGGCAAGCAAAGACCAGGGAAGGTGAATTGAAGACTTGAATTTAATTTGTAATCCATTTTAATGCACAAATTAATGAAAATGGTCCTCACTTCAAACAGACCCAGAGACGTAGGCTATTGACGCTGAACTCCGTTATCAATTTGCTGGTGATTTCTTCTAATTTTTATCTATTGTTTTATAATTTTGATCTTCATTTTTAATTTTGGTTATAATTTTTTTATTCAAAATTTAAAAAAAAAGTCAAAAAATAGAAAGATCTTTCAAATGCAAAAATGAGTTGTTCTAATTTCCCCACTTGCATTGTCAGTTTTCAGATCAGATTTTTGGTATCAAAGTAGTTTTTATTTAATAGTGATTGCTAGTGTCTGTTGACAAGGTGTAAATCCCAAAAGGGTGAAGGAAAACTCGTTGAGTATAATTCAGAGATTGGCTCAAGGCGTGCTTCAAGGATGGCCGAAGAAGAGATGGAATATGAACAAGCTTTCCGCTAAGCTTTCATGGAGATGAGAAGCATGGTTGAGGAATTATACCATGACAAACAAACAAAATCTGAGAATGAAAAAGGTGATTCACAAGAATCGAAAGGTAAGGAAATCAAAAAACCTTCTTCATCAGATGACGGTAAAAAACTGTGGAATCTCTCCCTTCACTTAAATTGGATATTAAGTTTGAATTACCGATGTTTAATGGTGAAGTTAATGCTGAAAAGTTGGATAATTGGGTCAAGCAAATAGAAGTTTATCGCAGGGTCCAAAAGATTGCAGTGGATGAATCAAAAATTCATTTGGCTACTCTTCGTATGGGAGGCACAACTCTCATTTGGTGGGAGAGTAAGTTGAAGGAAACCAAGCTTCAAAAAGGTAACTTGATTTCTACTTGGAATGAAATTGTTGAAGAACTTAGAAATCAATTTTATCCTTTAGGCTATATGCAACAAGCCATGATGGATTGGCAAAGTTTAAAACAAGGAAAAGACCAAAATGTTCAAGATTATACACAGGAATTTGGGAAAAAATATTTACTTTTGAATGTTCCTCTTTACACACAAGAAACACTACTAAAATATATAGGTGGGATACATAGTTACTTAAAACATATGATTCTTATGTTCAATCCCACTAATTTAGATGTAGTATGTGTACAAGCCACTCATTTAGAGGCTAGAGGAAAACAATCAAAAAAATCTCTTCCTAAAGTTAAAAGTAAGCAATATAATGTTAAGCAATCCAAAGGAGAAAGTTCATCAGGAAAGGGTAAACAAAAATCCACTTTTACTATTAAAAAAGAAGGAAAACCATTTTGTAATCATTGCAAAAAAAATCATGATGAGTCTAAGTGTTGGAAACTACACCCTGCATTAAGGCCTAAAAGGTTTCAAAATAAAGAAAAGAAGACTAATGCTATGGTTCAGGACTTAGGTTCAGATTCAGGTGATGAAACTAAGATCACAACTATGGGATTGCATAATGATTCTTATCTTTCAATTTCTAGCACTAAGTCATCAAATGATGCATCTTTTTCTAAAAAAAATTATGTGCATGTTGATAAGAAAATAAATGAATTGTTCCACATTAGAGTTGTTTCAAAGCATACTAAGATTGACACTCTATTTGATAGTGGTTCACAAGCAAATTTAATTTCTGAAGAGGTTGTTAAGAAGTTAGGCTTACAAACCAATCCCCATCCCAAGCTTTAACCACTAGGTAGGGTGTGTGACAATGCGAAGCTACAAGTCTCACAAACTTGTAGACTGAGGTTTGCCATCACATCCAAGTTCGTAGATGAGGTTGAGTTGGATGTTGTCCCATTGGACATATGTGGGATTGTCTTAGGAAGCCCATATCTTTATTATAAAAAATAAATCTTTTATAGAGAGGAGAATAAGTACTTACTTGTTAAGGATGGCATTGAATATATAGTCAAAGCACATCACATTAAAACAAGTCTTTCCTTGGTTATAGCAAGGCAAATGAAAAGACTAGTTAATTCAAGCAAGACTTTTTGTCTCATGTTGATTAAGTCTAAGGAAAAAAAAAATTCTCAAGCTTTGGAAAATTGTGATCCTAAACACAAGAATGAATTGGTTGATATTATTTCAACTTATGATGATGTATTTCAAGATTCTAAGGGTTTTCCCCCTAAAAAGAGAGTTCAACATGAAATTCAACTATTGCAGAATTCTCCTCTCCCTAACATTAGCATGTACAGGTTATTAGTAGTGGAAAATGAGGAAATCAAAAAATAGGTAATGGATTTATTAGATAGAGGTATTATTCGTCCAAGTTCATCTCTTGTTGGTTCGCCCATTATTTTGGTGACAAAGAAAGATGGCACTTGGCGAATGTGTGTTGATTTTCGTGCCTTAAACAAAATTACTATTAAGAATCATTACCCTCTTCTTTGTATTGATGATTTATTGGATCAATTAAAAAATGTTATTTATTTCACTAAGTTAGATTTGAGAAGTGGATATCATCAAGTAAGAATTAGTGAAGGTGATGTTTGGAAAACCACCTTCAAAACAAAACAGGGATTGTTTGAATGGCTTGTTATGCCTTTCAGGTTGTGTAATGCCCCAGCGACATTCATGAGATTGATTAATGATGTTTTTAGACAGTTCCTTGATGATTTTTTTATAGTTTACTTGGATGATATATGGATTTTCAGAAAGTCTTGCAAAGAGAATGTGATCCACATTAAGAAAGTCATGGATGCATTATGAAGGGAAAAACTTTATTTAAAAATGTCAAAATGTGAATTTGGCAAGACCTCTTTGATATACTTGGGTTACATTGTAGGACATGGTGAATTAAAAATAGATCCTGCAAAAGTAGTAGCCATTGTTAACTGTCCAACAGCCACTAATACAATTGAGGTTAGAAGTTTTCTTGGTGCAGTACAATTTTGGAGAAAGTTTATTGCTCAATTTTCATATATTGCATCACCTTTGCATTTTTTAACAAGTGTGAAACAGGTCTTTCAGTGGGGAGGCAAACATCAAAAAGCCTTCAACACTTTGAAAGAAAAGATAAGTACTACTCCAGTCTTGGCACTTTCTGATATACAACAACCATTTGAGATCGAGACGGATGCAAGTGAGTATGCTATGGGATCCATTTTAATGCAAGGTAAGAAACCAGTTTGTTGTCATTCTGAAACTTTCACAAGTGCAGTAAAAAAAATATCCCACTTATGATAAGGAATTGTATGCCTTGGTTCAAAGTGTTAAAAAATGGAAACATTACTTAATGGGCAAAGAAACAATAATACATACAGATCATCAGCCCTTACAGTATCTTCAATCACAAACTAAGCTACAATAGTCTAGACATTTTTGTTGGATGGGTTTTTTACAACAATTTCATCTTGTGATTAAGTATAAAAAAGGTATTCAGAATAAGGTTGTAGATATGATATCTAGACCTCCTATGGTTGTTGCATCTATTCTTTTACAACATGGTTCTTTGTCTCATGAGAGTTATAAAGAACAATATGTTAATGATCTTGATTTTCAAGATGTCTATAAAGACTTGATGAGTAGTAGACAAGTAGAAGAATTGGACTATCATGTACACAATGATCTTTTGTATCATTTGGACAAACTTTGTATACCTCAAAATGAGAGGGTGCACATGATTAGAGAAGCACATACTTCTCTTATTTCTGGTCATTTTAGAGTTTATATAACGGTTACACATTTGAAAATGTATTGTTATTGGCCCCGTATGCAGAAAACTATTGCCAAATATATTAAGGGATGTACTCTTTGTGCCATAAGCAAACCTAGTAATAGGAAACTAGGACTTTAGACTCCTCTGCCTATTCCTACTCACCCATGGGAAAGTATCTCCATGGATTTTGTGGTGGGGTTGCCTATGACACAAAGAAAACATGACTATTTATATGTGGTTGTAGATAGATTTAGCAAGATGTGTGTTTTGATTCCTTGCACTAAGCAAATTACTGGGGAAGGCACTGCACACTTGTTCTTTAAACATGTATGGGTTCATTTTGGTTTGCCTACTTCAATCATTTTTGATCGGGATTCTTGATTTATTGGGGAGTTTTGGTCAAATTTGTGGGGACTAATGGACACTAAATTAAAAAAAAAAACACTGCATTTCATCCGCAAACCGATGGGCAAATAGAGGTTGTGAACTGAACTATGGTACATTTGCTTAGGGGTTATAGTAATAAACATCCAAAGTTATGGGATGAACAATTGTGTTACATACAACATGCATATAACCAGGCACTTCATTCTTCTACTATGAAATCTCCATTTGAATTTTGTTATGGATACTTGCCTAAATCTCCTCTAAATGTTTGCTATGGACAGGATACAGCTGTTGGCGAACCAAAAGAAGCCATTTGAGCTAAGAAGTTCATTGAACAAATCCAGCTCATACATCAGACTATTCGTACTCAATTGGAGAAAAGTCAAGCCAAGATAAAGCCAGACATGACAAACATCATGTTGATCACCAGTTTGTTGTAGGTGATCTGGTATGGCTTGACATCACTAAGGAAAGACTGACAGGTGAAGGTAAAAATTTGAAACCAATCCGGTATGGTCCTTTTCGGATTATGAAAAAAATTGGTACAAATACTTTTCGATTAGATTTGCCATCTTACATGCAGATTTATTCAGTTGTAAATGTGGAAAATTTAAAATTGTATGAGCCTCCAATGATAATTGATCATGATGAAAGTATATCCATTCCTTATGTTGATGATTTTGCTCCTGAATATCTAACGGAATTGTAGGAAGATACTATTCTTGACAGGAATGTGTAGACTTCATGAAGAGGTGATGTTGAATATCTTCATGTTGGTCTAAAAGGGATGCACCCAAACAAAGCCAAATAGATGGAAGCTGGAAGGGTGAGGGAGAAATACCCTCACCTCATTACCAATTAATTTCAACTTTTGGAGGTCCAAAAGTTTCCAGTGGGGAGGAGTGATCCAGGTGGATCCAAGTACCGTTCCATTTTTGAAAGTCTTCAAATTCTGGTCGAACCATTTGCACATCGTATAGTTCATTGAGAGCTTTCCAATGCTTCTTCTAGAACGCAAAACGGAGTCCGAATGCTCGAGATAGAGCTTGCTGAAGTATTCTTGTGACAGGTGATTTATAGATGTTGAAAAGTGATGTGGCACTGTATAAACACGCCAAGTGGTCCAATAACCATTTGACACATGGCAAAATGAATTGGTGTAAAAATTTTGGTTTGGTGTTTATTTTTAGCCTCCGATCTTCGACAGGCAGTCATATGAGGATCCATGGGCCCCGCTATTTGCTCGCTGGGGGCCCTCAGCGAGGGTTGACACACTCTTGTAGAGGGGTGCCTTGGCCTCTTATACTTCATATGGTATTGTTAACAGCATTGTATTTATGTTATCCAGGCTGCTCAAACCCCACCAATGTGGGATAATTGTTTTCTACTTCATAACTCTTCAAACTTGTTACGCCATACTTTGCCACGCCATGACACTCCAAGACCACTCCATGTCACGCCAAGACCATGTGTTCAAACGCTTTCCAACGACAGCCTAAGTTAGGCACCAAGATAACCCTAAGTGCCTAAGTCTCCCTCCAAAAAGAGACGTTGGCATACATCTTGGGGGCCGCCAACCTTTTTAAAGTATTCAAACAGTTGCAAATTCCTAAATGTGAGATAAATGATAAGACAAAAGCACCCCAAAAGGAAGGCCGATGCCTTAAACCCAGGACCTCTCATCCAAAAGGATAAGCCCTTGACCACTTGAGCCATGGGCTTGGAAGTGATATAAGAGGGGTGAATTTCTAATTGAAGGGCATTAGACAGTCTAATGTGTGTGAAGAATTAAGAAGGTCAGAGATTAATTAATGCTTTGTACAGCCTTGGGCCTTTATTTTCAGGTTTGAGAGATAATTATATAGGCAAGCAGAGACCAGAGAAGGTGAATTGAAGACTTAAATTTAATTTGTAAGCCATTTTGATGCACAAATTAATGGAAATGGTCCTCACTTCAAATGGACCCGGAGACGTAGGCTATTGAAGCCAAATTCCGTTATCAATTTGCTAGTGATTTTTTTTAATTTTTATTTGTTGTTTTATAATTCTGATCTTCATTTTTAATTCTGGTTATAATTTATTTATTCAAAATTTAAATAAAAAGTCAGGAATTGTAAAGATCTTTTAAATGCAAAGGTGAGTTGTTCGAATTTGCTTCACTTGCATTTTCAATTTTTAGATCATGGGAGGAAAAGGTCGTGCAATTATTCAATGACATCAAAGGAGCTTTAAAGTCTACCCCTATTTTGGCTAGTCCTGATTACACTAAAGCATTTCAAATTTTCTCTTTTGCATCTAATAATATTGTTGTTATTGTCTTATTTCAAAAGAATGATGATGATCATGAGCAACCTATAACTTTCTTTAGCAAAGCTATGCAAGGTTTTGAACTGAATTACACCATCATGGAAAAACAAGATTTCACTCTCTTGAAGGCTATTAAGATGTTTAGACCTTATATTTTGAGTTTAAAGATTGTTGCATACATCATGCATATAATGGTGGACATATTGACTCAAATTAAAGCATCCAACAAGAGATGCACATGGATCAACAAGTTTTAAGAGTACAACATAGATATTTAGACCATCAAATTAGTGAGAGGGATGGGTCTAGCCAAGATCATGGCTAAAAGTTGTTAAGGTAAACATTATTGTTTTTAATGTTTATGTTTCTTTGAATAGAATTAACATATCTCCATGGTATAAAGACATTGATTATTACTTGGAAAATCTGAATTGTCCACCTGATTTGGATAAGAACCAAAGAACTCTTAAGCTTGTATCTCATAAATATCTCTTGACTGAAAGTGGATTGGTATGGAAGAATCTAGAAGGGGTTCTCCAAAGATGCATGATAGAAGAACAAACTATGGATCTGATTAAAGACTTCCATAATGGAGTATGTCGTGGTCACTTTACATCTAAAGTCACAACTCATAAAATTATGAGAGCTAGTTATTGTTGAATGCCACTATTCAAGGATATTGCTCAAAAAGTTAGAAAGTATGAGAAATGTCAGTGTTTTGTTGGGAGGTTGAAAGCTTCTAGTTCTCTTCCCTTGTATCATGTGATGATTGAAGGCCCATTTAGACAATGGGAAATGGATTTCATTGATAAAATCACTGATTTATCAAGCGCTAGACATATATGGATATTGGTTACAACTGATTACTTCAAAAAATGGGTTGAAGCAGTCCTTACAAAGAAGGATACAAACCAAGTGGTTATGGACTTTTTGTTGAATCAGATTATTTGTAGATTTGGTGTGCTTGTCAAGGGAATTATTGATAATGTCATGAGTTTTATAGCTAAACCTGTGGTAACATTATGCAAAGAATATGGCATCAAATTAACTTATGCTTCCAATTACAACCCTCAAGGGAATGGGCAAGCAAAAGCTAATAATAAGAACTTGATCAAAATTATTATACGAACTATGAAAGAAAACAAAAAAAAATGGGGTGATCAACTGAAGTTTGCCTTATGGGTTGATAGGATTACACCTAAGAGAGATACAGATAAAATCCCTTTTGAGTTTGTCTATGGAGCTCAATCTATTTTACCTATGAATTTGCAATTTCCAACCTATCAGTTTATGCAACAGTTAGAAGAAGATGATGAAATCGCCCACTATGAAAACAGAATAAACCATATTATTGAGCTTGATGAAACTAAAATACAAGCTCATGAGAGACACCTCAAGTTCAAGGAAATATTTAAAAGAATATTTAATATAAAGGTTACTCTGATAAAAAAAATTCAAGTAGGTGATTTGGTTTTAGTTTGGGATAGCAGGCATGAATAGAAAGGCAAACATGACAAATTTGACACCTTGTGGATGGGTATTTATTCCATTGACTACAGAATTGGGAAACACACTTTCTTTTTGAGAGAATTAAAAGGTGAAATATTGGAGTTTCCAATTAATGGTAAACATATGAAACACTTCCTATATTGAGTCCATGACTTTGTACAGTAATATATAGTGTATAGTTTTGTTATTTTGTTGCTCTTCTATGTTGGTCCTTGTTTGTATAGTTTTTTTTGGTTTTTTTTGTTCTTAGATCCTCCTGATCTATTTTTGTTGGTTTGACTTTGTCCAATTTAGTGTTCATGAATTTTGTTGATAAATTGTTAAGTTTTGACTCTATGGCCTAATGGATTGGCACTTTTTTTATTTTATGAGGTTCTTTGCACACCCGTTGGGGATGCACATCCCCCGGAAAGAGCAATTTTTAAGATTTTCAAAAATATTAGTACATGACTATCACACTACTACCTCCTATTTGCAAGTGTTCACGTGAGTTTAAAAATCTAGTTTTTCCCTTGAGAAAACCTTGTATAATATTGATTCTAGTTAATTCGTAATGTTTTCATATTTCAATCAAATTATGAGGTATGTGATTCAATCAAGTTGGGAAGGTCAAATAATGTTGAGTATGATGTTTTCCATCTTCTAAAAGATGTTGAAGAGGTAGAATTTCTAAGGTTAAATGCAAGTTTGCATTAGTGCAATTTCCAGTTGGGGTGAAAAGGTTTGTGGGAATATATGGCAAAAAAAATAAGTTGCAAAAAATGCAAGTTCAACTTTTCAAATTCTTAAGTTTATGTTCAAAAATTCTCTAGTTCAATTTTTTTGAAATTCTTCAAATTTGGGCTTTTTGCTTCTTTGGGATTTTTGCAAATTTGGGCTATTTACAAATTCAAGGTTTTTACAAAATTTGGATTTTTGTAAATTTGGGTTATTTGCGACTTCGGGATTTTTGAAACTTCGGTCTTTTTTCAACTTCAAGATTTTTAACAAATTCGGCTTTTTACAAAATTGGGCTTTTTACAAATTTGGGCTTTTTGCAAAATTAGGCTTTTTGTAAGTCGAACTTTTTGGTCAAAAATTCTTAAGTTTGAATTTTTGAATTTTTTGTTCAAAACTTCTCAAGTTTGATTTTTCAAAAATTTTGCAAGTTGGACTTTTTGCGAAATTGGTTTTTTATTTCAAACTTTTCATTTGGAACATTTGTTCTCATAGCCTTCAATTCAATCCAATGTCTGTCACTCGCTAGTCAACATGTAGTCAAAAGAGAGATGGTTGAAAATGGAAGTAATGAAGTTTCAAACAAAATCAGAGATCGACGTGGAAAAACAAGTAAGGCCACGTAAGCATTCAAGAGGCCATGTCAGTATTTATGCTCATTCTAAAATGTATGACCTGTCCGAATGGAAGTTCATTTTTTTTCAAAGCATAAGATTTTAAATAGAAAAAATCCACGCTATTAATAAAATCCATCTGGAGGGTCAAATAGTGAAGACAAGATTTTAAAATGGTGAAAAATAATACACTTAAGCATTATAAAGTTTGGTGGCAACCCTAAAAAGGTCAAAGAAAAAATAAAAATGTGGAAGGCATGGGAAAGTTTGGCATTAAGGCAAAAAGGTAAAACAAAGTTAAGTATTTTCATTTTTAATATTTTATTTGTGTCGAACATTTCTTTGGAGAAAAAATATATTACAAGGTTTATGAGGCCAAGGTGGGCCATTACAATCATATTTTCCAAACGGTCATGGATCCTTATTTGTTTCTATCACAGAGAGAGTATTCCAATGCAATCATCACAAGGAAATGGGATTTCTTTGGTGTGCACAAGAGGAAGGGAAGTTGTCCAAAAAAAATTAGTTTTGAAAATGATTGATGGGAGAGCATGGTCAAGCAATTACACATGAAGACAAGGAGTTTGTTTTGCTCCCAAAGTAATATTCTCCCTCAAGCCCAAGTGTAGCACATTTCCAGCCAAGAGGATCAAGGGTTTGTTTTCAAATATTCATCATGACAAGGATAGGCAATTCCTAGAATGATTTTCTTACAAGGCATGAGCTTCCAAACGTAATCAAAGGCATCTTTCAGCTAAAGCATAATCCTAAAATATTATGGGTGAAAGAGTTGTATAAAAAGAGAGCTTATCCTCGTTTCAAAGGTTGTTGTTGGTGGTTGTTTTTTTAGGTCTTAGGTTCTTTCCAATTTTAGGATCCTTGTTATGTGTGTATTTTGTCTCTCTTTTTAAGGTGGTTTCAACATTACAGCCATTAACAAGGTTTGAAAGCATTGTATATGTCTCCCCTGTTAAAAGAGCAAACTCACCATGCTTTTCCCCATGGTAGCATTCTGAAACAATGATGTATGTAAGATTTGTTTTCAAGTTAATAAAAAATAGCTATGATTTTATACTATATTTTATCAATGAAATGCAATGAAATATTCTTCATGCTCTGCATATTGTGTGTTTAGTTTTATGCTTATCAATGGTGATAGTTGTTTTGGGCATAGATCTAAGTTGTAAATTTCTTTATGCACTATGATTTGGGGATATGTTGTTGATAAAATTTTAAGGGCACCCTGGGTTTATGGATTTGACATGAGAAATTATTTGAAATTCTACTTGCAATGTATGCTTTAGGGTTTCAAGAATCATTTGGATATTTACACTATGTTAGCACTAATGGATGCAACTCATTCCTATTAGTTTCCTTAGCTTGTATTTCAGTTTTTAAACATATTTGTAAATGAATGATGTCATTTCCAATTGAAGGAGATCTAGTTATTTGAAAAACCACACAATCACACCACTCTTTACATTTACCTAACTTGCCCTACCCTGTCCCACCTTGTAAATAATACACCCTATTATATATTATAAGTATTGTTTGCCTGCATATGCATAAATATTGCATATCTAAAATGTGTTTGTATTTTGTGATTTAATTCCCAACATTGTAGTCTTCCATTTGTCCCTCTGTTGTTGAAAATTTATTTAAAATGAAGGTTGCAATCATATTTACATCTATCTTTAGTGGCTTGTGTCTAGCATAAAGCATTTGTTCATTCCGTGTGACAAATCTTACCGAGTGGAGTGAGCAAGTATGGTTATGTTCTGGTCAAATTGTGTTTCTTGTATTTCAATAGTCCCTATGGATATTGAATTATAGTATCTCTCCATGCGAGCAAGCTACCCCTCAGGTCCTCTCACCTTGGTTCAAGCAGACCCAAAAGTAGCAAGGAGCTAACCATAGCTTTTATCAATGTCTTCCAGTCATTGCCTACGTTTAGTCCATCCTGATGCTAAATCCTTCATTGGCTATAATGACATATTTATAGGTTTTTCATCTTTGTTTCCCATACTTCCCAAGTGTGCAACGCTGATTGCAAGAGGTGTACAACTCAGAACCAACACTTTTTATGTATTGGAACCCTATAAAATCTTTCAAAATTTCAAGTGTAGACTTGTGATATATCTCCCATGGAGGATCCTTTTGTAGATTTTGATGTTCACACATGCCAACCTATTGGATATAATCATGGAGTTGTTGTGCATATCCATATAGACATCATATATTACTCATCACTCTCTAATAAGCTCCAAACTGCATGGAATTGGTGTAAAACCTATGTTTGTGGGGTTTATTAAGAGATCTTGAATACCTATCTTGTTAAATATGATTCATATAGCTCATCCCCTTAAACCCCAAGTGATTTTCATGAATATTAAGCCCATGAGGGATAATTATTAAGTTTAGGATAATTTGGCCTAAATCCTTTGTATGTTCATGAAACATGCATAAACTTCTGGCCTTCCTGAGCTTGTGAAGAGATGGACTATGCTTCTGGCTATTTTTATGCATCTATTGACCTCTCAATACCTGTGTAAGCTCATTTTTCATGTCGATAAGTTGAAAAATAATTGTTATACACATTTTCACTTGAAGGTGGATCTTCTTAGCCATACAAATGACTTAAAATTGCTTTTTTTGCATGATTCTCTATCTTTGGACATTGGACTACAAATTTATCTAACTATGACCATTCTCTAACCATAATCTAACACTGTGCACATTATAACCTTTCTTGAAGTGTTTTTCATGAGAAGATTACATACAATTTCTCACATTTGGCTTAGAAAGTGACTTAAAGGCCTTGGGGTGCATGAAAAACATACTTTCTAAAGGCCTTGGGGTGCATGAAAAACATGGTAGAAGATTAATACATGACTATACGACCTTGAAGGTATGAAAACAAATAATAAAGTGACTCATCACAATGATCTGACCTTGAACACACATGAATTAAAAACATTAGCTCATGAATGAGCTTTGAAGACTATACAAGGATTAATTGACCACTTGAAGACCATTACAAGACCTAGGTGACCATCTACAAAGTTGGAGAGCCTTATGAAAAAGTTTCAAACTATATGGGTTGACCCTTTTGACCTGGGGGTCAAAATCGGTCAACAAATTGGTGATTCATAGGGGTAGCATGCCTACAATGTTGACAGATCAATGACCTTATCCTTCCATTAGTAAATGGAGTCACTCTCATGCTGCAATCTAAAATTGATAACCTCTTGAAGATCCAAACTCACACCAAAACACACAATAAGAAAGAACACAACATGCCCCAAAGGCATTTAGGGAAAACCACACAATTAGAGATTCACACAAAACACTATGCTAGGCACTTATGGAAAATAAACACAGCACACAACTAACTTATTATATACAAAGCCTCAAAACATGTTTGAGGTGATGAAATAGTTCCTTGAATTCAACCAGTATCAAAAACAATGTTTATAGAATCATTATTGCTCCATGATAATAAACCAACATGTGATGAGTGTTTATCAATGATAACTTGCTTACTAGGGTGATCAAATGACTTACCATTCTTTAAATCCCTACTAGTTGCAAGTACATCACCTAGATCTCCTTTGAATGGCTCATTTAGATATTTTTGAGGGTTGTTTGACATTGTAGCCTATTTAATCTTTTTTATGATCACTTGACACTTCCCAATCTACTCTTTAGGGATCATAAAACTCTTCCCAACCTCACATTCATTTGAACTATAATGTAGTAGGTGTCTAGATCATCAAGCTTGACTTCTTGTTTGACAAACACATCTACAAGTTGATAAGGATCAGCGTGGTGTCTATGTTGCTCATCATCCTTACAAACCTTTGTATTGACCTGAACTTGTTATTCTAAGGTTGTCTTCTGCTTGATATGGATTTCACAATTTGTTTTATGCTGATTAGATCCATCATTGACCTCATCATCAAGCCCATGTCTCTTTTGGGGAGGAGCAGGCCTAACCACTTATTCAAACTCACGTATTATGGCATGATACAACTACCACATATTATCAAATCCTCCTTGAGTCTCATGCTCATGGATTTATTCTTATTTTGTAAGCAGAACTACATCCTCATTTTGATCACCATGCTCTAGTATATCTGGAACATCATCATCATCTATATGCAAAAAATAATTTCTCCATGCAACTTGTTGAAAAGTATAATCGGATCTTACTTCGAGAGATTCATCACATTCATCGTGAATAATATATGTTCCCATGCATATCTCTGCTATGAGTTTATATGGATCAAACCCATAATGTTTAGCTCCCACTCATCAAGGAAAAGATCAGATATGCCATCAAGAGGTGTCAATGATTCTTGATCATTAAGGTGGTCTCCCTCTTCAGTGATAGTTAAATTCTTGTTTGATGTGTTTGATACATAAAGTTCCACATGAAATTTAGCTAAAGGTTCAAATTTGATTAAAACTTTAGCACCATTCTTAGTCTTAAATACCATATAGGACCAATAAAAAGTTAAGTACCCCCAATCTTAGCAATAAAATCCCTTGACAAACAAAGAGAAAAATGGGATGGTACATCCACAACTACAACATATTTTTAGATAGAGAAGGTAGGACAATCATGAAGATTCAAATAAAAACATTTGATGATGCCAAATATTTTGGTATCTAATCTATCCAATTGTACACCCCCTTGGAGTTTGGTTCATACTTTAAATTCATCTTGTCAGCTACTTATTTAGGCATGATTGAGGTGTTTTCCCCATTATCTATCTATTTCAGTTAATTTCACTCATTTCTTAGTTTTGGAAGTAAAGTAATGAAACTAGTAATAGGGTGTGTAGAATAATACCTGGTAAAGTGCACGCATGAATCTAGACAAAGGCATGATCTCTAATTTGGCTAGAGAGGAATAACTTGTAAATAAGATAGACACTAGAAAAGGGATTTGTTAGATGTATGGTTGAGTGGATTACCTAGTGTGAGCTAGATCCAAGAAGCATAATGCTTGTTATGAGGCTATCAATTCACTGTTATGATAATTAAGCTATAAATGATAATAAAAAATTATACTTTTATTCAATAATAAGAAGGTAAATATATGCAAGAAAGAAAAATATAAATTGCTCTTTAAGAGAAAATGATCAAATTTTATGCTAAGAAGGTCAAGGTCAGGTCCATAAAATCAAAAAAGGCCCTATGGTCGGAGGGAAACATAGAAAGCAAGATTTGATTTGGGGTAAAGGGGTGAAAATAGCTTACTATAAATGTGTGTCATAGTGACTATCAGTGGTTGGGTGAACCGTCGATAATTAGGTCTGATCGTCGGCAATTGGGTGACCGTCGATGGTTGAGTCTCATTATTGGTGGTTGGATGACCATTAGTGGTTACTTATGTCAATCTAGGAATGATTAGAATAAAAAGTGCCAATTAAGAAATTGGGCACACAGTGGTTTGGTTATGAGGCTGAAAGGTGGAAATAAGGTACTAGTAATTCTAATAAGGCAAAGAGATTAGAAATAAGATAGATTAAAGCAAATAAGCCTAAGATACCTAAAACTTTGTGAAAGAATTTTGGGGTAATTTGGCCAGAGTGACGGTATTTTAGGCCTTCAAATGTGATTCTGACAAAGCTTTGGGTCACTAATGATATTATTCATTGAAAGGATGTTGGATACCTACAATAGAGCTTGAATGCAAATACTTGATTATCTATCCCTTTTCACTTCTTCCTCTTCTCCTTTTATAAGTAGAAGTTGCTAAGTGAAATAGAGGAAGTTACTACTTTGATAGGGGATAAAGTTGTCTATTCTCATAGCTTTAAAAGCTTGTTTTAAAGGCAAGTTGTCATTCAGGGAGTTATTGATCTCGCACCCACTTGGCTATGCTTTAAAGTTTTAAAGTAAGTTTGGGGTCCTGACCATCGATGGTCAGGCCAACCATCGATAGTTAGGCTGACCATCAATGGTTGAGAGACCAGAAGAATGTTGGTGAAAGATGGGTGAATTAAATGATGAATTAGGTTGGGTTTTGATAGGGTCAAGTGGAAAAAATATTTTAATGGACTAGGTAGCCTACTAAATGAGGGTCTTAAAAGCAATGTGACATCAAAAGCTATCATGTGCAGTTTTTAGGTGTCTATATTTTGCCCCTTTTTATTGTGCAATGTTGTGACAAGCTACAAAGCAAAAATAAATTGTTGGTCAAGGTCTAGGTCTTGTTGTTCCGAGTGTGGGAGGAGGTATTCCCCCTCAAACTGGGAGATGATTAAGGTGAAAGTGAAAATGGGTCAGGGGTTGATAAAGGGTAGTCACAAGGTGGGTGACATAAAAAGGGGTGGGCATTTGAGACACAAAATACAACTAAAAGTGATAGTCAAGATCATGGAAATACTAAAATTGCCAATGTTCATCAAAAATATGTTCAAGTACTAGAAGGATGAGATAGGGTAACTGATCTACAACATTGGTCATAGTTGATCAGGACAAGCCTAAAGACAAGCCTACCAAGCCATCCAGACAGGGTCGATGTTGGTCGTAGGTATCCAGGTGAGGAAGTGCTCTTGTGAACAACATAATTGGTCAGGTGGTGCATGAGGTGGTGTAAAGGGAAAAAGGTCAACAAGATAAGATCGGTTGTTGTGATAAAAAAGACCATGTTAATCATCATAAAACATGTGAAGTGGTTGGGTTAAAAAAACCAACATCAAGGTGGACGTGGTGAAAGAGGAAGTGGGTGGGGGATTGGATGGGTAGGGGGTGGCTGAGCTGACTCCATCTACATTAGGTGAGTGGATGTTGCCTACATAGTTCCCTGGATAGGATATCCAAGAAGAACTTTAAGCCAAATGTAGTTCTAGTCAAGGTTCAGATTATTGATGAGAAAGTTGTGTTGGAAAAGTAGACAAAAGATTAGGGGACCCTAACCATTAACAGTTAGGGTTACCCCTAGGGTTGACCATTGATGGTCACCATAACCATCGATGGTTAGGGGAAACCCTAAAAAGATGGAAAGGTAAAAATCAAAATGGGGATGTATTTTTCCTATTTTGACTTTTGGCAAGTTGTGCTCTGGGTGATTTGTGTGATTTATCATGTGGTGTCGAGCTTGTTGAGGTGGAGGTGATTGAGTGGGTGATTGCTTGTGTTAGGCATGAGGGAGAGTGGACCAGATGGATGGTGGATGAGGATGTGGCTAGGTGGTGGTATGAGGGCTCCAACCATGCCAATGATCCTAAAATGAGGTAGGGGTTGTTTTAAATTTGATAGAATAGTTGTAATTGGAGAGATGGGAAGTTAGAGAGGAGATTGTGGGTAGGGTGATAGGGGTTATTTTGTTTTTTTTTTAAAGAAAAGAACATTCCTATGCCATGATGCCCTAATTTGAGGTAGGGCTAAAATTGGGAAGGAAAATGAAAGTGTAAATTTGGGGTAGGCTAAAAATAGTGTCTAAGATAGTGTTATGTGGTTAAATTTTGTGGTTTGTGGAGTTTGGCATGGTGATTCAGGGAAGGAGACAGAAGGGTTTTACCACTAGCAGTCACACACGGTGATTTTCGATGGTCGATTGTGGGGGAACAAAGGGTCTAAGGACTGTCAATGGTTGTAGGAACCGTTGGCAGTCGAGAAATGATAGGAAAATGGGTAGGATTGAGTTTGAGTGAAATGTTTAGAAAGGTTTTTAAATGATTAGAAATTAGAAGAAGGGTGTTAGAAACATTGTAGTGATGTGCTAGGTATAGATACCTGAAGGTGATGAAGGGGATTGGTTAGGGTTGAAGTTTAAAATAGGCATAAGTTAAGTTTATAAAAATAGGTGGAAAGGTGAATGAGTGTAGATTAGGAGGAAGTAGGTATAAATGTTGAAGGTACTTTTAAAAAGGTCAAATTTGCAGGTCAAAAACTTTAGGTAAAATGAGTTATAATGAAATGTGGAAAGTTTGTTGTTTAATGAGAAAGGGGAAAATATAATGAAAGAGTGAGATATAGAGAAGTGTATGACATCAATAGCTAAGTAGGGTTTCTAATTATGTAGGCCTATGAGCAGATTCATTGAAGGACTGGGTCCCAAAGATCTTCACAGAGATGCAAGACAAGATAACAGATGCTAAGTGGGGTCATATGGAGGAGGTTGGCCTAGGGACCATGACACATTACTAGTACCTACCCTGGGACATGGTGATGATTGTCATGTGTATTGAGAGATGGGATCTAATGACAAACACCTTCATACTACCTACCAATGAGATGACCATCCTATTGGAGGATGTGATGTAGATCACATGGTTACCCATCTGAGGGGAGCCCATCTATCACATAGAGAGTGATGATAGAGATTATTATATTTACCTAATATATGAAGTAGATTCGGAGCATGCCACATGGCACATAGCGGGGTTTAGGATTGGACCATTGTACCAGAGGGTGCTAAAGGATAGATGCTTGTTAATGATGATGATGATGATCTCAATGACCTATTTTGCATTACCAGACTCGAGTTGTGGTCAATTTCCCTACTTGCTACTGGGGGTATTGGTGGAGATGTTGTTTAGGAGGACCATAGTTGGATGGGCCCCATTATTACTAGTCCATATCTATAGGGAATTCTGGGCTTTTCAGCCACACAAATGGTATAGGATTAGTGTCATATTTTTGCTTCATTGGGGGACATTATATGGAGGCCTTATGTGGGCTAGCCCATATGAGCAGGATACAAGTTCTAGACTTTATCACTCCAGAATTGGCACTGGATATATGGGAGATGAGATGGAGAGATAGAGTTAATCCCATTTGACTGAGTGTGACATCAGTTTGGATTAGTATTGGGGATGACCCCTAATTTTCCATGATACAAGAGAGAGGATGCAGATTTTCCACTCCCAGAGCCACAGCCATAGGATGTCATATTGGACTATGAGGAGCTACCAGTTATAGTAGCTATGGATGATGCAGGGGATGTGGATGGTTATGCAACATGGTTCCAAGCTAGGTATGTAGCTACAAATTTTGGATGGGGTTATGGGGACTAGCAACCCATGGATGTGGATCTAGCACAGGTACAAGGTGCAAGGTAAGATGGACAAGTAGAAGTAGTACTTGTAGTGGCTCAGGCCCATGTGACTAGATTACAAGGATACGTTACTGAATTACAGGTGTATATAGTGACCTTATAAGGATAGGTTGTTACTTTGACTAGTGATCAAGATCAGGGGTGGGTCTCTCATGGGTTAGTAACTCAGGAGAGAGACTTGTTGAGATAGAGATCAAGGGTGGCCGCAATAGGAATAGGAGGACCACCTAACATAGTTTTGAGGACATGGTACTTAGCCACTATCGAGGAGCTTAAATATTATGAGGTAATGGTACTAGCCCAACTACCAAAGGTGATGCAGTATGGTGAGTACAGGGCTAGCTTGGTAGGGGGTCCATTAATAGATACTCCAAGTCAATGGACATCGATAGTGGGGTAGGTCGGTACATTAGGGGGCCACCACTAGATGGTAGTGTAGGTCTAGGTCCAGATGGTTCAAGTGGTAGAGGTGGGGGTGGTAATGGTCTTGGTGCCCCTGTGTGCCAATGATATGAGATGTATACGAGAGAGAGAGACTGATATATTGTGATATGTATTGCCTTATTGATGTATATGATGACTATTTTTTATTATGCTGATTATATTATATCATGTTCATGATTTTTTGTGGTTTGTATTGATGAATTATGATTATGATGTGATGATGTTCATAAAAAATGTTGTGTGATAATTCTTATTGTTGATTTCATAGGGTAGATATTTGATGATGATGATGTATACGATGATGATTATTCATGTATATGATGATGTGTTTGACGAAGATATTTGTAGTTTTTGATAGATATGCTTTGATGATATTGATAGGTAGAAAATTGTTTCAATTGTGATAGTGATGATGTTTGATGATAATTTTATGATGTTATGATGGTATGTTATGATTGGGTCTGTATTGACTATGGATGACATATGTGATTGTTTGAATGCTTTTGGTTATTACGGATGCTTTAGTTAGACAGTGGATGGTTGATAGGATGTTGTTAAAAGATGCTATTGTATTTAGATATGTGTTATTATTTGGTTTAGCTCGCACATTGTTCACAAATTTTTGATGATGTTTAGATAGAATTAGATGGGTGTTAATGATGTTTTATGAGATATAAGGAGAATGTACAAAGATAGTGTGTAGATAGATAATGTGATAATATTGTTCATAGACTGGATGGTCATAATATTAATGATGTGGTGGTTCCTGATGTTTTGGATGTGGTTTAGATTTACCTCATTCTTTATGATGGGAATATAATCGAAACACATTAAGTATAGATAAAAACTAAATGTGAGGATGAGAGAAAATCATGAGACATATGATCACATGAACTAATGGAGAGAGGGAAATAAAAAGGCATGTTATTCTTAACTGGCAAGGATCTAACAAAAAACCATAGTGGGATTAACTTAGTGAATGCAAGCCTATCAAATGCTTCGTAGGAGCATGCTTTGATTGAGAAAGAAGATATCTTGATCACTTCGTATCAAGTAAGATTGCAATCCCTTGATTTCAGAGAAAGATGAAAGGAAGGGAGGGGATAGGTAATAGATTGGTTTTTAAATAGGATAGGTGTAACCTAATGTGGGTTAGTTGGCCCCTTATATAGATGACCAAAATGAACTTAACAGACAAATCCATGCCTTATTAGGATAGGTAGACTGATCAATGCGAGAATTCTACCAATGCCATATAGAGGAGCCAATTGTAGCATAATGTGATAATATGTAGACTGATCGATGTAGATAGTCTATAAATGGAACTTTTATAGGAGCCATGTGCGGCTTACTTCCTTTGATTTTGATATAGATTTGTTTATTTTATTTTACTTATTGTTGAAGATGATTGATGCGGGAAGCTTCAAATGATTATGGTTTAGACATCCTTAAAGGGAGTGGTTTAAATTTTGATTTTTATAACTTTCCTTCAAGGGAGCAGTTTATTTTTAAGCAATTTTTAATTTTTGGGTAGTTGTCCTTCAAAGGAGCATTTTGTGATGCAAATGATATTTGAATAGGTGTTTAGACATGGACAAGTCTTTTTAGTCTTAAAGGTCTACCTGTAGGGAGGCAAGACTTTGGCACAAAAGGTTACTGATAGATGGAGAGATTGGTTTGAGATACAACTAATCATGGGATTTCATCTATTGAAAGATGAAAAGTATCCATGAGAACCATGCTATGGGTAGATCCATGGTACCCATACGTAGGATTAAGTTATAACTATGTCAAATAAATCACACAGTTCTATATCGTAATCAATTATTCCTAAAGGGATGAAGGATGTGAAAGGTAGGGAAAATCTCATGAACTAAGGGATGAGCTTATGTTAGATACAGAAAGGAGTGTGATCCCTATTTCAATAATAGAAAGGATGCAAATGTGAAGCATTGAGAGGCTCAGGTTCTGTTTTTCCCTCAAGAGAGGACAAATGATAAGCTTCTGATCCGTACTTATGGGTTATGATGTAGGGTCCAAATGAATTGAAATCAAATTTGCCCTTTTTGCTTTTCTCCAAATTTGTTACATGTTTGTTTTCTTTCAGGATGAGATCTTTGATGTTGAAATCCTACTCTTTCAAATGTTTGTTATATGCACGCTTAATTCGATCTTGATAGACACGAAGATGATTAAGTGCGACAAGGTGATGCTCATCAAGTAGTTCAAGATGTACAAGGCATTCTTTATGATAGTCATTTTCAAAAAGGATATCATGTGATGATATGTGAAGAGATGGAATTTTGACATCAAGGGGAAAAACTACCGTAGCTCCAAAAATGAAAGAGAAGGGTGTAGCACATGTAAAGTTTCAAATGGTAGTATGATAAGCCCATAGAACGAATGGGATGTGAAGGTGTCAATCCCGTCCTGAAGCACTTACTACCTTAGTGAGCATTTTGATGAGGGTTTTGTTTGAATATTTTGCTTGTCCATTGGCTTGTGGACAATAAGGTGATGAGAATCTTAAGTTGATGCCAAAAGTGTCACAAAGTTTTTGAACTTTCTTGTTTTTAAAGGACTTGTCATTATCAATGATGATTATATGTGGAACACCAAAGCGATAGATGATGTGGTGGTTGAAGTCAATGATCTTTTTGGCTTTGGTGGATATAAGGGGGATAGCTTCCACCCATTTGGTGAAATATTCAATAGCAGTGATAACATATTGATTTCATTGGGAAGAATGGGGGTTAATTTCCCCAATAAGGTCAAGGCCCCATTTGAAAAGGGTTAATAGTCTTTTGATACTTGAAGGCCATGGGGAGATGCATGATGCAAGTTAGAATGTTGTTGACACTTGACACACTTCTTAACATAGTTACAATAGTCCTGGTTGAGTGTGGGCCAATAGTAACCCATATGAAGTATACATTTGGTGATAGCTAGGCCACTCAAGTGTCCCCAACAAATGCCATCATGCACTTCCTTGATGCCATGAGAAGCCTCATGACTACGGAGACAATGAAGAAGGATGCCATCAAAGCCTCATTTTTAAAGGATTCCCCTTAAAATGGTGTAACAAAAGGTACTCTGAATAATGGCTCTTCAATCATTCTTTGAAAGGTCAGGAGCAATAACACCGAGGTTAAGGTAATTGAAAGTTTGATCATACCAAATGTAAAAAAGAGATGTGTCCACATTAAAAATGGTGGGAAGGTCTAAACTAATATATGAAGGTGTGATAAAGTGATGAATGGTGACAAATAGTCTAGATTTGGTAGGTTGGGATGGAATTTGGGAAGTGAGAGATGCCACGGTGTCTACAAATTTGTTGGTGGATTGAGGAACCGATTAGATGGTATAATGATCAAACGATTCCAAGAGTACATCTAAAACTTGTTTTTACTTTAAGAAAACATCATTTTTACATTGATAAGATCCGTTGGCTTTCTTGATGACGAGTTAGGAGTCTCCAAAGATACTTATTATTTTGATCCCCAAAGCTAGGGCGGTTTGGAGACCTATAACTAGGGCTTCCTATTCAGCTATGTTATTGGTACATTCTATGTTATTGGTACATTCTATTCCATTAAGGTGAATGAGGATTACTCTGGCACCCCCACCATGTTGGCACTTGGAGCCATCAAAAAACATAGTCATTTGATTAGTGGGTTCCTCTTGGGAAAGAGTTGCAATGGATTCATTGGGAAAGGTGAGAGGTATTAGTTGACTATCGAGTAGAGGAGATTCAAATAAATGGTTGGTGATGACCTATCCTTTAATGGACTTTTATGGTAAGAAATCAAGATTGAACTCAGTTAAAAGCATGAGCCACTTATCCATACATTGGTTTTGATGTGGCTTCGAGTGCATATACTTGAGTGGGTTAGTGTTATTGATGACATAGGTTTTGTGATTAAGAAGATAATGGCAAAGTTTAAAGGCCACAAAGACCAAAGTGAGGCAAAGTTTTTCAGGATGGGTATATCAGGTTTCATATTCAATTAGTGTGTGACTAATTTAATATATGTCTTGCTCCTTGTTCTATTCATCTCTATGATCTAGCATTTCCCCTAAGGAGTGGTTGGTGGTAGATATGTAGAGGTAAAAGGGTTGATCATCTTTAGGAGGGGTGAAGACAGGTGGAGAAAGAAGGTACTCTTTGATTGAGTCAAAGGCTTGTTGACATTATTTGTTCTATTTGAAGGAAGTATCTTTCTTTAGGATATGGTGGAAAGGTTGACATCGATCTAATAATTGAGAAATAAAATGGTGGATAGATTGAAGTTTGCCCTAGAGGCTATGAAGTTGTTTTAGGTTGGTAAGAGGAGGCATTTCCAAGATGGCTCTGACCTTGGTAGGATCTATCTTTATTCCTTGAAGGGAAATGATAAAGCCAAGAAGTTTGCTTGATAAAACCTCAAAGATATGCTTCTTGGGATTGAGTTGAATATTGTAATCGATCAATCGTCGAATATGATGGTGAGAATAGCTAGATGGTCCTTGCAATGTTTGTATTTCCCAAGGAGAGCATCTGCATAATCCTTTATTATTTTATGGATGAGGTTGTGAAAGATATAGGTCATGGCCCGCTGATAGGTGGCTCCTATGTTCTTTAATCCAAAGGGCATGACTTTGTATTAGAAATTTTCCCATGAGGTGATAAAGGAAGTTTTATGTTGATCTTTAGGGACAATCAAGATCTAATTATATCCTAAGAAACCATCCATGAGAGATAACATTTCATAACCAACTATAAGATCAACAACTTGGTCAATGTTGGGTAGAGGAAAGTCATATTTAGGGCAGGTGAGATTGAGGTCTTGAAAGTCGATGCAAAGGTAAAGTCCTCCTGTGGGTTTGGTGATAGGAACAATGTCAGAGACCCATTGTGGATAGTCAATGGGCTGAATGAAGTTGACAGATAAGAGGCATTGGAGTTCTTCTTTGATGAGAACAGCTATGTGGGGATGCATCCTATGGAGTTTTTGTCATACTGGATTGACCTCAGGATGAGTGACAATGCTATGGAGAGTGATAGAAGGATCAATTCCAAGCATGTCCTAATAGGACCAAGTAAACGCTATGCTACGATCATGAAGGAAAGAAGGGTAACCTTGTTACTCCATGGAATTTAAAAATTGACCAATTTTGACAATGCCAAGATTCTCCCAAGTTCCCAAATTTACATCAATGTTTGATTCATTCAGCATTGTTTGATTCTCAAGAGGGAAATATTTATGGATAGAGGAATCCCCCGCACCTAGGTAGGTGAGAATGGAGTTGTCATCTTGATGTTGGATGGTGTTGATGGTGGGAAAATCATGTTCAATAATTTCTAGATGAATGAGAGGAAGGGATTTAGTTTGGCCATCCTTGCGATAGGATAGGGGGGCTAAACTAACAATGTTGATCCAAAAAAAAGGTTGGAGGGATGATATCAAAATCCTCAGCTTTTGGAGAAGAGAAAGATGGGGATGGAAGATCTTCTTCGATGGTGGCAATGGGTTTTGGTGAGGTGGATTTTTCTGGTGGTTCGAACTTAAGGCTAAATACTCATGAGGTTTTTGCGTTTTGATGATGGGTAACTCGTGAGGACCTTGTTCATAAAGACCAAAACCAAAGCCCTTCTAAGCACATCTATGAAGGTATGTTTTGTCAAAGGTTGGTTTGTCTAGATATGAGAAGTCAAGAGAGAATGGTTTGATGTACGAGATAGTGGTGGGAGTGAATGGTCGATCAAGTCCCCTATAGATGAAATTTGTGATTGTTGGGGAGACTGAAAGGGATAATGGCTCTGATGCTGGGATCATAAGAAGGGTCATTCTGAAGATTCTCGTACTCTTATGGAGTAGGGAAAGCATCAAAAGTTAGAAGGTTATATTCCCCTAGTGAGAGTTGTTGAAATGTTGATTATAGGGGGTCTTCCACCATAATTTTTGATGAAGGGATAGATGAGCTAGTGGATGCTTCATCATTGTGGTGGGGGGAGATGTTGTCAATGGTGGTTGATGAGGTGGTTTGGTTAGAAGTTGGTTGTGAGGTGGATGAAGGAGGAATAAGAACATCATTACGCTAATATGTCATATTGTAGGTGGCAAAAGGACTAAGATCAACTTTGATTGTAATAACTTGTCCCTCATGCTCAAATTTGATGCATTGGTGTAAGGTGGAAGGGATGCAACTCATAGCATAGATCTAAAGGTGTCCAAGTAACACATTATATTGGAATTCACCCTCAATAACATAAAATAATTCAAGAATGGTACGAGGTCACAAACAGATGTGGAACATCACGGTCCCTAAGGTGGTTTCCATGGTATCATTGAAAGAGTGAAGGACCATTGTGCTCTTAGACATGATGTTTTTAGGAAATTGAATTTGGTCTTATGCATGGGAGGAGATGATGTTGATGTTGGCTCATCCATCAATCATTACCCTTTTGACACAGGTTTGATTGATGTATGCTATTATGAAGAGGGGAGGATCAAGATCTTTAGTATGAAAAGGTGATTTTTTCAAATCCTGAAAAGTGATAATGGAAAAATGGCGAAGGGCTACAACAAAAGATGCAAGAGGTTGTGGATCATTGGGTTGAACCTCTATGGAATGCAGAGCCTCAATTAATGCTTGGTGATGCTGAGGCAAGGTGTTGATTAGATCATAAAGGCTCATTTTCACTAACATTTAGTGAAGCTATTTTAATATGAGCCATTAGATTAATGGAAAAGGGTTGGAGGGTGGAGCTCCTAGAATGGAGAGTTTGGGTTTTGATGGTTGCGAGGGTGTAGGTGAAGATGTTTGGGCTTGTTTGGCGGGTTGAGAGGTTGAAGGGTAAGTCCATAGGATGGCTACTTTGGCTTTCTCCGTATCTTTATATTGGGCCCAAAAACGGGTAACCATATGAATGGTGTGGATAAGGGGGCTTGATGTTTGCTTCAGTTCTTCCTCTTCACCCTTAGGTGGGAGTGGAGGAATTGGTGTTTTTTGGATGGGTTGGTTAGGTAGTGGAGCAGGTGATGGGCTCAATGGAGGTTCTTCCAAGAAATCATCTTCATCCAAAAGATTATGGACAAGAGTTTGGAGAGCTTTACAGTGATCGGTATCATGTCCAAGAGTCTTATGGTTAACACAGATCAAATTATCATTGAACCACGTGGGCTTAAGATGGGAGGGGTCAAAAGGTTTGATTGGAGGTAATCTAATGGAAGAGGTTTGCAACAACCTTTGTAAAATTGTTATGTAGGACTCAAGCAAAGGTTTTGTAGGTGTCAATTTTTTGGTTTTAAGAGTGGGAACTTTATTAAGCATAGGCTTCTTCATGGAAGTTATGGTTGGAGGAATGATTTTGGTTGGGGGTTTTGGTTGGGTTTGCTTGGTTAGGATTGGTTTGGGGATTGGAGGCTTGGATGATGAAGGTTTAATTGTAGGTGGGAAAGTAGAGGTAGATAGGTTGGTTAGAAATGATGGAAAACTAGAGGGTTTGGTGGGTGCAGGTGGAGAAAAAGGAGATTGTTTTTTAGAAGTAGAATAGGTAACTAGAATGGTAGAGGGGTGAGGTCCTAAAATGGAAGGTAAATGGGAAGGAGGTGGTGTGGGTCTAGTTTGTGGTGGAGGTTTAGATAGTGTTATTTTATTAAGGGGTTTGGTTGGATTTGCCTTTGGTGGGCTTGATGGGGTCAAGTCCAACCTCAAAGGGGATGAGTATGACTAGGTGTGGGAAGAATTCCTAGGTTCTTAATTGGTTTGGTAAAAGAGGCATAAGGTGATTTAGTAATTTTAGGTTGAGGTGGTTGGGATGGTTCACTTAGGGTTTTGGAAGAGGTGTTTGGTGGAGTGGTAATAATAGGTTTAAGGGTGGACTCAAGTGAAGTAGAGGATTCAGATTTGTTTTGTTAATGAAGTCCAATTCGATGCCAAAAGGTGGCTCTATAAAATTTAGGTTGAGAGGTGAACTCTAAACTTTAGACTAACCTAGAGAAGGGATTATAAATAAGTTTAGTTCCGTGATCATTGGTCTCAAAGCTTAAGCCCTTGGCTGGAGAATAAGGAATGGTTCAGTGTTGTTATTTTTAGTGAAAGGTCCCAAAGGTGGTGATTTGGCGAATGAGGTAACCTTCTCTTGGGGGATGGTTTCCATGGATGGTTCTATGATATGAGGAGTAGGCATGGGCTCTTCAATAAGAAGAATGGGTAGGGTTACCTCCTTTATTTGGTTGTCCAAAGGATATGAGGGTAGTTATACTACTAGGATGAGAGGAGTGGAAGAGGTGGGAATGGTAAATGTGATGGTTGACTCCTTTGGTGTTTCTACCAAGGGAGAGGTAGGTAGAACCAAGGTCTTATCAATTGAAGAGGGGAATAGTTGATTCCTCTATTTGGGTATTCAAAGGAATAGGTGGTGAGTTGATTTGCTCAACTTGGGTAATTGAGGTAATGGTCTCCTCAATAATGGGCTCACTATTGATAACATTGATGGTGTGGACCCCATGAGAGGTAGATGATTCGGGTTAGTTATCGTGGTGATGGGTAGAGGGAGAATGATTGGGGAAAGGTTTACAGAAAATGTCAAGAGACTAATTAGGAGGTGCATTGGGGTTATCAAATGCAAGCTCTCCACTATCAATCAAATTTTGGATAAGACTTTTGAAGGTATTGCATCTATTAATGCCATGTCCTACAGCACGGTGAAAGGCACAATGGTCATTTTCATTGTACCACCCAAGTACAGGGCGAGAAAAAACAAATTGTTGGGGTGGCTTGATTGGTGGAAGTTGGATGAGGTTGGATTGAGCAATTTATCCAAAACTAACACATATAATTCTCCAATGGGAGTATATTGTCTTAGAGGAGCTTGGTTTTGGTTTCATTTTTGTTGTTGAGGAGGGTTTGAAGGATTGGTTCGAGGTGGTTGGTTGACAGTTAGAGGTGGAGAAATTTTTATAATAACTAAGTTTGCGGATGCTTTTACTTTGGCATTGGGTTGGTTAGTGATTTTAGTGGAGGAAGGGTCATTGGATTTAAAACTAGAATTCTTGTTTTGAAGCTTCAACTTCCCTTCATCGATGGTGAGGTTCTCCAATTTTCATGCCATAGTGAATGCTTCATCGAAGGTTCTAAAGGTTTGGAATTAAAGAGTGGGGGAAATATGCTTGGCACAACCCCGAGAGAAGAGCTCAATCAATTCAGGATGGGGTAATGGAAAAGAAAGTTGGTTGATAAGACCTCTCCATCTAGAAACAAAATCAACAATTGACTCATCATCAAATTGGTTAATGGAATAAAGATCAGTGATAGAAACCTTTTTAGATATGTTCACATAAAAGTGTTCTAAAAATATTTGGGCCAACTAAGAGAAGGAAAAGATGGAGTGTTGTTTAGATCACTATACCAATCAAGGGCAGGTCTAGATAAGGACATGGGGAAAGTTCGAAGAAGGAGAGTGCCATCATAAGTGATCAAATAACAAGAATGACAACCGGCTCTCAAATGCAATTGGGGGTCCTCCTTAACTTAGAATTTGGAAAAATTGGGTAATTTTCATTGAGGAGGATAAACATGGATAGGGACGGACAGGTGAATGGGCTCATTACAAATTTGATCATAAGATAAACAGTTATGAGACCTAGAGATGGATGACTCCAAGTTGGTCATTTTGTCCATTAACATCTTGATCAAGTCTAGTTGAGGTTGAGAAGATGCATAATTGAGGGGTACATTCTATTGAAGATGGGTGGCAGCTATGTTTGGATAAGTGATAGAAGGTGCTAAAGAAGCCACATATTGGTAAGTGGTGACAAGAGGTTGGGATGGTACCCCATAAGGGTTGATTGACACAAATGGTTGGGTGGAAGGTGTTATGTACTCTTATGGATAAGAGATATATTGATAGGTTGTTATGGGCACTTTTTGAGGAATAGAGTTGGGTTGAGTTAAAGGTATGGCTAAGGTGGTGGTTTGAGGTTGGGAAAGTTGAGGGTGAGTGGTGACTCTAGTGCTAATGGGTGAAAGTGTTTGAGGTATAAAGACCTCCAAGTTCCGAAATGGTATAGAGGTTGATAGGTTGGTTGAGATAAGGGGAAGGGTGGAAATAGGGGAAGAAGACAACCCCATGGTAGGTGGGATATAAGTAACTAAAGGGAAGGTTGAACCTCCTTAGGAAGTGTGGGGTCTGGTAGGAGGTATTTGGTTAGAAGTTGGAATATTGGATTGGGTTTGGGTGGTGGTAGTAGATGGGATGTTGGAAGAAGAGGAGGCTTGGGTCAATAAAGGTTGCATTGAGCTGGTACCCACCATAAGGTGGGAGAGCATACCATAAGGAGAATCCACAGAAAGAACCAAAGCAATAGAGGTACAGTTGGGTAAGTTAAAGTTGTGTTGAAGAGCCACTAGATTGTTGTCAAGGAAGGCAATAAAGTCTGCATCACCTTTAGAAACAACTGGGATTAGGTGGAAGGGGGAGAAGGATGAGGTGAAACCTCATCATTAGAATTATATTCCACAGAGGAGGAAGATGAAGGTGGTGGTTGATCAGTTTGGTTTCTCAACTGTTGTCTAGTAAAGACCATAAGAGAAGAGAAGAAATATGATAAAACTCACACCTCAAATAAGGAGAAATCAAAAGAAAAGAATTCAAAGCCAACAATGCATACACTAAAAGTATGTTAAATCCTAGAATTCTTTTTAGATCGCTTTTGGCTTATGCATTAGAAAGTGTGAAGAGGGAATTTGGATTGAAGATCAGGTACTAAAGAGTTAATTTAAGGTTGGTTTCAGGTTGTTTAGGTGCTCAAAAGGAGAAGCTGTGTTGAACTTCAATACGTAGCTTGGTATTGGGGCCTACCCCCTCACTTCACGGTCCCACAAGGGTAAGACTATCAGGTGTTTAGCCAGAATATACCAAGTTTAAAGTTTATACTCAGCCAAAAAATTGAGTTTGTTCTTCACTTGGTGGTGAAATCCAAGTGGGATAGCCGAGAAAGGGTAAGGTTGCCGCTAGGTGATGAAATCCTAATTGGGCCTTGTCTCAGGTATTGTTTTGATGTGTTGATTATGAAAGTAATTCAATTTTGGTGGGTGATAGCAAGAGTGGAACTACGATAGATTACTTCCCCTTTAATTAGCTAGATGTACTAAAATTGCAAGCAAACAATGTATGCATTTAAATTTTAAACCCAAAATAAATTTAGATTTTTTTGAATGAGCAAACAATAGAGAGAGAGAACATATAAATGCTAACTATTGGAAAGAAAGGTGGGGGTCCCACTGAGTGTGCCAAAATATTTCAATTAATTTCACTCATTTCCTAGTTTTGGAAGTAAATTAATGAAACTAGTAATAGGGTGTGTAGAAGAATACCTGGTAAAATATGTAGACACCTAAATCTGGCCACCGATAACCTCTAATCAGGCTTTTGGCCAATTTCTACTTAAAATATATAATTTAACCTAAAAACACTAAAACATACTAAATGATGTGAAACTGACATATTCAAGTGTCAATTTTAGTCATGGTATCCCTAAATGGGGCAATGCAATTTATGGGCCAGCTAACTTTGATCAATTCATTTTGATTCAAAATATCAATTTTATACCCAGGTGCTCTAGATTGCTCTTTTCTGTCAAATCTCTTACACAAGACATGTGCCTTTGTTATTTGTTGTTGGTAACATCTTAAATGGGATAACGAATCCAACGCATCTGAAAGTAACTTTTAATTCTAATCTAGTCAAATTTTGGACTAATAATAAGGTATTCTGATCAATTTGAGTAATTTGTGCACAAAGTGCTTAATCATGTTTAAGAGCTAATTAACCCAAATCAAGGCCTAATTAAGAATTCCATAGAAAATTGATGAATACTTGTTTTTAAAAATAAATATTGAACATTTGCATCATCAAGTGACCCCATTTCTTGGGATGAAATCCCTAGGCCATGAATGCCATAAATATCAAGATTGATGCCCTCCATGCCTCATCAATGTCTTCCATGATGCCTTCCATGCCTCTTCATTGCCCCTTCTTCTAATGTCATGATGAGGATAATTACAAAATTAATTTAAAAAATTGAATTAATCTTCAACCACACATCTCAATCTTGAAATGGATAGTTCAAGTTGATTTTAGACATTCTCAAAAATCTATAAATAGAGAGGCCATGAACATCATTTCTAGGCTATTTTGGTGTAAAGTTATAATGCACAAATATCTTCAAGAAGCCATTGAAATTAGTGTTACCATGCCAAATTGATTCCAATCTAAACCAAACTAAAGCCACAAAGGTGCCAAGGAGAGATTGAGGTAGTCAAGCTTCCATTGCCAAGGACTTCATGAGCACAAACCAAGCAAGCTACTACAACAAGCATTTTGGAGAATCCAAGGTAGGTAAAAGAAAGTTTTCTTTTGCAGTTTAGTTGTGTACTTTATTCATGTTTGTTAACTAAGCTCTCTCTAGTGTCTAGGCCTAGAAATGTTATGCTAGTTAGTGTGTTTCTTTCATTTTGTTTTCATTTTAGAACTAACACCATACTAACCATCCTCTCTTGAGTCAAATTCTTAGATCACATATGGCACTCTTGGTGGGACAAGATGCATCCCACACACGACGTCCTTTTGTTATCCAATCATCGACTACCCCTAACCCCCCTTTGGATTATATGAGCTATCAAATATCCAAGGAATACCATTACCATTCCTAGACCTCACCCTTTGGTTTGTGCGAGCAACCAAGCTCCACAACACCCAACTATTTCCATACCAAGACCTCATCATTTGGTTTGTGTGAGAAAATAAGCTCCACAACACCCAACTATTTCTATACCAGGACCTCATCCTTTAGTTCATGCGAACAATCAAGCTCCACCATGCACCTTCATCATTCCAAGACCTAGTCCTTTAGTTTGTATGAGCAATCAAGTGCCATAATGCCCTATCGTTACCATCTCGGGGCTTTGTATTTTGGCTCATACAAGCAATCATGATCCCTAAGGCCCTACCATTACCCAATCATAAGTCATTATTTGTCCAGTAACAATCCCATCCAAACCTCAACTGATCTAATCTTTCGAAGACTAAGCTATGTTCAAAACTAGTATTTTTCAACTCATTAGAAACCAAGGCCAAGAGAACCAACCAATCTGAGATGTTTCTATTGAATCAATTATTTGTGATAAGTCAACCTATGATGAATCACCTATTGACCATGTACCAATTATCGAGGAATCTCAGATTGATGAGCCAGTCTTTGTCAAGTCACTTCTTAATGATTATAACTGCTTTTGAATAAATCATTACCTCGACCATGTGCTCATTTTTTAAGAGCCTTATATTGACAAGTCAGTCTCTAAGGAGTTGTCTCTTGACCTATTTCCCATCTTAGAGGAGTCTCACTTTGACAAACCAATCCTTGTGGAGCCCATTATGCCATCACAAGTCGTTACATATCTAATACTAAATATTCAACAGGACATCATTATAATAGAGTACCTGTCAAATGAAGAACCAGAGTTAGATTCAGATTTTATTTTTGAATTGACATTATATTTAGCATCAAAATCAAAATCAACCTCAATCTCAACATTAGATTCAGAGTCTGTTGAGTCAAAATCAGATTCAAAAGAAGAATATATTCATAATTGTTACAACATTGGTTATGCATGCTTTATAGATCAATTTGAATACATTTGTGATCCTTCTACAGTTTTTGAGGATAAGTACTTCAGATTTGACACAAGTTATCATAGTATCTTCTATGAAGATTATGCAACCTCTCCCCATTATATTACTATTCCACAGGCCATTACCATCAACCAAAATAGCCATATCATTGACATTCCATCTCCCATAAGTGTCGATTAGGATCAACAAAATCACACTTTGTTAAACTGTATCCATGGTGATATAGTGGTTGAAAAAGAGCAAGGAGGCCAAGATAACATTCATGTAGCAGAACACTCTCCTAGTGAAACCTTTTCAAAAGTGTTAGGGGATAATCAAAGTCAAAACTTAGTATCTTCTAGTGAAACTTTTTCGAAAGCATTAGAAGATAATCAAAGTCAAAAGTCCACATTCTTTAATGAAACCTTCTCGAAGGCGCTATGGGATAATCAAGACAACTTCATTGGTGAAAACCTCTTTGAGGCACCAATAGATGAGCATAAAAGTTATTCACTACTTGATGAAGACAAAATCAAAGATCAAATTAAAATACTATCTACAACCTAATCAGATGGTAGTTACTCTAAAGATCAAACAACAAAAAAATCAGGTGGTCTTATCGAGAGAACAAGTCTTTAGCCCCACCACAACCAAAGTTATGTTGAAACCAGTATCAACAACATTACGTGTGACTGAAAGTCATGATCTTTATTTGTTTCCCCACCATTCCACATTCCATTATCATCTGCCATTCCATTTCACAAAAAAAACCTACCATCATTATTTGTCCTTGTTTACCATCCATGGCCACACTTTCCTTTGCAGAGGCTACAAAGATACCTTGTCTCGATGTTTGAAAGAATCAAAATCTATGACCAACGAAGAACACAAAAGCATTCTTAACAACCTAATTTATAGGCTATTTTTGATAGAGTAGCTATTCAGATGAAGTGTGGGCTAGCAATTAACATGATCAAGTATTCTATTTATATCATTTTTTGATTAGGACATGCATCTCCTCATCAGTAAAAATAATAGAATCAAAAACTATACCCAAGCCAAAAATATATATCATAGCATTTCACATTGTCATGCCATTACCGTTGTTACATATCCATTTTCCATTAACAACTATTTATGCTATTCACTCCATCACTTGGGGGTAACGTTATTACCATTTTATCCAATCTATCCAACCAATCATTATCTTTAGCAAGACCATACCATCCTATGATTCCATTCCTATCTAGACCAAAGACTATTTTTACTCGTCCTATCCAATCCTATTTTAATCTTGGTTACTTTGGTTCTTCTTGCATTTTTTTTAATAAAATTCCAATCAAGTTTCAATAATCAATCTGATTCATATTTATAATGATAGTCTATGAAAGTAGTGTGACAGTTGATTTGGCAAGATATCTTTAATCCTATCAAGCTTGTTTATGTGAGCCTAGTTATAACTATCTATGGGCAAATCAGTGTTTCACTAGTCTTGATACTAATTATAACCGCCTATGAACAAATTAGTATCACTGACCTATGCTGTTGTAACCACCTATGGGCAAACTAGGGGAAACACTTGTTTATCATGCATTGCTGCATAACCTTGCCATTATTATTTTCATTTGACTAGTCATTTGTCAGATTTGAGAACTTGTTGGGACCTAGTTGGTTTTTCCCCACCTTTTGTGTGGATGGAATCACTATGACTTGAGGTCATTTCGAGACTATGTGGATCATGTTCAATTCATATTGAAGTCACCTCAGTCCCCATTTCCATATGCTCTCATCATTTTATGACCAACCTAATCCAAACGTTCTCATCATTTTGCGAGCAACCTAAGCTAAATGCTCTTGCCATTTTATGAGAAAGTATCTTGTCATTCTCTAACAAATTAAGATACTTCAAAATTCTAAAAACATTCATAATATTTCAAAATTCAAAAATATTTTTCCTATCTAAGCCTAGTTAGTTATCCTTGATCTGCCTTACTGGGGTATTGTCATTGTTACGATGCTTTCTTTTGCTTTTGTTTTTAGGATTTCTATTTATTTGTTTATTTTAAGTTGGTTGTTTTTTTGTTTGTTTGTTTGTTTATTCACTTGTCTGTTTATCTACTTTAAGCATTGTTACCTCGACTCAGTCTATATGTGTTTGTTGGGTGATTCCTTGAGCATATTATTCTTGAGTCCATCCATATTCATATGCCAACAATATCATCATGGTTTTTATCATTGGTGCATTATTTTTGAGTGTTTATTGGATCGGGAGTTAGTCTTTACGCATATTTTGGGATAATCTTCATAATGTTCTATCATGAAGCCTATTATCACAGGTTATAACAAAAATTAGTTTCAAGAAGGTCTACAATCAATGGAGCCATAGAAGTTTCTCCTTGCTACCTTGGAAAATCCTTCCATCCCACTCTTGATCAATATAACTCATTTGACCATTATCATTGTATCATTGTTAATCAGGATGAGCATCTCTTCATTGATAGGTACAACTAAATCTTTCTAATGATCAATCTTATTCATATATCCATCTCTTTCATCACTTTGTACTCGCTCATCTTTAATCTGTATTCTATGTTATATCCTTGAGTTATGCTTGTTAATCATCCCTAACTGGAGCACCATCAATTTTAGTTAATCCAAGTCTGCTTAATGATTATAACCACTTATGGGCAATCATTATTTTGACTTTAATCCTTGATTATAACTACCTTTAGGAAAATTTGCATCATTTTTACATCAATACATGCAAGCATTTTTTTGTTTGGATTAATCTCAACCATGGGTTAATTCCACCTTTCTTCTTGTCTCTTTTTGAGGGACTGTCCATCAACATATGTGATGACCACTCCCTCGAGGGGGCATCATCATAGGCTTCCCAAAATCATTTAGAGATTTGTTCTTTAATCATCATCTTCTTGTTGGTAATAGGTCATTTCTCATTATTTGAGAAGATATTGTTTTGTCTATGATTTGCAACATCTTCCTAAATAGAGACAAACTGTAGACACCTAAATCTGGCCACTGATAACCTCCAATCAAGGTTTTAGCCAATTTCTACTTAAACTACACAATTTGACCTAAAAACACTAAAACATGCTAAATAATGTGAAATTGACATATTCAAGTGCCAATTTTGGCCAGGGTATCCCTAAATGGGGCAATACAATTTATGGGTCAGCTCACTTTGATCAGTTTATTTTGAGTCAAAATGCCAATTTTGCACCTAAGTGCTATAGATTGCTCTTTTCTATCAAATCTCTTGCACAAGTCATGCGCCTTCATTATTTTTTATTGGTAACATTTTAAATAGGATAACGGATCCAACATATCTAACAGTAACTTCTAACTCCAATCTAGTCAAATTTTAAACTAATAATAAGGTATTTTGATCAATTTGAGTAATTTGTGCACAAAGTGTTTAATCATGCTTAACAGTTAATTAACTCAAATTAAGGTCTAATTAAGAATTCCATAGAAATTTGTTGAATACTTATTTTTATAAATGAATATTGAATATATGCATCATCAAGTGACCTCATTTCTTGGAAAGACATCCCTACGCCATAAATATCAAGATTGATGCCCTCCATGCCTCATTAATGCCTTCCATGATGCCATCCATGCCTTATCAATGTCTTCTATGATGTCTTTCATGCCTCTTAATTGCCCCTTCTTCCAATGTCATGATGAGTATAATTATAAACTTAATTCTAAAAATTGAATTAATTCTCAACCACATATCTCAATCTTGAGATGGATGGTTTAGGTTGATTCTAAACATTCTTCAATATCTATAGATAGAAAAGCTATGAACATCATTTCTAAGCTATTTTGGTGCAAAGTTATAATGTACAAATATCTTCAAAAAGCCATTAAAATTAGTGTTATCATGCCAAATTGATTTCAAGTCAAGCTAAGCTAGAGCCATAAATGTGCCAAGAAGAGATGGAGGTAACCAAGCTTCCATTGCCAAGGACTTCATGAGCACAAGCTGAGAAAGCCACTACAACAAGTATTTCAGAGCATCCAAGGGAGGTAAAAAAAGTTTTCTTTTGCATTTTAGTTGTGTGTTTTATTCATGTTGGTTAACTAGGCTCTCCCTAGTGTCTAAGCCTAGAGATGTTAAGCTAGTTAGTGCGTTTCTTTCATTTTATTATCATTTTGGAACTAACACCATACTAACCATCCTCTCTTGAGTCAAATCCTTAGATCACAAAATATGCACTTAAATCTAGATAAAGGTGGAATCTCTTCTTTGGCTAGGGAGGAATAATCTATAAATAAGATATACACTAGAAAATAGATTTGTTAGATGGATGGTTGAGTGGATTTCCTAGCATGAGCTAGATCTAAGAAGCGTAATACTTGTTAGGAGGCTGTCAATCCACTATTATGACAATTAAGTTAAAAATGATAAGAAGAAATGATACTTGCATTCAATAATAGAAAGGTAAATATATGCAAGAAATAAAAATATAAATTGCTCGTTAATAGAAAATGATCAAATTTTATGCTAAGACATTGGGGTCAGGTCCAGAAAATCAAAAAAGGCCTTATGGTAAGAGGGAAACATAGAAAGAAAGATTTGATTTGGGGTAAAGGGGTGAAAACAACTTGCTAGAAATGTGTGTCATAGTGACCATCGACGATTGGGTGAACCGTTGATGGTTGGGGGAATCATCGATGGTTGGGTCTGACCATCAGCGATTGGGTGACCTTCGACGATTGGTTCTGACCATCGACAATTGGGTGACCGTTAGTGGTTACCTATGTCAATCTAGAAATGATCAAAATAGAAAGTGCTAGTTGAGAAATTAAGCAAGCAATGGTTTGGTTATGAGGCTAGAAGGTGGAAATAAGGTATTGGTAACTTTGATAAGGCAGAAAGATTAGAAATAGGATAGATTAAATCAAATAAGCATAAGATACTTGAAACTTGGTAAAGGAATTCTAGAGTAATTTAGCTAGAGTGATGGTATTTTGGGCCTTCGAATATGATTCTGACAGAGCTTCAAGTCACCAATGATACTTCTTGCTAAAAGGACTTTGTATACCTACAAGAGAGATTGAATGCAAAATACTTGATTGTCTATCCCTTTTCACTTCCTCCTCTTCTCCTTTTATAAGCAAAAGTTACTAAGTGAAACACAGGAAGTTACTAGATTGATAGAGGATAAAGTTACCTATTCTCATAGCTTTAAAAGATTTTTTTAAAGGCAAGTTTTCATTCAGGGAGTTGTTGATCTTACACCTAGCTAGCCATGATTTAAAGTTTTAAAGCAAGTTTGGGGTCCTGACCGTCGACAATCAAGCCAACCATCGACGGTTAGGCTGATTTTTCTATGGTTGAGAGACTAGAAGAACATTAGAGAAAGATGGGTGAATTAAATGATGAATTAGGTTGGGTTTTGATAGGGTCAAGCGGAAAAAAGAGTCAAGTGGACTAGGTAGACTACTAAACGAGGGTCCCGAAAGCAGTGTGACATCAAAAACTATTGTGTGCAATTTTTAGGTGTCTACACTATCAAGCAATTATGAACTAATGAGTCTCCAATGATTATAGAGAGGTAAAAGGGAGAAGGTTTATCTACTTTCTCTATTTTAGTTGGCTACCTATCATTAGGCTTCAATGCATTTTCCAAAATTTCCCCTCTTTCACTAGGTTGCCTAGGTGTTGCATTGAGCTTAGAGAGTTCATTTTGTAGCAAATCTCTTTATCTAGGAATGGACAATGTATACCACATTAGGATATTTACATGGACCTTTTTCATCTTTTCAACAATGTTCATAAGAAATATGCCAACCTTATCATACCCTTTAGTAGTCACAAAACTACCAATACCTTATGTTACTTGATGCATATGAAAAGATTTAGCATTCTAAAATCTATCATTTACCTGAGTAATAAGGGTTGTATTTAACACACCTGCTCCTTGGGATGTTGGAGAGTTCATAGTTGGACCACTATTTGTCCCTTGTACCTATTCAACCACTCTTTTTTTTGACCTTGTGTTTGAAGTTATAGGATTTGAGTTTATGTTTAAGTTTCCTTGATAATTGACTGCACATAAATCATCTTGAAAGTAGTTCACCAAGGTATCTTTTGATTAAGCATTCTCTCCATTAATTACTTCTCCAATATGCATCTCTTCTTGAGTCATAGTAGGCATTGTTCCCCATTATGCCATATAAGCTTTGTTAAATGTCTCAATTTCATAGATGGATGAGTCATAAGGTTGATCCCATGGAAGCTGCTCTCCATTATATTTCACAAGGTTATTTTGGATAGGCCCGAGAGATTTTAAAGTAAAAGGGGCATTTTGATTTTTACCATTGAATGGTTTTACTTGAGTTATTTTCCCTTGACTGGCCTTGAAAAGAAGGTCTAAGAGCTTGATAAGACTAATAGGGCTAATATGTTTGATAAGAACCTTGAAAAGACCTCCATTTATATTGTTGTTGTTACCTCTTGAGATTTTGGTTCTCTTCTCTAAGAGCCTTTATCAGATATGCATCATTTGATTTACTTGGCTAATTAGAGGCAGCTTGAATATGCTTGGGTGTGGGGATGGGAGCAACAATGGGCATAAGAGTTTTCACATCAAGAAATAAAGGCATAATGGGTATAGGAGGGTTCTTCCCAGCCTATATAAGGCAATTCTCATCCCTTATAGCAGTCTCATAGGCATTAGGTAGTGTATCCCCTCCTATAGATTGAATCATCATGGATATGTTACTATTGAAGGCCTTAAGATAATAGAGAAAAACATGATGTATAGTAGGATTTACAAATTTTGGGATCCTATCCCATTTTTTTCTGAAATCTTGTATTAAAGTCTTGTTTGGCTTCTTGAGGTGCTCTCTTTATCGTAGTTACTTTCTTAGTCAAAGACAAGTGGTCATATTTGTCTTCAAATATCCTCCTTAAAGAGTCACCCAATTGATCTCATGTAGTGATAGAATTAAGGGACAAAGTACCATACCCATCAAGGGCCTTCCCCTTGAAGGAAACAACCAAAAACCTGATAGAAATATTCTCTTCAGTGATAGTAATGTTTCTTATGTGTTCAATAGGAGTATTGGTAGATTCTCTTATGTAATGAAGCACACTTTTGAGGGCTAACATAGGAATGTCATCATATTGAGCAAGTGCTAGATAACTATGGCCATTGGAGGTAATAAAGGGCAATTGCTTTGGTGTTGTAATCTTGAAAATTGGACCCAACAAGAGTCTCCTTATAGGTATATGAGTAGCAAAAGATTTCTTTGGATATGGATGAGTGTTAGAAAACCTCTTTGATCTAATTGAATAGTAAGGCATCTCTAAAAATTCAAAAGGAATGCCTTTAGTAGAAAATCATGTTCTTATCTTAGGCATGAAATTAAGGAACTAGTTTGAAACTAAGAGCCAATAATTGTTGGAGTCACTAGATACGGCATGAAGGAAGATCTTACAACTTCAGATTTGTCAAGATCAACATCCATGTTAGACAAATTTTTAGATTATGAGGTCCTACTAGGCATGCCAAAAAAATTACCACCCAAATTTGTACCCTAAGGAGGGTTACTCAAGCCTCCTCGAATTTGGAATAACATTGAAACACCTCATATGTTATGGGTAACAATTATAAGAGGTGAATTTCTAGATTATGCACTAGCTCCCTTGTACAACACCTAAAACCGATCACTAACCTACTTGATTTGAAGGAAAAGGGATATAATGAGATTAAACACTACTCTAATAGAGGTGATGCACCAAGATAAACTCCATAACTTACTTGAACTTACACTATGAAAATCAACTACAATTTTGATCTCAAAATCCAAGGTTATTCTAACAATAGTGTTTCAATATGAAGGTAGGATGTAATATATCCTTCAAGATGGATGACTAATAGGCCTGATAATGGGCACTAATAATCTTAATTACACTTAAAATCACACAAATCATCCAGCAACACATCATATGACTTGCTAGAAAGTAGATTTTTCACACAAAGCATGGAAGAGATAAATGAATGCAAGGAAGGAGACTATCACTTGTCATCCAATCAATAAGACTAATTCATACATTTAATGTAAGACTTCAAAAAACCAAAACCAGTTTGAATATTTATTACAAAAGAAAATCAATGTTCAATCCAATATGGCTTCACCATACCAATCTATGTATTTCTTACAAATGTTAAAAGGCAGCATATATATATATATATATATATATAGAGAGAGAGAGAGAGAGAGAAGGAGGTACATTGGAGAGAGCCAAGGATAAATTTAAATCTTCACAAGATAGTTACAAGATGAAAAGGAGTTAGAGTTAATTACAATATTCATCTTGGCATGTGATGATCTCCTCTTGTGATTACTTCTTCAAAGTGGCACAAGAGACCATTTGCTTTTCTTATTATACAATCATCTCTAAAATTGCCTCTAATAGCTCATCAATGTTGATTGAGACCTTGATACACCTTGAATACCTCAATAAACCCCTTATGACCTCCTTGCACCGTGCATTAGTTTTGATACATCTTATGATGACATTTTAGTGGCAATCATCACACAACTCCTTAGGTGTCTTGAAGCCCACTAGTTCTACTACACCTCTCCTTGATTGAGAGATTAAAAACTTAACTTCATATTCATGAGTATAGTCTCTCTCCATGGAAATATTATCTCAATCATAACAGACCAAAATTAACTCATTTGGATCCATCAAACACTCACCAATACCTCATTTTTTAGTTTAAGCTCTCAGTAGCCTTCAATTACTTGTAGCCCTGAAAACATGCAAATATCCTTGTGTGGAGTAATGTACGTATGATATTGAAAAAATAATGGTATTTAAGAGTACCCAGTATTTCCTTACAACTCCATACCAAATTTCATGACCCAACTCTGAGTGGCAGTATACTTGTTCCCCTGATCTCTCTCTCGAAATAGACCTCTAGGCCTAGAAACTAAGTTTTGGATCAAATTGACTCCCACATGTGTGAAACCTCTAATAAGTGTTTGATTCAATTTCCATAGCCTATGAACATGATCCATGTTAAATTTTATCTTCTGAGACCTTGTGTAAATAGGTAAACCATGAAATGGAAAAAAACCTAGACTTTCACAAGCCCTTTTCACACTGCCTTCAATAATCAGACCTGTAGGAGGACTTTTAGAGTTACATGTATGTAATTTTAGACTTTAAGAGGTATAAAACATCTCAATCCATCCTCCCCAATGGTTTGAATCTATCCATGAGGTTAATAACATTGTTTTGAGCTCAACTCCTTACAAAAACATAGCATTTATTGGGTCCATATAGGTGCAAGTACAAATAAGTGTCATGGTGAGGACCAACTTGGAGTGATCAATGATATTCAAGTAGTTTCAAGATCAATAAAACCCATTTTAGGCACTTTGGAATCCAATCTCCCTCATTGGGTTCCTATTAGGGTTTTAGGAGGGTTTAAAGTAGTTCAAGTTCTTAACAATTATTCATAAACCCTAGGGCCTTAACTCCTGAGCCAATGCCACAAAATTCAAGTTCATAAGTGTCCTCAAATACCCCTAGGTTATCAAGTTCCCATGCAATTTTACCATAAATATCTAATCTTGAGAAGGTGTTCTTCGGGTCTTTGTTATGCCATTGGAGAGTGGTCTGTAGTCTTGACCATTGTTCATAAAGGTCAGGGACAAAAACCAACAACTAATGCCAAAATATTCAAGTATAAATACCCCTTCATTATACTTTAAAAACCACTACACCCCATGCACAAGGTCAAGGTCACACTAAGGAATAAAAAACTTGGTCTTGAACTATAGTCATATACTTAGAAGAGATTGAGAAGGTCTCATAGGACAAATCATCACTTTATTTGTTTTCCTCTGCCTATGTATTCCCTTCTAGGATATATTCCACCATTATACACACCTCAATGTCCTTAGGTTCTCATATTACACTCAACAAGGCATTATTTTCATGATTGTGTATCTGGTATCATGTTTACTAGGCCTAAACAGACCTATCAACATTGAAACCATTTTTATTGACCCTGGATATCATGTAGGGTTATGCTAACATCATAGAATCACTCCTAAATGATTTACCTCTTTCCACATACCTCTTCTCTCTCAAACTAAGTAGGCACTTCTCACTCTAGGCAGATAGGCATGTAGTACTTAGTTGTGTGTTTGTAGGGTTCAAGTGAATTTGTTTTGCTCATCATCTATGTCCTCTTTTTAGGTCTTTTTTATCCTCTAGTGACCTCTTGCACATTTTATATCTCTCTAAACCCCATTCCACTATTATACATTGCATCCTCTTCTCAAGTTTGAAAACCAACTTGAGTTACTCAAGTAATCCTATAGGTGATCATTTGGTGTCTTGACTGCAATTTTGGATTTTAGGATATCAATGCAAATCATTGAGTAAAATAATGACATTTGTTACAGTATTGAGGACTTAGTTATCTTCTTTTGAAACTCTAAAACCTTAAATACTTCACAAGCTCATAATCATACATTTCTCTCTTCTTGCATTTGTTCATGGCATGGTTGTAGGTGATAGCTGAGAGTCTTTTGAGTGTTAAGATTTAAATTTGTCCTTATTTAACTATATCATTGACATATTGATACACATTCAACTTTGAATTTTTCAAACTTATTAGCAGTTTCCTTTGTTTGACCATACATATATACTCATTTTGATTTGCATGTAGGTGCCATTAGAGTTATTGAGCATTAGGACTTGAAAAAACCCTCCTCCATTGGTCTTGGACCTCTTAAAATATAGTAAAAATGCACTAACTTCATGATTTAGGCCTTCAAACCAAACTTTGATGCACATTTCAACCAATTTTCCATAAAATACAGACCTACAAGTCTGCAGACCTATAGGTCTACATTTTTTCATGCCTTTAGCCTTGTATGATATTTGGATTGATCCTTTAAACCTAAGATCATTTCCTCATTGCTCCCTTACCTCTCTTGTGAGGTCATGATTTTCATATCACTCTTAATAATGCAAGACAAGACCTTTTTACTCCATCTTTGCAGGCAACTTCATAACATAGTCTTCAAGCTAAGAACATGAATGCCACTTGGAGGTCTTATATGGAATGACCAGTCCTATTGGAAAGTCTTGGATGATATGAGAGGATTATGAAAACATTTACATACCTTGTGTTGGGTGAATATTTTGTCAATTAGCAGTCTGATTGAGCAAAATAGGTCCTATCATCCACAACAAAGGAGATTGGTCGGCCTAGTGTGCAGGTTTACCACATCAAAGGTGGACAAATATCTCCTCTCATCAAGGGGAGGTCCCCTATAAGTATGAAGGTGCTATATATATATATATATATATATATATATATATATATATATATATATATATATATATATATATATATATATATATATATAAGCATAAAATAACACTCAGGGGTAGGATATACCATCCATCTCTCTTCTTTCAGAGATGATGTTCACAAACAAAAGAGAAAATCCTAGTAAAAAGACAGAAGGCACTTCTCTTCTTTTATAAGTGTTCTTACAGGGGATAGCAGGAGTTCTTTCAGGTAGGATAAGTAACTGATAATAGAGTACAGAGTAACCAGCAATCTAAGATGTAGCACAAAGTCCCCACCTTGACTGCCCAAGAGTGAGATACAAAGAACAATGGGGGCACAAAGTCGTCCCAAGGTCCTTTACACAGAAACAGAAAATAAACACACACTGAAGACAACTATGACAGCACAAAGTCTGAAAGTAGCTGGCTTCAAGACACCTTCCTTATAACTTCCACTAGCTCTGCTTGTTAAATTGCATAAACAAGAATACATTTAAGAAATAGACATAAGAATAATATCCTAGAATGATACAAGCTATAACAGCACAAAGTTTGAAAGTAACTTGCTTTCTGATTTAAACAAAGAAATATGATAAACAATCTGAGCTCAAAGTCTCAGTGATGCCTTTCAATTTGGGCAGAGTTTTGCTTCTGGTAACAAAAAGATCTCTTTTAGAATGATACAAGAGATTACAATATATAGCAGCCAAAAAAGACTTGGTGCTTTGTTCCATAGAATGGCCCATGTTGTGCATTCAATGCCTTGAATGCATTTCTAGGTTTGTCAAAGGACTGCATTGAAAATAGGGTGGTTGTCTTAACTATGGCGTGTCATTTCATCCCATATGTATTTTCCTAGGTATGAACTGTCTAGTATGTCCCCTCTGACGTCTGCGTAGTTGTCCATTTTATCTTTACTCCAAAAGAGACCAACAGGCCGTGCCTTCAATGTTTGCAAGCTCAAAAATCTACTTTGCAGATTGTTCCAACTACCAAAATAACTTCTATTTAGAAATTTTCCTCTTTGTCTCTTCCTACTGCGATTTGAGCTATCGAGCTATCTTTTCGGTCAGTCGCTTGGTTCTTTTAAGTTCTGCGCTTTATTTGAAATTCAACGAATATTCTCTTACTTTAAATTTGATGTCCACGGGGCTGTCAATGGTCGCTAGCCACTTGAACCATGTTGAACCTTAAACCTTTGAACCCGCTAAAAGTACATTGGTTCATTGGTTCATCGGTTCATTATGTCTCTTTTGTTCCATCGCTCCCTGGTTCAATCACTTTCTCGCTCCTTGGTTGAACCATCCGTTGAACCGCCTGTTTGATGCTTCTTTCCTTGACTGAGGCCGCCTTTGAACCTTTGAACCCATGAACCATTGAACTTTGAACTCTTTCGGTTCAAGGTTCAATCGGTTCATTGGTTCATCCTTTGTCTGCCTCTTCCTTGTTCTTTCTGAGCTCTTTGATCTTCATCAGACTGGTTGAACCTTTGAACCTGTGAATTCGTTGAACCTTTTGGTTCAAGGTTTAACGGTTCAATTGGTTCATTCTTTTTATTTGGCTAAGTCATTTTGATCTTTTTGAACCAAACACGTTGAACCATTTGGTCATTGAACCTGTTGAACCATTGGACCCGTTGAACCTTTGAACCAAAGTGGTTCAATGGTTCAACGGTTCATCAATGGTTCAAGCCTTCTTCTCTTTGATAAGTGTTTTGAAGCAGTTGAACCTTGAAGCAGTTGAACTTTGAACTTTGACAAATGCGCTTAACTCTTGCTGATGACGTTGAACCTTGAACCCATTGAACCCTTGAACGTTTTTGGTTCAAGGTTCAACAGTTCAATGGTTCAATGGTTCAATCTTTGCTTAGAAGCTTGCCGATGGACATTTTGGTTAAACCTTGTCATTGAACAAACCTTGAAATCACCTAAGTGTTGAGAGCTTGCTTCTTTCCTACAGAGTCCGTAGAAATCAACCTGCGAAGCTCGTAGAACTTGGCCTGCAGAGTCCGTAGATTTTCTTCCTGCAGAGTCCGTAGATTCAAGCCTGTAGAGTCCGTAGATTTCTGGAAAAGCTTTGAAAAATGAAGAACTTGAATGCTCAGAATAATTTTTGAAAAGGGAAGAGAGGATTTTGGTCTGTTGAACCAAAATAGTTCATATGTTGTCCCAAAAATGAGTGATAGTTTTAGGGGACAACACCTTGTATATACTAGAACCCTGTAGAATCTTTCAAAAATTCAAGTGTAGACTTGTGATAAATCTCTCATGGAGGATCCTTTTGAAATACCTGATGTTCACATGTTCCAACTTGTTGGAAACGAAAATGGAATGATTTGCATATCCATACAGACCTACTACAACACTCATCATTCTCTAATGAGCTCCAAACTACATGAAATTGGTGTAAAACCTAAACCTATGGGATTTACTAGGGGATTTTGACTATCTATATTGTTAGTGATGATTCATACAACTTATCCCCTTAAACCCTAAAATCTTTTCATGAATCATAAGCCCATGATGGGTACTTATTTTGACTAGGATTATTTGTCCCAAATCCTATGTATGTTCATGAAACAAGCATCAACTTATAGCCTTCTTGAGCTTGTGAAGAGATCGACTAGGCTTCAGACTATTTTTCTACATCTTTTGACCTCTCAACACTTGTGTAAGCTCATTTTATATGTGGTGAAGTTGAAAAGACACTTTTATACACATTTACACCTGAAGATGGATCATCTTGGTCATACAAGGAACTTAAAACTACTTTCTTTTACATGATTATCTCTCTTTGGACATTGTACTACAAATTTATCTAATTTTGACCATTATTTGACCATCTCCTAACATAATGCACATTATAACCTTTATTTAAGTGTTTGTCCTTGAGAAGAGTATGTATAATTCCTCATATTTGGCTTAAAATGTGACTTAAAAGCCTTGGGGTGCATCACAAACATGGTAGAAGATTAATACATGACTATATGACCTTCAATGTATGCCAATAAACAATAAAGTGACTCATCACAATGATCTAACCTTGAACACTCATGAGTAATTATTGATATTTTTGTCCCAAAAATATCATTACATCCAGAACCCTAGGGGAGACCCCCTTTATTTTTTAGGGAAGACCCTTAATCCTCCATCCATCTTTCCCTTACCTCATAGAATTTGGGACTCTAGATGCAATTTGCACTAGTACAAATTGCTTCACAAGTTCTAGGTCCCATGAGGCACCAAACCCCAAAAGCCATAGAATCTAGAACTCAACATGCACTTTGCATGTTCTGGAACGTGCAAAATGCATGGCAGGCTCTGAATCTTGCCATGCACCCATCCAACAGAATCCATAACTTGATATGCACATTGCATATTTTCACAATGTGCAAAGTGCATGACGGGCTCCAGATCCCAACGACCAAGGAATCCACCCATGAAAAGTGGCCCTGCTTGGAGTAGGTCCAACCTCTGCTAGTTTGTCTAGGCCTTTTCTCGTGGGAGGTGGGGCCTAAAGTGCACAATGCATGTTTTCATAATGTGCAAAGTGCACGCTAAGCTCCACTCCCCACTAAACCATTAATCCATCTACGGAGAGTGGACCTACACCAAGCAAGTTCAACTTCTACCAAACCTATCAAACCTTTCCATGGGAAGCAGAGATTGAAGTGCACATTGCACATTTTCATAATGTGCAAAGTGCACGACGAACCCCACCGGGATCCTGTTGATCCATTTCCAACCGTGGAGAGTCGACCTAGCTCAAGCAGGTCCAACTTCCACCACAAATTGCCATCACTCATATTAATATGGGTATTTCCTATATAAAGCTAGGGTGATTTGCAAAGGTTTATCATTTGTTATCTTTATAAACACATTTTGGAGCTCCAGTCTGCCATCCTCACCATTTTTGACCTTGATCCACGAGCAAATGTACGCCAAGCCATGCCACTTTCACCCATCAAATGGTATTCTTCTTGTGTTTTATCCCTTTAAGTCTCCGTCTTTGAGAGTTTTTTCCATTAATTGCAAAGTTTTTTTTTCCAGTTCTATAGTTTCCTTCAAGGTCTGGTTTTATAACAATTAGTAGGTCATTTTTGAGTGAGTTTGTGTGCCTGGTGTAGTGCTTAGTTTTCTAGGGACTAAATAGTACGTCTAGGGCATCCTAGGGTTTCAAACTAAATATTTTCAAGAATCTCCCAAAATCTTCCTCTATTTTTCATCCAGGGATTTCACATTCAAAATCAAGCCCTTTTTAGAAGCCAAAACAAATATTCCTAAAGCATATTCTTCCATTTTAAAAAGAGAACCTTCCCTCCAAGATAATTTCCCTCCTAGCATCCCTATGGACACTAGACTTGTTCCAAACACCTTTGAAATGTCCCACCTCCACTAGAGATTCTTAAGTCATAAACATCACAGACATTGGACATGCTCCGAACACCTCCAAGTTCCACTGGAAGGAACAAGTGCTTCATACACCTGCAGTTTTTGCCAACTTCCATAGTTGGCTTCTTAGAGAATTTTTTTATAATCTCCACGCCTCCCAAAGAGATGAAGTTCAAATTTAAGGGCCCTAAAGCAACTTCTTATTTGGAATCCAACCTCACAGAAATTAGTGATATATATTTAGGTAATATTGACCTAGGAGGCTTATGGGCTAGAATAGTGGAAAAATTCAAAAATGATTAGATGCAGAGTATTTAGGACTCTGGACTTCCACAAGATGTATCCTTTCCCCTAACTGTTCAAATTCCTAAATTAATCCTAACAATGGCCCAACACTATGACCCCAACATGAGGCAAGTATATAACGATAAGGGAGAAAAGATTCTAGATATTGACTCTAACTATATCAACTTAGTGTTTGCCATTCCTGAATTTGAAATTTATCTGGATATACCTCCCCAAACATCTACACAGTTCTATGAGAAGAATAAATACGGATGCCAAAAGATGATCAACAAACAATGGATCAAGACCCCTAAGCATTCTTCCACCAGGTTTCCCAAGACAATGTATAGGTCTAATTTTATAGAGGAGGTGGGAGATGTTATAACATTATTGCATAGAGTCACCAACAGTGCTAATGCCTAGAGCTACGAATAGTGGATGTACCAGTATATCTGGACCATCCAAGAGAATAAGCAATATATACATTGGGTACAATTAATCAGTGATTCTCTTCATCAGTAGTTGTTGGAGGATCAAACCTCAAATAAGTTTTACATGACATCATATGTTATTTATATTTTGGCTAAGGGGAGATTATTCCCAAGTCTCAAAATTGTTCCTGATGAAATAACAAGAGTGTATAACTACTACCCTGACCTCACCCTTCAGGGTAGTAATTAGTAGTTTATAAGAGTTAATGATGTTTTCATCTACAACATCATCACCATGTTCAATCAATAACTTAGGAGGGAGAGGTTCTCAATAGAAGCAAAAGAATAAATCACTAAATGGGGATCATTCTTCATACAATTCCTTACGTATTCCTATATTAGGGCAGCAGGCTTCAGTGGATGTCCCTACACTCTTCTTCGATATGCAAGTGACAAATAGGCATTGTTGGAGTTAGTACTGTAGCTAGTTTAAACCCATAAGATCCTCTCAGATAGACACAAGACAGGGATTAATTTCCCTATCTCTATTGGTTGTTATACATGCCAAACTCTTCTTAAGGCCAGAGGTGCAAAGGCAGAGATGAGCCAAGTAACATTGAGAACCCTAGAGTCTAGGCTATATTTTGACCCATATAGGAAAATCACTCATGCATTAGAGTTGGCATCATATGAACATGTGCCAAACTATGAAGATTATTGGGAGGATTGTGATGATGAAGAGATGGTCAGTATGAGGGACTACTCAAGAATGTCACTACAACAAATAAAGGATTACGATCTGGCACCAATCCCAAATGTCTTGGAAGATGATGTTTCCATAGTTTATCCACTATACGTCACCCAGGTCACTGTAAGACCCCTACCACCGATTAGGCAGCCAATTCCCAAATCATTTTCTCTATTTGATAGGACATCCCCCATTATCAATAGAACTATTATCAGGTTATGGAGTGAAAATATAAAGAGAAAGCATAGGAGTTTAAGAATTTTTTGTGAAATTGAAATTAAAGGGTATTATACCAACAATGGAGGGCCCTAGTGAATCATCAGTGGGACCTAAACAAAAAAAGAAGAGGAAAACAAAGACTAAGGCTAGAAAAGGAGAATCAAGCAAAGAAGGAGAAGATTCACATGAACCCATTGATCTTTCAGTCGAAGAGATATCACCAGCAGCATAGAGATCTATTGTTTTAGATCATATATCACTGGCTCCTATTTCCATTATCCCCCTTCTCATACTCTTATAGTACAATAGGCTTCAAAAATTCCACCAGCTGCCTCTTCTCCCCAAGCACCTCAAGTTTTTATTGCATCACAAGTTTTAGCTCCTCTCCCTCCACTCATCCCCACTTTATCTACCACTCCACCCACCTTGATAAGCCAAGTGAAAATAACACAAACAAGTCTAGAGAGGACTTAGGGTCCCCCTACAGTGGGAGTCCAAGATTCTACTTCACTTTACCTTCCTCCCACTTCTCCTTCCCCATTTGATCCACTCCCACTTTCTATTCCATTCACAATTCCTTCCATTTCCTCACCATTAATCCCCAACACCACTCAACAGTACATTGCCTCAGAGTTAGTCATCTTGACTACCATCTCATAGGACACTTCAACCTATGGAGTGAGTATTATTCCCTCTTCCTCTCACCTCACCAACCCTGAGCAGTCCCACATACCTAATTGACACATTCAGTGCCTTGGTTTCCACCCTTCCACTAGTTCCTAAATTCATGATTCCTGGTTCCATTGCTTCCACTTCCCCCATTTCTACTACTTCATCCATACCATCAGTAGAACTTGGAACAATTCAAACACTTGGTTCAGCAATGGGTTTGAAAACTATTGGTGAGAATAAGCCTTTACAGACACCTCCTAAGCAGTCAATATTATCATCTTCTTAAGAGGCCCCCTTAGCCACAATATCAGTTAGTGAAACTACATTAGCTACAAATTATTTGGTAATTGTACTAGATACATAGAAGGCTACCCCTAGTTGGTTAGCCTAATCAATGAGCAAAAATAGAAAAACAATGATTGATTCCAACACTTTAGACTTCGGCATGACCAAAGTCAAGAAGAAGTCAAAACCTATTCCCAGGACCCTCTCAAGAACATTTAGTGATGACAAGGGAGAGAGATATGTTGAGATTGTAGTTCCCCCACCAGACAAATCAAAAGAAGATCTTGTGGCAGTGGATTATCAGGTCTCTCACATACACCTTGGTCGACAAATAATAGAAGGTCTCAAGCATGAGGTGCACTTGGGCATCAACTCTCTCTTCCAAAGAATTGACCATGAAAAATCCACCAAGGATGAACTTAAAAGGAAAGTTGATTAGTTGACTAAAGCACTTAAATAATTCATAAATATCGATGAAACATCACAACAACCATAGGCAGTGCAGCCAATTAGTCCAGATCAAGCTATAATTGATTTCGTACAAGAGATTGCTCACATGGGAAGGCATACAAAATAATGGTCTAAGGAACTGATTACAAGAGGCAACAGGGCCCTCGCAATGATGATAGAACATTACGGTATCATCATAGAGATAAAGAAAATTTTAAAATCATAGATCAATAGATATGAAGGAGAGGTTCAAACTTTGAACATGTATTACCCCAATTTGGCAGCCATAAATTCAATTGATATGAATACCCTCACTGTTAAGAATATATTGAAGAATGTTGTTGAGCACAAGGAATTACACAGGGCTGCCCAATTTCAGATAAAGATATTAATCGAGTCTACTAAGTGAGACAAGGAGGCTCATGATCAAGATATTGATGTAGTATATGAGATTGATAGCATGATGAATTTAATGTCATGTCTACCAATGGATGATGCCAAAAATCTCTTACAGGTAAAATAGGTCCAAGAACATTTTAAGGCAATAGTTGAGGAGTCTGCAAAAGACATAGTCTTTGCCTTAAGTTCAATTCACAGGTTTATCAAATATGAGAAGGCAATTGATCAAATGAGAGCCAAAATGTAGGGTATAAGGACTTTCAGAAAAGAGTTATTTGATGTGCAGGCAGATTGTGTAGCCTCTAACATTTATTCTTATGGGCCAAATGAAGAGCGAATACAGGAAATTTTCAGGACTTTGATACATACTCAAAGACACTGCGAGCAAAAAATGACAAGAAAGTTAAAGATATTCTAAAGATTGATTAATTTTTCCTCTCTTTCGAATATTTTCAAATGTTGCTATCATGTGTATTTTCATTTTGGAGACATTATAATTTGTAATTGCAAATGCAGTTGTGTGTTTTTTATAACATTTTTACAGAAAGAGAAAAACATACTTTTCACTTTATATCTTTTAAATGTGGAAGTTTCAAAAAGCAAGTTGCAAATTGCACTTTCTATTTTAATTAATGTGAAATGAAAAAGGTGTAAAGTTATAAAACACAAATTGTATGGTCCCTTTTTGGTAAAAGTGATAAAGGCTTAGATGTTGAAAAAGTCTCAATTTAGTTTTGCATGCTAGGGTTTGCATGAAGAGAGGTCTGAAAATTTATTTTCAATGTTATATTTTATTTGGAAAAGCCAAAATTTCTTTTGGCCGCCGCTTCTTGCATGGAGAGTTATTTTCAGCCATCATCCAAGGAGCCTTGCATGAAGATCTCTAGCTATGCCAGGATCACCTCCAGATTCATGCCCCACTCATGCATGCATCACAATCACTCCCACGAGTCCAAAATGCCATAAATAGAGTAACTCATCCCCCTTTGCATGAGTCGTTCTAGTTTGTATGATTTCCTTCTATTGGGTGTTAACATTTTGACAACTACATGTCTTCCAAATCATATTTTGTATAAATATGGGTAGTCTCTGTGGCCTAATGGTATCTTGTTGATGTTAATGATATTTTTATGCATTTTTAATATATTTGCTACAAGCTATAGCCTTTAGAGAGAAATAAAGTTGAAGTTTTTGCCTTTCTTGTCTTTGGAATCTATGTTGTGCAAGTTAACTAATTCTTTGTGGAAGTTCTATCTTTTATTTCAGTCTCAAAAAAATTCATCTGTGGTATTTTACCCTCTTGATAATATTATTTGAAATAAAGATCATTTTCCCTTTGCTAAAGAATAGCTAAAATACTACCTCGATTTGCAAATTTGCATAAGTCTATGCTTAAAATAAACTCAGTCTATTTTTATGCTCTATTGTGTTTTCTAAGCAAGCATATAGATCCACTATATAAATTTGGTGCAATCACCGTACTTTTAGTTTTTTTACAATTTCAATTTCTTTAACCCTTTTCCCATCAAATCCCTAGTTTAGGATACAAGAGCACTAAAGAGAAAATTCCTAAAAAGATGATATTTTATCAATTTGCATCAGATTGTAGTGAAATGAAGGCGCCCTTCTCTAGAGATTAACCTCAAATTTCCAAGGTCCCACAGCTTTGGAGGTTTTTCCATTATTTCATTCGGCACTTGCACAACAAGCCACAAAATTAAGACATGTGCAATCCTATGTAATAACAGTTTTTGGCATGCCCAATGGGACCCAAACATTAAACAAAGATCAGTGTTATTCTCATCAATAGTTATATGAGTTTCATGCAAATATCAAAGCACCTGATGACTCCACTGGCTTATGGACTCATGACTTCAAGGTGATGTATGTCAAACAAATAAACAAGATCATCTACAAAAAGTAAGAGGGCTAATTTTTTAGAATTGTCATTTCCATTAAAAAAAAGAACAAAATCAATCACCCCTCAACCTAAGGTATCCTAAAATTTTATTTCCATCCCCTTTAGTCACTGTGATCAACTCTATATCCCCCACAATGGCTAGAAATCAGAATTTTGTAGCTTTTAATATAGGTAGTTCGCTCATTTTGGCCCAACATATGATATACCAGTCTCAACCTTAAAAATTTTGCCATATTTTAATGATGAAACTTATACCACTACTTTAGAACATATACAATACATTGCTAACCTTTGTTCAATCCATAATGTGGTCAAAGACAATGTTGCAATCAAGCTCCTAGTTTCTTATTTTAAGGGGAAAGCTTTACAAAGGTATAGAGGTCTCCCTCCTGCCTCAATCTAAGTTTGGGATGAGTTAGGTAATGCAATGTGCTCCCACTTTGAGGATAAGTGTGATCACCTTTCCTTGGTCGAACAGTTGACTACTATTCAACGAGCACCTTATGAACAAATGACTGACTTAAATTACCGCTTCCAAAAGACCTGGAACAAAATTTTGATCTTGGTTAAACCCACTGTAAATAATGCCTTCTTATATTACCCAAAATCCTTTAATAGTGATATAGTTGTGATGGTTCAATAAATGGGTGGTATCACACTTCCTGCAGCTTACGATATTATAATAAAGGCTGAGAATTATTTGATCCAAGTCGGGAAAATTGCACCATAGCCACTAATGTCTCTATTTCTAGAAATAACCCCTACTCCCCCACCTACCCTTGCTCCAATCCCCATCGTGAGTAAGGCACTTGCTTTAACTCCTGCACCTATGGATGAATTTTATGAGGTGAAATCATTATTAAAGAGTTTTGGAAATGAGTTATTGGTGATGAAAAGGCAACAAGCCCAAAACTATAAACCTTTTCAGCCATCTAACCCTGCATATAAAGGGAATATGCAATCCTACTAAGGGGATAGGCAACCATATCAAGGCAATAACCAATAGAAAAGACAGAATGCATAGCTGAGACCTCCAAAACTTGTCCATTACCAGCACTTGGACCTTCCAAAGCTATTGTCCCTGTTCAAAAGAATTTGGCTCAAGAATATGAGCAGTGATATCCATGCAATCAACCCCATAATTAGAATACTTGTCCCAATGGTGTTATCAGTCAAGCCCTGATGGTGCAAGGTATAACAAGTATGTTATTGGGGATCAACCAACAATGGATTACACTTGTGAAAACAATAAACGCGGAAATAAATCAGATAGATAAGTAACTGGAATGATAAATAGCACAGAACAAGAGATACAAGAAAACACCCTGAAAACTTATATTAAAACTCTTTACAAAAGGAATACAATTGAAGAAACTTCTTTCTTCCACACCTCTCTCAGATGCACACAAGATCTCTCACTAGATCTCTATTCCTTAAGAGCTCTCTCTCTCAAGTACAATCAATTCCAACAACCTGGATTGATACAATTTCTGTACTGTCCTTCAAACATTCACAATGTTCTACTCATACAATTCAACTCTCTAAGCTAAGAAGATCTTTCCTACATATAGAATTAGGAAACTTGAGCATGCACTTACAACAAACAGTTAAGCCTCTTGAACAAGGGCTCTAAAAATAATCTTGCCAATAATAGAAACGCAAACTTAAGACTAAGACTCAAACTCATCATGCAAACACTCGCTTTTGTCCTCGGAAATAGCATTCTGGACACACAGGTAACGGACGCCGGTTCCTGCCAGTCTGCATGTGACCGTCGTCGGCCGATCCTCTGCCGACGCCAGCGTTCCTCTAACTGCTACTGACCGACGTCGGTCGCTCTTGACCAACGCTGGTGACTGTGTAAACCCGAAACTGTTTAGTATGCTCTTTGGTGAAGCTTTTAGCTCCACACACCCTAACAATCTCCCACTTGGAGATAAACAGCTGCACCAGTACCTGTACAGCAACATCTTCTAGCTCCTCCATCTTCAACTCAATCATGAAGACCAATAGAAGTTGAATGAAGATTCAACTTCTCCTTTATAACCGGCTTGGTTAACATATCAGCAAGATTCCTATCTGTATGGATCTTCTCCAGCTTCAACTCACCATCTTCCAATACCTGTCGTATGAAGTGGTACCTTAGCTGTATATGCTTGGTTCTTGAATGAAAGGCTGAGTTCTTAGCCAAATGGATTGCACTCTGACTGTCACTATATAATCTGCAACTCCCATGCTCCCTTCCAAGCTCTTCCATGAACCGTGTCATCCATATCATCTCCTTGCTAGCTTCTATGACTGTAATGTACTCTGCTTCTGTAGTTGACAAGGCAACAACCTTCTGCAACTTAGATATCCAGCTAACCGCCGTTCCACCTACAGTGAAAACATAACCTGCGGTGCTCCTCCTGCCATCCAAATCACCTGCCATATCTGAATCTACATAACCATGTAGAGAAGTATCTGAACCTCCATAGCACAAGTGCCTACTGCTAGTTCTTCTTAGATATCTAAGGATCCACTGAACTGCTTTCCAATGTTCCTTACCTGGATTGGCCATATACTTACTTACTACTCCCACTGCTTGGGCAATATTCGGTCTAGTACACACCATTGCATACATCAAACTCCCTACCGCGGAAGAATATGGAACCTTACTCATGTACTCTACCTCATCATGTGAATTAGGACATTGTTCTTTACTCAACTTAAAATGTCCAGCCAAAGGTGTGCTTGCCGGTTTAGCATCCTGCATATTGAACCATTTCAACACTTTGTCCACATAATCCTCTTGAGACAATATCAATCTGTGATTTTTTCTGTCTCTCTTAATGCTCATGCAAAGGATTTTCTTTGCTGCTCTCAAATCCTTCATAGTAAACGTTTGAGCAAATTTCACCTTAAGCTTATAGATATCCTGCATGTGAGATCCTGCAACCAGCATATCGTCTACATACAACAATAAAATAATATATCTACCATTATCAAATCTCTTAAAATATACACAATGGTCAGATTGACACCTACTGTAGCCATGCTCAGTCATAAACCTGTCAAATTTCAAATACCATTGCCTAGGAGCTTGCTTGAGGCCATACAAGCTTTTCTTCAATCTGCACACTAACTTCTCTTTACCCTTGACCTCAAATCCTTATGGCTGTTCCATGTATATTTCCTCATCCAAATCTCCATGAAGAAACGTTGTCTTAACATCTAGCTGCTCAAGATGCAAATCCTCAAAAGCAACCAAAGAAAATACAACCCTTATAAAAGTCATCTTAACAACAGGAGAAAAAATCTCACCAAAGTCAATACCTGGGTTTTGTGCAAATCTTTTCACTACCAATCTGGCCTTATATCTCATCTGTCCATCCTCACCTTCTTTCAACCTGTAGGTCCATCTGTTCTTCAGTGTTCTCTTACCAGCTGGCAACTCAACCAAATCCCATGTTTGGTTCTCTCTTAAGGACTCCATCTCCTCAACCATGCCACGCTTCCACTTACTCTTGGACTCCACCTGTAATGCTTCTTCAAAACTCTCTGGTTCTCCACCATCAGTTAGCAATAAATATTATAAAGAAGGAGAATATCTAATTGGAGGCTTACTTACCCTTTCTGACCTCCTGATGGGTGTCTTGGACTCGCTCTCAACATGCTATCCACCCAAATTTTTTGACAGTGACCGACCTCGGCCACCTGTAGACCTGTTACTAGCCGACGTCGGTTCTTCCTGGCCGACGTCGGTGCCTGTTCTGCCGACGTCGATTCTTAACCTGTCGACATCGGTCTCTGTGTTTTCCTATAAGTGATTATTTATTTTTTTCGCGAGCTCATTTTGGACCATCACTTTGTCCAATTCTCCATTGCTCTGCCCAGATTGATTCAACTTTCTTATCTGATCACTATACATCACTCTTTCATTGAAAACAACATCACGGCTCCTAATTACCTTGTTAGTTCCTAGATTCCAAAATTTGAAACCAAAATCATCTGAGCCATAGCCAATAAACGTGCACCTCATAGACTTAGCATCAAGCTTCTTTCTATTTTCTTTATCTACGTGCACAAAGGCTTCACAACCAAAAACTTTGAGATATGAGAGATCTACCTTTTTACCTGTCCATGCCTCTTATGGAATTCCACCATCCAGAGCTGTAGAGGGTCCTCTGTTAATCAGGTACACTGCAGTGTCAACAGCTTCTGCCTAAAACTCTAAGGGCAACCCAGCATGCAATCTCATACATCTTGCACGCTCCATGATTGTTCTGTTCATCCTTTCAGCAATACCATTCTGCTGAGGTGTCCTTGGAACCGTCTTTTGCTTACGGATTCCATGTGTGTAACAATACCAGTTAAACTTAAGACTGAAGAACTCACTGCCATTATCAGATCTCAAGCACTTCAATCTTCTGCCTGTTTTATTCTCAACCATAGCTTTTCAAATCTTAAAAGTCTCAAAAACATCAGATTTCTTTTTAATACAGTAGATCCATACCTTTCTTGTAGCATCATCTATGAACGTAACATAGTACCGTGATCCTCTAATAGAGGCTACCTGAGCCGATCTCCACACGTCTGTGTGAACAAGCTGCAACTTATGTCTTTTCTTAGTAGACCCAGTCTTGAGAAAACTAACCCGTTTCTATTTTCTAAATACACAATGCTCACAAAATTCTAGATCCATACTTTTCAAATCTGAAAGCATACCTTTAGACTTAAGAATTGACATCCCCTTCTCACTCATGTGGCCAAGCCTTGAGTGCCACAATTTAGCATCCACATCTGAAGTAGATAATATAGAAAGAGATTTGTTAGTAACACAATTACACAAATAGAGAGTACCTTCTCTCTTACCTCTGGCCATAACAAGTGCACCCTTGGTCACCTTCCAAGATTTTGCTGTGAGAGTTACTGTACAACCCTCATCCCCTAGTTTTCCTGCAGAAATCAAATTTCTCTTCAAGCTAAGAACATGCATCACATCTCTCAACACCCATGTGTTGCCATTCTACATCTTCAGCTGCACTTTACCTTTGTCAATAATCTTACAAGGCTCATCATCCCCTAAGTACACTATTCCAAAATCTCTAAGGATATAGTCACTGAAATATTCTCTGTTAGGGGTAGCATGAAAAGATGCACCAGAATCTAATACCCAAGATTCTATATTATTATGCAAAGAGAAAATTAGAGCATCTTGTGCAATACCTGCAACCTTTGCCTCTTCCTTTCTTTCGTGCTGATTGTCCTCCTTAGGCTTTGACCAGCAATCTCTGCTTATGTGCCCCAACTTTTCACAGTTCCAGCATTGTGGCCTTCTGCCATTTCTGAATTTGGATCTGCCTCTTCCCTTAGACTTAGATCTTGATCTCCTCTTGCTCCTTTCTTTTTGCCTTCCCCTGCTCTCGAGATTTAAAGTGTTCCCAGATGTCTCCTCTGTGTTTTTCTTGTGAATTTTCTCATTCAAGATAACACTAACAACATCCTCTACTTTTAAAATATTTGAAGCAGATGCAGTATTAGAAACTGCCATTACCAAGCCATGCCAGCTTTCAGGCAAAGAACATAATATTAAAAGAGTTTTTATTTCATCATCAAATACAATATTGACTGAACTTAACTGATTAACAATTCCATGGAAATCATTCAGGTGATTAGATACAGATCCACCTTTTTGCATATGCAAATTAAATAACTGCTTCATAAGATATACCTTATTAGAAGCTGAGGGTTTTTCATACAAATTTGCTAACGTAGTCATTAACTCTACCGTAGTTTTTGCCTGTGACAAATTAGATATCACAGTGGATGCTAGACTCAGTCTTATAGACCCCAAAGCCTTTATGTCAAGAACTTCCCATTCTTCATCCTCCATGTCCTTGGGCTTCTTTGCAATCCCACCTAACGGTAAGTAAAGATCTTTCTGATACAGATAGTCCTCTATCTGCATTCTCCAATGTTGATAGTTCTTGCCATTAAACTTTTTCATTTTCAATTTACTTTCTTCTGCCATTGCTTCTCCCACTCAAACAGAAATCCTTGCAGAAACCCCTATGAGCAACCTGTAATCCAAACACACTACACAGATCTGAACCACCTGTTAGTGAACCTGAGCTCTGATACCACTTGTTGGGGATCAACCAACAATGGATTACATTTGTGAAAACAATAAACGCGGAAATAAATCAGATAGATAAGTAACTGGAATGATAAATAGCACAGAACAAAAAATACAAGAAAACACCCTGAAAACTTGTATTAAAACTCTTTACAAAAGGAATACAATTGAAGAAACTTCTTTCTTCCACACCTCTCTCAGATGCACACAAGATCTCTCACTAGATCTCTATTCCTTAAGATCTCTCTCTCTCAAGTACAATCAATTCCAACAACCTGGATTGATACAACTTCTGTACTATCCTTCAAACATTCACAATGTTCTACTCATACAATTCAACTCTCTAAGCTAAGAAGATCTTTCCTACATATAGAATTAGGAAACTTGAGCATGCACTTACAACAAACAGTTAAGCCTCTTGAACAAGGGCTCTAAAAATAATCTTGCCAATAATAGAAACGTGAACTTAAGACTAAGACTCAAACTCATCATGCAAACACTCGCTTCTGTGCTCGAAAATAGCATTCTGGACACACAAAAAATATCATAGCTTTTTTGCTTGAGTCCACACACCCTAACAATGCAAGAGCAATAGGAAGGATTTACTTCCAAACAAGCAAAAACACAAGAACCTGCTCAAAGCAAAGTAACTCTTCTAAATTGGTAGGAGGATGATTTTAGTGGAACAGTCCAAGATGAAGCATTTCTTAATAGTGGAGGCCCTATAGTAGCTTATACATGCTCTAAGAAAAGAGCAATAGATGTTGATCAGCTCCTTAGAGTGGACTAGGGTTAAAATTTCAAGGCAACAACAGAACCAAGAAAGACTAACACAGTACAAGGCCACCCTTCGTACCTACCAATCAATTCAAAGCAAAGGTGTCCACTCCAAATCTTGTAAAGGAGGACATAGTCCCTACAAAAGTATCAACAAAGGTTGGTAATATCCCTTTTAGCATTGTTGATCAAATTGTTGACACAGTGGATTGCACTCAGGGCAGGACGCCTAGCTCCTACCTTCCACACGTCAAAATGAAAACTTCCCTCTCACCTATGGGACTGGCGAAGCTGGAGGGGAGAGTCTCTAGATAAGGGCTAGCTCCCTTTGATGCATCTGAGTTATTCCAATAAGTGTTAATATATATATATATATATATATATATATATATATATATATATATATATAATGGGGGGATGAAAAGGGAGAAAGATTACAGGCAAACAAAACCTACTCTAAAAGGGGTGATGCACCAAATGATTCGGCCTACTCACACTCACACTCTAAACCATACAAACACATACGTACACTTTAATTGGTAAAAAGACCAATCTGCAGGAAGCTTAACAGGGAGGCTTTAATGAAACACAGAAAAAAGGACTCACCATAGGTGCTGTAGAAAAGCACACTATGTAGTAACCTCCTTCTATCTCTGCGCTTCAGGTACATTTCTTCTTGTCACCTACAGGGTGGCGCCTTATAGATACCAGATGCGTTGGTGTCAACCCTATGAAAGCATTAGGAAGCAATGACTAAACACAAAACTAACACACAGACACACTCAGAAGTATGTAACCAGAATAGAGGTAAAAATGCATTTTATTGATTCCAGGTGGAAATTGCCAGGGCTTCGCCTTACAATGTGAAAGATATCTTCTCCCAAATGACAAGTCTATAATATATAGAGAAAGAAAAGAGGCATTTTGGCACCCTTTTACAAATGACCCATGTGCCTTCCGATCATTGAGAAGAGCAAGCCGCTTAAACATCATATGAGAAATTATGGGCCACGCCATTTGTCTGCAAACATGACCGCTCCTTCAAGGCGATTACGTGGCTTGTCTGCTCATTAATGCAAAATGAAGAAATCGGGTTGCGCCATTAGCCGTTTACGCCTCTTGATGATCAATTTGTAGACACTGTATTATCAGCTGGAGTAACTGCTTGAGTCGACACCTTCTTTCACCACTTGGACTGCTTTGTCCGTTTCTGCACTTGGTCCATCTTCTATCTTTAAGCCTTTGAATTCCTTCGAGTTTGCGCTTAAGTTTTCGAAGATCAACAGCTAGTTCACTTCCACAAATTTTACGTTCTCGGGTCCGTCGTCCTTCTTGACAATTTATTCGTGTCTTTCCCGCTTGCCTTGGCTATTTTTCATTGATTCCAATAAGTGACATATGGCGTGTTCCATTGCTGAAACAGGGAGGCCACGTGGCAGCGTCCTCTAAATTTATAGAAGCTTCAAACACCTTTTGAGAGTTATGCGGAAGAGGATGTGTGGCGGCTTTCACTAACTTTAGCAGTTCGTCGGGGCCCACCACAGTGCTCGTGGGACAAAAGGGAGAGACGACGGGTGTTGACACTTGTTGGCTTCCACCGAGATTTGCAAGGGATACATGGCGCGTTCCACTTCTTTTAGAGAAAACATGTCAAAGCCTTCCGTGGTTGCCACTTGGCGCTTTCCGCACTCTAGCTCTTTTGGCCCCCGGGGGCTACCTTTTGGCGGTCGTTGGCTCCTTTTCAAATTTCTTCAAACTTTTTGTTCAAAGGTATTCCTTTGGACAAAAAGTCTGAAGAAATTCTTTTCCTTGCCTTGGTCTTTCTATGCATTTTGAATTCCTTTGGCTGCCTTCAAAGTGCCCTTCTGAATTCCTTCGAACTTTTTGTCCGAAGATATTCCTTCGAACAAAAAGTCCAAAGGAATTATGCCTTTGCTTTAAACAAATTCTGAAAGAACCTACCTTTGCGGCTTTCTCTTTGTGGCCTCTTCGAAAGTGTTCCTTACCCTCCGAAAAGGCTATTGAACACAAAACTTCCCTCCGCAAGGGCACTTGTCCTTCGGGAGGCTTGAACTTTTGATTGAACCGCTCCTTTGAACCAACCATTGAACCAATTGATTGAACCAGTTCAATGGTTCAAATGGTTGTTGAACCAAGGCATGAGCCAAGCGTTGAACCAAGCTCATTGAACCGTCCGATTGAACCAAGCTTTGAACCATTTGATGAACCGACTGAGTAACCGAAACATTGAACCAAGCCGACGAACCGAAGCATTTGAACTTTGCCGATGAACTTTGCGTTGTTGAACCTCAGCCGTTGAACCATTTGATTAAACCAATGTGATGAACCAAAGCATTAAACCAAAATGTTGAACCGATTCAATGGTTCAACGGTTCAAAGATGCTAACTCTTGGAAAGATTATGTCGTTGAACCACTCTTCCAACCTTAAGAAAAAGTGTCTTTGAACCATTTTAGCTCTCTTTCCTTATGAATTTCTTCAGACAAGAGTCCGAAGAAGCTTTGTAAAACCTTGCACTCTCTGAACTGGTTCTCTTGCTAAAAGACTACACCTACAGAGTCTGTAGAAAACTTCACTGTTGAGTCCATAGAAATCCAAGCTCTGTAGAGTCCATAGAAATGGACCTGCAGAGTCCATAGAAAACCTGCAAAGTCTATAGAAATTTGCAAGACTCGTGCAAAATCAAAAGTACTGGCTCAGAACAGCATGAAAAAAAGGGAGGGAGCGATTTTTTTGGCCTGTTGGACCAAAAATGGTCAACAAAAATGAAGAAAACTAATTTAAACGTCACTATGTGGGAAGCATTATCTATACCAACACAAAGGGACTTACTATAGGAAGCCTTGAAGAATCTCTAAATAATAAAGAAGGCTCCAACCACCTACATATGTAGTAAGTTTATGTCAACTTCAAACTAACAATAAAATAGGCAAACATGGTAAGCCTCCTCCCTTTTACCTTTCATTTATAATATGGACGCATCTGGTACACAATTGCATGGTGGATTCAGGGGCTAGTAGTTCAATGATGACGAAGAAAATAGTTGGTGCTCTGGGGATAAAATACACCCCTGTTAATAAAGGAGTAGTGCAACTAGATGGGACTATTGTCCAAATAGTAGGAATCATAAAAGGACTGGATCTCACTATTCATGCTTAGCCTAGCCTTTCAATTACTCAGGGCATTTCAGTCATGGACCCCCCTCCCTACTTTGCCATTTGTCTATCAAGATATTTCACTACAAAAATGGGAGGATATCTATCTACAAATTGGTCTCATATGCTACTTAGAATGAGATATGGAACTAGAGTAACAATAAGAGTTGAGCCAATCGTGAAAGACCATATCAAGCCATATAATCCTACTCCTCCAGTAGAGATGAACTGTATGTTGTAAGATCAAGAGGAGGAAGAGGTGGATCAAAAGAATTCAACACCTATATAAGAAATCCCAGACACTCACTTGGATGAGTGGGGATCAGCCCTATAATTTGACCCTTATGACTATGTGCAAGAAACAGGGTTAGGGATGTATTGCATTCATGAGCAAGATGTAATTATCCTAAACCAAACCAACTGAGGATCTACAAGGGATGTGATAGTTATATTTTGATGGCTCGAGAAGTAGAAATGGTGCAGGTGTGGGAGTTGTATTAATATCTATGCAGAGAGTAAACTACTATTCATTTAGACTTCAATTCAATTTCACTAATAATGTAGCAGAATACAAAGCCTTGATTCGAGGCCTCCAATTATCCACGGATAGAGGAATCAAGCTCTTATAGGTATTTAGGAATAGTGAACTCATCGTTCACCAGGGTAGATCAAAGAGTGTGACAAAAAATAATTTGTTAAGGTATTACAAACATAGGATTCGGGACCTGTTGGAGGATTTCACCACCCTGAATATTCAAGTAGTACCAAGATCATAGAATAAAGATGTGAACTGCATGGCCTTGGTTGTGTCTCAGTATAATCTACCAGTTGAAATGGTGAGTGAAAACAACTAGCATGTAAGGCTGATTGTAAGGTCTTATATCCTCGATGACATAATTAACTGGAAAGTCTTTGATAGTGATAAGTAGATCATAAATTTTTTGAGAGAAGAGGCTAAGTTTTTAAAAAGAAATCAACCAAGGTTGCAAGACCAATATGGTGATCTGATTATATAGCTGAAATTGAACAAGTTGCATATGGGTCTCATTACAATGGAGAATATATTTAACTCAGATGACCAACTAAAAAGTGAGAAGAAGAACATTACCTTCAATGAAGAAGATTGCAAGCCCGTCACTATCTCAGAAGGCAAGTCACTTAAGATAGGCAAGGTATGCAATATTTCAGATAAGCATGATTTTGTTTAATTATGTTGAGAGTTTGATGATAATTTTGCCTGGAGTTATCATGATTTAAGAGGATTTGATGCAAGGATCCAAATACAAAACTCGTCAGGTAGAAATAGAGGCCCATCAATCCAAAGATTGAACCCTTGATGAAAAATGAACTCTCTAAGTTGATAGAGGGTAATATAATATTTATGATCAAACACTCATCTTGGGTAGCAAATATGGTCCCTATCAAAAAGAAGAATGGTTAAATCCGTCTATGCATGGATTTTAGAGACCTGAACAAAGCATCATTGAAAGATCATTATCCTCTTCCCCTTATGGAACAAATTTTACAGATATTATCAAGACCTGAGAGATTTTCTCTTCTGAATAGTTATTTGGGTTACAACCAAATCTTGGTATAAGAATCAGACCAATTTAAGATTGCCTTCACCACCAAATGGGGCACGTACATGTACAGGAAGATGCCATTAGGTCTCACAAACACAGAGGCAACTTTTCAAAGAGCCATAGATATGGAATTCAAAGGTTTGATAAATGATATAATCTTAGTATATCTAGATGATATCATAGTCTATTCAAAGCATGTTGGTGCACATCTCGATCACCTAAGAAAGATTTTTGAAAGATGTAGAGAATTTGGCATTTATCTTAATCCAAAGTAGTGCATGTTTGCAATACACGAAGGCAAGTTACTGGGACATATAATGTCCAAATAAAGTCTTGAAATAGACCCTAAATGAGTTAGAGCCATATCTGCATTAGCATTGCTGAGTCATAAAAAAGGGTTACAAATCTTTCTAAGGAAGATTGACTTCGTGAGGAGATTTTTACCGAATTTCACCTCCTTGGCCAAACCCCTTACTGCAAATTTAAAGAAGGTAACTCTTTTCACCTAGACACAAGAGGGGAAAGAAAGCTTTGAGGCTATCAAACAAGTTATCTCCCAATCCCCCACCTTAGTTAACCTAAACTATGAAAAGGATTTTATCCTCTATGCGTTTGGAGGAGAGGGGAGTATCTCAACAATTTTGACTCAACACAATCAGGAAGGTTTGGAGTAGTTGATATCTTCATTTAGCCAATCTTTGAAAGGTTGTGAAGAGAATTATAGCTTCATAGAAAAACAAGTGTATGTGGTAACCAAAACACTCAATAAATTCAGGCATATGCTCTCCAACAACAAGGTAGATTAATAGTTAGTCACCAAAGTGTCAAAGAATTCTCCTGAGTAGGGAGATAAATGAAAAATGAGTAGGATGGATTACTATGGTCATGGAATATGACGTAGATATCATGATCATGAAGCTGGTAAAAGAGAAATGACTATGTGAGAAACTAGTTGTTGACATCAAAACTACTGAATTGGTTTCTAACGTAGTGTATGTTCAAAATATACCTCAGGCAGACAATCTACACTTTTTTAATAGCTAAATTCAAGACATGACCCATTTCCTACAGACTGGAAAATACCCCTATGACTTGTAACAGTCAAAGAAAAGGTATTTTCAACTCCAATCAAGTCCTTATGTCTTTATTGATGGAATTTTATTTCATAAGGATATGAATGGAGCCTTGTTAAGATGTATTGAGCATGAGTAAGTCCCTAAAGTGATCTAACAATTTCATGATGGAACGTTAGGAGGACATTTTAAGCAAGGACTACAGACATTAAGGTAATGAGAGGAGGTTACTATTGGCCTGAGTTATTTAAGGATACCCATCAGTGGGTAAGAAATTGTGAAAAGTGTGCTTACTTCACTAGTAAGTAAAGGCTAGTTGCACTTCCTCTCAAACCAATTCAAGCAGATCAATCATTTGCCCAATGGGGATTGGACTTCATCGGCATGATCAATCTATCATCAAGCACAGGTCACAAGTGGGTTCTCACAGCAACAGATTATTTCACATGATGGACTGAAGCAGTTGCTCTAAAAGATGCCACTGAAGCATCCATTTTGGATTTTATGGACAACATAGTTTCAAGGTTTGGTGTTCCCCACACCATCATATCTAATAACGCTAAGGCTTTTGTGGGCACTCAAGTCAGTGAATGGGCCATAAAGCATAATGTGTACTTAAGTACATCTTTGAATTATTACCCATAGAGTAATGGTCTAGTTGAGTCCACCAACAAGAATTTAATTAGAATTATTAAATGAACTATCCAAGATAACCAAAGAACATGGCATACAAAACTGAGATCAGCACTGTGGGCTGATAGAATTACACTGAAGAGAGTTGTTGGTAATTCCCCTTTTATGTTGGTGTATAGAAGGGAAGCCTGAGTGTCACTATCAATTTAACTACCCTCTTTAGAGCTCAATCCCTAGTTGGACCTAATTGACAATGATGAGATGACAGTGAGACTAGTTGAATTTATGAAGCTTGAGGAAATCAGGCATCAATCAATGAAAGTCTTGGAATCAAATCAGGAAAAAATCAAGAAGACTTTAGATAAAAAGGCAACTACAAGAATCTTCAGTGAAGGAGACATGGTCCTGAAGTGGGATGCAAATAAAGCAAAATTAGGCAGGAAAACCAAATTTGATGCAATATGGAGTGGTCCATATGTCATCACTCAATGCAAAGGGCATAATGCATTCTAGCTTGCCAAGCTTGATGGAAAAGAACTACCAATCCCAGTTAATGGGATATACCTCAAAATTTGATTTTGAGGTAAGGATTTGTTCCAAAAGTTTTAAAAAATTTTGTAAATAATAAGGTTAGATTGTGTTTTCAATAAGTGTTTCTGCATGAGTCTTAGTCTTTAGGAGTTGTTCTTTGGTTTGTTTTCCTATTTTATTATCTACTTTGTTTGTGTTTAGGGAATCCCATATTTTGCTTTCCTAGGTTATAGTTTTGTTAGATTAAGGTTGACTCCATGCCCAATGTCTTGAAAGGCTATTGGATTCAAATGATTAATAGGTAATCTCCCGTAGAGGTCATCAAAAATGTTGAGATTTTTGTCCCAAAAATATCATTACATCCAAAACCCTAAGGGAGACACCTTTTGTTTTTATGAAAAAACCTTAATCCTCCAAAATCCATCTTTCCCTTACCTCATGGAATCTAAGACTCTAGATGCAATTCGCACTAGTGCAAATTACTTCACAGGTTCTGGGTCCCACAAGGCACCAAACCCCAAAATCCATGAAATCTAGAACTCACCATGCACTTTGAATGTTCTTGAATGTGAAAAATGCATGGTGGGCTTCGGATCCCACCATGCACCCATCCGATGGAATTTGGAACTCGATATGCACATTGCACATTTTCATAACATGCAAAGTGCATGATGGGCTCTGGATCCTGTCGACCAAGGAACCCACTCACAAAAAGTGGACCTACTTGAAGCAGGTCCAACCTCCACCATTTCACCTAAGCCTTTTCCCATAGAAGGCACGGACTAAAGTGCACATTGCACATTTTTACAATGTACAAAGTGCACACTAAGCTCCACTCCCCACTAAACTGTTAGCCCATCTACAGAGAGTGGACCTGCTCCAAGCAGGTCCAACCTCTACCAAACCTATCAAACCTTTCCACAAGAAGTGGAGATTGAAGTACACATTTCATGTTTTCATAATGTGCAAAGTGCATGATGAACCCCACCTCCCATCGAGCAATTTCCAACAACAGAGAGTGGACTTGCTTCAAGCAGGTCCAACTTCCACCACCAGCCTCCATCACTCACATTTAATGCAATTTTTTCCTATATAAATCTAGGTCAATTTGCAAAGGATTATCATTTTTTATCTTGATAAACACATTTTGGAGCCCCAGTTTGCCATCCTCACCATTTTTGACCTCAAGCCATGAGTAAGCATATGCCAAGCCACATCACATGTGCCCATCAAATGATATTCCTCTTTTGTTTTATCCCTTTAAGTCTCCATCTTTGAGGGCTTTTTTGCATTACTTGCAGAGTTTTATTTCTAGTTCTAGGGTTTCCTTCAAGGTCTAGTTTTATATCAATTAGTAGGTTATTTTCGAGTGAGTTTATGTGTTTGGTATAGCGCTTAGTTTTCTAGGGACTAAATAGTACATCTAGGGCAACCTAGGATTTTGAACTAAATATTTTCAAAGAATCTCCCAAAAGTTTCCTCTGTTTTTGATCTAGGGATTTTTCATTCAAAATCAAGCCCTTTTCAAAAGCTAGAATGAATATTCCCAAAGCATATTCTTCCATTTTAAAAATAAAATATTCTCTCCAAGATTCTTTCCCTTCCAGTATCCCTACAGACACTAGACTTGTTCCAAGCACCTTTGACCTTCGTAGATTCCTTTAAGCACTACAGAATGTGGACGTGCCTTAAGCACCTCCCACTTCCATCAAAAACCCAACAACTTTCAAACACTGCAGAGAGTAGACCTGCCTCAAGCACATCCCACCTCCACTGGAGTTCTTGTCATAAACACCATGGGCATTGGATGTGCTCCAAACACCTCCAAGTTCCATTGGAAGGGATAAGTGCTTCATACACCTGCAGTTTTTGCCAACTTCCATAGTTACTCAAAGGATTTTTTTATAATCTCCATGCCTACCAAAGAGATGAAGTTAAAATCTAAGGGCCCTAAAGTAACTTATTTTTTGGAATCTAACCTCACAAAAATTAGTGATATAGATTTAGGTCATATTGACTTGGGAAACTTATGGGCTAGAAAAGGGGAAATTTTCAAAAATGACTGGATACAGAGTATTTATGACTCTGAACTTCCACAACCTGCAGCCTTTCCCCTAACTATTCAAAGTCATGAATTAATCCTAACAATGGCCCAACACTATGACCTTGATGGGAGGCAAGTATATAACAATAAGGGAAAAAATATTTTGGATCTGGACTCTGACTATATCAACTCAGTATTTTCCCTTCCTGAGTTTGAAAGTTTTTTGGATATAACTCCCCAAACATATGTACAGTTCTAAGGAGAATAAAGATGGATACCAAAATATGATCAAGACCCCTAAGCATTCTTCCATTAGGTTGCCCAAGACAATGTATAGGTTTGATTTTATAGAGGAGGTGGGAGATGTTATAACATTATTGCATAGAGTCACTGGTAGTCCTGATGCCCAGTGCTACGAATAGTAGATGTGCCATTATATCTGGATCATCCATGAGAATAAGAAATATATACATTGGGCACAATTAATTGGTGATTCTCTTCATCAATAGTTGTTGGAGGTTCAAACCTCAAATAAGATTTACATGACATCATATGTTGCTTATATTTTGGCTAAGGGGAGATTATTCCCAGGTTTTAATGTTGTTCCTGAGGAAATAACAAGAGTGTATAACTACTACCTTGACCTCACCCTTCAAGCTAGTAAACAATAGTTTAGAAGATTTAATGATGCTTTCATCTACAACATCATCACCATGTTCAATTAGGAACTTAGGAGGGAGAGGTTCTCAAGGGAATCAAAGGAAGAAATCACTAAATGGGGATCATTCTTCATACAATTCCCTACATACTCCTATATTAGGGCAACAGGGTTCAGCGGTTGTCCCTACACTCTTCCTCGGTACGTAAGTGACAAATGAGCATTGTTGGAGTTAGTGCAGAAGCTAGTGGAAACCCATAAGCTCCTCTCAGATAGACACAAGGTAGGGATTCATTTTCCAATCTCTATTGGCCGTTATACATGCCAAACTCTTCTAAAGGCTAGAGGTGCAGAGGTAGAGATGAGCCAAGTAATATTGAGGACCCTAGAGTCCAGTCCATATTTTGACCCATACGGTAAAATCACTCATGCATTAGAGTTGGAATCATATGAACATGTGCCATACTATGAATATTATTGAGAGGATTGTGATGACGAAGAGATGGTCAGAATGAGGGACTACTCAAGAATACCCCTGTAGCAAATAATGGATTACACTGGCACCAGTCCCTGATGACTTAGAAGATGATGTTTCCATAATGGATCCACTATACCTCACCCAGGTTATTATAAAACCCCTACCATCAATTAGGTGGTCAGTTCCTAAATCATTTTCTTTATTTGATAGGACATCCCCCATTATCAATAGAACTATTATCTAGTTAAGGAGTACAGGAGTGCAAATCTCAAGAGAAACCATAAGAGTTAAAGAAAAGCTCCTAAAATTGAAAGCAGAGGGTATTACACCAACAGTGGAGGGCCCTGGTCAATCATCAATGGGACTTCAACAAAAGAAAAAGAGGAAAACAAAGACTAAGGCCAAAAAAGGAGAATCAAGCAACGAAGGAGAGTCTACACATAAACCCATTGATCTTTCAATAAAAGTGATAGCACCAGTAGCACATGGATCTACTGCATTGGATCCTATATAACTGGCTCCTATTTCCATTGTCTGCCATTCTCTTACTTCTATAGTATAGGAGGCTTCAACACTTCCACCAACTCCCTCTTCTCCCCAAGCACCTCAGGTTTCTATTGCATCACAAGTTTCAGCTCCTCTCCCTCCACTCATCCCCACTTTATCTATCACTCTACCCACGTTGATAATCCAAGTGAAAACAACACAAACAAGTCTAGAGATCACTCAGGGTCCCCCTATAGTGGGAGTCTAAGTTTCTACTTCACTTTCCCTTCCTCCCACTTCTCCTTCCCCTTTCGATCCACTCCCACTTTCTATTTCATTCACAATTTCTTCCATTTTATCACAATTAATCCCCAACACCACTCAAGAGTACATTACTTCAGATTCAGTCATCTTGACTACCATCTTGCAAGCCACTTCAACCTCTAGAGTGAGTATTGTTCCCTCTTCCTCTCAACCCACCATTTTCACCTCACCAACCTTGAGCGACCCCACACACCTAATTGACACATTCATTGCCTTGGCTTCCATCCTTCTACTGGTTCCTAAATTCATGATTCCCGCTTTTGTTGCTTCCACTTACCCCATTTCTCTTACTTCATCCATACCATCAATGGAGCTTGGAGCAACTCAAACACTTGATGCAGCAATGGGTTTGCAAACTATTGGTGAGAATAAACCTTCGTAGACACCTCCTGATCAGTCAACAGTATCATCTTATCAAGAGGCCCCCTTGGCCACAATATTAGTTGGTGCAGCTACATCAGTTGCATATTCTTTGGAGACTATACCAGATACACAAAAGGCTACCCCTAGTTGCTTAGCCCAATCAGTGAGCAAAAAGAGGAAAACAATGATTGATCCTAGCATTTTGGACTTTGGCATGACCGAAGTCAAGAAGTCAAAACCTACTCCTAGGACCCTCTCAAGAACATTTAGTGATGACAAGGGAGAGAGATATGTTGAGATTTCAGTTCCGCTACTAGATAAATCAAAGAAAGATCTTGTGGTGATGAATTATTAGGTCTCACATACACCTTAGTCAGTAGACAAGAGAAGGGCTCAAGCTCGAGGTGTAGTCGGACATCAACTCTCTCTCTTCCATAGAATTGACCATGACAAAGCCACCAAGGATGAACTTAAAAGGAAAGTTGATCAGTTGACTGAAGCACTTAACCAATTCATAAATCTTGGTGAAACATCACAAAAACCACAGGCAGTGCAACCAATCAGTCTGGATCAAGCTACAATTGATTTGGTATGAGATATTGCTCACATGGAAAGGGATACAAAATAATGGTCTGAGGAACTAATTACAAAAGGCAACGGGCCCTCACAGTGATGATGAACATTATGGTATCATCATGGAGAGAAAGGAAATTTTAAAATCATAGATTAGTAGTTATGAAGGAGAGGCTCAAACTTTGAACATGTATTACCCCAAGTTGACAACCATAAATTAAATTGATATGAATACCCTCAATACTGAGAATTTATTGAAGAACATTGTTGAGAACGAAGAATTACACAGGGCTACCCAATTTCAGATAAAGATATTAATTGAGTCTGTTGAGCGAGCTAAGGAGGTTCATGATCAAGATATTGATGTACTATATGAGATTGATGGCATGATGAATTTAATGTCATGCCGACCAATGGATGATGCTAGTAATCTCTTACAGGGAGAACAAGTCCAAGAACATTTTAAGGCAATAGTTGAGAAGGAGTCTACAAAAGACACAGTCTTTGCCTTAAGTTCAATTCATAGGTTTATCAAATATGAGAAGGCAATTGATCATATGAGAACTGAAATACAGGGTATAAGGAATTTTAGAAGAGAGTTATTTGATGTACATGCAGACTACGCAGCCTCTAACATTTATTCTTACAGGGCAAATGAAGAGCAAATATAGGAAGTATTTAAGACCTTTGATACATACTCAAAGAAGCTATGAGCAGAAAATGACAAGAAAGTTGAATATATTATAAAGATTGATTAATTTTTCCTCTCTTTCGGATATTTTCAAATGTTGTTATCATCTGTATTTTCATTTTGGAGACATTGTAATTTGTAATTTCAATGTGCAACTGTGTATTTTTTATAACTCTTTTGGAGAAAGAGAAAGACAAATGCTTTTCACTTTATATCTTTTAAATGTGGAAGTTGCAAAAATCAAGTTACAAATTGCACTTTTATTTTAATTAATGTGAAATGAAAAAGGTGCAAAGTCATAAAACACATTGTATGATCCCTTTTTGGTAAATTTGATAAAGGCTTGGATGTTGAAAAAGTCTCACTTTAGTTTTGCATGCTAGGGTTTACATGAAGAGAAGTTTAATATTATCATTTATTTGGAAAAGCCAAAAGTTCTTTTGGGCGTCGTTTCTTGCATGGAGAGTTATTTTCAGCCATCATCCAAGGACCCTTGTATGAAGATCTCCAACTACACCAAGATCACCCCCGGATTCATGCCCCATTCATGCATGTAGCACAGTCACTCCCACCAATCCAAAATGACAAAAATAGAGGAACTCGCCCTCCTTGCATGAGGCATTCTAGTTTGCATGATTTCCTTTTGCTGGGTGTTAACGTTTTGACAACTACATGTCTTCCAAAACATATTTTGAATAAATATGGATAGTCTCCATGGCCCAATGGTATCTTTTTGTTGTTAGTGACATTTTTTTGCATTTTGAATGTATTTTCTTCAAGTTTAGCCTTTAGAGATAAATAAAGTTGAAGTTTTTGTCTTTCTTGTCTTTGGAATCTGTGTTGTACAAGTTATCTGATTCTTTGTGGAAGTTTTATCTTTTATTTCAGTCTCAAGAAAATTCATCTGTGGTATGTTACCCTCTTGATAATATTGTTTGAAATAAAGATCATTTTTCCTTTGTTGAAGAATAGCTAAAATACTACATCTGATTTCTAAATTTGCATAAGTTTGTGCTTAAAATAAACTTAGTCTATTCTTCTTCTCTATTGTGTTTTCTAAGCAAGCATCTAGATCCACTATACAAATTTGGTGCAATCACCATACTTTCAGTTTTTTACAATTCCAATTTCTTTAACTTTTTTCTCATCAAAGCCCTAGTTTAAGCTATAAGATCACTAAAGAGCAAAATTCCTAAAAGGATGATATTTTATCAATTTGCATCATATTTTAGTGAAAGAAATTTGGCCTTATCTGGAGATTAACCTCAAATTGCCAAGGTCCCATGGCTTTGGAGGTTTTTCCATTGTTTCATTAGGCACTTGCACAATAAGCTACAGAATTAAGACATATGCAATCATATGTGATAACAATAATCAACATTAGCTCATGAATAACCTTTGAAGACTATAAATGCATAAATAGAACAAAACCTTAATCAATGCTAAACAAGGATTAATTGACCACTTGAAGACCATTACAAGACATAGTGACCATCTAAAAGCTTGGATATCCCTATGAAAAATTTCAAACTATAGGGGTTGACCCTTTTGACTTGGGGCTCAAAATTGGTCAACAGTCACCATGATCAAATCATGGTGATAGGTCTATATGGGTTTTAAAATGATAAAATACATATATATGGTGTCTCACTTTGACTCTAAAATGTCATGAGGGTAATATGGCTTGCCATAGGTTGATGTTTTGCCTTTAACTACTAGCACTTAAGGTAGTAAGTCACAAAATATATGATATCATGCCACAATCCAACCAAATGATATAACTTCTTAAGCTCTACATGTATCTACTTCACCCTAGGGTGTGCCCAGTAGGGAGCTCAATAAACCTCTACCAACACCAAATCTCGCAAACAATTAAAATTAGGCAAATAAATGTATTCTTTGTGCTTTAAAAGACCATCCAAATGTAAGGGGTAACCTAAAAAATTCCCTTCATGTCCCTCTATGATTTCAACTCTGATGTAATTTCTAATAAAATCTGTCTACTCAAAGTTACATAAGGATCCTACCTCAAAAAAATTTCGAAAGAGTCATCATTACAAGCTCATGGCACCTCTTGCTCAGTGCATATATGATAATCATCACTATAATCACATGGCACTTCCTTACTTTATCTACAAAAACATTATCCTTCCCTTTGATATATTAGATATCAAAGTGGTACTTGTATAAGAACTACATTTAACATCGTTGAATGGCATTGAGATTATGTTGAGTGAAAATGTGTTGAAGACTCAAATGATATGTATTTAGCACAAATTACCTTCCAAGTAAGAAGCGTCACTATCTCAAAAGTGTGTGAGCCATTATTTCAAAATTGAAATAATGAGTTGTGAAATTTAATTCATAATCATTAATCTTTCAGGACTAGAAATCTATGGCTAGGTTATCTTACATGAGAACTGCTCCCAATCCCAATTTAAAAGCAATTGTGCACACCAATAACTATCCATCTGAATCAGGGACTGCTAATATATGTGTACTAATTAGATGGTCTTTCAACATTTAAAATTGCTACTGGCACTTCTTTGACCAATCAAAATTATTTCCTTTTCGCTAAAGGGAAGTGATGGGATGCGCTATTTGGGAAAACCTTGAACAAAACAACAATAATACCCAACTAATCCCATTAAATTGTGAACATCTATTACATTGGGGGGCGTTGGACACTTTATGATAGTTTAAATCTTTGAGGGTTCCATTGAAATCCCATCATCATAAATTTTGTGACCAATGTGTTGTAATTTTTTCTGAAAGAAATCACACTTGCTCAGGGTCCCATATAACGTATTCTCATGCAAAACCTATGATACTTGGTGAAAGTACTTTTCATGTTCCTCCTCAATCTATGAATATATCAATATGTCATCAAGGGATACCAAGACAAATATGTCAATGAAAGTCCCAAAGACACCAACCATGATGCTCATGAATATTTCAAGGGAATTACTCAATCCAAACAATAACACTATGAAATCTTAATGTTTAAAAGCCAGTCTTATGAATATCTACCTTAGCCATCTTCAAATAATGATATCCTGACATAAGATCATTTTTTGAGAACACTATAGCTCCTCGCATTTGGTCAAAAATATCATTGATCCTAAGAAGGGGGTAACTATTATTGATTGTGACCACATTCAGTTATCAATAATCAATGCACATATGAAGACAACCATCCTTATTCACAAATATTATGGGTGATCCACATGGGGAAACACTAGGATAGATGAGTCCCTTCTCAAGAAGTTTCCCTAGTTACATATTGAGCTTAGAAAACTCATGTGTGGTCATCCTATAAGGATCCCTAGAGATAAGCTCCACTCTTAGCACAAGATCAATCCAAAAATATATCTCTTTGGAGGGGACAACCCAAGAAACTCAATAGGAAACACAGAAAAAATATTGAAGGATATCATTAATCTCTATCACCGCCATGATCTCATCCTTGTATCTATCACTAGCAATGATGGAGAACATCTAACATCCTTTGCATGCACTCTACCTAAGCTACATAGCATAAATAACACAAAGGGATATGAGTCTTTGAAATCCTATATAACTTCCTAACTCCCAAGGTTATCACAACACTCAATAAACTTGTTATGATAATCGAACTTAATTCAATGGGCTCTAATCCAATCCATGCCCAATACAATATCATATGAGCCCCAAGGTATGATGTGAAGGTATAATGTAGTTTTAAAGACAAAAAGATCTATGACACACCTATCAAAAAAGGAATATAGTGCCATCTTGGCCTCAATGGCCAAATCAATCTCCCAATAGTTAAATGGTTTGGTTGCCAACCAACCTACATTGGTCCACAAGAGGGTAAATAATTCTGAAACTCTGGATTCAAATAACACTATTAGTGAAATGCCTTGTATCATAGTTGTGGTCTATATGACTGTGGATTGGTGCTCTACATATTGTTTGTCCATTGTTGAATACATATGATGAGCATAACCCATGTTGCCAATAATATGCTTGAACATAAGTGTCATATACCACTCAACGACAAAAGGTATGAGTGGGAAATCACATGTCTAATGATCCAAGGTCCCGCATAGGAAACATGACCCTTGACTCTTCTTTCTACCTAAATAAGCTCCACCAACCATGATCTTGTATAACCTATAGGCCTTGGGCAAGTGGAATATTGACTCTGTGTCATCCCTATCCATAGTCTCGCTTTTCTCTTACCTATGTTTGAGCCCTAACCACCCCTCCCTCTATCCCTTTATGAATTTTGAAGAGGGAGGTGTTGATGTTATAATGAATTATTCAAAGGATTGAGGGTGAATTTTGAGTGTTAAAAGGCACCTTTAGGTGGAGGTTGAATGCCTCATTACCTAGCGTTGTGATTAGCCTGCATCTTGGCTCGTAGTCATTCTTTGGCCTCTTGAGACTTGCCTTAGTTTTCCTTTACTAAATACCCCTTATCCATAATAACCTATAAATTTTGAAGGTAGATAAGTTAAATTTCCCAACATATATCTACATTAATTACCCAAAAAATATGTTCACTTAAAGCTTCTCATCCTGAAGATAATATTCATACTGAAGCAGGTCCAAATCTCATACTGAGCCACAATACCACTAGTTTGTCATAGATCATGGAACTCATCAGTATTACTTTATATAAAGTTCTCTAACATGTAGCATGCCCTAAACTATCCTAAAAAATCTCCCATGTGACCATCTCTCTACCTAAATGGATATTTCTCTCCTCATTCCTCCACTAGATCCTAGTTATGTCTCTAAGAATGAGGATATCAAATTTTGCCCTAACACAGGTCTCATATGATTAGAGACTAAAACAAATTTCTAAACCTAGAATCCAAGCCTCAACACCAAAAATATCCATAAATCCACTAAAAGTTAGTGGTTGGAGCCTTAAATTATCATAGATAATTCTTCATGTCTCTCCTTTGCTTCTCCTGCCTCTGTTTATGTGGTGAAGGATGTCTCTTTGTTTATTGTTGTGAAGGACTATGTGAGATTTATTTGTGTGTCAAAGGATTTATCTCCACCTATTATCATGAAGTACTATGAGACATTTATTTCTATCGTAAAGGATCTATCTCCACCTGCTATCATGATGGACTATGAGACCTTTCTATGTGTTGAGAATCCATTTATGATAGGGGTGGAGACTATATCTACGACTACTCACTAGATGTGGGAATGTTTTAAAGCCTTAAAAATGTGTGTCCAAAATCTCATTAGATCCTAATGTTGTTATTATGATGGGACCTCTTCATGACTAACCCAAGCGTTGCAATATCCCCTTCTATGAGACTTTTGGCATGAACACAAGACGTGTTACAAAATTTGTCAAAGGAGGGGTTGATTAAATAAATACCTAGATTTTCCAGTGTGTGAGACTATGCTCTGATACCTAATTCCATGCATTAAAATTCACCACCTAAAATCATGCATTTTTTAATTTGACTATATTTTTTTTATTAAACCAAGACCGTTTGGATCACTTGTACTAGTGACAAGTGGGATGAAAGGTTAACACTTTACCCAATTTTTAAATAACATTACCTCTAAGAGAGTAAATTAGTTTCCATTAACATTCAATTAAATTTCACTTTAAAATATAAAACTCTAAACAAGGTGCACTACAATAATTTTGAGGCTAAATAGTTTCTAATGTTATTCACAAATCAAGACCCACACTAAAGCTTTCCTAAAATAAGTCTTACCATTAGAATGATTTATTTCATTTAAAGAGTTCATTGGTAAATTAAGTAAAAATTATTCCCACCAAAAATCTATTAAGGCAAATAGAAGAGTCAAAATGCCTTTTGGAAGATTAATTCTCCACCATAGGATCAATTTCAATCTTGACCATTGGATGAAGGAAACCCTATTTTCCCACTAACTATCTCTATGGGAGGACAAAATTCAAACTCTCTTTCATCTTTTTCATTTTTACATATTTAGTACAAGGAGGAGAGGAAGAAAACATAGATCCATTATTTGAAGGATTCCACACTTATTTTTTTTATAAAAATACACATTGTTTGTGTATATATTTTGTTTTATTATTTTTTGTATATTTATCTTTGCAAGGATACTCTAAAACTTTAAAATCCAATGAAGTATCCATATGTGTATACTCACTTGTATATGTGCATAAAATTACATGCACCCATATACACGTAATTATTTTTTTGTTTTATTGTTTAGAATATAACACATGCAATTGCAACTGAAATTGGGCAAAGCCCAAAAATATGTAGGTTATTTAATTGATTTAATGGAACAAAATTGCATTACAATAGCATAATTACTGGCCTCTTCGAGGGGAAAACCTATTTTGAGCAAGCTCAATCCAATATAATTTCCCCCCCTTCATACTAGTCTAGGCTCCTATTTATAGTAACTTATCACTAGATGACTGCTACTCCCAATGAATGTGGGATTATTACAATAGATTACTACTATTCATCTAATAGCTTGAGGGATGTCTTACAAAGTATATGGGTCCGTAGCATTTTATTAAATAATAAAATTACAAAATGATGGTTAGGAAGAAGGGTTCTAACATGAACATAGCTCTTTGCTCATTTTGGCTTCCCCCTCCCCACATTCACTTGGAATTTCTTCTCCACTTTCAGTATACTTTCTTGAAAACCTTCCCTCCTCCATCATGTCTCATGGTGTGAGTCTTAGGATTCCTATCCACATTGAAAATGCTCCAAATGAGCACTTGAATGATTTTGGACCATTACTAGTCATGGTTAACCATTGTGAATGAAACCACTGCTTCCTATAGAATAGTGATTATTTAAACACCGTGGTGGTTAGAAACCATTAGTTAAACACAAGCATGAATCAACCAATGGTTCATCACAAGACAAATAACACTCTATATCATGGTATGAAACCGCTCCTTCTTCCCTCAAGAAGCTTGTTGAAGTGTGATTGAGTTCATGTAGCATGTATTCGACTCTTGGAAGCCCAAAAACATAGAAGATATATTTTTGGATGATGTAATATTTTTGGAATATTTGGATGCTCCTGCATCACATAGTGAAATCTCATATTGAAATATTGGTCAAGCTTGAGACCCTACATCCAATCTAACATGGATTTCCTCCAAATCTCTTCTCTAGGACAAGGTTACAAATTACCAAGTAGAAGTCTAAGAAATAAGATTTCATGTATCAGGGCAAGTCATAGCATAAGAATTCTAAGTTTGGAACTAAACATAATCCTAACCAAGGGAAGGGACCTTTGTGTTCTTTCTATAAAAAATAACATATTAATCCAGGTTATATTGGCCCATCATTTAAGGCATATATTTTTATAAACCTTGAGGAATGAGCATCAGTGTCAATTAATACTTAAATAACTCAATGTGGTGAATCTTCTCCCAAGGAAAAAATTATGGGGGTAATTTTTTGTGAAACCAAAATACTGGGTCCATCGCATCCATCTTCTTGCAAAGAGGAAAAGTGAGATGCATCAAACCATATACTCTTTAGAGAGTATTTCAAAATAAATCTTAAAATCTTAATTTCTTGTAAACAAATGAAATCTATAACATCCAATTATTGATTGGCGGTGTGCATAGAGAATTTAGGGGGGGGAGTCTATGAAGCCTTGAACATTTCAAGGGAGTAAATTCATTGGGAGGAATCCTCCATGAGTATTTATCCTTGTCCATCTTCTATATCTTCTTTTGAACCAAGTTCCACAAAGTAGTTACCCAATAATGATTGTTATTTTTGTAAAATAAAATCTCCAAGAAAAAGGAAGCATCATTTATCACCATTTACTTCACAAGGAGAGTCATCGCTACCATGAGGTGGACTACACAACTACCATGAGGTGAGACCACTTGTAGAATATGTCCCAACATGAGAGTAACTTAATGATAAATAATTAACTTAATAAACTTGGTTCTATGAGGTTGTGAGATCACTCTGAGACTGGGGAGAACTAATGGGAGGGGGTATATTTATCCTTATTTTCCTATTTTGGGGGTTTGATAATGGGGGGAATATAGGTCAACTTAGAATTCATGTTTTCAGTGGTTATCTTTTTTAGCCATTGTATTCTAACCATCTATTTTTTCTATCACCTTTTTATTTTCAAGTGGTGCTTGCTTATGGATGGCTCTAAGTGAACCATAAATGGGAAAATCTTGAATCCTATGGTCAGGTGCCTTACATATAAAGCATGTGTTCAGGACATCGAAGTAGGTGACCTTATATGAGAAGCATTTAGTCACTATTTGGATATCAATGGACTCTTTCATTTCCTTTGTCAAATCAACCTCAACACAAACATGTTTATTAGGGCATGCAAAGTAGAATTTATCAACCTCATAACAAAACACCTACCCTACGGATTTGAAAATATCATCAAGTAATGCCCATAAATGAAGTGTAAACTTGTAATCTCAAGCCAAACAAAAACCTTAATGGAGGTCTACTAAGACCCTTTGAAATTGTGGGTTCAAGGGGACACAATCATGAGGGTATTCCTCAATAACTAGTAGCTTGACCTAGAAATGAGGGCTTCGAGTTGAGAGGACTCATTAAAGGAGAACAAAAATAACCCTTATTAAGGTGACAAACACTAGTAACCTAAAAAATCAGGGGTTCCTACTGGTGTCGAATCCAAGCATTGAGTGAGTCCTCAAAGGGAATACAATCAAAATAGTAAGAACTAAGACAATTATTTTCATAGCACCTACACACACCATCAACATATAAGAAAACATCAGGTTGAGGAGGATTATAAGAATCTATACCCCATTGTAAACTTTTGGGATGAACATCTAAGCTCATCTCGGCACCATTCTTCCCAATGTTGATAACAATGGTTGTGATAGATTGGTTGATGGTCATTTACAGAAATACAATCTACCCAAAAGGTGTAGATTAATGCATAGTAAATTTGAGCTTAGTCTTGGAAGTTCCACAAGTGGTGTCATGACAATAGGTTAATACAAGATAACAAGGCACAAGACAAACTTGTAAACCTTAGTAGAGCAAGTTTCTCAAGTTTTAAGTTTCAAACAATTTGTTATTGTATTTTTTTATTTTATAATTGTTGTTTTTATCTATTTTGGTCTAACTCCTTATACATTAACTTTTTTTCAATTTATACCCACCTTCTATATCTATCTCTAAACCTATTAGAACTTAAACTTGGTTGGGCCAACCCAAACCCCAAGCCATGAACTTAAAATTAGAGATCGTACAATCACCCTACTATAAAATTGAGTGTAAGGCAAGAAAAACACCTCCCAAATGCTCATTTAAGGACTAAAACCTATACCTATAGGTCTATGGGATTTTATAAGAGGTTTTTTAACTTTTAGACCATCGAGGACCCCTAATTATGGCCTTGAAACACCATTGTAAATAAGCCCATACCTTTTGTTAAATATTGTATAATTGGGGTTCACTTGTGCAAGCAAACTCATGTCCTTGTGTAAGAAACAAATGCACACATATATTTTTTGGTTCTTAATTACAAGTTGTTCTATATATAGTTTTATATGTAATATATAATCATAAAAAGAGAATATATATATATATATATATATATATATATATATATATATAATACATGCACACACATATAGTTATGTAGATTTAAATTTTGTATATTTGCAGTCTAGTCTAATCTATTTTAGAAAGGATCTTATCATCTAGTATCAGAGCACTTTTCAGGGCTTATTTTTTTCTAGTATCCACCATAAACTCTCACCTTGCGTTAATGGGATCTTATTGATCATAAAGTGGTAAAAATCATAGCTACAAGATGTGTTTTATAACCCATCATCACTATGGACCATGTTTTACAAGTTGTACCTATGTCAAGATCTACAAAAAAAATTTGGAAAAAGGTCATCATCACTACGAGTCCCATTTTAAACTCTGCCCGTCTGCATTGATATTTTATTTATGTTGGCTTCCCAAACCATCGTGTACGCATCATTAGTTCATGTTATAACATCTAGAACAAGAATTTGTGTAATCAATGGTGTAATATGTCATCAACATCAAGCTCTAGTAAGACTTTCATTTGTAATCTAAAAGATCTAAGCTTTATTTTTATATGATCTAAATTTTGATCTAGTTTGACTAAACTACCATCGATTGCATTGTAATTTTTTTCTTCTATTTTGATTTTGTTTTGACCATATAACCAACAAATCTCACTCTCATTATCTTTCTATTTTGTTGTTTTTTATTTGGGTTTACCCAATCCCTTATACTTGCTTAAATTTAAACTTTTGGATTTGGTTTAGTCCATTCAACAAACCAAGCCCAGTGTAATTGATTAAAATTTAAATCCAGTTTTGGCCATACAACAAACATATCTACTTGTAATCGAGGCCAAATTGTAAAATAATAATAAAAAAGTATATAATACTTTTGGTGCCCATAGGCCAAATACACCATTGTGATTTTCTCATCACACTGATCATTTTAAGAGGTAACTCCAAATTTTACAAAAAACATTCCCATACTTCAATACACTTTTTTTGCCCCCCGCCCCGCCCCGACCCCCTACTAAATGGTCGTAATTCATGCTGGCACCATGGCCAATGGCATTGCTGAACTTTGGTTATAAATTGACTCCCTATGTCAAAATATTCGTGACCAGTTATTTGGCATCCATATTGAAAATCGAGCATTCATATTTCATGGGGATCATCACTCTGATGGTGATTCTTCCCAAGCACCATTATGTCACCTTAAATTAGATTCTCCAAAATTTAACAGCATTGACCCCACTAGCTAGATTTACCATGCTAAATAATATTTCATCATCTATCCCATTGATGAAAGAGTCCCTATTGCTTCCTTTGACTTGGAGAAGGATGATGTTTAGTGGTGTCAATGGTAACAAAAGTCACACAATGAACCTGAGTGGGTAGAATTCACCAAACTCTTGTTCGTATGGTTTGGGCCTAGTATCTACGATGACTTCACATGACCATTGATTAAACTATGTCAAACTGACATAGTGCAGGAGTATAAAATGGATTTCTTAAAACTCGTCAATCAAAATGAATGTTTCTTTAATGATTTTTTATGAAGCTACTTCATTAATGACCTCAAGGATGGGCTTTGATCTGAGGTTAAATGTTTCAACCTCACATCATGATGGAATCCTCGAGCTTAGCCAGGCTGCTTTAAGATAAACGCACCTTACAGTGTCACAATTTCAATTGAGCACCATCTAAGTCCTCTTTCTAGTGGCCCAACACCAACCTCCCTCTCAAGACAAACCCCATCAAACATCTCATAGAAGCTGCAATACACACTCATCATGAAAAAGGGATATGTTACAATTGTGATGACAAATGGGCTCTGGGACACAAATGCATCAAACAAAAATTATACTTGTTCAATGTTGACTCTCCCCCAGATACAAAAGAATATGAGGATTCCACTGATGAGCTATAGCAAGAAGTTGATGATTCCAGGACCTCATATTTCCCTCCAAAAATCTCCATGCATTCCTTGGCAGGAGTCACCCCTCCCCAACCAATGTGTGTTAAAGGGTTTTTCAAAAAACAACCCCTCACCATTCTTATAGATTTTGGCAGCACTCACAACTTCATTGACCCTTGGCTGGCTAAATAATTTGACTATTTTATACACCCTTTTTACAGCTTTGAAGTTATGATTGTCAATGAGGGAACATTACCATGCAAGGGAAAGTGTTGCAATGTTCACATTTCCATGGGCAATTATAATCTCAGTAGTGACATGTTTGTTTTGTCTTTAAGAAATGTGATGTTGTATTGGGAACCCAGTGGTTACAAACTCTTGGACCCATTCTTTAGGATTTTTCTGAGCTATGGATGTAGTTCAATGAGAATGGACATCGATACACATTACAAGGCCTTTTTCCTAGATCCACAAGTGTTATCTTCTTACACAACATGGAGAAACTTATTAAATGGGGGTCCCACAACATCATTTCCCAATTATTTTCTCTACACACTACTTCGCCACCATATTCCATCAAACCTTCATACTTACACAATGCTTTGGTCAAGCATGCAACCATTTTTGTGAAACCAACAGGGTTCTGCCTCACCTCCGTAAAGACCATCATATCCAACTTCTTTTAGTAAGTACACCCCCAACAATCAGCGATATCATTGCCCCTTTCATCAGAAGGTCGAGATTGAAAATATGGTTCATGACATTCTTTAGGGAAGAGTCATTTGACCCAACACTAGTCTATATTCTTCACCTGTATTGCTCATTCATACGAAAGATGGCACTTGGTGACTCTACATTGATTATCAGGACTTAACAAGCTCACAATCAAATACAAATTTCCCATTTTGATAATCGATGAGCTCCTCGATGAACTCCATGGTGAAATTTTTTAATCCAAATTGGACTTCGTTCTGGATATCACCAAAATTGTGTTCATGAAGCAGACATTCCCAAAATTGTATTTTGCACACATGATGGTCATTATGAGATCTTGGTCATGCCATTCAAGGTTACCAATGCCCCCTCCACCTTTTAGAGCTTAATGAACCAAGTATTTTTCCCCTTTTTGCGGAAGTTTATTTTGGTTTTCTTTGATAACATCCTCATCTACAATCATACAAGGGAGTATCACTACAATCACCGTAACACGACCTTGGGAATTATTGTTGCAAACCCCTTATGTGCTAAACATTCCAAATGTTCTTTTGGAAAACTAGAAGTCAAGTACTTGGGATATATTATTACATCTGAGATGTTTGTGTTGACCCCACCAAAATTGATGCTATGACAACCTGGACGACACCTAAAACACTTAAAAGTCTATGGGGATTTCTTGGTCTGACAACGTACTACCAAAAATTTGTTAAGGATTATGGAAAAATTGCAACCTCATTGATGATTATGCTCTGTAAAAACTCCTTTGTATGGTCGATAGCATAGGTTGAAGAATTTGATAGCCTCAAACAAGCAATGTGCACCACCCCAGTCTTGGACATCCCTGATTTCTCCAAACCATTTGTTGTTGAGTGTGATGAATGTGGCATGGGTCTTGGTGTTGTACTCATACAAGATGGATGTCCCATTGTCTTCACTAGTAAGGCCCTCATTGGGCACAATTTGGCACACTCCATCTATGACAAAGAGATGATGGATATCATCCATGCAGTCCACAAATGGCATTTATACTTAGTTGGCCAACACTTTTGCATCAACACTAACCACCAAAGCCTTAAATATTTTTTAGATCAATGGGTATCTTCCCTAATTAAACAAAAATGGGTTTCCAAACTCATGGGATATGATTGTGAGATCACATGCAAAAAAGGCAAGGAAAACTTGGAGGCTGATGTTCTCTCTCTCCAATTTGAATACCAAGCACGATTGTGTGCAGTCTCAATGCTTGTTTCTACATGGATCCATGATATTCAAAAATAATGGCATAATGACAACCCCACCCAACAACTCATTCTTCAAATATCTATTGATTTATTTGCTAAACCTCACTATACTTGGAATGGCCACACATTGCGATACAAAAGTCTCCTTCTATTAATCACAGGCTCCAAGTTCAAACACACCATTTTTTAGGAGATGCATACCTCCCCTTCAACAATTCATTCAACATTTTTGAAAACATTTGAGCGAGTTCGTTGCAATTTCTTTTGGCCCAAAATCAAGTAGGATATAAAGACTTTGTTGTTGAATGTGATACTTGTCAATGCAATAAAGGGGACATAGTCACCCCACCTAGTTTACTTCAGCCACTACCAATTCCAGAACATCTTTAGATAGACATTTCGATGGATTTTATCAAAGATCTCCCAAAATATGGAGAAAAATCAATTATTCTTGTAGTAGTGGACCGCCTTTCCAAATATGCTCATTGTTGTGCTCTAGCTCATCCATACAATGCTTCCACCATAGCCCAAACATTTCTTGATCAAATATCTTGGCTCCATGGTGTTCCTGCCTCTATTGTCTCAAATCATGATTTTTCCTTCACGAATCATTTTAGGTAAGAACTCTTCAAGCGCCTTAGTACAACTATGAAAATGAGTTCGAGATATCATCCATAGACTAATAGCCAGACAGAAATTGTCAATAAATATGTGGATACCTACCTTTATTTTTTTTATCATGGAATAACAACATCACTGGGTAAAATGGTCACCTCTTGAAAAATGGTGGTACAACACCTCCCACCAAACAACCACCAAGCTAACCCCATATGAGGTCATACATGGCCAAAATCCGCCCTCTCTTCTTTCATATATACTAGGCAGCTCTCCAATATAGGTTGTTGATTATACCATCAATGCACGTGACAATATCCTTTACCTCCTTTAGAATAATCTTCACATGGCACAAAATCACATGAAGCAACAGGTAGACCATCACCACTCTAAATGATCCTTTCAACTTGGAGATATGGTTTTCCCTCATCTGCAACCTTACAATCCTCTTTGAAGCTCAAAGGCCACTAGAAATTAGCTCCAAAGTTTTATGGGCCTTATAAAATTCTCCAACAGGTTCGACTTGTCATCTACAAGTTGTAACTCCTACCTTCCTCATGAGTGCACCCCATTTTTCATGTCTCATGCTTGAAGAGGGTTCTTGGCCAAAATCTCACCACCTAGATAATGCTTCTAGAACTTGATGAAGAAGGGCCTTTCCTTTTACAACCTAGTGTTATCTTCAACAAGCACTCTTGTCCACTCCATAATTGGGTCATCACTAAAGTTCTAGTATAGTGGTAGGGGATGTAACCAGAAGATGCTACTTGGGAACCTTTTCTTTCCATCTAGCAGTAGTTTCCTCACCTTAAGCTCTGAGGGCAAAGCTTTAATGGGCAGAGCATGTTAGGACCATTCATCCTAACCATCCTTTTGTAATTTACTTATTTAATAAAATGTTACAGACGCATATGCTTTGTAAGACGTCCCTCAAGTTATTAGATGAATGGTAATAGTTTATTATAATAATCACACATTCATTGGGAGTAGTAGTCATCTAGTGATAAGTTACTATAAATAGGAGCCTAGACTAATATGAAGGGGAGGAAATTGTATTGGATTGAGATTGCTCAAAAGAGGTTGTACCCTTGAAGAGGCTAGTGATTTTGTAATTTTGCTATTGTAACATAATTTTATTCTTTTGAATCAATATATTTTTGTTGTTTTTGTTTAAAGTTTATATTTTTGTAGTCTAGTCTAATTTGTTTCATATCCTATCAGTTCAGTCCATCCAAGGAACTGTGTATGATCATTTTCCTATTGTATAGTAGTCTTAGGAGAGAGAGTGTGTGTGTAATCTTTGTATTGTCTTGATAAATATCAATTAAGTGTGAAGTTCAGTTTCAATCTCATGTCTATGTGTGGGTTTGAGTAGTAAGCTATAAGGAAAAAATTGTCCTTCATTAGACACCCTATCTTTGGTTACATCACATGGCATAAGAATAAGTTAATAAATGAGTAGAGGCATGAGTGAAGAGCATTGGGGATTGAGTGTTATCCATCTTGTGTGGGTGGTTAAATAACTAAGATTGTATCCTCCATTGAGTGAACAATATGTAGAGGGTGCATAAAAGTGTTTTCCATCTTATGTAGGTGGGTAAATGATAGAGACTTGAGACAGAGGTGTAGAACCTATATAGAATCTATATAATAAAGGTGCATATGTGGGTTAGAAGTGTGTGTGAATAAATATTTGAAGAATAAAGATGAGATTTGTGCAGCCCAAGTGACTGAGTTGAAGATTGTATTGAGGAAAATGTGGGTCCAAGTGAAAGCTAAGGAAAAGAGGAGGAAAGGTGGTTCTAAACTACCTATGACAGAGGTTGATGAGTTGAAGGAGGAGTTGGAGATTGTGAAAGCCATTCTAGACAACATGGAATGGGAATTTGTTATTTCAATAGAGGAAGAAGAAAGGAGGGTAGCATCGAGTATACCATGTGTTGTAAAGATGAAGATGAAGAAGCGTTCTTGGAATAATAAAACCTTTGAGCTGATTGAATAATATTTAGTGGAGGAAGAAGCAACAGAAGCATGTATTTTTGAAGGCATGAAGGTGGATGTGAACAAGGTACAAGTTACCACATGTGATTTAGAGGGAGCATTAGGAGAATAACAGGATCTTCCATTAGAGGAATATGAGGAGATTGTAACAAGAGCAAGTGGAGTAGTTGAGGAAGAGAGGGAAGATGTGTTTTTAACATCTTTAGAGACACATGAGGAATGAAGAGAGGAGAAATAAAAATATATAATATTGGAAGAGGTGGAAGACTTTTCAATTTTATGGGCTTATTATAGTCGAAAGCATCGTACATAAACTCAATCATAGTTTAAAAGTCTTATAGAAGAGAGAAGGAGCAGTTTTAGGTCATGATACAAAGTGTTATATATCTTGTGATGAAACCACCAATTGAGACAAGCTTGCATGAACCACCACTCTACATGAAGTGGTAGTTTCACCCGCAACAGTTAACCATGTTAAAAACAACCTAAAATCATTCAAGTGCTCATTTGGATAATTTTTAGGTTGGATGGGAATGCCAAGAGTCACACCACGAACACAAAGGAGGAGGGAAGTTTATAGAGCATGTAGACTAAAGTATAGAATAACTTCCAAGTTAATTTGGAGAGGGGGAAGCCAAGAGGAACAAAGATTTGTGTTCAGTTTATCCAAAGGATGGTGTGTATGAGCATTATTCTATTATATTGTAGTCTTAGGAGAGAGAGTGACTGTTGTGTGTGTAATATTTGTATTGCTTCAATAAATATCAATAAAGTGTGAAGTTTGGTTTCAGTCTCATGTCTATGTGTGTGTGTTTGAGTGGTAGGATGCAAGGAATAAATTTTCCTTCATTGGGTCCCCTATCCTTGATTGCATCACTATGTTTTTTGAACATTCAATTTAGTAAGCAAAGTGTGAAAAGCATTTGTATATTATTGAACAAATTTTATCACAACCTTGGTGGAATTGTGTGAAATTATTGTATTGGTCATCATAGTTCCCAATATGATAATAGGTAGCTTTCAAGGTTTCTATGAAACTATTATAATTATCGACAAACTCTTAAGTCATAATCTTCATGAGAAGTGTGATAGTTAACCCCGATTTATTTAGAAACAAGATCCCATAAGAGAAAAGGTTATAATTTCCTAATCAGAGAAATGATTAACCATGTAGTATGAACAAATTAGATGGAGATTGCATTTATGTGGCACTAGTCCTCCAACTATATAGGGAATTTTCATATATTCTTTCTTTAAAAATAGGGATGTCTAGATTTACTTGTAGCTTGTATGACGTTTGACCATTGAACAATTGATCTAAAAAATATGTTTCAAAAATCATATGAACACGCTTAAGAAGTTGGGCAAAGTGATTGATGATTCTCACCTTCTCTTATGTAGTGTTAAAAATCTTTTTGTTGCCTTTGCAAATCATCCTCTATCATTTTCTAGATCAATTTTGAAGTTATATCTTTAAATTTGATCTTTATGTCATTTGAGATTGTGAAGGAAGGTATGATGAAGGGTCATGAGTTTCGAGACTGACTTTCCCGTAGTCAGACCTCATGTGAGAATGCATACAAATAAAGAAGGATTCATATTGGAAATTCAATACCAAAAGCATATGATATGAAGTGTACTTTAGCCCTGATATATTGACATACAACATGTCTAGTCATTATGTTACATTCTATTGTATCTCCTCTATCAAAGAATGAAATTAATGTACTAATATACAAGTGTACAAGATGAATAAATTATTTTCCAATAACAAGAATGGCAACTCCTTGCTTCGTGATTGTTCAAATTCTTAATTTTGTTGTTTTTTGGAACATTGTTGCACCACACCATGAAACAGGGCTGACATTGTCAAAGTTTGCACCATTAACAAAAGTGAGTACTTATGACTTTGCATTATAGCAATGTGTGATTGGATTGGTCTTTAAGCTAATGGTGAAGATGACACATGGCACGAAGTACCATCACCGTACCACGAGTCGATCAAAGTTACAGATCCCCCTAGATAAGAATGGGTACACTAATATTAATATGGCCGGGCTCATTGTCATCCTCCTATATGATGATGACATTGTTCTTGCAAAACCTCTTGAGGATCTCCACAAGCACCTAAAAGTTCAACAATTTTGTAATAATTATGAATTTAACATTAATATTGAAAAAATCAAGGTGACAATAATTAAATCCATAAGAACTTATCCTTTAAATTTGTGTAGTAAAAACACCCTTCAGGTGGTCCAATCTGACAAATATTTACGCATCAAATTTAACTTTCGTTTAAATTGGAACCATTGCATCGATAAGAGAATGTTTGGTGGTTGAAAAACTCATTATGCTCTTGAATGTGTGTGTCTAAATGTTAAACTATGGGATTATGATAAGAAAAAATATCTTCTAAACACTTCAATAATTTCAATTATTATATATATTTTTGAAGTCTAGACTTACAACAATTATTATAAGACTTGAAACAACATTGAGTAAATCCAAAAGTGTTTAATAACCTACAACCTAAAAATAAAATGTAATACTTCATATCATATTCCTTTGATTGAAGAAAGTTGTACTTAGCGGAATCTAAATCCATAATCAAATACCTAGAATATACACACATGATGATCAACTTAAATAACAATAGACTCCTTGTTATTAATTGTAATATGAGTATTAGCCATCATATATTTAGAAAAGGTCGTCTAGAGACATTAAAGCTTAGATTAGACATTGGAATATTGAAGTTGACAATCTAATCAACAATGTTAATAAAATCAAATCTCACATTTTTATGAAGTTTAAAAAAATATGGAACAACAATGAAAATACTAATAAGAGGAAGTTGAACTACTATAAAGACTTCATCAATCCTAGTCTAATTGATCAAAACTACTTTTCCAACATTGTGAAATTGAAAAATAAAATAAAATTTGTTAAAATATGGACCAACGCTCATGACCTACGTAGATAAATTAGTCATTGTAGCTTAATTATTGTCATTGGTACCATATAGTATCACGAACTATGTTTAAATTTGTGATACTAATGAAGTTAAAGATGAACATTGTCTCCTTTTGATTTGTCCTACCCTTAATAAAGTGATAAGCGAATTCACCCAATTACATAACTAAACTAGTATTCAAGAACTTTTAGCTTACAATAATCAAAAGACTTACATACCTTCATTTCCACTGTGTTCAAATATAGAAATGATATCATAAATAATATCTAGTCTCGTTTAAATTTTACCCATATGTATATGAGTGGCTACTGTCTTATTTGTCTTTTCTTTTGTAAGACATCATAGACACGTGATGGAGTGGAGGAACAAGGAGACACAGAGATATGGTTATATCGAGAGCAATCACAAGGATAAGACTTTCGCTTGTGAAGATTTAAGAGAGGTGGATGATTAGAGGAATGACAATAGCAACAAGAGCAACTCCAATTATACATTGTACAACAAAATCAAAGACATTAAATTGTATAGTTCAGTGATACTTTTTGATAGACCTTATTTACCAACTTAGTTTAATGCCTGTTAAAATTTATTGTCGTCATCATCAACATATATAGATATAGCTTTGAACTTGGGTGGTGAAGTTGCAAATCATTCATATCTATGATGCTACCCTACCTTGTATGCATTTCACATAATTAATACAATATAATAATTTAATATAAATATAATATCTTATGTGTCAATTTAAAAGGTGGGGTAAAAAAAAATCCTTACATCAAAGGTGTGAAATAAGTTAGTGTTAATCATTTAGTAACTTTTCAAATAAGTAATTGCAATCAATTCTTTAGTGAGTTGTATAAAATATTAAAGTAAGATAATCTAGTAAATCATATGCATGGCATATACCTTCAACACTTCCTTACAAGAAAAAAAAAAAAAATCAAGTCCCCATCATCTCTAATATGAAAGAGTTAATAATAGCCAAGAAAATGTTTATTCAAGTCAACATGTCCAGGAAAGAATGAGGATTCCAGAGTTTCTAAAGTAATTCCAAAATGTAATGAAGAGTTATATCTGATTTGAGGAAGTAAGGCATGTATTTAAAGGCATTTGAAAGAGCGCATTTTTTTAAGGATTATGACACCACATAGGAAGAAAGGGGAAGGCTAAACAAGCAAACATACTCATCTCACAACCAAAACCCATTATGTTAGTATTTGTTTGAAAATTACTGGTCAATATTAAAAAATATGCTTACAAATTTAATTGTATAGGGTCAACACTTACTAAAAAAGGCTTTGAGATATAGTAAATATTCAGCAAATATTTGATCTAACTAGGTCAAATGCTCTACTAAATATATTGAAATCTCTATTGTAAAATAATCTACTACGAATCTATTTACATGATATCATGAGATCTTTCAACTCACTTTACTACAAACCTTAGGAAGGCAGAGCCAAGCTGATTTGAAAGTGTGCTTACTTCTATGTTATACAAGCATCTCCATGATAAAATATTAGTCCCTCAAGATACTATTCTCGTTGAATTTGGTACATCACCCCACAATATTATTGTGATCTTTCAAGACTATGATACACATGCTTAGACGAATGGCCAACTCTTCAGTTGATTTCTTTAGGTACCCATCTCAAGCATTCAAATCCTCTATTCAACTAACACAACATTGTATCAACTTTGGCCGGTATGCCAGGGCTTTTAGTCTGCTAGGCCTTGTAGATATTGACATTGACATACTCCTTTAGCATAATTTTTCAATTGATGCACCAAATATGTCCAAAAGGGAGATAAATAAGGGTATCATCGATGATATCCATAAAGCCTATCTTCAATCCAAATGGCTAGAGTCATGGGACCTCTTCCCTCAAAGCTTTGGAATTACTACAATACGCATCTTCACTTTTAGGATGGGTTCATCTGACCTCCAAGGTACAGCAGGGTCCAATTACCTTGCAATTTGAAGGTTCTATTGGCACAATTCATTGTTTGTTCACAATACCTTCACATAAAGACAAATCACCATATTCCTCATGAACAACGTATTTGTCAGATTTGTTCCATGAAGCCTAAAATTGAATATCATTTTGTATTTAGATGTTCTCCATACCATGAGATCAGAGGGAAATTATTTTGCCTTTATAGATACTTGTATAACTTTTTGTACCTTCATGGCTTACGAGGACCAAGGATGCTTGGCCCTTTTCTTTCAAGAGATTTTTTATCTTTGTCGATGCTTGACCAAAAAGTTTGCTTACACAATACTCTGTACCTAGAGGTTTGATTCTTTCATTCACCTTGTTACTTCTTCAAGATGGAATAGGAAGAAACATTGTGACACACTTGTGGATATGGTGAGATTAGTGAGGCATCAAAGGACATGATTTGTTTTCACATGTTTTCCTGGATGCATATCTCTTTTATCTTTTGAGTTTGCAGGAGTTGCCCTTGCATTCCCAATCCTTACTTTAAATTGTGCTTTTCCAATCCCATGGGCCAATTTTGGCCTTTCATGGATATTAATATCATCTTATTTAAAGGGACACTTACTTTTTTTATGATATAAGCCATTTGTTTAGAAAATGAACAATTTTTTTTTATTACATCTTAAGAGGGTCGAAGTTTAGTTGGTGAGAGAAGTTCACTAGAGTTAAATTCCTACTAGACGTGATTAAGGTTGGGCTCAATCTCCATGGTGAGTTTGACAAATCGGATTCCTTTCTTGTAGCTTCAAATCTAAATGGGTAAATTGAATTCATTTATCTTACTACCTCATTGGTAAAAGTAGTATTGGTACGGGTGAGATCAAGAGAAGTTTTATTTATCAAGTGCAAATAATATATAATTTTCCAAGGGATAGAGACTTAATAGAAAATTACATACCCAAATTTATTACCCATGTTGTAGCTACTTGAATTCCTCAAAATGACAACAAATTAGTGTGTTTAATTTGCATTAGATTGAGTAAGATCACTTGCAAAACCTACACAACTAGAATGAAAACGAAATAGACACACAACACAAAGGTTTTAACCTGAAAACCCCATTGCTAGGGAAAACAAGAAGGAAGTGGCAACTATACACCTTCTTGGTCTTCCTTCCATGAAATGAATCAATTACAAAGAGCTCATAGAGCATACAACTCCCACTCTTTGACGTCTCCTATCTCCCTTACGTTGTGATGGAAGAAATACAAGTAACATAGAATAACATAATCATGGTTGATTGTTCACTCACTACTACTCTCACAATGTACTCCTACACTCTTCTAGATCTTTGATCCATGCTCACTAATAAAACATTGATCACCAATGTAAAACTCCTCATTGCACACCCCTCTTATGCATATGGGGATGTCTTTTCAAATCCCATGGGTTCTTGAAACATCTCGCATCAGAAGACCATTCGGATGAACTCATTAAATTGATTGTTCAACTTCCTCGAGCAAAACCACCATTTGCCGCAAACCGACAATTTAACAATTGTCGATTGATGCAAGTTGCAGTTTCACAACCACCCCTTACAAATACCAACAGTTTCATCATCATTCAAAAAATGCTCATTTATGAGCCATGTACTTTGATTGAAACCAAATCCTTTGTGTTTGTTGGAGTTCTGATGATTATACTAGATCTTTATAGATCATACCTCCCAATTTCAGTTGTTTTTGGTCACACAAAAGCTTACTTACTAATGGGACATAGAAGGATCCCTCCCTCTACCTTCTTGGAGCTTCTATAAAGTTTTGTTGGTGTTTGACCTTGAACCCAACTTACAAATGTTCTTGGGCCTCTACTCTAGTTTCTCTGTACCTCCCTTGCCACACATTCTTCCTCATTTCCCCCTTAGTTGTTCTCGAGGATATGTGTTCATCTTCAAAGAACATACTTGAACCTACAATTTCAACCTCATCCTCCTCCTATGAAATAGATGGTGTCTGATTCTTCTCTTTCAATGAAAGAGGTGAATTGTTTCCCAACCTCTGTTGATGCAATTTGATTGGCTTTGTATGCAAATTATTGTCTTTGCTATAGTGCTCTTTTCATGGTCTTCCTAGATGGAACTCTTCAATGATGCTCTCTGCAAAGGAGCTAATCATGCTCTCTTATTGATGTTAGGGTTGATCATACATGTATGACATTTTACTAGCATAATCCCTCAATACTCTTCCTATGATGTTGTAACTTCCTTTTCGAATGAAAGAGATGATGCCCTCCTCCTCCTCCTATAAAAGAGATGGATTGACTCGTCTCTCTTTGAGTTGGATGTTTCAGGTTTTCCTTCCAACAGCAATTGATTGTTATGTTGTGGCACTATATATCTTCTACAAGGGTATCTGTTGACCATTCTTGACCACAAGTCAAGAATGGGTCAACCCCTTATAGTCAAAAACTTAAATAGGGGTCTATTATAATGTCATAGGGTGTTGCATAGTCCATTTGATGTCATTTCATATGTTTTAGCCTTGGTCATGGTCTATTTAAGTCCTTATGTCATTTTGAGTCATTTAAGGGTCATTTTAGAGTCATCTATGAAAGTGACAGGTTTCCATGGTGTTCGAGCATTCAGAGACATGAAGAAAGTTTACATAAAGTCTCAGTGGTTCATCAAAGCCTTGGTAGGCCAAATAGTCATTTCCTGCATTTCCATGCACAGTCAACTGAGTGATCAAGAGCCCTTCAAATGACAAGGATGGACTATAACAACGTATTTCCCATGTATGCACAATCGTCGACCATGAATGGGCACCTATAGGTGCTATGGAAAATATCATTGCATTGAAAAGGAGCAATTGCTTGGCTTCAATCACTCCATGGTTGAAAGAGCTTGTTTGCAGAAGATGAGGACGTTCAAGGTGAATCATAAGGCTAGAGCGGGGAATGTCAAATTTAAGTCACAGGAACTAGTCGTTTGGACTCAAAGAAATATAACCGTGGAGTTCATAAGCCTTCCAGTGACAAGTGTCGAAGCCTCGCTCAATCAAGATCAAAGATCAACGGCACGCGAGTGATAGTGAAGTCAAAAAGTCAAAGACCCCAGATCGAGATTGACGGTGCATATTTTTATGTATAAAATCCAATCGATGATCTGTGTTGAAGATTGGGGTCAATGAGTCAAGATCAAGGATCAATGGCATGTGTTTAATCATGCAATCAAAGATCGATAGCGAGCATGAAGTCAATAAGTCAGAGGATCTTGAGAATGAACGTGATGGTGCCAAGTGTCACAATCACGGTGAATTGATAGTAGATCAACGGTGACCATTTGATCACACAGATCAAATATCAATGGTGTGCATTCAACCACGTAGATGGGGATCGATGGTGCGCATGAGGTCAATAAGTCAATGAGCCCAAATTACATGCAGGACCGCCACATGGCATAAGCGTGTTTGATCGTATGGAGACTGGCAACAAGGTCCACAAAAGGCACGCGGGGCTGCCAAGTGTCACAATCTCTGATGTAGATCAAAGATCAACAACCGAGGTTGAAAGTCAAGGCTAGGAGACTCCCAAGGATATCAACGGAGCAAATTTGATTAGGTTCCAAGGGGCATGAGATGAAGACACGTGTTCGGAGCGACAACAAGGATATTTTAAAATGAAATGAGCAACATGGCAAGGAAATGCCACATAGCCAGACATGTAAGATCAAAAGATTATGTGGCAAAGTAAATACTTCAGACTCATATGCCGCCATTAAAGCTCAAGCAAGATCATCTCGTAAACCTTACAGTCCCAAGAAGGCACCTACAATAGATAGGTATGGAAACACCCTTGTTACACCATCCATCACAAGCAGTCTTGGATAGAGATCGAAGATAAACACTAACTGCTAGGGCTTATTGGATGATAAATGTGAAGAACATAGTACAGGAGACCAATGAATGGCTACAGATGGTGAATACAAGTGTCTAGAAGATAGCTAGCAGTTAGGCGAACATCTTATGACTGTCATAACATGTTTTGAACCTAAGACAGTATATATGTGCCAACTCTCCCTAGTCCAGTTTCAAAAGCTTGAGAGATGATCCACAATTAAGGTAGTTTCACAAAGGCTAGTTAAAGAATTTCTATGCCATGTTGGAGAGTTTGTCATAGTTTATATGGACACTTGTCCAAAGAGACATTCATGGTCTGTTTCACACTCCATTCTCCTGCAATGTAATTGTTTTTCATGCCTTGACATGTGGCATTGTGACCTTTGAACTTCTTTACTTCAATCTCTTCTCATCTTTCTCTAATTCTATAAGTAACTGCGATTTTGGCTCTTGTAAAATAATACCACACCATGTATTGTGAAGCCCTGTTGGAATGACATTGTATTTTACCTTTGAACATTAATGCAAGTCTAGTTTTGAGTTCATAAACAATTGTCTAAGTGTGCAAAGTAATGTATGGAGGAGTTAGTGATAATTCTCTATGCTTTCTTCCCTTATCCTCTCACTTTATGCAAGAGTTCCTATTCTAGCAGGTCATATAGAGTGTAGTCAAGTGTGTTAGACTCCTTTCAAGTGTATTATTGTTCTTAGAGTGTGCATTCTGCCCTCTGGTTCATTTACCTTGTGTTGCTCTCATACGCATCACCTCTATATTGAAACACTCATGTTAGGATCCTTTAGGACTTTGAAGCTAGTTTGTATGCCTTGTTTCATTGTGATAGAAGTACAATGGTCATGTGGAAGTCATCTTGGTGCATCACCACCTTAGAGTAGGTTCATTTCATGCAGCGTCTAACTCTTTTCCTCACACGCAAACATTGATTAGGTGATAAGCATTTCAAGATACATTCAAGCAGCTAGCCTTTAAATCTAGAGGCTCACTTCCACTATAGGTACACCCATATACCTAGAAGTGTTCCCATGTTGCCCGAATCTGGAAGAGGCTTGAACACCCTCTTCTAAGGTGCAAGATTTGGTGACAACAGTATCCACTCATGGTTGTCCCACGATGATTTGCTATTGGTGGAATCGCTTCCCCAATGTTGTCCATTCATGATGATGGAGTTGCTCACGCCTATTACTCCTCATGGAAAGAATGATGCTTTATCACTTGTGTCTTGCCCAAGTAAGCCATATGAGATGTTACAACTTTTTTGTTTCATTGAAACAACATTTTACCACCTCCTTGTAATGCCTACAAAATTTATATTCTCTCATTGACTTTTGTGTTTTGGCAAGGTCTTCCTCCGCTCTTGTTTATGGCTGCCTGTTCTTGGATTTGACATTCTTTGGGTGAAGATGTGGACGGAGTCTCCAACACTTTCCATCCCAATGCCCACTAATGTAGCAATGAGTACATAAATTATTAGACTTGCACATGCTTGTATCAAGTGGCTTCTTACATCCTTGAAACATGTCTTAACCTTCCTCTATTGCTTTCTCGAAGAGTGGATTCTCTCTTTAACATCTCTCTCCTAAAGAGCTTGGGCTCCTTAGTGATGGATTCTCTCTTTACCATCTCTCTCCTAAAGAGTTTGGGCTCCTTAGTAATGGATTCTTTACTTCTTGGGCTGCCCCCATTCTTGTTTCTCTCCCTTCTTGGACTTGCAAGCGTTGAAATTGGTGGAGAGTAATCTCCTCATTTCTTCTTTCTTTTTATATCATGTGGATGGAATAGTAGTGCACTTTCCTCTTGTTTGTGAATTGTTGACTACCCTCTCTTTGGAAGTGCATCTTTGTCTTCTTAATGTAGACTCATGTTTCCTTCTTCTTTTCTTGATTGTTGCCCACTCTTTGGAGACATCCAACAATCATCTTGAAGCTTCATCAAAATGATGTTAGTAACATTTTTACCTTTTTTAGGGGTTCCTTGGTGCATAGATGGTATGGAGTCATCCTCCATAGAAGCTTCTCTTGTTGGAGTCATGTTGGAGCATTCCCCAATCTCCGGGTTACAATAGCCTTCATATTGAGGTCCTCCTCGACCATGATGGGATAGATGATTCCTTATCCATCACTGTCAAACCCTCTTCCATCATAACCCATTTTAATTAACAAATTAGAGCCAACACCATTAGAATGTTTCTCAAAATTGTCAATGGATTCATTTAATGTGACAATAGAAGAAACATGTGATGGAGTGCTTACAATGCATAGATCGGTCATGGTTTGAGCATCTTTAGTATATGCTAGCCCCCTTTTATGGATAGTCTTCTCACCTTTCTACTCCTTCAACATCTTGTTGGAACTTGTCCAACAAATCCTCGTTTATCAACAATTCTTGCTACAACCCTTCCATGATTCCTATGTGAAATCCCCATGGCTAGACCACGTAGCTTGCAGCTACTCGTGCTTTGTCTCCAAATGTTGCAAATGCCTTCTCAGTTATCCATTCTCTTATTGTACCTACAAGTGGTACTCTTGGAATTCCTCAAGTCTTATTCTTAATGATCTGGCCATGGCTGGTATATGCAACCACATACTCTTGTAACACTTTATGAAATAACTTTGCTATGATATTGTTATGCACACAAACTACTACATGTTTACAATAACCTCTGCAAGTCACAATAAAATTGATGCTTTGATGTCGATGTTCTATAATTTTCCAAATGATAGATTTTTTATAGAAAATTACAAACTCAAATTTATTACCCATGTTGTAGCTCACTGGATTCCCCAAATGATAGTGGATTAATGTGTGTTTAGAATGCATTAGATTGAATGAGATCACTTGCAAACCCTACAGAACTAGAATGAAAAGGAAATAGAACACAACACAGATTTTAACCTGGAAACCCCATTGCTAGGGAAAGCCAACTGAGAGTGACAATTGCACATCTACCTGATCTTCCTTCCATGAAATGAGTCAATTACAAAGAGCTCACAGAGCATACAACTCCCACCCCCAGATGTCTCTTATCTTCCTTATGTTGCAATGGAAGAATACAGGTAATATAGAATAACACAGCGATGCCTAACTATTCACTTACTACTACTCTCACCAATGTACTACACTCTCCTAGATCTTTGATCCACGCTCACTAATGGAAGACCAATGTAGAACTAATCAGCTCAAACCACTTTTATACATCCGGAGATGTCTCTTTGAAGTTGAAACATCCCACGTGAAAAGACCATTCAGATAAGTGTGTTAAACTAAACAACAATTTTGAAACATTACATTGATCGTTCAACTTCCTCACACAAAACCATTGCTTCCTGCATACCAGCACTTTCGAAATCGCCAATTGATGGAAGCATAAATTTCGCAACCACCCCTTAGAAATATCGACGGTTTCGTCGCCGTTCAAGAAATGCTCATTTATGAGCCTTGTACTTTGACTAAAACAAAATACTTGGTGTTTTTCGGAGTTCTAATGATTATATTGGATCTTTACATATCACCAAGCCATGATAACAATGATTGATATCATGTGATAGTTCAATTCACTAGTTTCAATCTTACGGGTCCATCTCTTATCACTCATGCGATAAGTGCCAAGTGGACCATTCAAGTTCACCGAGGGTATGGGTGAACCCCAGAGAAGTCATATTTATCAAATGCAAGCCACAATTATTATAGTTGATATCATGGTTTACTTCACTAGTTTCAAATCCCTTATCACCTCACTACAATGAGTACTAAGTGCACCATTTAAGTTCACCAAAGATTGGTCATACACAAAATATTAACATGCATGAGAAAGGGGTCATTGAAGAAATAACATAAATATAAAATACTAATCGCAATTAATTGTGAAACATAATGCCTAAAATGTTATGCCAAGACAATTTAATTGCTTGAAAAAATAAAAATGACACAACGAGAAAATCATTTCACTAAGAGAATTGTATCAATATATAAATTATCAAAAAGATAAAAATAAATAACAACTTTTCTTTATTTTATTATATTCATTAGTAAATATAAACCTTGTTTGTTCTGAGACAGCTCATTTTACCCCACACATAAACTTTGACTTTTGGTGTGGGTAAGATATGGGGAAATTATTGAAGATGACAATGACTTGTAATGTTATTTAGACCAGATTGGTTAATATGAATATTGACTGCTAACGTGTTTATCGATATGTAATTCTTACAAAAAAACTAGTTAATATCAATCTTAACATGTATCTAATATGTGTCAAGAGGCATCCAAAAGACTCGAGGTGCCATTCTTACATTTATTGAGGTACCATTCTTGCACGTTGTTGTGGATAAATGCACATTTGTATTTAAGGATCATTACCAATGTAAAGTTTGAAACATACCCTGATCCCCATAATCCAAATGCACCATCATGGCTTGACGATGCAAGTTTCAAGTTCCATGGCCTTGAAAATGTACCTATCTAGCAATTTACAAAAATGTACAAATAATGATCATAGACTGAAGCTACCGCCAAGCTAACTGTTTTGCATCCTCCTGTTCTGCACTTTCTAACTCCTCAACCTCTTCTTCCCAATATTTTTCTTGTTCACCCTCAACCACTTCTTCCCATTCTTCTCCTGAATCGCCTTCCACCTGATCCTCGTATTCATCCATGTCCACCTCATATGCATCAGCATCATCCATATATTCCTCATCGGAAATTGATCTGAATGCTGGAGGTGATGGATAATCTTCAGTAATAGCTGCATCTCGTTTCATTACCAAATGCCTGATGACCCTCTCATCCTTGTCTAACAAATTTTTCAAGTCGTTGATATGTTCAGCTCCAAACTCAAAATTCATCAAGATATAATTTGCTTTTGTGGCTTTTTTAATTTTATATGCTAGCCTCCGCATACCCCAGTCATTGACCCTCCATAATTTCCCCTTTCTCTCCTCTATGAAATCTGAAAAAAATAAACATTGATTACTTTCATGTGGTATAATATGGAAAATCCAAGGATTCATATTTGCAGAAAGATGTGAAAATGTAGAATTGAAAACTAGATTGAAATTTGAAGCTAGCAAAAATAAATTATATATCTCGACAAATCCTATACTGTGGACTCAATGTCTTATTGCTCGATGTTTGTTCATTGCATGCAAATCAATACCATCTGCACCTGTAGCAAACTCAAATCTCAACTTTCTGTAAAACGTTCTGAGGATCAGTAGTCTTGATAACCTTGTCTAAAGAATCAGGAACCCCCATTAAAATTCTAGGACATTATGGAAAATAAGTGTCAAAGGTAAACAACTTTTGAATTTCCTGTAGTACGTTGTTTCCTTGAGTATCAGATGTTAGCAATTTTAGTTAGAGTAGACGATGTTATGGTCACAAATCAGGAAATGCAATTTGTTCTACATGAAATGCCTAGCTTTTAGAAAATATAGGTGCATTTGTCAGAAAATGAAGTCCGAAATTGGGTTGAATATATTGATTTTTTGACAGCAGAACATATACTCGCTTGTGAGTGGATGAAATCTTTTAACACTTTGGACATGCTTGATAAAACGTAAAACAATAGAGCAAGAAATACTTTTCTGATTAACAGAACAAAATTCAGAATAGGAAATGATGTGAACGTGATGATTTGGGGAAGAAATAATTAGCTACTTATCTCAAGGCATACATATTATGTTGTTGAAAACTTAATGCAGATGTTGCTTTTTCAATGCAACTCTTCGTCTGGTTAGAGCGAGTGGGGACTTAATAGCCAGATGGAGTAAATTCCGTACACGATCTCTCATTTGTTCTGCTTCTCTGGTACTTGTGACCACATTTAGGGTTCTTTCCAAAATTCAATCATTTGAACACAGGCAAATCCTATTATTGGAATTTAGTAATTAACATCAACATCAAACAAGAATGCTGGCTTCCAACTATATTGTTGGCATTTTCAGAGTGTTTGTTTTATGTTCTATTAACATACATTTCTCGCATTGCAACAACCATGGCTTGCACGAGACATACCAATGGAAGAGGCATGCTCAGTACTTTCAACCGCTCTGAAGATTACAACCTGGGTGCATGGTGTTTCATCTTCAAACAGTCCAATCATCTGTGCAGAGTCCAATCAACCTGTATAAAGTACTGTTCTTTTCAGATGTCCATGCATGGCAGATATTGATGCCGATACATAAAATTGAAACCTTGTACCAACAGCAAAAGTTATTTTTATACATTAAACAGGAGAGGTATTCAAATACCATGTAAGCCTGTGTCCCTGGGTTTAAGGGAACTGGATAATTACGGCAATGAAGTGTCTCAGTGTGAGAATTTGTAAATCAATTAAAAAATATTTTTTTAGACAAATCAAAATACTCAAATCCTATGTAAAAAGATCATGATAACACTAAGTTTGACATGTTATGTAGGACTTCAAAAGTTTACTTAACTGCAGACTTCAAAACAATTTTAATGTTAATTTTATAAATATTATTAGCAAAGGAAAATATGGCAGCTATGGCTACACACTAATGCTCGAGTATATCTTTTGTTTTATTTCCAATGCAATTTGTCTTGTTTTTTCTCTAATGTAATTTATCATGTTTTTTTTAATGTTAATCATAATTATGGGAGCCTTCTAATCTAACAATGTTGGCTGTGTAGTATTAAAAAAAATTATCTAAAGCTACTTTCCAATAATGGTTATTGTAGCATACAAAAACACTTCATTGTAATGCTTGAGCTTTAAAAGCCTTTAATATGACAATTCGGTAAGGCTTTGGCCTAAGTGTTTGAATGATGCCCTTTTAGGCATGACATGACGGACCCTACGTTGTGAAACCAATTAAAAAAGTTTGGATGAATGCCTGCAATCAATCACATTCATCTAATGGCCAACAAACCGCCAAGTGATAATAGATGGTAGATTAAAAACAATGGATGGTTTCAATGACTGTGATCAAACACCCCATGCTACGTGGCCAACAATCACAGGTTTAGAAGAGAAATGAGTTCTGCACATCCCAAAAGTTCCCTCCACTGTCTAAAAGTAATATCTTTTGATATGAAGAAGGCTATGGCCTTAATAAAGGAAATTGTGTGGCCAAGCCCCTTGAAGTGAATGAAGGAACATAAAGAATGAATCGTGGACTGTTCACCTGACAAAAGATCGTTGCTTCAAGAAGTCAGACTTGTCAACCTCCAGGATCTCCCTCTGCCATTTATCTTTCAAAAGCTCGAATCTAACAGCTCACAGCCCCATATTGAGCAAAGAGATGGCCAGCACGCATGATATGAAGTGACTTTCTACATGGCATCGGATTATTGATTGGCGAGGAAATGTACTATGTTTTCTCTCAAGCCCTGAGATCACTATCCATCTACATTAAGTGGCTCATAGCCATCAGATCTTCATGAGGCGCATACCCAAATGGACAGGGCTGGAAATGGGTGCCAAGGATAAGAGAAATTGCAAGGGATGGACTATAAAGCATTGATCAAGAAGTATGAAGATGATCCGCCTTGTACCAACATGGATTACTCAGCTGCTACCATTTATTTTTGATATTGCAATATTGTGCAGATTGGATCTATGCATATGGTACTCATATTCCACCGCTTTAGTTTAGTAGGATATATATAGAGTAGATAGCTCTATATCAATCATATTTTACTTGAAATTTATGTTCATATTTTAAAGAGCTTTCATTTGGAGTTTTTGCCTTAGCTTTTTTAATTTTGAAGTTCAATGTCATATCTAGACTTCTAGTCTTTGAAGTTATGTGCATTTGTGTATCTTTTCAAGCCTTTATTTAAGGTTGTGGTTAATCTTTTCCATTGGCCTGAAGTTTTATGTGGAAGGTTTAATCTATTATTGCTTGTTCACAGTTTTAAATCTTTTAATTCTTGCATCTAATCAATTGTGCTTATGGATTTTGGATTAAGGGTTATAATCTTTTGGTATTATTCATTCCTTTGAGGAAGGTTAAAGCTCATACTATCTAGGTGCATCACCCTTTTGTTTATGCTTTTAGTATTTTCTCTTCCTTTTCCCCACAATTTGATTAGATAGCATTAGGATAGGGGAGTTGTCTTGACCTAGAAGTTTTTCTAAATTAAAACATCAGAGCTTCCCATTATACACTTTGATTGTAGGAGCTTTTGCACAATTACAGTTAGGCAATCAACAGTGTATTATTTTTTGTCACACCCGATGGAACATCAAAGGTTTTTTAAGATTTTAGTCCAAAAGACTTGAACCACTAGATACTGGTGTTTTGATTACTAGGATCTTCATACAAACAACGGTCTGAAATCATAAACCCCACTTTTAAGAGGTTTGGTGCTACTCCGAGAGGGCATTATATCCATTCCCCTGGTAACTCCATTAATTAGCAAAGGCAATAGCGTATGAGAAGGATTCAAGCAACGTCCAGAACAGGGATGGGCAGATAGCATTTCAGCAACGAAAACCCAGACCAAAAAAGCTCTACATGCAACAAATTTTCATATCACTTTCAACTAAAAACCCCACCCTAACCCATGAAGATCTAATATCTCCCAATCATTGTTGGGATTAATAGGATCTAGGTCTTCTTGAGAGGGAGGCCATGGCCTCCTCGGATTCCTTCCATCCCTCCTCACCAATTGTGACTAATTTCAAAATCAACAGTATCAGGGAAGAAGAACAGCAGAAATTTCTGCAATACTATGTGTTTGAGTGTATTTTGGATTATTCCCTGTATTACTATTTTTAGCAATAAAAATCCAAAATGCAAACAACATCAAAGGAGAGGATAAAGAGACGATCAAATACTTACAATAGAATCTCTTACCATCCTTTTGTTCCTTAGAGCTCCTAGGACTCCAAGATTGCCAAACCAATTTGAGTAAAAAATGAGTGGATTGTTGGATTGCTTGATAATGGCTTCAATGGCTTGTTGATGGCTTTGACAATGCTATGGGAGTGTTTGAATGATGGCTACAAGTATAATGGATGCTTATGGCTCTCAAAATTCTCGAGGCTTCCAAGATTTCAAGTTAAGTTGGTCATGGAGGTATGGCTTGTTTATATAAGTCATGGAAGGGAAAATCAATGGCTCATATTTAATCTTAAGCTATTGAGATCAATGGTTGGGGAATTTTCAAGAAATTTTTAATTCCTTGGAAACCTCTAAACTAGAAAATTCTAGAGGAAAAGGGCTAAATTGGAGGAGATTCTAAAATTCTTCAATTCTAGAATCTCTACTAAGGAGTAGGGGTGTAGGAAAGGCTAAGTTAGTAGGGTGGTAGATGAGTAGGTGAATAAAAGGAATTTTAAATTGGCAAGTGGGCTAATAAGCAGGTTAGTGGCTAAGTAGGCTTAGTTAATGGTTTAATGAGGGTGATAATTGGTTGTGGGGGTGTAGTAAGGTTCATGAGATGTAGGGGATTTTACGTAGGAATTGGAATATTAATTAATTGGCTAGAGAATTTGACTATGGGTTAAATTAGCAGGTTCAATGGTATTATTAAGGTGAGCGGATTCAGTGCATACATTTTGCCCCTCTTTGAAAGGGTATTGCAAGTGGACGGAATGGAAGGCAGTTTGAAAGTTTAAAAATGAAGAATGATGAAAACATTGTTGGGTATCTTCTTCATGTCGATGAGATTGTTAATGTCATTCGAGGACTTGGAGAGAAAATTGAAGAATCTGTGATCGTTCAGAAAGTCCTGAGATCCCTACCATTGAGATTTGATGCGGTCTCCACCATTGAAGAAATGAAGGATTTAGACACGATGAAAATGGACGAGCTCCATGGAATTCTTACAGCCTACGAAATGAGAACCGAATCTGAGAGACAGTCGAAGAAGGAAGCATCATTCAAGGTCTTGAAGAAAGAGAAGATCAAAGAACCAGAATCATGTGAAAATTCAAGTAGTGAGGAAGATGAAAATGAAGCTCTATTCATTCGAAAGCTAAAGAAAGGATCGGACAAATATAAAGGAAAGTTACCATTTAAATGCTTTAATTGTGGTAAAATTGGTCATTTTGCAGCCAAATGTCCAAATAAAGGAAATAGCGATGATGAGAGAAACAAATCAAAGTACAAAAAAGGATTCAAGCCGAGCAAAGACAAGCAAAGAGTTGAGAAACAAAAGAAAAGCCTATACTCCAAGAGGTATAGCAGCTCATCCGAAGAAAACAAAGAAAGTGATGTTGAGAGTGATAATGAAGAGATTATGTTCATGGCTACAGAAGAAAATGCCACCACCAACAAAGATAATTTGGAGGAAGACAAAGACATGGAAGAAAAAGGTGAAGTGAACCTTGAAGAAGAACTTATTTGCGCGTTGGAAGAAATAAAAGCATTTAAAAAAAAGAATCAAAAATTAAAGTTACAACTCCGAAAATAAAAACAAAAACATCACAAGTCTTTGAGGAATCAAACAAGGTAATTGCTGATCTAAAAGTCCAAATCGAAGAAGCAAAGAAAATTGAAGAAGATCTAACGGATCAGCTAAAGAAGAAAGGAGAAGACTGTGAAAGGTATGAATCTGAGATAGATGTTTTAAAAAGGGATCTAGAAAAGGCGAATTCTAAAATAGCAAGTGAATTGAAATCTGAGAAAAGCACTCAAGTTTTGAATAAGATTTTAGAAATTCAAAGATCACCATCTAACAAGTCAGGCATTGGGTATGAGAAGGAAAAAGAGAAAGCTAAGAGCTATGTTGAAACTCTTAAGGAACTAGTGAAAAAAGAGACCAAGAAGGAAGAAGCCCAGAATACAAAAACCAGCTCTATCAACAAAGAAAGCAAAGGAGAACAAAACTTCAGAAGACCTTTTGCTCCAAAATATGCAAATAAAATCAATTTTGGTAATTATTTTGATGGATATTGTTATTATTGCAATCATTTTGGTCATAAGAAATTAGATTGTAGAAAGAGAGCCAAGGATATTGAAGTTAGGAGCAGAAACAAAGGAACCTATGGAGCTTCGAACAGAAACTACAATTCGTTTGCTCCCTTATCAAACTTTGATGAAGCTATAATTTGTTACAAGTGCAACAACTATAGACATATAGCACGCTATTGTAGATGTATTTTTGAATCTGTAAGACAAGATCAAAAGTTCAAAGCTCCAGTGATAAAGAAAAGAGAACCATCAAAGACCTAGAAGAAGAAGCAAGAAGAATCCATGATTGTTCAAACAGCATTCCATGCTAGAGATGAAGGACAACAATGGTTCATTGATAGTGGATGTTCGAGACACATGACTAGAGATAAAAGCAAATTCATCTCGTTAAAAAAGGTCAATGAAGGCATGGTGAAGTTCGGAGACAACACTACAGCCAGAATAACAGGAAAAGGTACACTTAGTCTCGATAATGGAAAAAACAAAACAGAAAATGTGTTATATGTGGAAGGGTTAAAGCATAATATTCTAAGTGTTAGCCAAATGTGTGCTCAAGGGCACACACTCAAGTTCTTTTCTGAAGGTTGCGAGATCAGAAAAAGAGACACAGGAGAACTAATTGCAGATGCTCATAGAACTACAAACAACCTATACATGCTTGGAGAAATGAGAGGAGAGAAATGTTGTCTGAGTCAAGTTGAAGAGAGTTGGCTATGGCATAGAAGGTTAGGGCACATAAATTTTGATAATCTTGTGAAAATCAGAAACAAACAGGTTGTGCGAGATATGCCTAAGATAACAAAACCTTCAAGCACTCTATGCAAGCAATGCCAACACAGGAAGCAACCCAGAACAAGCTTCAGAACGAAGGAATATTCGACCACCAAACCACTAGAGCTGATTCATACGGATCTTTGTGGTCCTACCAGAACTGAAAGCATGCAAGGTGAGAGCTACTCTATGTTACTCATTGATGATTATACTAGAATGACGTGGGTAGCCTTTCTAAAAGAAAAATCAAAAGCATTTGAAAAGTTTAAAGCTTTCAAGGCATTAGTAGAAAATGAAAAAGAGCTGAAAATAAAATGCCTAAGGTCAGATCGAGGAGGTGAGTTTATTTCAAATGAATTCATTGATTTTTGCGAAGATCATGGAATTAAGAGACAATACTCAGCTACAAGGACTCCACAACAAAATGGAGTGGTGGAAAGGAAAAATCGAACCATTCAAGAAATGGCTAGAACTATGTTAAATGAATCTAAGCTATCAGATAGATTCTGGAGAGAAGCAGTTAATACAGCAGTATATATCTTGAATAGAGGGCAAATCAGAGTTAATAATGACAAAACTCCTTACGAATTGTGGAAAGGAAGACCAGCTTCGGTCAAACATTTCAAAGTGTTTGGAAGTAAATGTTTTATCAACAAGAATGAAGAAAACTTGGGCAAATTTGATTCAAGCGCTGACGAAGGAATTTTTCTTGGCTACTCCATCAAAAGCAAAGCCTATAGATGTTATAAAAAAAGGCTACAAACTATCGTAGAAAGTGCTAGTGTTAGAATAGATGAGATCATGAATCAAAAGGCAAAAGAACCTTCAGAAGAGCCTCTAGAAATACCCAATCTTATAGAAGAAGGGGAGGAGGAAAATGTAGAAAAATTGAGTGAATCTGAAAGGCAGGACACCAAAGCACCATCTCGCTTTGTTTAGAAGAATCATGCCGAAAGTCAGATCATTGGCAACATTGATGCTGGGGTGCAAACCAGATGAAGAATTGTAAGTATACCTGAGCATGTAAATTTCTCTTTATTATCCAAGGTAGAGCCTAAGAATTTTTCTGAAGCTAGTCATGATAAACATTGGGTAAAAGCAATGAAAGAAGAGTTAGATCAAATTGAGAAGAATGAGACTTGGGAACTTGTGCCCAGGGCAATGGATCAAAATGTGATTGGCACTAAGTGGGTTTTTCGAAACAAATTGAATGAAAATGGCCAAGTCACTCGAAACAAAGAAAGGTTGGTATGTAAGGGGTATGTTCAAGTAGAAGGTGTAGATTTTGAAGAGACTTTTGCTCATGTTGCTAGATTAGAAGCAATTCGAATATTTCTTGCATTTTCAGTATTCAAAAATTTCAAAGTTTATCAAATGGATGTTAAATCAGCATTTCTAAATGGCAATCTAGAAGAGGAAGTTTACATAGAACAGCCAGAAGGATTTCTCTTATCAGAAAACAAGGATTATGTGTGTAAGTTGAAGAAGGCTTTGTACGGATTGAAACAAGCTCCTAGAGCACGGTATGCTAGGCTTGATAAATACCTACAAGACCAAGGATTCAAGAGAGGATATGTTGATAGTAATCTTTACATCAAAACTGAAGGAGATCACCAGTTAATTATTGTGGTGTATGTAGATGATATAATCTTTGGAAGAGACAATGAGGAAATGTCTAAGATATTTGTCGAAGATATGCAAAAGGAATTTGAGATGTCCATGTTAAGTGAGTTTTCATTTTTCCTTGGTTTACAAATCTCTCAATTTAACAAAGGAATATTCATATCCCAAAGCAAGTATGTAAAGGAGATGTTGAAGAAATTCCATATGGAGGAGTGTGCCCCTGTTAGCACACCTATGGCTACAGGTACGAAGTTGAGTAAAGATGATGAATCTCCGAATACTGATCAAACTCTTTACAAATCAATGATTGGGAGTTTAATATATGTGACGGCATCTAGGCCAGATATCATGCAAGCAGTAGGTATGGTTGCACGATTTCAAGCAGCTCCAAAAGAAACACATGTGCAAGCCGTAAAACGTATATTTAGATATTTAAAGAGAACCTTGGATTATGGGTTTTGGTACCCAAGAGGTAAAGACTTCACATTGGTAGCGTACACGGGTTCAAATTGGACAGGTTGTGTAGATGATAGAAAAAGTACAAGTGGAGGAGCATTCTTTCTTGGAGATAGCCTAGTATCATGATTGAGTAAGAAGCAGAATTCTGTATCTCTATCCACAGCAGAAACAGAGTACATAGCGGCAGTGCTATATTGTACACAAGTTCTATGGATGAAACAAACCTTGAAAGATATCAAAGTAGAGTATAATCATCCAATCTCCATAATCTGTGATAATACTAGTGCAATAAGTATTTCAAAGAATCCAGTTATGCATTTCAGAACTAAGCATATCCTTATACAGTATCATTTCTTGCGAGAACAGGTGGCAGAACAAGTAAAATTGGAATATGTTTCCACATCCGAACAGATGGCAGATATCTTCACTAAGCCACTTCCAAAGGAAACATTTGAGTACCAACGACAGAAGTTGGGAGTAATTTATTTTGCTTCTTGCCACTAAAGGGAAGTATCAGCTGAGGGGGAGCTAAGTACTAGCTCTTGGATAGACCCTTTGCCATTGATGTCAAAGGGGGAGAAGTACAGAAAGAGGATGTCACAGAAAGGGGGAGCTACAACAAAGGATTCAGACAAAAGAGACAGTGCAGCAAGGGGGAGCAGTTTCAGTATGTGGTTGCCATCAATGACAAAGGGGGAGATTGTTGGAATATTGTCATTGATGTCAAATAGAACTATTGCAGGAAGTGAACAGAATTGATTGCCAGAAGTGAACGAAAATGTTGACGGAAGTGAACGGAATTGTTTCCAAAAATGAACGAAATTGTTGACGGAAGTGAATGGAAATGTCGACGGAAGTGAATGGAATTGTTGCCGGAAGTGAACGGAAATGTCGACGGAAGTGAATGGAATTGTCGACGAAAATGTCGACAGAAGTGAACGGAATTGTCGACGGAAATGTCAACCTTGGCCGACCTATTGGGAGGAATTGTGACCGTTCGAAAGGACCTTTTCACTTGAAGAGTCACGACCTTAATTTGTGGCTTTCCGTGGGTTATAAATAAGTGCATAACAAATGGCAAAAGTGTAGATTTGAAAGTGGAAGATATATAAAACAAGAGCAGAATTTTTAAAGGCAAATTTTTGTGAGAATATTAAAAAGAAAAAATCCGAAAGTATAAGGAAGAGTATAGCAGCGAAAACACTCAAGTGTAAATCGACTCTAAAGGAGATAAATCAAGTGTTCTATCATCCGTTGTTTTTACAACAAATTTGAATAGAAGAGTGATTTTTTCTGAGAAGGTTGGTGCCTTCGTTTTGAAGAGATTGGTGTCTCTCGCTGAGTTGGTGCTCGGTGAAAGGGGTTGGTGTTCCTGTAGGTTGGTGCCTACAAAATTGTTTTTGAGGTTGGTGCTCCAGTAAGTTGGTGCCTATGAATATTTATATTAAGAGAATTTCTCCGTGGTTTTCTCCCGAAAGGGTTTCCACGCAAATCTGTGTCTATTTGCATTGTGTGGTTTTGCATTGTATTCTTTGATTGCTTTGAATATATTAATTGCAGAGTAATTTGAGGTTTTGGATTTAAGATTAATAGTCGAAAGCGAAAAAATATCTTATACTGATTCACCCCCCCTCTCAGTATAAGCGTGTGCTTAACAATTTTATAGAATATGTACTCCTTGACACTTAGCTCTTTTTGCCTTTAAGTTCTACAACTTTTTGTACTTTTTTGTTCAACTCTGTTTGCTACTCACCAAGTAGGAATCTACCTTTCATCTTGGTGACCATTTTGTCCCACTTGGTCTACGCAACCTTCACATATTGTGGATCACTCATATCATCAAACTCAAAATACTCCTCAATGCCCATGAGCCAATCAATAAGCTCTTCAAGATTCAAGGTCCTTGGAAAGCATGGCACATCCACCTTTGAGCCTCACCTGATCCATGAGATAGTCTCAAGAGTCTACCTTCATCAACATCCATGTGCACTTCACCATCTTCGACATCTCCCTCACCTTCTGCACGTTGTTGCTCTTCTTCAACGTCGCTTTAATCATTTCTAGGTGCGAAACTTCGTTGTGTCTACTCACATTTGCACGACTTGCAAGACGTCCAAGACTTCATCAAGTCTCCCAGCCATGTTGGTTGCTACCGCACTTCCTCTACCAGCAACTCTTCTTGGCAGCATCTCTATTCTCAGAGCGCAAATACTATTGCCACAAGATCTCAACTCGCAATTCTACATAGACGACCTCACTCTCCACACAACTAAAGGTTCAAAATCTTGCTTTGATACCACAAATGGTGCAGTCACAAGGGCAGGGTTCTTAATGAAAGAAAGCCCCAACCCAATAGCTTGATAAATAAACACACACACACACACAGATCTGAAACACAAAGGTTTTGCTCATATTTATTAATGTAAACAACGGGTTACATATGTTTCTTCCAATGCATGAGCTACAAGCTATGCTAGGATCTTGCGCTGAAGTACAAGCTCCTCTCACTACAATAATGGAATCTCTCATACTTCCATTTGCACTCAAGCCTACAACAGCCTTCTACCTAGGAGCTTTTTTTTCTTCTCCTTATGCTAAGCTCTCTCACTCACTCTCTCAATAGAAGGCTTGCTTCTCTCTTTGGCTTTCTTCTTAATGCCTTTTCCAGCATGCCTTTATATAGGCTCCTCCAAGTGCTACATGTCAAGAGAGATTCATGCAAGCTCTCACAAGCCGACACATGTCCCCAAGGGTTGCTTTCCTCGCACACAAAGATGGATGAATAACATGTGTCCTTAGAATCCATCTCCAATAATCTTAAGAGTCTTGGAGTCAACTTAGATTAAGTTGTGCCAATTGTTTTCCGCGCACCAAATTTCCTTGGCACAATCCTTTTGTCTCTACCTTGACATGACAATGTTTGTGCATGCAACCCCCAATTCTTCACACAACTCTAAACTTTGCATCTACTATGATGGAAGATGAATTTTGCACAATGTTATGTTGTTTGCCTCCATTTGCATTGCATCATGTGGCTCTTCGCCCAATAGGTTTCGTACAGTTGCACACAAGCATTCCTCTGCATGGCTTGGTGCAAACCAATGCTTCCCTGTGCAATTGCCCAAATCAAAAATTTGACAGAACCTTGCTACAACCACCTTCATCCAACTTCTGCATGACTGCTTCCTCATCCATTTGTGCATGTAGACTCATGCACCCTTCAACTAATGCACCCATTAGTAATTTAGTAATTGCATGTTGGCGTGCCATGTGCCCATGTTGGAACTTTATTCACAAAACTAGACTATTGTTTTTAGGTGATGCAAGATTGCTCTTCCCCAGGGATGCTCTTGCATCATAGATGAAAGCTTCAATTTGCAATAGGTAACCCACCTTAACAATTTATGATTAACATCTTCAACCCATTGTTCAACTTAAGTGGGAAAATATGAACACCTCATTACACATGGCTGTGTATGAAGTTTAACCTAAAATGGTATGTGGCAAGGACTAGGAGAGTATCTCCTATCAATGTTGAGGAGGTGAAGGATTTTGTGGATGGCAAAAAAAATATGAGGCATCAAAACTTCTATCTGAGAGGGTATAATTCGCAAGTGTCAATGGCTTCAAGTAGATGGCTAGAAAGGATAGACACACCCTTGCCTAAAGTGGCCCCATTGGATGGTGATAACTACAATGACCATTTGACTCTAGTGCTACAGATGCTTGCGATTCACCTCCACCTCTATGGCATCCCTTAAAATTTAAAATTGATATCCACATCCTTGTGCTTCCACTATGTAATGTCCCATTTTTGGGCCAAACAGCCAAATAAGGGTTTTCCCTAAAATCCACAAATTTTTGAATTCTGAAATTAGCAAAATCAGCAAACCCTAGCTCAAGTAAATGTTCCAAAAACATTCAAATTGCATTCAAACCCTAGACGTCAATGTGCAATAAATAAATAGGTAATTTCCAGCAATTACCTTTGATCAAATATGACCTCAATATGATCCAATATGAACCACAAACTGAAAATAGAAATATTGTACCTTTTACCTCTTGAATGTAAATGAATTTCTGATTTAACCTTACTAAAAAATATCTAATTTTATGCATAAAAAACAACAGCGGAATATTCGCCAAATCTCACTCAAACCCTTGCAAAAATCATAATAGATAAATTACCAAAAATATCCAAACAATTCCAGCACCCTTATAGGGCACTAAAAATGGCCAAACAACCTCCCAAATGAAGTCGCCCTAGGTCAAAAGACTGCAATAAAATAAGAATTAATTGTTCTTCACCAACTAGGGTTTTTGGCACCCTCAATGACCTTCCACACATTCCAAAACAAGTCGCCACACTTAAGAAAAATCAAGCAATATTTATTAGCCTCAAATTAGCAATTCATGAAGTCAAATCCACCATAAAATATGTCTATAAAATAACTAAATAATTCAAAAATTATTATTTATTTTTTCACTCAATTTACCCTTGGAAACCTTGCCACAACTCATAGAAATCCAATGCCACATTTCAGCAATTCAATAATAAATTCCAACAATTTAAATTGAACAATTGGACATCAAATTGCCCTCAAAACACTCTCCAAGACCTCTCAAAGCAAGTCACCCCACTCCTAGGGCAAGCACCAAATAAACCTTTGCAGGGTGGTGTCAAAAGACACCCTTTTGTTGACAAATCAGCTCTAAAACCTGTGGTAACAATTATTGGGCATACATCCCAATCATTCTTCAAGCATGAAGATTCACAATATTAAATTCAACATATCTTCAAATGAGGTCTCCACCTTGTATTTGTACCCTCTAAAGGGGGGCGAACCACCTTGGGGGGGTAAAATACCTCATGACTCTCCTTGCCGACTTTTTAGAATATTTTTTCTTTGTTTTGCTCAACTCTCAAACCAAAATTCCTCTTTTTCAAAAATAATATTAAATTAATTGCCTAAATAACAAATAATAATTAAAATTACTTTTAGGCAATAATTCAATAATTATTTATCTTTTAAGTATCATAGTGGTAAAAACCACTTTTTAAAAAATATTCTATTAATCAACTAGAATTGCTTTATATGGATAAATGATAAAAATCACTATTAGGACAATCATAATTAATTAATAAATAAAACCCCAAAAGTAATCCCTTAGTCTATGGGGAAAGTAGACTAAAGGTCTTTAGTACTTGCTCATACGTGATTCGGAAATAGGGACATTACACACAACAACAAACTCTATGAGAATAAGATTTTAAATTCTTAATGAGATTGTAGAAAAAAATTAATTAGCGGTTAGTGCCTAATCTCCATCCACCCATCCACGATAATGGAGCACCCTATCCTCACCCGTCTCCTTCATCTCCTCCATTGGCAAATTAACCTTCGAGAAGTTCCTATCAAGAACTAGCATTCGTGTTTGTGTTCCCTAGGAGGTATATACAAGGGACTTACAACATGTCTTCCTGAATTTGGACAAATGCCAAAACATAGTGAACACATTCCCATGTTTCATTGCTCATTTCTCTCTTTCTCTTGTTTAAAAGTGAACTCTATAAATGCAAAGACAGAAAAAACATTTCATTTTCAATGATTGAGATGGATAACTTTGGAAAGGCATCATTGATGTATTTTGACCAAAAGCATGTCTAGGAAAGGGTAAAAGAGAGACTCGTGATTTGTGACCCTCCAATTAAACACATATCCACATATCCATGGATAATTTCCTTAGTTGCTTTGCATGATCAAATTCATATGCAGTCATTCACATGGAAGATATAAAGCAATCAGTAAGGTCAATGAGAACAATTGAAATTATGGTGCCATCGTTGTACACTCATTGATAATACCCTATCTTTGGCCTTCACACAGCACCGGTGCAGTGTAGATACCGAAGCCTATGCTTGAGCTCTCACTGCTCTATACTACATAAGACCTCTTTCACAAAAAGCAAGATTTGGTCTTGCAAAACTTTGTGCATAGTGCTCTTAAATCTATATTCTGATAGAATTACAATGGTGGTGGATGTCTAGGTTTTCAAAGAACTTTCCATAATGTTTCAACCTTTATTCCATTGAAAGGCACTCTTAAGATGGTTCGTTCAAAGAATCATCCATACCATCAGAAGCAGCAAAATTATAAATTTCTGAAACTACATGTTTCTTCTCTTCCCTAAATTCAATAATCACTTAGATTAGAAGTTGCATTCTTGATTTCATTCTTAACTTGAATTCGATACTGCATTCTTATATCAAAAAAACGAACTAAAGAAGCCAACACACCTTTAACCATTGAAACAACTTCCTGGACTTCATTGGCATTATCTTCATGGATTAAGTACATAATCTCATAGTGGCGAGCTGCACAGCCATGGCAATAAACACATCAGTCACAAATAATAAGTGACCGAATGGAAAATTCCATATTGAAAGATAAAATATGCAGTAGCATGTGATATGCAATGTGTAACTTTCTACTCAACCAACACAAATAGCAAATGAAAAGGAGTCACAAATCACGTAAATCAGTTTGAAACATGAGAAATGAAAGCCATTAAGAAATAAAATTTACATTCATAATGAATTGATGATAATGCAAGCTGATCTTAAAAGCTTGTCCTTTTAGACAAAAATTACTGTCATGTACAAAACATCTCGTCTGCCAAAAAACAAACGCGTACATCAAGGATATGTGTTTCTATCCAGAACCAAAACAAACCCACTAATAAATGGACCAGATTGCTTGTAACAAAAGCATCTTCCTAACACAAAGGAAAATATTCTCCACACACTTTCCATGATTTCAATATTCTTCTTTTTGGATTCTGTAACCAATCTTGTCTAATAGTTACTTGTGTAGAAAATGATGAGAGGGGTGTGGTTAGAACCATAGTATACATACTTGGCGATTACTTGCCTAGTGGGTGAGTACTCACCAAGCAGTCTCCAAAACCATTATTCGTCACTCATACTCGCCACCCCCTAAGCACTCGAGCCTCAGCGAGTACTGTGCCAGTACTCACCAAGGCTCGAGTGCTTGGCAAAATGTGTACAGAACGTGTTGGAACCCTGCAGACGCATCCAGGACACTGGAAAAATGCGTGGAAAACACACAAATCTGTCTTATAAAAGCATACACCTCCACACATTCAAATCACACAGCGTTTGGACAAGATTGGAGCATTTGGATCAACTTGGAAGGACTCAGGAGATTTTTTGAGCAAAGTTTCCACTTCCAGGTTAGTTCATTTTTTACTTCATTTCTTCTAAGTTCTAAGTTATATTTATTTAAAGCCTTATACTCATTTCAAGAATTTTTTTTGAGGGAATCGAGAGCCTACAAGCCTCTATGTGTTCTATTAAGATTCAAGAAAAAAATACAGTATAATCGTGGTCCATTTAATGCAAGATATTTGTAGTCCATAAAACCTTAAAAGTTAAAAGAATGCCATGGATTGAGGGGTAGAATTGTAGATAATACTTAATAATTTTCCCAATTTTGATTTGAGTCATCAACCAAGCCAAAAAAATAATTCAGATTCAGAGTTGCCTGGCCTTTAGATGGTTTAAGTCTTAAGACCTGCTTGCCCTTTAGATGCTAGTAGCCTAGTACTATGAATTTTAAACATATCATGTTGCATGACGCTGAAAGTCTTACCCTGGAGGCATTATCTTGGCAGCAGCTATTTGTTATTAAAATTTAACTTATTACCCTCCTTTTCTGTTTGGGAGCCATGGCATTGTCTTGCAGCTATAATGATTTGTGTGAACTGTGAACTGTGAACAAAGAAGTAAGATCAATGAAATTCAATAGATTTATTATGTTTGCACTAACTTTTACCTTCCCCAATGATTATTCTTGCTTGAACAATTGTCAAAAGACTCTAGAGATCAAGTTTGCAAAATTCTGAGTATACTTTGAATTTGAACTGTATAAGCAGGGTTTTATGAGATTCTTGTTCTCCTAATGGATATATGAACTTTCTAAAAGATTCCCTCAACTGAAATGGACTTTCCAATAATGATCAATGACTTCCAACCTTCATAGAAGTTTAGAACAACTAAAATTGTCTCAAGAAGCATTCTAGGGTCAGTTTTGAGTCTTGACTGTGTAGAACAAAACAGGGTTCTTTCAAATTGGACAGTAGACATTTTAAGGAAGTTTGAGTTAACTATATAAATGGGAGATTATTCAAGTAGAATTCCTTACTAATTAAAGACTTCTTCTTCACTTCTCATCCTTCAATACATCAAAAAGAACTCACAAGAGACCTCTGTTCCCTTTCTCTTTAACTGGATTAAAACAGAACTATTGATGCTTGTGTTTGGCAATCTTAACCTGTGGATTAGTGACAATAATCCAATTCATTCAAAGACAAAAACAAAATATATTACTGTTACAGATCAAAGATTTATTGGAAATGCACAATCTAAACTTTGCACCTCACTGGTCCTATGTATTGTAGGCACTAGAAAGACATTTCATAGTTTTCTTTTCATTACAAATAACCTGGCCAACGCAAAATCCACCACAAACTTCAATACTTTATTTGTAATGGTGTCTACATCCATGTCATGGTTTTTTAAGTTTTAAGTTTTTAACTATCTTCATATATATTTCTTGCTGAGTTTTTCCCAATCTTTGATTATCACAGGTGATCCTTACATTGGAATGTCAAAAATCTCATTTTTTAGTTTTACACCCAACCAAATCTAAATATTAACTTCATCTACTAACAAATTCTATGTAATTTACTTGTAAACATGTTATCATGATTATGTAATTTTTGTAATGTTGTTTTGATTCTTAAACATGCTGCAGGTTTACCGATAGACTTAGCATACAATGGCATCTGGGTCTGCATCAGGGTCAGAATCAATCAATGGTAGCCAACTGGCTCCCCCCAATGCACGCACCGTTGCTTGGAAGTATGTCATACGGGTTGGAACGTCCTAGGTGACTACAATTTGTACGTTTTGTTCAAAGAAGATTGGTGGAGGCATCAATCGCCTCAACTACCATCTTGCATGCATTCTTTCACGTGATGTTTTGCCTTGTCCTACTGTAACGGAAGAGGCAAAAAGAGAGATGGCTGCAGAGCTTGCATTGCTGGCAAAAAGAAATTTGAGAGGGCAAAGATGCAAGCAGCCTTAACAATGGCCATTGGTCCCACATCGGCAGAGGCAACTGAGGCAAATATGACAGAAGTTGTGGGCTTTAGTCGTGGTCCACACAAGCGAGGCACATCCACCTCATCAAGTTCGACCTAGCGACACGGTTTTTTTGTGTCTAGAAACATACCTGGGGCACAACCTTCATTGCAAAGTACAAGATGGAACAAAGAGGTGCACACAGTAGCAGATAAGGCATGTGCAAATTTCGGATATTTCAACAACCTTTCCTTCAACGTGGCAAAGAGCCCGTACTGAGAATATTTGGTGACAGCATTGACAGTTGCAGAGAAAGGGTACAAGGCACCCTCTTCAAAAGACTTAAGTAGAAAATTGCTCAAGAATGCAGTTGCAGATGTGAAAGTAATTGTGGAAGATCAAAAAAGGTTGTGGCGAAAGTTCAGATGCACCATTCTCCGATGGATGGACTGATGGAAAGAACTGCACCCTCATCAATTTTTTGGCGGCTTCAAATGGTGAGATGGTTTTTTTTAAAATCCATTGATGCATTTAATAAGATAAAAAATGCAGAAACTTTGAGCTTGATGCTCGAAGAGGTTGTTTTAGAGGTGCGCATCGAGAATGTTGTCCAAGTTATCACTGACAATACAGCAGCATATGTGGCAGTTGGGAGACTTCTCAAAGACAAACATCCATCACTCTTTTGGACACCTTGCGCGGCACATTACCTTGACCTTCTCTTGGAGGACGTAGGCAAAATTGATTGGATGAGACCGGTCGTAGAGGAGGCCAGAGACATCACAAAATATAGTTATAATCACCCTTAGGTTTTCAGCTTGATGAGAGAACACACCAAGGGAAAAGAACTTGTACGAGCAAGGGTCACAAGGTTTGCAACTAACTTCCTTACGTTGCAAAGTATTTGCAGTTTATTGACTGCTTTGACGCAGATGTTTGTGTGCCAAGCATAGGTGGACTCAACATATTCAAAGAAAGCTGACGAAATCAAAGTCTCAAACGCAGTTTTTAATGAAGACTTTGTGAAGAGAGCTATAGAGATCGCCAAGGTAACTTCAAATTTCAATTTAAATTTCAAATCGATTCCTTTATTTTCAATTTTTTAAATTATTTAATTTAATTGTAAGTTTTTAACTTTAATTTTTTTGTAACTTTATAGGTTTCGGAGCCTTTGGTGAGGGTTTTGCGCTTGGTGGATGGAGAGCAAAACCCAATGGGTTACATTTATGAGGCCATGGATAGGGCCAAAGAGGCCATCCAAAACTATTATACGGGGATAGTGTCAAATTTGATCCCATTTAGGAGTTGATTGATCGAAGGTGGAACAATCAACTCCATCAACCCATCTATGCAGCGGGGTACTATCTTAACCCCAAGTTTTTCTACTCTGATGGCTTCACAGATGCTAATGGGGAAGTTATGGAGGGCCTCTCAATATGCATTGAGAGTATAACACCTGACATTGAAACAAGAGACCTCATTATTTCAAAGTTGCAGAACTACAAACAGGCTAGGGAGAGGCTCTTTTCTTCGACACTAGTTATCTGAGGGAGAACCACGCAGTCACCAGGTAATAAAAAATGCAGTATTTACTTGTACCTTTCAAGTTACAAATTTACAATTATTAATTACTGACAAACTTTTATATATCTTGCTTGCAGAGTCATGGTGGGAAGATTGGGGTGGAAATATCCCAAATCTTCAAAGGCTAGCCCTTCGCATTTTATCTTAACCTTGTAGCGCTTCTGGATGTGAAAGCAACTGAAGTTTGTTTTACGCCATTAATACGAAGAAACGCAACAGGTTGAGTCAACAACGGCTCAATGCCCTGGTTTTTGTGCAATACAATCTCCGGCTTCGCACAAGAAAGGTGGAGAACACCTCAAAGAATCCTATTGATCTAGATGAGATTGATCCCTACGGTGATTGGACTGCACAGGATGAGGCCCCCATGTTCACAAAGGACGCGATTTTTGATTTCGAGAGGCAAGCTATGGAGGGTGCAGCTGCAACTGGAGGAGATATTGGATTGGATGACATCTTTGTAGATGTTGAAGATGAGGCAAAGGTAGAGGCAGAGGTGGAGCCACAGGGGCAGCATTCTAGATAGAGGGAAGAGGGGCAGCTAAGTTGGAGGACTAGACTCACTCAGTCTCCCTTAGTTTTCACTAGAGCAGGGAAGAGAAAAATGCAGATTCTTGTATCTGTATCAGTTTGTTGTCGCCACTTGACACTGTGACAGTTCATACTCATAGTTTTATAACTGTGTTCGCATGGATCTTGATCATGCAATTTTGTAATTTATTTGTATTCAAATCTAATAGAAAACACTTCTCCAACAATTTACAAACTCATTTGATACATTTTACAACAGTAATTTCTAAAAAAATTTAAGTTTTTTTAATAAATTTGAGTTTTTTTTTTTGTCGAATAATGGCGAGTGGTTGTCGAATAATCGCCGAGTAAACTTTTAGGGCGTTGGGCGAGTACTCTCCGAGCACAAGTATGCGAACTATGGTTAGAACTATGAATTGTGAGAAGGATATAATCAAAATAAAGTCGCTTTGATAACAATTCCTCTAATTGCATATTGGAAGAGCACCTTTTCCATTGACAATCATCAAAAAGAATGTTAAATCACCTCTTCCAATCAGTCCTATCTCAAAACAATTTTGATTTTCTTTTTTCTATATGCATTGCTTTGCATCTTCTGCTGAGATTGATTAAAGTTTTTGTTTGAGGAAACACATTCATCATCTATAAGCTTCTGGATGGGAGACGGGTAAAATTGGATTTCTTTCAAGAAAATGATGGTTATAATGATGTTCCTTAAAAGCAAAATGTAAGAAGTTTAAAGTCTGATATGGCTGGAACAGTGATAGTTTTGCAGTAGACCCAAAACCCATGGCTCATATGAATGAAGCAAGCTGTGCCCTCTAAGATCTGAGTGTTTTGGCAATGCAAGCAAGGAGGAGAAATCAAGTGTCATCTTGGCAGGATAAAGGGGGACACAAAAGCAGTGGAAAGCTTTTTCATTAATAATATATGAGTTAGATAGGGGTTTTTGCACTAATTTACACTTGTAATAGCTATTGGGTCAACCTAAGTAATCATCAAGAATTTTCAGAAAGAAACTACAGAAATCTCATCAAAAAAGACTTGCAGATTGCAATTTGCCACAAGTTTCTTCTCGGTTTCCTTCACCAATTGTAAAACACAATGTTTTTCAGGGGAAGCTCCAGTTTTTTATACAGAATGGATGAGTTTCTATAGTATTGAAGACTACTTGACCCTCACACCCATCACTATTCCTTCCATTCATTTTGACTCAAAGCAATGCAAACTCCCCTTTGAATGGTGGAAAGAAAAGTTACAGGAACAATAAGGAATGCTTTGGGTGATTTTATCAAGATTACATGTATGGCTCTTCAGAGGAGGATTTTTTGTTCAGAATTGTGTGCCAATGATAGATCTTGGAAAACCATACCAGAATCATACATCAATCTTAAGACAGCGAAGACATAGAAAACATCCAAGAAGTGGACTGTAAGCAGATTCCTTTGAGGTCCAAAATTTGCCATGAAGATGGCCATCTCTAAACAATTTGCCCCCTTCAAAAAGATGAAGAGAATCTGTAGAAGGAAAGAATGTTGATGGATTTTATGAGGCCAAATTAATAAGAGCGGAAGTAAGCTGTCTCTTCCCCATAAAAATAAATCCAGAACTTCAATGCTTTTCATATGCAGTCTAACGAGTCAGAGCAAATAGAAGCAAAGTTGAGATAGAGCAAGAAACAGAATCCGAATGCACTTCACAATCAAATGGAAGATCCAGAACCTGGAAAGAAGATCTAGGATAAGAACGTCCCCAATAGTTACTTGGTAAGGACAGCATATTATCTCTAAGAAAGCCAGTGTAGTTCATGGCATCCATATGATAAAGGAGAATGAAACCCAATAATAGGAGTTAAATTCTGCAAAAAACGAAAACTCCTGCATATGGGATTCAAATTTCATGGACTAGCAACTAGGAGGATGTGGGGTATTGACCAAAGCTCTATTAAGGAGTAGGCCATTCATAAGAAAGCACCGAGGTTGGATGTTTCCTCTGTTATGAACCTTTTTTCTGGTTGTGTACTCATAATAAGATATCTATTCCATGTCAATAATCAGATCACTTTTGGGGTTGATGGACCAGCCCTCCTTTTTATGTAGTGGGTCTGCCGACCCTTTTTTTTTATTATTTTATAGCTGGTCCACCAACCCACCTTTTGGTCAATGTGTCTAGGTTCTATGTATCGAGGTTGGTAGGACTGGTAGGCATGTAAGTAATTGTCGCACGTGCAGACACTGAACACATCATAAAGAGAAAGTAGATATAGACAAGCGCTCAAACCTTGGAAGTTATCTATGATTATTTCCCTCCTTAAAAACAATTTATTAACCTCAAACATTCAACATTAACAATTTACGATTTTAATAAACTTAAATAACCATAACAACCATCCCTAAAAATGTTAAGCTGTCTCTCCTATTTCACCAATTTAAGCTTAAAGAATGTATATATAGCATCAAGTCTATGATTCCTCAACAAACTTCGTTTCCCTCAAGATAAGGGAGATAGCTCCCTCAGAAAATCTAATAAAAGCTTCAAGAGCTTCCATAAAGTTTATCCAGAAAAACTAAGGCAAAATGTCATTGAGTTATCATGTCTCCTTAGAAACAAGATATTTACCTCAAACATTCAACATTAACAATTTACAATTTTAATAAACTTAAATAACCATCCCTAAAAAAATTTAAGCTCTCTACCCTATTTCACCAATTTAAGCTTAAAGGAATGTATATATAGCATCAATTAAGTCTATGATTCCTCAACAAACTTCGTTTCCCTCAAGATAAATGAGATAGCTCACTCAGAAAATCTAATAAAAGCTTCAACAGCTTCTATAAAGTTTATCCAGAAAAAGGAAGGCAAATTGTTCTTGTGTTATTATGTCTTTGGATGGAAGTTCTGCACAGGCCTACTGGGACTGTGTTTTGGGCCAAGGGCAGCATTTATACTGCCTTGGATATTTAAGCCTGAGTTGGCATGCATACGTTCTTAGGAAAGTTCTCCTCTCTCTTATATAATGTTCGAATATTTTCAGCTATATTAAGTTCTGTTTTCTCTTCTAGCTTTAGAAAAGACAAATAGTTTAGTTCATATTTTTCAGCAGCTACAGATTTCCACTCTTTGGCAGTTACAGATTCATTTCTTCGCAAGTACCAATTTCAGTTTTTTTCTGGTATATCACACATTTTTGGATCCAATATAATATCTGTTTTAAATTTTTGAGATGTTCTCAGTTACAGATTTCCACACTTGTTCAGATTTTCTGTCTAATTTTAGATTTCTATTCCAATCTCAGTTTCAGACAATGGGAGATTTAAAACAGCTGCTGACTTTTTAGTTAGGAATCTAGGATCATAACATTGACAACAAAAACAATGATTATAACAGTTGAAATTCTATTCTGGAATCTAGTAGAATTAGGGCCAGGACTCAGAAGTAAAGTAGATTCCATTACATTCTGAAAATCAACAAGAGCAGTTGGCTCGTTCCTCTCTGGTTCAATATCGAAAAGGCATTCATTCAGGATATCTTTTGTCTCAGTTGAATCGGGGATTGAGTAATCTCTATTTACTTTTTCACTACAAGTTCAAGCACCCATGCAAAGCGCCTTATCATAGAATGATATCCTCCCTCTCTCTCATAATGGGACATATCTAATTTGATTTTGACTATTTGAGGGAACTGATTCATTTAAAAGCCATAAAGTAAACATCGAGTTTATAGAAGTTACCACATATCAGACACGTAAAATAATAAGAGATTCATCCAATGTTATTGTGTTTAATTAAACATTATATTTATCTCAAGTTGAGCAGTACAATATTTAGTGAAAATTAAAAACATCTACTAGCCTGACAGAAAGGAAATTACTTCTTTCCAAATCCATGTCGCTCTCGAATCGAAGTTCTAAAGATTTTACCAGCTCTTCTGCACACAACCAGAAAGAACGAAGTTAATGCCTGCCAAATAAATTGTGACAAAATTTACTTTGGATTAATCAGCAGGGACATGCACAAAATTCAAAGATGTTAGGTACCTGCAAAAACATTTTTGGTCATCCAGAATAAAGCAACAAATGGTTTCAAAGTTAACAAGACATTGCATGAAATAACTGGTGTAATTAAGCACTCAAAAAAATGGAATGGCATTGAGGACCGATCAAAAGGTAGGACTCATGATTCTGGAGTAGAAGTTTCCAATTAATTCGTTTCACCAAAGACGAGCAGAACTTGAATTGATCTAGTGAAAGACTAGCAGTATCCCACACTACTAAAATATTGACTTAAAAACTCCATAATCAAAGAAACCATCCTTCAATTATCATAGCTAAAAGATGGAAGCAAAAAATATGAATTTACCTTCATCTACAAAGTCAGGGACGTGCGATTTCTTATTAGCAGCTTTCCTCGATTTCTACAAAAAAAAACATCTATGAGTATCAACCACATTAATGAACAAGGAAAAGCACTCGTGCAGCATACACTGAAATCTAAACCATCTAATACAAACATTAATTGTCGCAGGTACAGCTGCTTTTCTTCCACTAGCAAACCCATGCAATATTACTCTGTTAGAGTAAATTTGGACTTCAAGTAACCCACATGCAAGAGCACTAACGATTGTCTCAATATTATATGACCACTTTCCATAACATTGCAAGTAATTTGTAAAGAAACATTGCAAGTATCTAATCAAGAAACGAAAGAATAAAATATAGAGGAAAATCGGGAAATCATAAGAGATTCCAAGAAGTTACATGACAATGACAAAAAGGAAGGACTATTGGAGAAACAGGAAGGACTATTCAAAAGAAGTCAAAGAACACTGCTCAGACATTCATCATCATGGGGTAAAAAGCTCAGCATTGATAGAACAGTCTTGCAAACAACACGTGAAATTCACATGGATGACATGGAACTTCTGACAAAATAAAGATCATTTCATGAGACAACTAAGAGTAGCAATAGAAATTAGGAAGCATTCAAATACCCTAAATATAGATGAAAACTTGGATCTAAGCGACTCCTAGAGACCTATTATTCACAAGATTAGAAGATCAAACGTTCCTCAATAAAAAATATTTAAAGCTTATGCAATTAATTGTTATGCTTTGAAAAAGCACTAAATATTTTCAAAAAAAATTATTAAAGGAGACTCTTGCATTTATTGTAGTCGGCATTTGTAAGGGCTCCCTACCTCTAAGTGTAAATGGAGTTATTTATATAAGGAGCTCTGATCCGCGATTTTAATCAATCATCCTGGGATGGACCACAAAGTGTGGCCTGAAATATCAATAAAAACTCTTTCCACACAATTTATTCCCAAAGCTTGTTTCATAAATGGTGAAATAGTTTGTCCAATTAACAACTTCAGTAAAACAAATAGTGGTGTCTTGGACTTCATATGATGAAGCTGTAAGAAATGATCTAAATAATAATCAAGAAAATATCAAAGGCCCTAAGGAAAGACAGGTCATAGCAAGATATCTGCCAATGCATCAAAGATGTTTGAAATTGAACCGTATCATTAAGCAGGAAGACTACAAATTATGGTTAGAAATCGAGAAAAAGACTATTACGATATCAATCAGGACCATTGTGGAAAGATAATAAGTACAAAATGGCTATAATGAAGGTTTGAGAATTGAGTTAGCTCCAAAATTAAAATATTTAGAGACAAAACTATAAGAATTTTGTGAACCTTATGCCAAATTGAAACTATGATATTTGCAACATGAAGAACCAAATAATTTCAAATGCCATTTTCTGCATAGTGAATATGGAACTGAATTTTGAAACTCTGTTTTCCAAAGTTATGCCTTCCAACAGCATGTTAACAAGAGTCACCAAAACTTTTGATAACATGCATGTGGAAACAATAAGTATAATAACGAATTATGAATCACAACTGCTATGAAATTGAAGAAAGTAATACTAACATTCCTCACAAATAGTATCTTTGTATAGAAAAAGTCTCATGAAATCATTATGTCCAGACTGAAATTACACATCCTATTTTCTGTTTGTTGCAGAAGGTAACTGAACCAATCATACTGATTGTTTCAGAGTTTCCAATATTGACCCTGTGTTCTAATACCACAATGTCATGCTTAAATTTTTTGTCGCAAAACCCAAATAAAGTGTCGTAATTTTTTTGTGCTTAAATTGATGCTGATTAATTCGAAACCACCTTGTGAATATTAAACTTCCAATCCACGCTGCTTGAGAAACTTCGCGACCCCAGCCATGCCTGATTGTCGCCATTTTCCTGCTCATCTTTGTCCTTACACATCTGCTTTCTCGTTTGCGTCCTAGCGTCTGTATGACATTTGGTTATTGTTGGCGTTTAGGTCTTTGTTTTGTCTGTTTTTTTCTTTTTGTCACCTTCTGATTCTACTGTGTTTTTTGCATTCCTTTTGATGCCAGTGTTTTCTCCACATTTGCCTTGTGGGGCAAACATGTGGGACCTACAATGCCTCTCAACCATGATTCACGAGGGTTTCGACTTGGCCCACCGACTGGTTTTAGTGAATCATCCAAACCGTCCTTTGTAGATGCACTCTGAGGAGAATCCAAAACCCAGATGCCAAGCCAAAATTTCCAAAGTTGACCTCTGAGGATGCCTAAAATTGACCCTAGGAAAAATGAAAATGGATTTATGACCATGTTCAAGGCAAATGAGGAACTTACTTTTGTAGCTTCTGTTTGAGTGCAGTTGTCTGGGCTCCCCGCGGAATACTAGAATAACAATGTCTTCATGGCGATTGGTAACACACTTGGCACTTATATGATGGTTGACTCATCACTATAGCTATAACAAATGATCTATACCTGCGTTTGTGTGTTGTTGGATCTTAGTAAACCTTTGCCAACTAAAATTTCTCTAGTTGGGACCAGGTGGTGGATTATGAAAACATTCCCTTTCAATGTCGTATTTGCCATGAGTATGACCATCTGCTCAAAGACTATCCACTTAAAGCTCCAAAACCACTTGCGGAACTCAAGCCCCAAGATGATTTCATTACACCAAAGAAAAAAAAAACAAGGAAAACTGTTCAGGGGAATCCGAATGCTAGCAAAACAACAAATTTGCTAGCCTCCAGTAGGATAATGAAGACAGATATTGAGGATCGCATGGAATCCCAAATTCCAGAGACAGATGAATGCACAAGACACAGTACTAGCTCAACCAAGGGTGGAAGAACACAACCAGCTCATAGTTTATCAAGGCCCACATAGGCAGGATGAAACTTGCATCACAATGAAAAGCTATCACCGTAAAACCAAGTTTCAAGAACAATTTGAGAACCAAAATCAGCAGGCCGGTGAGGTTGAGAGGGACCAATCATTGTCGTTAATGGCTAATCATATCGAGAAACAACAAGAACTACCCTTAGGAATCATTCAGGAAAAAAGTAAAAAATTGAAAATGGATACCAATACTAAGGTTGGCCGCAAATCAAATCAGAACAACCTCCAAAAAGAAGGTCAGAAATTGAGTCAAGTAGGAACAATTAGGAATTTGTCCAGAATATTCCACCAATCCTTTCAATGAAGGTGATTACATGGAATATAAGGGAGGCAGCCCTTCTAAAATAATGGAAATTAAGAGAATGATTTAAACTCATCATCCTCTAATGGTATTTCTTCAAGAAACTAAAGCCTCGATAGAGCTTATAATGGTTTTAGCAGAGAGAATATGGCTCAAGGCCCAGACTTTATCTCTTGGTTCTCAAGGAGCATCTGGAGGAGTTACGTGTATCTGGGAACCAAAACTGATTACAGTGTTAAGTTCTTATGGTATTAGATGTGTTTTGCTAATGCATGTGTATTCTAGGAAGGATGCCCAACAATTTTTATTCATAAATGTATATGCACCCACTGCTATGGAAGATAAGTTGTTGCAATGGTAGTATATAGATGCTATGATTAGATCTTATCCTAATGTTCCTGTTATTCTTGGAGGGGATTTCAATACAATCCTTAATTTATTGGAAAAATAGGGAAGAACTTCACACTTGGATTCTAGCTCATCCAATATGGCTAGATACATAAAGTCTCTTCATTTGGTGGATGTTCAGACTAGTAATGGCCTAATGACATGGTCCAACAGAAGGTAGGTTCCAAATTGTATCCTAGAATGACTGGGCCAGTTCCTATTATCTGAAGATTGGTGGTTAAAGGAATATATCCCTAAGACTCACATTTTAAATAGCATCGGTTCCGATCATTGGCCAGTGTGTTTGGAGATGGGTAAATCAGTTCCTTGTCATGCTCCTTTCCGGTTTCAGTTGATGTGACTCAGGCATGAAAATATAAGCAATCTCATTCAACAATGGTGGTTGGAAGGAAAACCTAGGTATGGGACACAAGTGTTTTCCTTTACCAAATGATTGAATTATCTAAAGGTCAAACTGAAAAATTGGAATTGGACTAAGTTTGGTGACAAAAAGGAAAAAAAGAAACAGCTTCTACAACAGCTGGAAGAGCCCAATTCTATCCTTCAAACCTCTAGCTGTAATGATGATATTCTTAAAAAGGAGCTCCTTTTGAAAACTACCCTCCATGAATGGGAAACAAGAGTAGAGATTATGTAGAGGCAAAAATATAGAATCCAGTGGTCAAAAGAGGGTGATAAAAATTATGTGTTCTTTCGTAAATCATTGTTGGCTCGACATGCTCATAACCACATAGGCTCCCTTACCAAGGAAGATGGAAAGAAAGAGTATTCTTTGGAAGGCATGCAGCAAATTGCAAAGCAATATTTCCAACAACTATTTACAGACCAACCTCTTGATGAGTTCGCCCAAGAGACAGTGTTATAGACCCTTCCTATACTTATTTCAAATCAAACTAATGTGAAGCTTACCGTTCTAGTCACAAAAAATGAATTATAGAAAGTGGTGTTTAGCATGAATAAAGGGAAAACTCCAGGACCGGATGGATTCCCCATTCATTTCTACCAAACTTTTTGGGACATTATCAAGGGGGATCTTCTTCAAGTGGTGGAAGAGGTGAGGACAGCTAAAACAATGCTGAAGGAAATAAATAAAACCTTCATAGCTCTTATTCCTACAGACCCTTCCTATACTTATTTCAGATCAAGCTAATGTGAAGCTTACCATTCTAGTCACAAAAAATGAACTATAGAAAGTGGTGTTTAACATGAAGAAAGGGTTGTTATATCTAGCTTAGAAGAGCAAAAGTGAGAGAGAGGAAAGAGATGTATTGATCTATCATTTGTTCTTCTAAGCTAGATATAACAAATACAAATCATATTCATCTCTCACAATTACTCTTCTAAGCTAGATATTACAATATCAAATCAACCTCTCACATCCATGTTACAAATGGCTACTCAAGCCTTTATTTATAGCTTTTTAAATGACCTTTGGCCTTCCCCCTTTGTGACCTTTCAATCCTCATGGAAAATGGCGTCAATCTTGGATGACTCTTCATGTCCAAACATTTGAAAAGTCATGTGGTGACCCTTCATGACCAAAAACGTCCTTCCCACTTTTGTCTTTATCTTTGGTGACTCTTCGTATTCCTCAGAGTGTCCCTTCATGAGAAATTGCGTCTTTACTCTTTTGCCTTCACTTGGTGACTCTTGGTATTCCCCAAGATGACTCTTCATGGAAAAATGTGTCCCATCCTTCTTTTGTCTTTATCCCGTAGCTCTTCGACTTCTCCATGGGCCCTTCTTTTGTCTCATATGCAACCAAAAATATATTTGTTAATATTAAATAAATATTAACTCATATTAGCCAAGATATATTTATTACCAACAACATTAAATGCAATGGGGCCTTTATCACCAATAATGCTAAACCTTTGACATCAATGTTTGATAAAGGAAAAGTTTTATAAGATATATAATATACTGATTCACCCCCCCTCTCAATATATTCCGTGCTTAACAATTGGTATCAGAGCAGGGTCTTTTTTGAAAAATTTTACAGCTTGAAGGTAGATCGAGAAAGCACGATGGCTGGGTCACAGGAAGAATTTTCTACAAATAAGGCACCTTTGTTTGATGAGACGAATTATGCTTTTTGTAGCATAAGAATAAAGGTTTATTTGATGGCCCTTGGATTCGACATATGGAAATCAGTGGTGGAGGAATATGAAGAGCCACAGACATCTACAATTACTCCAGCAGAAAAGAAGGCAAGCGAATGTAATGTTAAAGCTTTAAATGCTATTTTATGTGGTTTATGTGAATCTGAATTTGTTAAAGTTATGCAATGTAAATCTGCTCATGAAACTTGGGTAAAACTTGAAAATATTTACAAAAGTGATGGAAAGATTCAACAAAGCTAAGCTGCAGACTTTTAGAAGGCAATTTGAAAGTTTGAAGATGGAAGAAGCAGAAGATATAGCAAGTTATCTCTTGCGAGTTGATCAGATAGTAAATCAGATTCAAGGTCTTGGAGAAACATTGGAAGAGTCAACGATGGTGCAAAAGGTTTGAGATCTCTACCAATGAGATATGATGCAAAGGTTTCGGCAATTGAAGAGATGAAGAATTTAGCCAAGCTAAAGATGGATGAGCTTCATGGTATTCTCATGGCATATGAGATGCGAACAGAACAAGATAAACCCTCAAAGAGAGAAGCGGCTTTCAAGACATCAAAGAAGGAGAACGCTAAGATTCAAGAATCAAGTGATAGTTCCAGTGATGATGAAGATGACAACGAAACACTTTTCATTCGCAGGCCAAAAAGAGGAACAGGTAAATATCAAGGAAAATTACATTTTAAATGTTTTAATTGTGGAAAGATTGGACATTTTTCAGCTAGATGCCTAGATAAGGTTAATGATGAAGAAGAAGAAAAGCCTACATACAAGAAGAATTTCAAAGGCAAATTCAAGAAGGAATTTGAGAAGAAGACCCTGTATTCTAAGGATCCTAGCTCAGTTGAAGATAGTGGAATCAGCGATTCAAAAGAAAAAAATATTCTATTCATGGCTATACATGAAGATGATCAAGAAGAAAAAGAGGAGGAAGCTGAAGTAGATATGGAAGGAGAACTCAATTGTGCCCTAGAAGAGTTAGAAGTTGTTCAGAAGAAGAATCGAAGATTAAAGCACCAGATCGAGAAAAATGAACAAGAGTCAAAGGAAATGATTGAAGATCTACAAGCACACTTTGAAGAAGCCAAGAAAAATGAAGATCTCACAGCACAGTTGGAAATAGCAAGAAAAAATTGTAAAAGATATGTTATTCAAATTGTCTCTTTAAAAAAAGATATTAAGAAAGCAATTAGTGATAAAGGAGTCAGTGATTCAAAATTTGAAGATACCACTAACATGCTGAATAAGATATTGGAAAGTCAAAAAGCATATTCAGATAAGACAGGGATTGGTTTTGAAAAGAAAAAGAGCTATGCTGAAGCTCTTACACAAGAGGAAACAAAAAAGGGAAAAGTGAAGAATACAGAGGACATTCCAAACAGGAAGGCTGGAAAGAACAAAGCTACAAAAGGCAATCAGGGCAGAGATATACAGACAGGTATATTTTTATGGCTATTGTTTTTATTGTAATGGATATGGTCACAAGAAAGTAGAATGTAGAAAAAGAGCTAACAATTTCAGAAATAAGGAGAAGGTAAGTCAAGTAGAGTCAAGCAGAAGCCACAACTCTTTTGCTCATCTATCAAGCTTTGATGAAAAGACCATAGTGTGCTACAAGTGCAACTTCAGACACAGCTCGGTATTGCAGAAGCGTGTTCGAGTCAGTCAAGAAGGATCAGAGTTTCAAAGCTCCATTCATCAAGAAGAAGAAACAGAGTGTCAAAGATCCATTCATCAAGGAGAAGGTTCAGACATGTACATGGCAGAAGAAACAACATGAAGATTCTATGATGGTGCAGACAGCTCTGCATATGGGAGGTAAAGATCAGCCATGGTTAATTGATAGCGGATGTTCGAGGCATATGACAAGAGATAAAAGTAAATTCATATCTCTAAAGAAGATCAATGGTGGTACAGTGAGGTTCGGAAATAAAATCACTGCCAAGATAGCCGAAAAAGGTCCTCTGAGTTTGGATTATGGTAAAACTAAGACTAAAAATGTTTTGTATGTAAAAGGTCTTAAGCATAATCTATTGAGTGTTAGTCAAATTTGTGATCAAAGATACACATTAAAGTTTCATGTTGAAGGTTGTGAGATTAGAAGAAAAGATTCAAATGAGTTGATTGCAGATGCTCAAAAGACAGGGAACAATGTATATGTTTTGTCAGATATCTTTTCAAAGGCACGATCAAAGGATACATTCAAAGATCGGTGAGAGGAGTTGAGAGCAATTTCTATTACTTTCTGCCATTGATGTTCAGCATCAAGTGAGGGGGAGCTAAGTGTTAGCTCCAGGTAGGCCCTTTGCCATTGATGTCAAAGGGGGAGAATAACAGGTACAGGTGCAGAAAATAGGTATAGAGAACAGGTACAGGTTGCTACAGTAAGGGGGAATTACTGTATGTTTTCAGATGACGGTATGTGCAGGTGACAAGATGTGGCAGTTTCAGGATTGAGGTTGCCATCAATGACAAAAGGGGAGATTGTTGGAAATATTGTCATTGATGTCAAAGGTTTAGCATTATTGGTGATAAAGGCCCCATTGCATTTAATGTTGTTGGTAATAAATATATCTTGGCTAATATGAGTTAATATTTATTTAATATTAACAAATATATTTTTGGTTGCATATGAGACAAAAGAAGGGCCCATGGAGAAGTCGAAGAGCCACGGGATAAAGATAAAAAAAGGATGGGACGCATTTTCCCATGAAGAGTCATCTTGGGGAATACCAAGAGTCAACAAGTGAAGACAAAAGAATAAATGCGCAATTTCTCATGAAAGGACACTTTGAGAAATACGAAGAGTCACCAAAAATAAGGACAAAAGTGAGAAGGACGTTTTTGGTCATGAAGGGTCACCACATGACTTTTCAAATGCTTGGATATGAAGGGTCATCCAAGATTGGCGCCATTTTTCATGAGGATTGAAAGGTCACAAAGGGGGAAGGCCAAAGGTCATTTGGAAAGCTATAAATAAAGGCTTGAGTAGCCATTTGTAACATGGATGTAAGAGGTTGATTTGATATTGTACTATCTAGCTTAGAAGAGTAATTGTGAGAGATGAATATGATTTGTATTTGTTATATCTAGCTTAGAAGAGCAAAAATGTGAGAGAGGAAAGAGATATATTGATCTATCATTTGTTGAAATAGCAACATTGAGAGATAGGTGTGTGGTATACACAAAGGGGTTGGTGCCCCTGTGGGTTGGTGCTCACGAATTGTTGTTGAGTTGGTGCTTGGCAAAGGGGTTGGTGCTCATGTGGGTTTGTGCTCACGAATTGTTGCTGGGTTGGTGCTCGGCAAAGGGGTTGGTGCTCCTGTGGGTTGGTGCTCCTGTGGGTTGGTGCTCACGAATAGTAGCTGGGTTGGTGCTCGGCAAAGGGGTTTGAAACTCCTGTGGGTTGGTGCTCACAAATTGTAGCTGAGGTTTGTACTTGGCAAAGGGGTATGGTGCCCCTGTGGGTTTGTTCTCACGAATATATTTGAGATTGATTCTCCGTGGTTTTTCTCACATTGGGTTTCCACGTTATATCTGGTGTCTCTCTCTTGTGTGATGTTTATTGTTTAAGTTTTATTGCATATCTTGAATGTTTGATTAAGTGGAATTTGATAAAGGGAAAGTTTTATAAGATATATAATATACTGATTCACCCCCCCCTCTCAATATATTCCGTGCTTAACACTGTAATGATATTCTTAAAAAGGAGCTCCTTTTGAAAACCACCCTCCATGAATGGGAAACAAGAGTAGAGATTATGTAGAGGCAAAAATCTAGAATCCGGTGGTCAAAAGAGGGTGATAAAAATTATGTGTTCTTTTCTAAATCATTGTTGGCTCGACATGCTCATAACCACATAGGTTCCCTTACCAAGGAAGATGGAAAGAAAGAGTATTCTTTGGAAGGCATGCAGCAAATTGCAAAGCAATATTTCCAACAACTATTTACAGCCCAACCTCTTGATGAGTTTGCCCAAGAGACAGTGTTACAGACCCTTCCTATACTTATTTCAGATCAAGCTAATGTGAAGCTTACCATTCTAGTCACAAAAAATGAACTATAGAAAGTAGTGTTTAGCATGAAGAAAGGGAAAACTCCAGGACCGGATGGATTCCCCATTGAATTCTACCAAACTTTTTGGGACATTATCAAGGGGGATCTTCTTCAAGTGGTGGAAGAGGTGAGGACAGCGAAAACAATGCTGGAGGAAATAAATAAAACCTTCATAGCTCTTATTCCTACAGACCCTTCCTATACTTATTTCAGATCAAGCTAATGTGAAGCTTACCATTCTAGTCACAAAAAATGAACTATAGAAAGTGGTGTTTAGCATGAAGAAAGGGAAAACTCCAGGACCGGATGGATTCCCCATTGAATTCTACCAAACTTTTTGGGACATTATCAAGGGGGATCTTCTTCAAGTGGTGGAAGAGGTGAGGACAGCTAAAACAATGCTGAAGGAAATAAATAAAACCTTCATAGCTCTTATTCCTAACGCATGTGAAGTGGATGAAATTTTGCGTTTCAGACCTATAGCTGTGTATTGTTCTATACAAAATAATCACTAAAGTTATCGCAGAAACGCTGAAACCTCTTCTTGGCAAGATCATATCTCCCGAACAAGGGGGATTTGTTCCAGGTCGCCAAATTCATGATGAGATTGTGTTTGCCCGAGAAGCCTTACATTCCATGGATATTCATAAATCTCCTTCTATGTTTATCAGGGTTGATCTATCAAAGCTTATGATCGAGTGGATTGGGATTTTCTATGTCAAGTTTCCGCTCAGTTCGGCTTCTCAGGGGATTGGATTGCTTGGGTGAGAGCATGTTTGTCTTCAGTCTCCTTTTTTGTCCTAATTACTGGCACTCCTCAATACTTCTTGGCTTCTAGGGGAATACGTCATGGTGATCCTTTATCTCCCTTTTTATTCATTATCGTTGCGGAGTGCCTTGGCAAATTGGTAACTACAGCTTGCTAGGAACACAAGATCAGTGGTATTAAATTGGCTAAAGGAGTTCGTCTTCTCACTCATCTATAGTTTGTGGATGACTCTACACTTTTGGGCAAAGCCACTTGCTTGGAGCCTCAGCAATTGCAGAAACTTCCTCAGTTGTTTTCTAGAGCTACGGGTCAATTGATTAACCATGCTAAATCTAGCATCATATTCTTTGATTGTTCTAGTAGACAGGAGGAACGAATTCATAACATCCTCCACTTTAGACGAGGCTCTCTTCCACTTCAATATCTGGGGGTCCCTCTTGCAACTAAACAGATCAGAGAATGGCAGTGGGTTACAAACAAAGCAGAAATGAAACTTTAGAAGTGGACTGATAAATGGCTCTGTACAAGAAGAAGAATGGTATTGGTTAAGGCAATTCTCCGAGCCTTGTCAATATATGTCTCCTATATTTTGAACATTCTAGGTAGAATTCTGAAACAATTGAGTTCTCTCTCCTAGAAATTTATGTGGAGTTGTTTGCAGGAAAAAAGAAAGTGGTCTCTAGTTAAGTAGGAGACTCTTTGCCAACCCAAAAAGGAAGGTGGCTTGGAACTCCATTCCTCTTCCAAGCACAATAAGGCTTTAGCAGCTAAACTCTACTGGAGATTGCTAATGGTTCCAACTGATTTGTGGGCTGTCAATATTAGAGCCAAATATGCGGAAATTAATCCTCTTGAGAGAAATATTCGTTTATCCCTTCCTCCAAAAGGATCACCTATTCTTGTACTTCTTAAGGTGGGAGAAGATCTTATTAAAAAGCATTTGTTTTGGATTGTCAATGATGGTCAAAGTGCCAACTTCTAGACTGATTCATGGGATCAGTTTCCACCAATCATCACTTAGTACCCAGAGTTAAAGACAATGATGGATGTGTTGCATGAAATGGGATGGATTAAGATTGCTCGCTACTATAAGGCAACTAATCATCCCTAGGAGATTGGAAAATGTTGTATTCCTACTAATGAATGGCCAATTCAAATTGGAGAGGAGCAACAATCACGGATTAATAATATTCTTTTGGCCCTTCCTCTTTCAACATCCCCATTGCCTGACGCCTTAGCTTGGGGTGGAAATTCTACAAGTGTCTATACGATTTCTTCAGGCTACACATCTCTAACTAGGCCTACTTGTCATCCTCTTCAAGATATCTTTAGCCATATTTGTCAGCCTGCTTTATGGCCCAAGGTGAGCTTCTTTGTGTGGTTGGTTTTAAAGAGAGTCTTAACTAGAGAAAGCCTCATGAAACGTGGCTTTTATGGTCCCTTTTGATGTGTTTTGTGATTGGATAATGAGGAAACCGTAACTCATATGTTCTTCCAATGTCCATTGATGGTCTACTTATGACATCTTTTATCCAAATTGTTTAACCTTCCCTAGGGGAGTATTCAGTCATTTGAGCATCTGATTAGAGAATGGCATAGCCACCTGCCCAAGGGTGAAAACCTCCTTCCAGCTTTGTGGTCTGGCGTCACCCTTCTGCTTTGGAACATTTGGAAGGAACAGAATCGCAGAATTTTCCAGCAGGACAAAAGGGATATAAATTATATTTGGGAGAAGATCAAAATTAATATTGCAAAGTCTATCGAGCATAAGATTTGTTTGCCTCAAATTCTAAAGCCGGAATGGGACCACTTATGCCAACAGCTCTCTTTGCAACCTAGGACTTCAACAATGACTACCTATTGACCCAAAAGAAAGCTCAAATGGATAGACATTGGACAAACTCTCCAATTGGGTACAGGAAGTTGAACATAGATGGTGCTTCAAGAGGTAACCCAGGTCAAGCTAGTATAGGAGGTATTGGTAGATCTTTTGATGGGTCTGTAGCCTTCTTTTTTGCAAAAAAGATGGGATGTATAACCAATAATTTAGCAGAAATCAAAGTAGTTTACAAAGGAATGCAAGCAGCTTTGAAAATTGGGTGGCAAAAAATCCAAATTGAATCCGACTCCAAGGTAATTTTTACCCTGTTATCTGATCCTGAGGGAGATCCTAGCAAAAATTGGCAAATAGCTAGAGAGATGGGAAAAATTCGCAAGTTGCAAGATAAGTTTCAAGAGGTCCAATTCAGCCATGTTCCCAGAGAAAGCAATAAAGTAGCGGATGGATTGACCAACTAGGCTCTTGACAACCACAACCTTGTTATGGTTTGTCTCCTCTCTGGTGGTCAACCAAGTTGCAAGGAGATTTGAGAAAGCTTCTTGATTTTGATTTGTACCAATGAATGCTCATTTGTTTTCTTTTTTGTTTACTGCCTAGGCTTGGCCTATTAGCTTTCAAGCTTGGCATATCAGAATATGTACACTTTGATTTTTCTATAATATAATTTTGGTTTTTTTTTTTTTAAATAAGTATAATAATGAATTACCATAACTATATACAGTGAAGCCATTTGAAAACAAGAATGTCAACTGCAAACCCATAGTCAGACTGCCAAATATACATTTTTTTTCTAGTGGAAAATATACTTTACAATAATTAAGGGTCATAATCCCAGCAAGATATATAAAGTAACAAAAAATTCCATGAAATCACCAAACAGAGGAGCCATAGAACGGAAAAATGACTCAGATCTAGTCCCTGGCACATTTCCAGCTTCCAGGAGATATACAATTAGACCAAGAGGCATGGAAATGCAAAATTGGTTGCCCTGATATAATAATACCAAGAACCAAAAATATTAAGGTTTTTTTTTTTATAGTATATAAATATTTATATCAAAAATAGTTCAATACAAAAGATCACGGCCCTTGAAAACCTGAAAAAACATAAAGCTAAAAAGCCAAAAAACAGCAACTAAGGCTATCAAAACAGGGGAATAGAAACCCCTGAACCAACAGCATGCCCAATTAGCCATGTTGTAAGATAGAACCCTAGAACTGATAATCCCAATATCAAGCAATCAGTAAAAATGCAAAACAGGGTAAAGTAGACTACAGAATAGGGAAGAAATGCAATTACCCACTTCCCCAGCCATGTCATCCATGAGCAGAGAAGCTAGTTTGTTGTTAAAGAAAGGGTAAGGAACCCCTCATACATGTCATTGTCCTCTGTGGTGCCAACAACCACCAAGGCATGGGTATTAGCCTTCTCTTCATCTCTCCTAGAGAAGAAAGTCTTCGTGTCCAACATGTTGGTGGAATCTCAATTGTTTTCCTATGTAAGTTTTGATTGTAAGGCTTTTTGAAGCTAGTCTGTTGTTAAAGCAAGGGCAAGGAACCCCTCATGCATGTCATTGTCCTCTGGGGTACTGACAACCACCAAGGCAAGGGTATTAGCCTTCTCTTCATCTCTCCTAGAGAAGAAAGTCTCTATGTCCAACATGTTGGCGAAATCTCAACTGTTTTCCTGTGTAAGTTTTGACTATAAGGCTTTTTGAAGCTAGTCTGTTTTTAAATCAAGGGCAAGGAACCCCTCATGCATGTCATTGTCCCCTGGGGTGCTGACAAAGAAGAAAGTCTCTATGTCCAACATGTTGGCGAAATCTCAATTGTTTTCCTGTGTAAGTTTTGATTATAAGGCTTTTTGAAGCTAGTCTGTTTTTAAATCAAGGGCAAAGAACCCCTCATGCATGTCAGTCCCCTGGGGTGCTGACAACCACCAAGGCAAGGGTATTAGCCTTCTCCTCTTCATCTCTCCTCGAGAAGAAAGTCGTCGTGTCCAACATGTTGGCAGAATCTCAACTGTTTTTCCATGGAAGTTTTGACTGTAAGGCTTTTTGAAAGCATGCAATAAATTTGCCCCTGTAAGATGGTGCTTGGCTGATTTTGTATGCTCAATGAAAGTGGAATTAACACCATCACACAAGCCAGAATCTTATTTGTTTCAATATGGTGCTTCATAGTGTTGATGAAGTCAGCAAATTTTTCGGCCGGGATCCAAACATTGCCCCTGCTTGGGCAGAGCAAGACCAAGAATGGTTCCCTGTTTGTTCAGATAAGTTTGATTTTTTGGGCCCTCCTGCATTTTTAAATAGCCTCCCTGAGGAGAAAGTAGATGTAGTTGAATAGGTCTGCAATGGATTTGTACGAGTTGCCCTACCCTCTCAAATGAGAGCCCTGAAGCTACACAACACTAGTGCCCACAAAACCCATGTTTGATGCATAGGAAGTCTCACAGCTCCCAGGATTTTAGCGAAGAGAGCCAGTGGAGAAAACTGTAACCAAGCCCGTTGTTGTTTTCCTAATTTATGACCATTTAATCCTATTCATGGAAAACCCTTTCCGGATTGTGCCATTCTTCCTTTTGATGGGGGAGGGGCAGAGGGGTTGAGACAATTCTAGCGTCGCAGTAAATGCTTGCTTTTGCCCTGGTACCTGCGGTCTCTAACAAGCTACAAATAGAAGGTTCAGTGATCTAGACATTTAAGACAGAATTGCTGAATGGTGGTCCCCTATTGTCAATGGTTCAACGATGTTTCAACTGGAAATTAAAATGAAAAAAGTGAAGGTTCAGATCAAACAATGAATCAAACAAGTGTTTGAAAATGTCTTTCTTCGTAAAAAGACATTGAGAGAGGAGATTTCGTCTCTTGAAGTTGAGATTGTGGTTAATGGTTATGATATCACCACTCAACCTAAAGAGAAACAACACCTGAGTGAATATCATATTGTGGCTAATCGAGAAGAGAGTCTCTGGAGGCAAAAGTCAAGAAATATCTGGCTTAAGGAGGGAGATAGAAATACTCATTTCTTTCACATATCGACTTTGAATCATAGAGCCTATAATTTTATCAAGGAAATCAGAGACGGAGAGGGTCCAATAAGTTTAGATAAAGACTTCATCAACAAGGAAAGTGTGAAATTCTTCCAAAAAGCTTTTAAAGATGATTTCAAAAGGAATGTATGTTTTGAACAGGAATTTCTGCATGTCATAACTGATTTGGTTACACTGGAGGAGAATATATCTTTAGTTGCAGCAACCTCTAATGAAGAACTTAATTTTGTGGTTTCTCAAATGAATCCGGATAAAGCTCCAGGCCCTGATGACTTTCCCATTGCTTTTTTCCAGAAGCTTTGGGAGATTATTGGTGAAAATGTGGTGAATGCAATAAATGAATTGATAGATTTCTCTCAAATGTTAAAAGAATTTAACCACACCTTTCTGATTTTAATTCCTAAGAAGGAAGGAGCTACCAGCTTTGGTGATTTTAGGCCTACTAGTCTTTGTATTCTATTTACAAGATTATCACTAAGCTTTTCTCGTTAAGATTGCAGCCCATTATGGAAAATATTATTGATGTTCAGCAAGGGGGTTTTGTTCCTGGCAGACAAATTCAAGATAGAATTGTTGTTGTTCATGAATATGTTCATTCCATGGATAAAAGCAAGAAGGCAGTATGGTCCTGAAACTTGACATGGCTAAGCATATGATAGACTAGACTAGAGCTTTCTTGATAGAGTAATGAGACAATTTGGTTTTCAGGATAAATATAAGAAAATTATAAGAGCTTGCATTTTCACGTGCAGTTTTTATGTTCTAGTAAATGGAGTGGCCCAAGGATTTTTGAAAAGTGGAAAAGGTGTTAGACAAGGAGATCCTCTTTCACCTTTTCTTTGTATCATAATGGTGGAATCTTTGAGCAGATTCGTCTCAGCTGCGGTGAGAAGGGGGGAATTAAAAGGCTTCAAACCAGCTAACAATGTTGATCCAGTTTCACACCAATAATTTGGTAATGATACTATTTTGTTGGCTGAAGCTTCAGTTCAGGAAGCTAAAATCTCAAAACAAATATTGCATATGTATGAAAAAGTGTCAAATCAAAAGGTAAATTTTGAGAAAAGTTCAGTCTTCTTTTTCAATACTCCGAAGAGGAGGCAAATCAGTTTTGCTGATATTTTGGGTTGCCAAATCAAGGAGACTCCTTATTTAGGCATGCCTATGTTCCGCAAAAACTTGCCTATTTCAGTTTGGAACCCTCTTGTGGAAAGATTCCAAAGGAAGCTTTTTGGGTGGAAAGGGAAGCTCCTTTCCCATGTTGGCAAGCTCATGCTCATCAAAAGTATCTTCCAAAGTCTTCCGGTGTACCTTTTGTCCCTGTTTAAACTGCCCAAGAATATTGAAAGCAAGCTTGACAAAATTCAAAGGAAATTTGTATGGTCAGGAACTGAATATAACAAAAAAATTCCCTTTCGTAGCATGGGAAAAAAGTGTGTATGCCTAAAAAACAGGGTGGTTTAGGCATTAGGAAGCTTAGTTGGATGAACAAAGCTCTAATGTCGAAAATGGTTTGGAGATTCATAAGAGCAACAATATATGGACTAGGATTCTAAGATTCAAATACCTTGAAGGAAGGGAGCCTATTAGCATTCTTGATAATGATCAATTTGTTCATGGATCTTATTTCTGGAACTTTCTAATTGCTAACAAGGACAACATATCTATTGGATCTAAATGGCAGGTGGGAAATGGAATTCATGTCAAGTTTTGGGACAATGCATGGATTTTAGACCAGCCACTCATTAGCCAGGACCCATGGCAACGTATAGGGGAATGCATCAAAAGAAACTATGGTATTCTTGTGCAGGATAATTGGCAGATTAATGAGGGATTGAGACACTGAAAAGTCCAGAGTATTAATAATCTTGATAATGATGGAGGAATTGAACTAGTGAATCTTAATAATTTGCTAAGAACTCAACATATCCCAAACATCATTAAAGAATATGAACTGATATGGAAAGATCCTGTAGATGGACATTATCAAGTTAAATCAAGGTATTCTCTCATTGATAATACTCTGAGAATGGAGAACTATTGGGATAATCTATGGAACAAGTTTCTAATGCCTAAGGTGAATTTCTGTTTGTGACTGGCAGTGAAAGACAAGATTCTGACCATAGACAACCTCAAGAAGAGAGGTCTTATGTTAATCAGCAGATGCTCTTTGTGTGAACAAGACAATGAATCCGTTCCCCACATTTTCATCGAATGTCCCTTTTCCTTTAAGGTATGGAGTTTTTTTTTGATACATTTCAAGTGTTTTGGGTCTTTTCTGGAATTCTTTTACAATTGTGGAAAGATTGGGCCTACCCTTTGAAAAATGATGATTTGAAGAAAATTTGGAAGATCACCCTTCCACATGTTTTTTGGGGCATTTGGCATGAAAGAAATAATGGAATCTTCAAGGGAAGGAAGCTCTCAAGCTCGGTGCTAGCCATCAAAATCTTTAATGATATTCTGAATAACTTTTGAGTGTTGCATTTGGGAAAAGGAAACCATTTGGTTAGTAGTGAAAAACACATGGCAATTAACTGACAAATTGAATCCCTTTGCACTGGAAGTACTGATCCAAGGACTGATATTACAAAGCAAACAAAATGGAAAGTCCCACCTTCAGGTTGCCATAAATTGAACTTTGATGGTGCCTCTAAGAGCAATCCAGAGTCCTTAGGAGGAGGAGGTATTTTGAGAAATGAAAAAAGTGACTTGGTTTCTACTTATGTTGGGGATATGGGAGTTCAATCTAATCATTGGGCCAAAGCCCTAGATGCTTTATGGGGTCTAAGGTTAGCCAAGGATTTGGGGGTTCAACATCTAATTATTGAGGGAGACTGTTAATATAGTTAGATGTTTGAACAAGAACATTATTATCAGCTGGAGCATTAAGCAGATTGTGGATGAAGCCCTTTCCATTATAGATTCTTTCCAGGAGGTGAAAATCCAACATATCTCTTGTGAAGGAAATGGTATGGCTGATATGTTTGCAAACCTAGGAGTGGTGTCTACTGGTTTTAAAGGATGGAGTTCTAGGGAGGATTTGCCTCAAGATTTATGTCAAAAGATTGACGATGAAGCTACTAGGTAACAAAATCAAATGTAAATGGATTACAACAATATAAGGGCGAGTTTAATCTTAGCAATAGGGAGGACTCCTTTAATTGGTGTCATGCTCAATTTTATGTTCTTTTTCATTAAGTGGATGGATGGGAATATAAAATGGAATTATTATGAATGGCATCATAGCAGATTAGACCTGTATATTGGGCAGAGCAAGAGTAATGATGAGTATTTATGGAGTGACACGAGGGATTTAAGTGAGATTTTGCATTGCGGGACTTTCAAAAAAATTGGTTTCGCAGGGAAGCTTCAGAATAGAACCCAATTTGCTTTCATGGGGATTCCAAACAGAATTGAACTTAAGATGCCTGATGAGGTTAAGGAAGATAAAGAGGCGTGGCAGATTTTGCAAACAGGGGGAATGGCTAATTTTATGCAAAGGATTGAGGACCACGATAACCATATCTCACCCTGATTTGCCAAATCTTGGAAAAATAGAACTCTGCAAGTTAATGGGGTTCTATTAGAGATCACAGAAGATTTGATTGCACATGTATCTGGACTGGAAGTAGAAGTGACTAAGGTCTATAAAACGGGAAGAGATTTCAAAAAAGAAATGAACAATTTTCTATTGGAAGAGGACGAGTTGAAGGAGTCATAATGGTTTTGATAGGGATTCTCTACCCAAACCTTTTGGGGACATAGCCAAATTCATTATGCAATACATCACGTTGGAGGGCAGGTACAATGTTGTGCATTAGTCTCACTTTGTTTTTTTAAATTATTTTAGGCATTTCATTCCAATAAGTATACCTTTCGTTATCCTGTAATCCTTGGAAAAGACTATAAACAAGGTTAAAATGGGCAAGTATTATGTTCCGAGACATCAAGGAATCATTTTCTTGATTCATAAATACTTTAAAGGTATGAACCAGGTGCCACTGGGTGGACCAAAATAGGCATCCAAGGGTTTAGACAGTCACCGCATTCGAATTCATGTTCAAAAAAAATTGGAAAAAATTTGGAACTAAAAAATTTGAGATAAAATCGTGATTAAATTCGGCTAATAGAAATACACTTATTTTTTAAAATATAAAATTATAAATTATAAAATATAACTATAAATATATTATATATAATGTTTTTATATTATAAACTATAAATATATTATATATAATATTTTTATATTATAATATTATATTATAAACTATAAATATAATTTTAAATATATATATATATATATATATATATATATATATATATATTATATTATATTATAAATTATAAAATAACCATATTCTATATTCTAATAACTACTAATATATGTTATTGTATTTGTATTTTAAAAAAAACAATGTACCGTTCTAGTATGTAGACTAAAAAAACATATAAAAATATATATATGTAGGAAATTATATGTGAGTCGCAGACTGCAGTCTAAACTCTAAACCCTATGCAGAATCGTTCCATGCAAAATACGGTAACATAAAACTTACAGTAACTTAAATGCAATTGAGGACTTTGTTTCTCTCACAATCTCTCGTTGTATCTTAAGATTGAGTCATAACTGTCATTCTTTTATAAGGATGAAACTCTTTATGCAGATTACAAGGAATCCCATTCCATATCCACAACAAATCAATCGTATATTTTTTATTCTGAAATTCAACTCCAAAGGAGTGTGATTCTGAAATTCAACTCCAATAGAGTGTGGAGTGAAGGCACTGCCCATATAGACCAAATGCAAAGCCGAACAAGAAAAAACTCAGGCAATGCCATCCAGTTGCACTCAAATCTACCAAAGTATAACTACATGTATGTACTGAAAAATTAAAAACACACAATAAATGGAGCATAGGAGATTGTTAGTTCAAGCCCAGCAGGAAATTAGTAGCCAGGGGCAATACATCCAGTAATTACAGCAAAGCCACAATTGAGTATAAATGATCCATAATTTGCATGAATATTCCATAGGTTAGCTCATCAACACGAAAAATATTCCTAAAAACAATTGATTGATTAGCTTGTTGTTTCTGTATGTATCTGCTTTAAAAATAGACAATAAATGTGCTTAGAACTGAATTGAAATGCTGTAAACTGAAAAGAAAAATGAAAAATGAAAGTAAAGCAAGAGACCATTGATAAACAACCGAAAGCAGAACTGCAAAAGACAAGGTTTAACCTGGAGAAACCCAATGTGGGGAAAGTCCAAAAAAGTAAGGGGATTTCCTCCTCTTTCAACTATCTCTTTTTGTAATTACGGGCATACTGACTTCTCAAGGCCTTCAAGCACATTCTTTATAATATCAACATGTCCAAACACCCATATATGTTATGTAACGTCCTTGATCTCACATTTCCTTATCACACTCCGACCCAAAAACACTTAACTAAGAAAGAACTGCTAGGAACTATGAGAACCTCTATGCAATTCTCAACATGAGAAGCTCGCAAAGGAAGATGAAAAAACCAGGAAGAGAAGAGAAACCATTTTCAACCATCGATCCACATTTTTCTCATCTTCAGGCAAAACCACCGCTTAACTAGGCAGCAGTTACGAAACCATCACAGCGGTTATTCAACCACCCCTACGATAACTGGCAGTTACATAACCACAGCCTGTTTATGCCGGTGGTTACACAACTGCTGCCTGCAAACACCGACAGTTTTGCAACCTTATAAAAAACTATGTTTTCTTATCAAGAACCCACTGAGTCTCTTCTCATGTAAGGTGTCTAGATCACCTCAAACCTGTCTCTCTTTGTAGACCTCTATACTATATGATCTTAAATAAGAACTCCTCAGAAATCGGCTACTAAAAAGTGTTTCAAGTTAACTGTTTTATCTTCTTGAGAATAGTGGAATATTTAACTTGTCTTGCTAACACTTCATGATCCAATTTGAATCACACCTCCCCACTTAGGAGGCTTTTGGTCCCCAAAAGCTTAGGAAATCATGAGATGAAGAAATATCTTCACCACTTCCTCCTAGGAATACCATTTAGTTTTGCTTGGAAATTGTCCTTTCAACCCATTTTCCCAACTTTCCTGCACTCCCCTTTTTTGCGTTCTTTCCTTCTCCTGCAAAACATCTTTGTCCAACTCCTCTTGGGAGCAAGATATTCAATGGAAGGTAGCAAAAGACCACCATCTTCGTCTTACAAAGAGATGTAAGTTTTCAACATTCATAACAAAATACATATAATAAGGAGGCAGATCTAATCTGAAAGCATTCTTGCCCATTTGCTTTAGAATTATAAATGAATCATATATAAGGCTTAAGCTTCTTTGTTTTACCTTGGAGTCTCTCTTTGCTCAAATACAACCATACATTGTCCCTGACATGGAACTTATGCTCAACTCTATGTTGATCATGCCTTGATTTGTACCTTTCCTGAGTATCCCTTAACCTCTCTTGCACTATAAGGTTTATTTTCTGAAATTTATAAATTAATTTCTCCGTGTTGTGAACTTCTAATACCACCTTTTCATGCTCCCTATGTGGCTGGCTCAACACAACATCAAACAGACATGAAAATAAGTAGTGAAAACATGTCTCAAAAGGAGATTTATTAGTAGATGAATGAATCTCCCTATTAAAGGGATGTTGAATATAAGTCAAATTCTCATTCCAAGCCTTAGGATGCTTCTTATTATACCCTCTTAAGAGTTGCACCAATGTCCTTTTGACCACCTCAACCTCCCCATCGGTTTGTGGATGAAAAGTTGTGGATCTTTTCAATCTAGTGTCTGTCTTTACCAACATCATGCTCCAAAATTAGCCCAAAATTTTGGAATCCCTATCCAAAATGATAGAAAATTGGCAAACCAAAATAATTTAGTATCCCTTGTAAAGAAGATTCAGGATGCTGATTTATTTTGGGAAAGGGATTTACATAATTCTAACCATTCAGAAATATCCCTTATAAAATAAACTCGGAATCCATGTAAAATAAATTAGAACCCTCTGGTAAACAAATGTAGAACCCTTAACAAATATTTTTGTTGAAAAAATAGTCTGGAAATGTCACAAAATAATAGAACATGCACAATATATATTCCTTTAAGGAGAAGCCCTTGATATTTCAATCAAAACACCAAGCATACTTGCAATACAAAATACTGAAGTTTGTTGTTTATCACAGAATAACACTACACCCTAGCTGTGCTGCTGACTGGCTGACTGGCCGAGTTGATTCACTGAGGTTATTGTGTATGGCAGTCCCCAAATCAGGTCTGTGAACTGATGTTGCTGCTGGCCATTAAGTTTCCCCGGCTAGGCTTTTGTTTTGGGACTGCTACAACCTGTCCAAGCCCCACACTCTGCCCTAATGGTCACAAATTGCTCTTGAAATTCTGTGTTACTGCTAGAAGGCATGACACAGCCTTATAAGGAGGTGACATCAGCCTATTGGAGGTGCCAATAGCAAGGTAAAACAGGCTGAAGTAGTTCACTGTTGTTGGAGGTCCCAGTATGCTGAATTTTCTGAATATTACTCTGATTCGACCTTGCAAACCCTTGATTTTTGTGGTGCTAAAGGTGATATGTCTGTGTGATGCAATCATAACTCCTGGTTGGAGCTACCTCAATAAATTGGAGGGGTTTCATCCTCTAGTTTGGCTGCAATTGGGGTTTTCATCCTCAAGCTGCAGTGAAAAAAATTTGGAATTCTATCAGGAATTGGTAAAAGTGAATAATCATAACATAATGATTAATGATTGCCCTTTGTCCTTTTATAAAACTCACTTTTCCAAACCCTAACCCTATAGTAATTAGAATTACTTTTTTTATAAATATTGACCTTTTCCATTAAATATTGACCTTTTCCCTCCAATAATAATTATTTTTTTGGCCATGTATTTATTTTTGCTTTTTCACCCACTTAATAATAATGAATAAGTGTCATTTTCATGTTATTAAATAAAGTGATGTTGAGGACAACTTAAAACATCGTTATTAAATTATTTCTCTTTATTAATTTCCCCTTAACCTATGGGAAATAAAAATAAGCTTTGGGTCCTCGATTTAATTAATTTGAAAATGGGACATTATAGTCCGCCCTTTCCAAAATTGTTTGCCCTCAAGCAATACTTGACCCGTCCTGCAAATACCAGGATCCCAAACCAATCTTTATGTTTCTTCCATTCCTCCTTGTGATGTAGTTGGCTTCTACTGCACTACTCTAATATAATTAGGAATTGGAAGCCTTGTAAATAAATGATACTTCAACAACAACCTCCATGAGTGAACCCATAATAGAAGAATCATGAATCAGCTATGATCTAAAAGGAGTACTATCAAATGTGACACCCTCCATTCTGTTTGTTGAGACTGATATTGAAACTATGTTAATGATCCATTGGAGTACTACTTTTTCCCTAGTTACAGGCACACCAATTGTATGTAATGAACAACCAGGTGGATAAGCTCCAACTGCAAGGTACATATGCTTAACCTGTTGTAGCATGCGTGTTACCCAACTTCCGTTCATTGCAATTTCTACCTTTAACCTTCTCAATACAAATTCTGAAACTGTTTGAGAGTCTACATTAACCAAGTCTAAAATACCAAAACCTTGAGTTCCAATGGATCCTTCAATTCTATGGTCAGTTGTACCTCCCACAATTTGGTGCAAATCAAACTATCTATATGTTGTAAACAAGTTACAATAGCCACAACCCACTTGGAATTTCACTCAAATCAGAACTATGGTGTCTGAACTATTTGTTCCCTTCCGTTGAAACCTACCATCCAAATCATTTAATGATAAAACCCCCTTAAACTGTGCAAACATGTTGTTCATGACTAAACACAGTAGCTCGTGATCTGAAATTATCGAAATCAATGTGACAATGGTACAGCAACTGTTAAACTGATATTCCTTTCCAAAAATCAAAGGTGTAAAGGCTGGAAACCGCCCTATACTATCTGAATATACTTCAACGAGGGTAATGCGCTGGAAACCCCAACATGTGACCACAAACTCTTCCATGACTAAGGATAGACCCTCAATTGTCTCTATGCATTGAGTGCTTTGCGCTACTTGATTTCTCTGAAAATATACCTCTTCCCTTTGTGGTAGCCAATGCTTGGATCTCCATTCACTATACCCTGAAGTATTTCTTCTTTCTCTTCATCCTTGAATTCCATTTCATCAAATAAATATAACCAATGCATGCCAACACTTATGTTCACCTCTTCTATATTGTTGTTACATTGATACTTTGGACTCCAAAAGTTCTTATCATGATGCCCTTGATTATACCATTCGAAAAAACAGTTCGAATCAAAATGCATGCTAGCTCATTGTGGTTGTAACAATCATACATTGCTCTGACTTTCTCCCCCATTGGCATTAAAGATGCTGGAATGTTTGCAATTAATGATCTCAATATGTGAGACCTACACCACATCAAACAAAGAAACCTGCTCCATACCAGTAGATCTGTAGTTGCTCAAAGAGGATATTTTCAGTCTAGAACGTGAAATTACCAATATCTCATTGAGTCGCCGTCATGTCCCTCTTTTGATGGAGACATGGTGGAAGACCCTTAGAGCCTTAAAACTCTTACTGGAGGCTAAATGAAATATCCCGAGCCAATTTTTTTTTGAATTTTTTAGATATTGGATTTCAACATTACAAGTAAATACCGTTAAGGTTAGAAGATAATTCCAAATGTACTGAAATAACTCTGCCACTTAAAATGCTAGAAATGGAACTCAACGTCCAGTATGTGCTACCCAATCCAAAGCGAAATAGGGGCGACCATAAGACGGAGTAAATTACAAACAAAGAACTCTACGTCAAGTATGTGCTACCCGATCCAAGGCAGAGTAAGGGGCTACCATATGACGGAGTGAAATTAATAACAATGCTTTAATGGAAAATACTGAAGAATGAAACTACTCCACACCCAGCATGTGCTTGCTAACCCCAGAAGGGAAAGTAGCTACCATAGGGCAGAGCTCTACACCCAGAATGTGCTTGCTAACCCAATAGGGAAAGTAGCTACCATAAGGCGGAGCTATAAACTAATACAATAACTTAATTGAAACTGAACTTTTGAAATCAGCTTTGAACAAATAAAGAATGGCTGCCAGTACTACTGTCAGCTTACAAAAATAAGAAGAATTTGCTCTTAGGAAGAAGAAAAACCAGCCACCTATTAAATTCTTCAGATGTTCATAACTCTCACAAAACTTGTTCAATCTTCCTGATTTCTGTTGCAAAGTCTCTTCCTAAAGATGGCGCCCAAGTTAGTATCAAAATTCGGACCCAATCTGCATCCAAAACTTATTACACGAATTTCAATGCAAACCCCAAAGGCGTCCCAGCTGAATGGGGCAATTTGCTCTAGAAATAAATTGCAAGCCTTAAAAATTCTGTAAATTAGAGCAAAGGGGCGCCTAAGTCTACCCAAGAGAATGAGATGATACCCAGAACTTGTTTTTTTGTATTTTCTGATTTATGGATAAAAACCTAGATCTGTCTTATACAGAATACAATAATTGAAACACTAATAATACCAAATGAACTAACAATGAAATAACTGAAATCAATACTTAAGTAAATACAAATATCAATGACTAAATCACCACTAAATGCTGTCTTGCAAGCATGTAGCGATGCCCTAGCTAGGAGGCCTTCATTCCCCGAAGCTGTTCCAGAGCCAAAGCAGCAGCATAACAATGTATTAAACCAAGATGAAGAAATAATAACCCAATGCCTTCTTTTATAGGCTTCAGTTGGCCTCCCTTGAAGCCTTATCTCCAAAAGTGGCGCCCCTTTCCATGCAATGATGGCGCCCCCCCTTCAAGTCCCCCTTTTAAAATAACATTAAGTTATTTCGACTAGGCCAAGGTCAACGTTAAAATATAATGTTATTATTATATATTTTTTTAAAGTGAAATTAACTTATTTCACCAAGACCGTATTCTGAAGCCCAAAACTTAATGAGTCAACTGAAATGGAAAGTTAACTCCTTGCGACAATCCTGCTAGCTGCCAAAAATAGAATTTACTAAAAATAGTAAATTCCTGGAAATGCTCAGAAAACCCAAACAAACATACCTCTGCGAAGCTCTCGAAAAACCCAGAGATAATTCGCCACCAAAACTTCGAGCAAGAACATCCTAAAAAATAGGAAACCCTCATTTGCACCTTCCGATTAGCCTACGGATTTCCAGAAATAGGCCAACGGTCACTTGTGAGATCAGATTTGAGAAGGGGTCATTACAGTCTGCCCTTCCCAAAATTGTTTGTCCTCAAGCAATCACAAACTAGGATGATGCAAGATCTCATTATTTTCTCAAGTTGCATCCTCCATAGGTAGGTCCTTCCACTTTACCAGGTATTCTCTGATGGTTCTTTTCCTCAAAGAACGTTCTCGAACATCAAGTATCTCCTCTGCAATTAGAGCCAACTGTCCCTCTTCATCCAAAGGTGGTAGCTGTGATGAAGCAATCACATTATGTCCAAGTGCTTTCTTGAGGCGAGACACGTGGAAGACGTTGTGCACTCTGCTATCAGAAGGTAGCTCTAATTCATAAGCTACTGCTCCAACTTTTCTGATGACCCTAAAGGGCCCATAGAAGCGAGGTTTGAGCTTCTCAGCTCCACTCTTCTTGAGAGTAGACTGTCTATATGGTTGTAATCTCAAATATACCATATCTCCAACTTCGAAGGAACGCTCAACACGCCTCTGATCCGCATACAACTTTTGCTGATTTTGTGCAATCTGCAAATTATCCTTCAAGGATTTCATTATGTCCTGACTATTCTGCAACAAATCCTTGGCTAGGGGTGCTTTGCTGTCACCAAACACTAAATCTGCAAAACTAGGTGCCTCATACCCATAAAGTGCCAAGAAAGGAGACATCTTAATTGACATATGAAAAGTAGAGTTGTAGCAATACTCACCAATATGCAGCCACTTGACCCAAGTTCTCTGCTGTTCTGACACATAATTTCTCAAGTAGCGTTCCAACCACTTGTTCACCACTTCAGTTTGTCCATCAGTTTGGGGATGGTAGCTAGTGTTTGGGGTAAGCACAGTGCCACTCATTCTGAAGACTTCTTGCCAAAACTTACTTAGGAACTTGTTGTCCCTATCACTCACGATGTTCTTTGGCAATCCGTGCAGCTTAAACACTTCTCAAAAAAACAGATCTGCAACTTGGGCTGCAGAAAAAGTGTTGGTAATGGCGAAGAAGTGAGCAAATTTGGTTAACCGATCCACCACTACATAGATGCAATCTTTCCCTTGGGCTTTGGGCAACCCTGTGATGAAGTCCATCGAGATACTTTCCCATTTTTGATTGGGAATAGGGAGTGGTTGTAGTAAACCGGCTGGTAATGTATGCTCATTTTTATTCGCTTGACAAACAGGACACTCCTGAATGTAGCGTTGTACCTCTCCTTTCAATCCCTTCCAAGAAAACCTTTCTCGGATCTGTCGATAAGTCTTAAAAAAACCTTGGTGACCAGCAACTGGAATATCATGAAAAGTCAAAAGAATCTTCTTCTTCAGCTTAGAATCAGCCACCAGAAAGATTCTTCCCTTATGATGTATCAAGCCCTCAACCACCTTGTACCTTTCATCATGAAAAGTACCCTCAAGAATGCTGGTTGCAAACTGATTTTTAGCATAATCATCAAGCAACATGTCTCTCCAATCTGCAGTAAGCTCACACAATGAGCTAAGATGAGGTGTCCTGGAGAGAGCATCGACCATGATATTATTTTTTCCTTTTACATATTCAATATCAAAGTCGTAAGCTTGAAGCTTACTCACCCATTTCTGTTGCCTCTCATTTAGATCTTTTTGGTGCATGAAATGCTTGAGGCTATTGTGGTCAGTCTTAACCACGAACTTATTCCCCACCAAGTACTGTCTGAACTTGGCTAATGCATGCATAATGGCAAGCATTTCTTTGTCATAGATTGAATATGTTCTTTCAACTCCTTGTAATTTTCTGCTCTCAAACACGATAGGGTGTTTGTTTTGCATCAGGACAGCCCCCACTCCTTCACCTGATGCATCACATTGTAGCTCGAATGGCTTGGAGAAATCCGGTATTGCCAAAACCGGACACGAGCTCATGATCTTCTTGAAGTTGTCAAAAACAATTTGAGCCTTTTCTGACCAAACAAAGGCTCCCTTTTTTGTGAGATCAGTAAGGGGAGCAGCATTCTGTGAATACCCCTTTACGAATCTCCGATAAAACCCACAAAGACCCAAAAAACCTTTCAACTGAGTTAAGCTCTCAGGAGGTGGCCACTCACTACTGCCTTGATCTTCTCTGGGTCCACCTTCACTCCCTCAGCACTGACTATGTGGCCAAGGTATAGTAACTCCGTCATCCCAAATTCACATTTGGAAGCTTTTGCAAACAAGCTCTCAGATTCCATGATACTTAGCACTTCCTCCAAGTGCTTAAGATGATCTCCCCAAGTCTTGTTGTAAATGAGAATGTCATCAAAAAATACTAACACAAACCTCCTTAAATGATTCTGAAAAATACGATTCATGCAAGACTGAAAGGTAGCCGGAGCGTTAGTCAATCCAAATGGCATGACTAAGAATTCGAAATGGCCATAGTGGCATCTGAAGGCTGTCTTCTCCACATCCGATCCCCTCATTCGAATCTGATGGTAACCCGATCTCAGATCAATTTTTGAGAAGAACTTGGCACCATGTAGCTCATCAATGAGCTCATCTATCCTGAGTATGGGATATCTGTTTTTGATGGTGCTTTGATTCAAAGCACGAAAATCCACACACATGCGCATGGTACCATCCTTCTTCTTCACAAGAACCACTGCAGAAGCAAAGGGGCTCTTGCTTGGGCGTATGAAACCCATCTTCAAGAGTTCTTGAATATTCTTCTCGATCTCGTCCTTTTGCCTCTTCGGATACCGATATGGAGTTATGATCACCGGTTTTGCTCCTTCCTTGAGCTCAATGATGTGTTCTGAACCTCTATCAGGAGGTGGTCCAGGAGTTAAATCAGCAAACACTTTACTCTTCTTGGTGAGTAAAGATTGAATATCAGGAGGATACTCTATTTTCGTTTCAGCAGGACTAGCCGGAAGAACCATGAATTCCGCGGCCCAATCCACTTGGTCATGTCGTATCAACCTTGCCATTCTTTTGAATGACACAATCCGAGGGCCACCATTTGACATCCCTCTCAACACCACCTTCTTTCCGTCGGATTGAAACTTGAGTTCCATGGTTTGCAGATTTAAAGAAATCTCTCCAAGAGATCGCAGCCATTGAATGCCAAGGACAGCATCCGTATCTCCAATATTCACCACATAGAAGTCATCTTTGACTTCGTAATTGCCCAATTGCATTGACATGTTGGGAACCCTTTTGGTACAAGAAATGTGGAACCCATCCGCAACCATAACTTTGAACCCTTCAAAATCTTCTGTTTGCAACTCCTTCTTTGCCACCACAGCTTCATCAATGAAGTTATGAGTTGCTCCAGTATCAATTAAAGCAACGATACGCTGCCCTTTGATCGTCCCACGAATTTTGAAAGACTCGTTCTTTTGGAAGCTTGAAAGTTGAGCCAACGTACCACCACTTTCTTTTTCGCTTTCGGACTCTTCAGGGGCTCTTTCCACTTCACTATCTTCGGAATCAGATTGCTGGTCCGAAAAATCAGAATTACTCTCACCAGCTGAATAATACTCAATCTGGTGAAATTTGACTCCCTTTGGGCAAACATGATCTGGAGACCATTTATCTTTACATCGGAAACATAGCCCCTTTCTTCGGAGTTCATTGATAGTTTCCGGATCCAATCTTTTGCCAAGAGGTTTCTGCTGGTTAAACTCCTTTTGGTAAGGCTTTTGATGAAACCTTTTCCCTCTATCCTTCTTGTGGAAGGATGGTTTAGGATGGAACTTAGTTTTGGGAGCAGCCCACTCCATGTTTCTAGCTTTTTTCATTGCTTCTTGTAAGGACGGTGGATCAAAAGCTTTGATCCATCCCTTGAGTGGCTCCATCAAACCTTCGCTGAATAAGATCACTAATCTTCTCTCAGTGATTCCAGTGACCATAACTGAAAGTCTTTGAAACTCAGCTATGTAGGCATCAACAGTGCCATACTGCTTCAACTGCGCCAACTCCCTAAAATGCACTTCTGGGTCCTTCTCGAACCTCTCAATGAGTCTATTGGTGAATTCATCGTAGCTAGTGATTGATCCATGACCCAAGGTGACTAGGCCATGGTACCACCACTCATGCAGTACCCCATCTAAGTGTAGCGTAGCGAATTTAATCGCATCTTCTTCAGCCATTGGCCTAAGAGCCAAATAGTTGTCTAGTTTTTGAATCCAAGCTCGAGCAGAATTACTATCACTTCCGTCAAAGTGGGAAAGCAAAACCTTGTTGATAGCTTGATGCAAGTCTCCTTGCGCTGGAGTTCTTCTTTGGTCATAATTTCTCCCTTGTCCCTTACTCTTTCTCTTATGATCTATAAATTCATTATAGGACATATCCATTTTGATGTCATCAGGGAGAGAATCATACTTCGCATGGCCACGTCTCAATTGTTCCACAAATGAAGAATTCTCTTCAAGATCAGGTTGGGTGTTTACTGGAGCTACGAAGGTGGGTTTGAAGGGCCTTGACGAAATGTAAGTGTTGTTTGAAACAGGTTGAGCAACACTTCCATCAAATTGATTAGAGGCACTAGGCTCTCCTCTATATCCAGAATTGTTCTGGAGAGTTGGGTTCTGACCCACTTTTCCCAACATGAGGGATACCATATCCATCAAGGCATCCATCTTCTTTTCAAATCTCTTTTCGGGACTTAGTGATCTTTCTCCACCCTTCCCACTATCATTTCTAGGGTTGGTAAACCTCTCGTTACCCCCGACTGATCTCTCACCTTCTGCCATATCTATTTCTTGAGAAGACTCCCAATGAGCCCTCAAGACCTCTGAAGTTGTCTGACCTTCGAGACCCTGATACCACTGAAACTGTTTTGCAATTTTTTTATCTTCTTTGCAATATATCTCTTTTGTCTGTCACTCATAGATGGTTTGCTCACAGGATGGCAGGATACGTGGCTCTGATACCACTGAAATATCCCAAGCCAATTTTTTTTTTGAATTTTTTAGATATTGGATTTCAACATTACAAGTAAATACCGTTAAGGTTAGAAGATAATTCCAAATGTACTGAAATAACTCTGCCACTTAAAATGCTAGAAATGGAACTCAACGTCCAGTATGTGCTACCCAATCCAAGGCGGAATATGGGCGACCATAAGACAGAGTAAATTACAAACAAAGAACTCTACGTCAAGTATGTGCTACCCAATCCAAGGCGGAGTAAGGGGCTACCATATGACGGAGTGAAATTAATAACAATGCTTTAATGGAAAATACTGAAGAATGAAACTACTCCACACCCAGCATGTGCTTGCTAACCCCAGAAGGGAAAGTAGCTACCATAGGGCGGAGCTCTACGCCCAGAATGTGCTTGCTAACCCAATAGGGAAAGTAGCTACCATAAGGCGGAGCTATAAACTAATACAATAACTTAATTGAAACTGAACTTTTGAAATCAGCTTTGAACAAATAAAGAATGGCTGCCAGTACTACTGTCAGCTTACAAAAATAAGAAGAATTTGCTCTTAGGAAGAAGAAAAACCAGCCACCTGTTACATTCTTCAGATGTTCATAACTCTCACAAAACTTGTTCAATCTTCCTGATTTCTGTTGCAAAGTCTCTTCCTAAAGATGGCACCCAAGTTAGTATCAAAATTCGGACCCAATCTGCATCCAAAACTTATTACACGAATTTCAATGCAAACCCCAAAGGCGTCCCAGCTGAATGGGGCGATTTGCTCTAGAAATAAATTGCAAGCCTTAAAAATTTTGTAAATTAGAGCAAAGGGGCGCCTAAGTCTACCCAAGAGAATGAGATGATACCCAGAACTTGTTTTTTTGTATTTTCTGATTTATGGATAAAAACCTAGCTCTGTCTTATACAGAATACAATAATTGAAACACTAATAATACCAAATGAACTAACAATGAAATAACTGAAATCAATACTTAAGTAAATACAAATATCAATGACTAAATCACCACTAGATGCTGTCTTGCAAGCATGAAGCGATGCCCTAGCTAGGAGGCCTTCATTCCCCGAAGCTATTCCAGAGCCAAAGCGGCAGCATAACAATGTATTAAACCAAGATGAAGAAATGATAACCCAATGCCTTCTTTTATAGGCTTCAGTTGGCCTCCCTTGAAGCCTTATCTCCAAAAGTGGCGCCCCTTTCCATGCAATGATGGCGCCCCCCCTTCAAGTCCCCCTTTTAAAATAACATTAAGTTATTTCGACTAGGCCAAGGTCAACGTTAAAATATAATGTTAGTATTATATATTTTTTTTTAAGTGAAATTAACTTATTTCACCAAGACCGTATTCTGAAGCCCAAAACTTAATGAGTCAACTGAAATGGAAAGTTAACTCCTTGCGACAATCCTGCTAGCTGCCAAAAATAGAATTTACTAAAAATAGTAAATTCCTGAAAATGCTCAGAAAACCGAAACAAACATACCTCCGCGAAGCTCTCGAAAAACCCAGAAATAATTCGCCACCAAAACTTCGAGCAAGAACATCCTAAAAAATAGGAAACCCTTATTTGCACCTTCCGATTAGCCTACGGATTTCCAGAAATAGGCCAACGGTCACTTGTGAGATCAGATTTGAGAATGGGTCATTACACTAAAGGACAAATATAAAGGAAAGTGAGGATTGAAATGTTTTAAGTGAATATATGTAAAAGTACTTTTTTGAAAAGTACTTTATGTTTTCAAATTCACCTAAAAGGGGACCTTTAAGGGTCTTGATGGTTTAAGTGATTTTAAATAGGAAAAAAAAAAAAAGATCATAAGGAAAGGGTCTATTAAGATCTTTAAGTTACTCTCCCTTCCCAATTTTGGATGCTTCACTTGGGAGGACTATATAAGGCAAAGGAAGGATCATTTGCATCATTCATGACTAATTTTGATAACTATTTTCTTAGGGTCTAAGCACAAAAAGCAAGGGCTTGCACTTGGAGGACGGAAACCCTTCAAGAGAGCTGAATCAAAGACGAAAACCTTTAAAATCAAACCTAGGACAACTCACAACGGAGTTGGATTGACCACAAATTGACAAAACAAAGGTGTTTTCAACACCAAGGGTCATGTGCAGGAGGGGCAAATCATTGGAGGAGCTAGACGAATGCATAAGGGGCTGTCCTAGGGCAGCGAAGGACTATTTTTGAGCACTGCATATTCCACAAAGGCAGCGACTAGGGTTTGAGGTTGAGCAACCCACTTTGGGATCATTTCAAGGCCATTGGAGGGCATGGATCAGCCACGGCAAGGGTCTGAAATTTATCATAAATTTTTCAGCTATATACCTAACCAAAAATCAGGTTTTTGGCTGGTTATTAGGCTAATAATTGATATAATTTCTTCTATTTTTTGGAGACTTGAAATAATATTTTTGGAGTTATTTTCAAGGCATATGCAACAGTAATTTGTTATTTCAACTTGTTAGGATTTGAGGAAATATCTGAAAATTAATAATTTGTTGTTGAAGTAGTTAAAATAATTTATTGTTTAACTAATACCCCTAAAAAGGGACATAACAGTGGTATTAGAGCCAATTTCTTGGCTAGATGTGGGAAACAAGGGTTACATGTCAATCAATGACATGGACAGGGCTAGGCTCGAGAGGTTAGCTTGGGCACAACAACATATGAGAGAAGTGATGGGAGAATTCCTTCAAACAGTGAAGAATATAAGGGGAGATAAAGAGCAGGGTTTGGCAAGCAACACCGTGGATATGGGTATGGGATCCATACTTAAGCCTAGGGTTCTTCCAAAGGAAGCCACTTCAGGGAAAGAGAAGGAACAGCCTTCATATAAAGCTGATTGGTTAGCATCATATGAAGAATATATGACTTATCCACCCCCTTTTCGAAAGGAGATGAGCTTTAATGGGTATGTCACTTGGAAAAAAGGCGAAGGAATTTTCAACAAAGGGCGGGACAACCATGTAGAGTGGAATGAAGAGACAGGGAAGGTGACCCTACCTACTTTTGATGGTGCTACAAATAATTCAGCTAAGGCTTGAATCAATAAGGTGGATACATATTTTTCAATGCATAAATTGAAAGAAAATGATGTGTAATGTTCCCATTTTTTATTAAGATCTTGGTGGGACCCTTAGCCCATTCTTGTTTCCGATGGTTGAGGGTAGAAGAAGGTTATGGGAAATGGTGGACCACTTGTGAAGAGTTACTAATAAAAAAGGTACTTTATATTTTTAATTTTGAGTTATGTTTTGAAAAAAAAGTACTTTATGTATATTTCACTTAAGTGGGGGAGTTTTGGGCCTTGGCTTATAAAACTTAAGTTGATTTTTAAATTAACTCTCTCTTTCTATTTTGGAGCGCTACACTTGGAAGAGGTTATTTAAGAAGAAGGAGGATTCATTTGAAGATTATGTGAATATGGATATTTGGATTTGATAATCAAGTATGTCAAGCTTGGTTGTTAAAGGTAGGTGCTTGAAGAATGTTACCCTTCAAGTTCTACTAGTTGCTCTATAACGGTGTTTTGCAACACCACCTTTCAGAAATTGTGTGAACACCTTGGAAAGCTTCTTTATGCATATTTGCATGTCTGGAAGGTGGACGAACCACTTGGAGAGATTGGCGACTTGTCTTGTGGATTGGCAGAGTGATTTAGATGCTTGGCGATTTGCTTGTGGAGTGATAGCTACTAGTTTCTCCATTGGGCGACTTGTTTGGGGGCTTTGGGAACCTTCTTCGGAGGGTCCATGGTGGATAAAACCCTCTCCTAGGGTTTGGTAATTTTTTATGTAATTTTCCTAGAGAGGCGAATTGCTTTTTGAGGTAAGATTGCATGTTCTTGAGTTGATTTATGCTTCATAAGCATTTAAAATTATTTTTATATTTTTCCCAAGAAGGGCGAATTGATTTGAAGGCTTGGGAGGCATTGTTGAGGATTTATTTCAAGGGTTTGATATTCAGATAATTATTTGCATAATTTTGGGTGAAAAACTAGAGTTTTCAGAACTTTGGGATATCATTTGGGGGACCTCCCATGAGTGAAATTTTGAAACTAATTTTATTTGATAGTTGTTATTTTTGTGATCATTTTGAATCCTCATTCATATTAAAATTCCAAGTATTTTAAAAGTTATGAATTTCTAAGTTTCAGTTGTTTGAGGTAAAATAATAAATTATTAAGGACGGATTTGAAAAGAGTAAAGGATAGTAGTTGGTTGTTCAGAATTGTAAAAAATTTCAAGGGTTTAAAAGGCTGTAATTTTCAGTGTTTATTTCATATTTGTTCGATTTTGTGGAAAAACTTCTATTTTAGCCTTTGTTCCAATTTGGAGACACTATAGTGGTATCAAACCCATATCTTGGCCGTATGTGGGGTTTAAAGTTTTCAACTAACAGTAACATGAATCAAATAAAGGTTGTTCAATCTTTCACAGGGAAGAAATTACCTTTGATTCGATGGAATATGAAAGAAGACTATGATGAGTATTTGACACTTGCACCACGGAACAGGAAGGGAAGGGATCAAGGTATGGTAAAGGGCACATAGCTACACATGATGATTTTGGGGAGAAAGTTCTTCCAACTTTTGATGGTGATCTGTGTGTCTCGATAAGGGAATGGGTGGACAAGGTAAGCAAGTACCTAGATGTGAGATAAAGGGATAGAAATAAGGCCCTCACTTTTGTCATTCAACACTTGGATGGAACCGCTTGGGAATAGTGGCATCAGAAAAGAGGATCACAAGGACACTATGATATGGGAACTCTTGAAGACTTCTTCAAAAACATCGTTGAGGAGTTTGATAAAAGTAAGGATCTTTTATTAGTAGAAGATGTCTATCTATTTTCTAATAATTGTATGCATGACAATGAAGTCACAAAGGGTGAAAGCAAGGAGCATTTAAAAGAAGTAAAATCATAAATTTGTGGGCAGCCATCATGTGAATGTGTTGGACCTCAAAAATCTAAATTTTTGGAGCAGCAAAGAGGACTGCAAGTTGATGATAAAAAAGAGCAAAAAATCAATGAGCATGAGTAAGTGCAAGGTAAAAATATGTCATTGGTAGAAGATATTTCTTTGTCTTCTAATGATTGTATGCATAATAGTAAAGAAATAGGAATGAAATCATGGGGTTTGAGCCAAAGAATGAAGACATTTCAAGTCTACAAGTTGGAAAAGAAAAATTGGTGATTGAAGCACCAATTCTAAATAGAAGTGATCATTTTCAGCTTGCTATCCTTCCTAGAACAGCAGCTCCTAGGGAGCATAAAGAGGGTGTCAAACCTTTAACAGAACTTCCCAACCTCACCAATGAAGGCAGATCGAATAAGGGCATTTCACGGTATGAGAAGGTTGAGATGTTGCATATTTGGTCATTTCAGATTTGCTTCTATCATGAGAAGTATGCAAGAAACAGTAATAAAATAAAGGGTTTGGTCTACAAAGGGAGACAAGAAGATTTCGTGGTTCCAAATGACTTCTATGGGCACCCTAAGGTGTGGGATCCGGGTAACATTTTATATTTTACCCAAGTTCATAATTCTGATTTTGAATTTTTATGGGCTAATTTCATAAGAGCAAGTGAAAATTCAAAATTATATATGATGAGCAAGAATAGTGGCAAGCATGGTTTGGCTTTTGGAAATCCAAGGGTAAGAAGAAAAAGTACCTCCAAGGTACTAATGTTGTTTCTCTGATTGGAAAACTTGTTATGGCAGCTACTAAGAGTAAGCAAGTTAATTGTCTTCATAGCAAAGATTTTTTGTATCATCACCACACTATCTTTGCATTATGTTGATCATCATGAGGATTATGCTAACTTGAAAGCTAAGATGAAGGGCACTAAATGGAGAGTGGGCAGCAAGAGGAAGATTTAGAAATTTGGTAAAACACTTCATGCCATCCGTGTTGATTTCAGATTTGATGTTATTTCTTGGGCCAATTCTTTTATGATAGAAGGGTGTTTCACAAGTATGGAGTGGATTGAAAAGGAAAACAAAGATAGGGCTGTTTTGGGATACTATGGGCAGTCATCTACTTGCCAAGAAGAAGGTATGATGACACAAGGGGTGAGTATAGGTGATTTTGATTTTTATCTTTCACCTAATGGTTGGGTGAATGAGTTTCCTTGTTTACAAAGGGAGCCCCAAAATTGTTATAAACAGCACTTCATCTCTAAATTCAAGGGTAGGAAAGAAGCCCACGATAAGGGTAGGGGACCTCTAAGGATGGAACAAAGAACTCAAGGTATGTATGGCTGTTTGCAAAGCTTAATTCTCGAGAGAAGTAAGTTCTCATTCTTAGAAAAGATGCTTAACATTGTATTGGCACATTCATGGTTACTCTTGAGCATAAGGAACAATTTATTTTACTTATGGCCGCCAAGAATAAGTGACTGGAAAGAAGATATGAGGTCCGATTTTTATTTGAAGAATTCTAATTGGAAGGGAGAGGTACAGTGGTATGACGAAGATAAAAATTTTGATCGTTGCATAAAAAATTCAGGGTTCCTATGGAAGGTGTTGGTTCCCAGTTGTACACCTCTATCGTTCAGCCTTGCATACTTGAAAAGAATGGCAAACTAAGATGAGAATCCACTAATATGTCATTATAGCCAGGGAAGGGTTTAACATCTAAAATGGACTGAATGGAGAAAATCACTGGAAGGCACCTACAAAGGGTATGGTTAGTTCCCTGCTACTTTTGGCTCTGCCAGAACCAAGGTGAGAGGCCCTACTGAAGTAGCTTGCTCACAAGGAGTTTTGCACTTCAATCTTCATGAGGATTTTTGGTACAAAAGGGAAATATGACCAAAGCATAACCAAACTTATACACTTCACTCAAGAAGGGTTGTCACGCGAAATGCATAAAACATGTTGTCACACAAAATGCACAAATGTTTTACGCCATATACAAGCTACTAAAGACAAATGAAAGTGTGGCTGCAATCTTCATTTTGGCAACTATTTCAAACAATAAGGAATAAGTGAGAGGTTACAGTGCTAGGATTTAAAGCACACACAGCGAACACATTTCAAATATGCAAGGTTTTGTGCATCCGCAAGGCAAACAACACTTATGATATGCAAACAGCGTGTTTTCTACAAGGTAAAACCGTATTTATTTGAATAATGGATAAAGGTGTGGACGGCCAGTAAGTGAGCATGGAGATGTTCACAAAATAACTATACTATCTTCATTAACAAATGTTGTTCAGTTTAGAAACAGAGAAAATAAAATCATGCACAAATGATCCTCAAAAGTGTATAAGCAATACTGCAAATCACCCTTCAAGAACTCCCTCCTGTTGAATTCATGAGCCTAGGACTACCCTTAAGAAAGGCTATCAATGTTTTGTTCCCAAATCTCAAAATAGAAAGGATTTTATATTATGGTTGTAGACCCTAAATGACTACCATGAAGAAGAATACATCAGATAACCAATCGACCGAGCATGTAATACAAAACATTGTACTTCAACAACAAGAAGGAACAATAGACTATGAACAGATTTCATTTATCAACTGAATCAAAGCTGAATACAGTATATGTCTTGAAAATTATATAGCAGAACACTATGCAAAACACTGTAACAAGGGAAACATTTTGAATGTTCTCAAAGCTTGCCAATTATTTCACAACAGAAATCAATTTGGCACCAGAAGATCACACAGGAAGAACTCTCTAAGCTATAGCTTCAGACTCAAAAATTAACCAACCTTTATAAAGGGACAAACACCCTTTACTTATACAATGTTAGCTAAGCTTGGTACATTCCTAAAGATGCTCCAGCTAGAACTTTCTCGAGCTTGGAGTCTGTTGTAACAAACATGATTCCTCGGATTTGTGCTCGTGCTTCCGTGATGATGACAAACATGATACTCCACTATGGCAAAATATTTTCAGTTATACACATGGAGAATAATTCTGCAACGGACAAAACAACCTTTGTCTCTTTGTGCAATCAAACAAAAAACGTCCCTTTTCTATACACATGAGTATTCAAACTAACTTTGAAGGGGACATGCCACTAACGGGCGGAGTACAACGGTTTCCTAGTGGGAAACGAAAAGAAAAGAGACAAGGGAAGAAAGAATAAGAAGAAAGAAAAGGAAGGAGTGGTGCCAACCCAAAAGGAACTGAAATACCCGGTCATGCTCCAAAATCGATGTTGATAACTGAACCCTTTGCCAATCTATTCTTGTATTTGGTATATTCGTCGATCATGGAGGAAGATCCTTTTGGTCCGGGCCGGCTTGGTACTTGAATTTGATTATGTATTCCTCAAGCCAAGTGGCGACCTTTTGAAGCACGACTTGTTTCTGCCCCACTAATGTTTTGAGTTGGTCACAAGATTTCTCAAGTGATACCAACTGCCTTATTTTGTTGGCATCAAAGGCTCCTTGTGGTGCATCGATGAGGCTTTTCAGGCCAACGCTTATTGCCTCTTCCGTCAAGTCACTTGCGCCACCAAGGTTCACCATTTGTCTAAGGGTGGCATCTATTTCCTTCGTAGCAGTCTTGAGAGTCTGCTCTTCCCCTTTCAAATCAAAGACACCATCCCTAAGCATCATCCACCAATGCTTGATTGCCAGCTGGTATTCCTTGGGCCTTTTGCGATCATCAGGAGTGATGATTTTTTTTGCCACTAAAACATCAATGCCCATGCTGCACATTTCATCCACCTTAAGCTAGATCTTTTCCGAGTTCTTTATATCTACATCATAAAGGAATGTCTGGGCTTCACAATCTCCCTTTTTATCCACTATGTCATCCAAGCATTCTAGTCTTGAGTGGATTATTTATTTGGCTTTGGTGCTTAAATCCTTTTGCCATTCTTCTACGGCGCATCTGCTGGCTTTCAAATCATCACCTCGGCAAGGTCCAGCGATCCAATGGAGAAAAGAGGAAGGTCTGGAGCCTTAATGGCAGTTGGAGTTACCCCCTAAGGCTCACTCAATAACTTTTGCAAGTACTGGATCATAACCTGGTTTTTCGCCTTCGATTCTTCCATGGTGGCTTTATCTTTATCCATTCTTTGTGCCACCATGTTAGCCAGGACTTGTGCGCTGTGTTTCAGCTCCTTTCGTGATGGCTCCCCGAGATTATAACTATTGATGGAGTAACTTTCTAGGGGAGCATATTTCTTCAATGTATCGGGTGGAGGGACAGCTACCTCAACATTCCTTTCTCCATTGTCAGTGTAGGTGCTTCTAGAATGTGTTTTGGCCTTCTTAGGGGGCTTGGCCTTATGCTTCTGGATAATCTTCGTTACATCAATGTCCCCTATCTTTCTCATAATAGCTTCCTTCTCTCTTACTTGCTCTACGACCTAGAGAAGAGGCCTAGTTTGAAATCCCACCGAAGTTGTAGACGTTGTGGACAGCCTTGAGACAACGAGGGGTGGTGTCAATGATGAGCTAGCCGCAGGGAGCGCCACAGGCTTGGGTTGTGGGCTCAATACAAATTGTCCAATGTCTTCATCACTTTCTTGCTCTTTGCCATCACTCTCCATTCCATGCTTCTTCTCCAAAGCTGGCTCTATTTGTTCCAAAACTTGACCCAGGCTGGTGGGACTCCATGAGCAATTTGTCGATAGAGCTCCCTTGTTCCATGCGCTGGCTGGAAGGCCCAATAACTTCTTCGTCTTCATTATTCGACTAAGTCCCCGGGTTATAAGAGGCTATGGTAACTTCCTTGTTGCACTTAGGCAACTCTTCACCAATCACGGCCTCAGAACCTTTATTATGGGTTGGATCATGAATCTTGATGAGAGGAAGGAAACCCCGGGGTACTTCAATGGAAGTAGCACTTCCCGACATACCCTCCTCAACTTCTTTATTTGACGGATCCAACTCCTTATTTGCTTTCGAATGGGTAGGGGTACCCTTTTGCAGGTTTGCTTCCCCACCCTCCTCTTTATTTACCCTCTCCTCTGGTGTTGAGCTCAACACCTTTGGAGGGGAAGGAGCATCCAGCACTACTCCAATAGCGGCCTGTTCTTCTTTTTGTTTCTCCACCTCTGCATTACCAGTGGAGACTTGGTCATCACGCTCTGGCTCACCCCCTTTTCTTCCATCAGATTTCTGAATGTCCTCAACTTCAAGAGCCTTGTCCTAACCAGGGGACTGAGAGATGACATTTTTAACAAATGCTTCTGTGTCTGGGGAAGTTGCCTCTTTCTCAAGAGGGACTTGAGCTTGGGTAGCCGCCTCAGCTCCAACCTGTACAACATCATCAAAAGACAAAGGGTCAATTGAGGTTAAGGCACCTTCCTCATCACCTTTGCTTTCTACCACCGAGGGTCCTTCTGTAAACAAACCCATTGTCGAGACCTTTACTGTGGTTTGGGGCCTCTCCCTCTAAGTCCTTTGCCCAGTCTTCACTCGAGGAGTGAAGGCACGTTGTTTCTTCATGATTTCAGCAATAGGTCTACCTTCATCTAAATCCTCTTCCTCACAAATATCCCTTATTCTTTGGGCATACGAGGCTTGGTCCTCTCTTCTCTTCACAGGGATTTCTTTGGACAGTGGGTCTTTGAATTCAACCTCTTTCTTTATTGGCAACCTACTTGGAGGTTGTAGAGACTTCTTGACTCTCATCTGCTTTGGTTGTTCCCCCTGGTCCTCACCTCCTCTCTTGAATATATTATCGGGGGAGGATCAACTGCCATTTGTTGTATAGGTGGAGCATGTGGGACTGTAGCCGAGCAAGTCATAGGAACAACGACTAAAATGGCGGGTACTGCTGGGGTTCCCTTTCCTGAAATGGATATGAGGGTGGCACTAGCCAGCGTGACCTGCCCCGTAAGAATCTTATCCCAATTTTCCGTCCAGCTTGTTATTTTTGAAAAGGATAAACTGGCCTTGGATTGTGCCATTGTTATCTTCTCCACATCCACCGGCTTGGTGAACTCAGTATCCCCAAGCTTACGTTTGCCCTTATCTATTGCGGCTGATGGTAGAGCTACAAGGTTACCGTTGTATTCTAGGAGAAAAGCCTTCAGCTCCTTAACCTTCCTCAGCGCTTGAAGGGCAGGAGTATCATATGCGCCAAGGTCAACCCCATGCTCCTTAAACCATCTAAGGGTTCACATCATGATTCGTATTGATCTCCCAGGGATGGAATCATCCTCTTGACCACTAAAATTTGGATGGGCGAAGGGTCGGGCTTCAATATTATTTGTGTTGTACAACGAAGACAATGTCAATTTGTCATCCACCATGTCTTTGGGGATGGGAGCAATGTTGTATGCTATAACTTCCTGCACTGTCAGCGTCACAAATTCCCATTTCCGGACATCTTCCTCAGTGGTGCAATCGGACCAGATGTCCTCAAAATATGATTGATGTAATATCACATTGGTAGCCATATTTACCAGCCGCCTGATGTCATAATTGGGTCAGGGTGCCATATAGGCCCATCTCCTACTCCAACCCCTTTGCCTTGGCAACTGAAGGACATGAATAATACCCTATTACCACAGGGAATTTGAAAGGATTGTTGATCTTCTTAGCTGCAATCATTTCATGTGGTAGCAACATTTGTCGGCTCAATTCCATCACTGCCAACTTATCGTCCAAATACCTCGACAACTTATATGGAGACCCCGAGTATCCACAAACACAAGCTCTGAATGCAAAGGGTAATTTTAGAATGAAGACAAATACCTAAGTTATAATCCCTTGCAATTCAAGATTAGGGTTACCATTAATGCTCCAAAGCCCAATGGCTAATCACCACCTACTCTCATTAATTGTTCGAGCCTCATTCAAAAAAGTGAGGGAAAATACAATGTCTCCCTTTTATGCCAGGCGATCCTCCTTATAACACGTGGAGTGACATGAGTGGAACATACATCATGATACCTTTTCGGGTCTTCATGGACTTCTGCACTTTCTCACTTTTTATTTTCCACTGCGCGGTAGCGCCATAAGCCCCGAGCTCCTACGACTAAGAATGCCACGTGTCATAATTTTACTTTACAAGTCTGGGCATTCAGGCCTTCAGGGACTTTTTGGATTATGCCCACCAAGAGGTAAGTGGGGCGATCTTCAAAAAGGGGCTGAAACTGAGAAAACCCCGAGGTGTTACCACGTGGCATCACTTTTCTTATAAATTCGGATATTCGGGCCCTGGGGACTTTAAGCACCTTGCCCACCAAGAGGTAAGTGGGGCAATTTTCAAGAAGGTCCCAGAATACCCAAAGCCCCAAGAATCTACCACGTGTCCAACTTAGACGTGAGTTCAGACTCCCGCCCATTTTGACTTTTGCACTAGCTCTATTTGGGGAAGGATGCAAGATTCCTCCAACCCCTGACAACATTCATAGAAGTCCTTGGAGATAAACACGTCCTTCATTCGGTTAATCATCAAAACACATCAAGTTTAACTTGGCAATTTCATCCGGGGCCCCAGAAACCTCCCTTTTAAACACAAAGCAACAAATCCAAGCGCAAAGAAAGGCTTGGCAATACCTTTATCTTCTCACTATGAACTCTCCTGCCATGGGATCTTTAATCAACATTTCGCAATTCCTTCGAAGCTATTGAGAGTGTCTTCTATCTTCAGGAAACGCCCCTCGAGAATTTGGTAAGGAGTGGAAGAACACTTCCACTCGGCAAAAGCAAGACAAAGGATATGATCAATTACGAACATATATTTTGATCTTCCGAAGGACTCGGGCAAACGATTAAAACATTGGCACTCATTCAGTTTAGACACGGGAATTTTATTAACGGGGGCCCAATTGTTCCAGTGCAATCTTGGGCACTAACATAGGCTTTTTCTTGGGGATGGGTGCCCCCAATGGGTACACAGAGAACACCAGACCGGTCGCCTATCTATTGGGCCACGGAGTCAAAGGATTTCACAACAGAAGCATAGAAAAAACATACCATGGTTAATCAGAGTTATAACAGGGCAGCCAGAAACAACAACAAAGGAAAAGGAAAGACTCAAACTCTACAAGCACGAAACACAACAAGGCCACAAAGACAAAAAGGACAACACACCATATACATATTTACAAAGGCAAACATGGGCTCAATCCAGGAAATGCTTGAGATGTTTGCCATTAACTGGCAGTTCTAAAAATTTTCCATCAATATCTCTGAAATAGAATGTACAGTTCCCTATGTGATAATCAATAGTGTAGGTACCCATCCATAAGGAATCAAAATTACCATGCTTTCCCTTGTCCTCATGCCTGTTATCCCAGAGTAGAACTAGATCACCGACCTAAAAAGCTCTTGGGCTGACTTTTTCATCAAAGATCCTTTTGAGACGCTCCTTGAACTTCACATGCCTCTCATGAGCTTGTCTTCGACACTCATTGAGCTCGACGATTCGGTCAATCCTTTCTTCATAGTCGTTCGTTTCTTCTTCATTCTCAACCATTTGTTGCATGAATTGGTAAGTGGGCAACTGTAGATTTAGGGGCAAGACAACTTGAGTTCCATAAACAAGCTCAAAGGAGCTTTTCCTAGCAAATCTCTTGGGAGTCAGCCTATCTACCCAGACAACAAACTTCAATTGTTCACCCCACTTCCTCTTGTTATCATCCAAAGTCCTTTTGATGATCCTCAACAAATTCTTATTACTGGACTCACCCTGCCCATTTCCTTGTGGATTGTGATTGGAGGCATATGCTAAATCAATCCCATTATCTTCACACAATGCACTTAGTTGTTTGGCTCTAAAGCACATAGCATTGTCACACACGATTTTGACTGGCACCCCAAATTGACAAATCACATTATTTAACAGGAAATCGATGATTGCCTGGTGAGTTCATCTTCTAGTGGGAATTGCTTCAACCCATTTTGTGAAGTAGTCGGTAGCCACTAGGATCCACTGGTGACCAGCACTTGAGGCATCTGATATTTCACCCATGAAATCCATCCCCCATTGCTTGAAAGGTCCCTCAACAGAGACCGGCTGTAAGGGAAGTGATCTAGATGCCTTCATTCTTCCAAAGAACCACTAACATTTTTCACATCTTCTTACCATGGCAGCAACATCTTTGAATAATGTGGGCCACCAATACCCGGCCCTCAAAATTTTGTGTGCAGTGACTTTAGGAGCGAAGTGACCACCACACACACCACTATGCAACTTTGTAATTATTGAAGAGATCTCACTCTCCACTAAACATCTCAAGAGAACACCATTCGGGTTCCTCCAAGCTAGGTGTTGACCATTTTTGGCCCTGCAGGCCAAAAATTGGTCTCCCTTACTTCCCTACTATCTTGAGCAGTCAATCATGTATCCACCTTTCTGCTGCTGTGCTTTTCCCCTTTTGTAATAGTCCTGTTTTCTGAACCAAATGACTCGAGCTTGGTAGATGTTTCGAGTTGATCCGGAGGTTTATTTCGCTGTGGGCAGATAGTTTTCACAAGCCTTTTGGCAAAGGAATGGGCCAACTTCAAAGAGATATAAGTCTTTTACGAAGCTCCAAGGACAAAGTGCCCTTGCAGAGGGTAGTCGGGTTACAAACTGGACCGTTCCAGCAGGCTGCAGAGGGCAATTATGGACCCAAAAGTGCCCTTGCAGAGGGCAGGGAACACTTGCAGAAGGATAAAAGAGAAGGCCGAAAGGTAAGTTTTCTTTGGAAAAATCCAAGGCAAAAGATGAAGAATTCCTTCGGACTTTTGTCCGAAGGAAATTCATAAGGAAAGGAGCAAAGGATTTCTTCAGACTTTTGTCCGAAGAAAATCCATGAAAAGGACAAGATATTAATTCCTTCGGACAAAATGCCCGAAGGAATTCCTTCAGACATTTTGTCCCAAGGAACTAATCCAAAAGGAAAGAGACCAATAGGAAGGGCCGAGACTTGAAAGAAAGACTTCCTTCGGGTAAAATGTCCGAAGGAATTGAGAACCAAGGGAGCCCGAAGGGCAGGTGCCTTTGCGGGGGACTCTCGGCGACCAAGAAGGAACCAATCAGAAGTTCCGAAGGGGCATTTCAAGGCCCAAAGGGCCCTCACGGAAGGCAGTGAGTAGATTCATTAAAGAGCGAAGGGCAAAGGATTCCTTCGGATTTTCTGTCCGAAGGAAATCCAAAGAAAAGACAAGACAAAGGATTCCTTCGGACTTTTGTCTGAAGGAAATCCAAGGCAGGTTCAATTGCAAAAAGCCGAATAAATTGTCAAAGGGGTGACGGGCCTGAAGACGTCAAATTCAACATCGCAAACTAGCAATTGGAATTCAAACGTCCGGTGACGTCCCTGAAGATGTCAAATTCAGGACAATGGAATAGCTGTTGGCTTTCAAATGGCGACGAGCGCGCAAACGTCAACTTTACGGTGATAAGATAGTTGTTGATTCTCAAATGTTTAAAGACGGGCCCGTGCATGGAAACTCGACGACCCGCCGAGAAGAGAGCCCAAGAGCTCAAATTGCCAGAAAGAGCCAAAAAATGACAGAGATAGCCCCGAGGGCCGAAAGAGCCAAGAAAAGACAAAAGCCAAGAGTAAACTCAACGACCCGTTGGGAAAGAAGCCTGAAGATCCAAACACAGACACGGATAGAACAGTGCCGGTGGAAAAAGAGACGTCGGCAGAGGAGTTATTCCAGTGGTTGGAACAGTCCTTACAAAATGGTCATCAAGGAGCGCAAACAGTGAATGGCGCAGCCTGTTTTTCTTCATTTAAGCATTAATGAGCAAACAACCACGTGAACCTCTTTAAGAAGCGGTCTTGTTTTCAAACAAAAAGGCGACCCATGCTTTCACAATGAAGTTTAATATAATTTAACGCCAAAGTCAAGACTTGGACTGCCGCAACATGGCTTCCTTCACCGGACTTTCTCTTCCCAATGAATTGAACGCAGCATGGGCCACTTGTGGAAAAAGGCGCCATTGCTTTCTCTTTCTCTATATATTGTAAACTCTCATTTGAGAAATGGATCTATCTCTCATTTTGTAAGGTGAAGCCCCGTCAAAATTTCACCTTGAATCAATAAAAATGCGTTTTACCTCTATTTGACTGGTTATATCTCTGAGTGTGTCTGCGTATTAACCTTGTGTTTAGTCATTTTAGTTTGATGCTTTCACAAGTTGACACCAACACACCTAGTGTAGCTAGAGTACCAGTTCTGCAGGTTAACAGGAAGTGTTGCATTTGAAGCGCAGAGACAGAAAAGGGTTATTAGACAGTGTGTTTTCTACAGCGTCTGTGGTAAGTTCATTTTTTGTGTCTTCACTAAGCCTCCCTGTTAAAACTCCCTATGGTTTGGTCTTTTCATCAGATAAAGTGTATGTCCACCCTCTTCTGGTCTGAAGTGTGAGTAACTGAGTAGATCAAACTTATTTGGTGCATCATCGTCTTAGGTTAGTTTTTGTTTTCAATATCCTTCTCTCTTGTCACCCCCCCCCACTATATATATTAGCAGTAGTGGTGAAATAACTCAGAGATGCATCAAAGGGAGCTAGCCTTTATCTAGAGATTCCCCCCTCAATTTTGCCAGACCCACAGCAAAAGGGGAGTCTCCATTGTGTCGCGTGGAAGACAGAAGCTCAGCGTTCTGTCAAGGGTGCAATCCACAGCGTCAACACTAGGTTATCTTGTAACAGAATATACTTTTGGGATACTAGCTTCAGTGTTCTCCTTTGATTTTTATCTAAGTAAAAGGGACAATTCAAAGCCTTCAGATAATAGACTATATCTTTGTACCATGGAGATTGGTTGTACTTAGATTCAGGGTTATCAACCAGCGTTTCTACATTATTCACTTCCACAGCCTGTAAATTTGCTTCAATCATTAGCTTAGCCAGACCCATGCCTCTAACCAACTTAGTAGTCTATATCTCCAAGTCATATTCTTGAAGTTTGTTGACCCATCGGCACCTTTTGTCAGTTGATTCATTTTGAGTCAATATGTCCTTCACCATAGTGTGAGGGACATAGGCCACAATCTTTGAGCTCAAAATGTAAGATCTGAACTGTTTAACGGCCTTTAAAAAAGCAAAGGTTTGCTTCTCCATTATGGTATATCTTAGCTCAGATCCTTGAAGTGCCTTACTGAAAAAGGCAATTGGTTGCTCATGACCCTCATCATTCTTTTGTAGCAGCACTGCAGCAATAGTATGTGTAGAGGCAAATGAAAAGATTTGGAAATCCTTTCTATAATTCGGACTAGCAAGCACTGGGACAATTTTCAAAGCTGCCTTGATATCTTGAAACGAGTAGGTGGCCTTCTCCTCCCACTTTATAGTTTGATCCTTCTTCAACATTGAAGTGATAGGTAGAGAAATCTCTGCAACGTTGGAAACAAACCGTCTAACGAAATTAATCTGGCCAAAAAAAGATTGAATACCTTTCTTGGTCTATGGGATGGATACTTTGTCAATGGCCTCCACCCTTTCAGGGTCTATCATGACACCTTGTTGAGACACAATGTGTCCCAATAACTTTGCCTTTTGTACTCCAGAGTGGCATTTTATAGGATTGAGGGAAATCCCAAACACCCTACATCTGATAAGCATTTGTTCCAAATGCGCCAGGTTGTCATTTCTCCTCTTGGAGTACATTGTAACATCATCCTGGTGTACAGCGATGAATTGGTTGATTAATCCAGCGAAAGCTACATCTATTGCTCTCTAGAAAGTGGCACCTGCATTCATCAAACCAAAAGGCATTCAAACATACACATAGGTGCCCCACGGGGTAGTGAAAGCAGTCTTGGGCCTTTCAGACTCCTTTACCACCCCCTGGTTATAACCAGAAAAGCCGTCCAGAGTTGACAATAGTTCAGATCCGGTGACATCTTGGAGCATGTTGTCCATGTTAGGCAATAGATAGTTGTCTTTCAGTGAAGCCTTGTTTAAGTTTCAGAAATCAATGCAGAGTCGGATGTCTCCGTTTTTCTGTCTGACAGGGACTAAGTCTGCCACCCATGATGAATACCTGATGGGTTGAATGATCCCACCGTCTCTTAATTTTTTCAATTCTTCCTGCATCTTAATGGCTACAATGGGGTTGACGGGCTGTTGTTTTTGGCGGAATGGTTTTGCATTAGGGTGAAGGGGAATAACATGCTGGAACAAATCTTCCCTATAAGCCTTCAACTCTGAATATGACCATGCTAGGCAATCTTGATACTTTTTAATAGCATGATGAATGCTTCCTTTTCCTTATTACTCAGGGGAGTACCGAGCCAAATCTTCCTTGAATTTTCTTCTAACCCTAATCTCAGTCACATCCTTCGATATAGAAGTGTTTTTTGATTTGACTCTATCAGCTCCATCGAAAGATGCTCCCAGACTAACCAATCCTCTAGGGATAGTATTAGTCTTTAACTGGATTACTTCCTTCCCATATAAGGTTTTTTTTCCATCACAGCCCTATACTATAGAGTCCCAATCTGTAATGGTCCCCTCAAACTCATCTACACAGCACAAAAACCTCTTTATTTGATCGTCATTGTCAAAGACTTGCCAATGATCGATGTTGTCTAGGACAAAGGGTCTTACCAGTATCTCAATCTCATACTCACAAGAAGGATTTCCATGTTCAACCTTAAATTCTGCAGCCCTCTTCGCAAGCATATATGTCATGTGATTAAGCTCTCAAGCATGGTACATATAATATTGAAGGCGTCCAAACATTCCAAGCAGTGCCATACAGCATTCCGGTACTGCTTCAATCTTTTCTGCTTCGAGGTGTAAATAGCCCAAACCTGTTTCACCACTAGTTCTGAATCACCCTTAACCAGCGACTACTTGAATCCATATTCACGGGCGATCCGGAGGCCAATCAAGATTGCTTCATATTCCGCAATATTGTTTGTGCACTCAAAGGCCAATTGAAAAGAGTATCTGTAAACTTGGCCATCAGGGGTATAGAAAATAACCCCGGCCCCGTTTCCAATGTTTGAACATGTTCCATCAAAATGCATGGTCCAAATGGAGTCTTCGTCATTGATACCAGAGTCAGGAGGCAGCTCTATGTGCTCAACACTTCCCACAAAATTCCCAATGTTTGTATCCACATACAACACTTCATTTAGTTGGTACTTAGGATCTTCTAAGACATGAAGCATTTGAGGCTTGCAGTTTAGGCGAACCATTTTCCCATCCAGAGGTATAGTGGCATAGGATAGATCCATCTGAACACTACCTCCAATACTAGCAGCGCATTTTCTGGATAGCAACATACCCCATTTCGGTGGACAATCTACAACAACGACATCCATACTCAGAAATTTATCGGGGTATTGCACGAGCTACACCACCAATCCTTTAACCACACCAACAACAGGTACTTCCCTGGAATCCATGGTGAGGCATTGTCCATATGCTGCAGTTATCCTTATGCAAAGTTCATTCAGTATAGCCAGCGGCATGATATTACAAGATGCACCGGAGTCAAACATGCAATTGTAGACAATTAGTCCATTAATTAGCAGGGTGGTATAGAACGGGTCAACATCCATCTGACTCTCTACCAATGTCATTCCCAAGTATACCTCCAGGCGATGCTCAGGAGATCCTGAGGTGTTTTCACCTTCCACAGGGAGAGCGAGAGGAAGTTCAGCGTCAACAATTTCATTGGCAATGACTTTCTCTATGAATCCCAAATACTCAAAAGCTCTTCTCTTATGTTCCAGAATTCTAAGCAATTCCACAAAGGATATTGTGACCTTTAGTTGACTTAATAAATGGACCATGTCATAAATACTGTATTTGGGCAAAGGAGTGTTAGCAGGTAAGCTTGTAACATTTTCATTTGGGATACATGCTTCAAGAGCCGAGGGAACAGAAGCAGAAGAACTAGCATTCTTAACTTCACTTTTCAAGGGAGGCTTCCTAGGTTCATCCTTCTTGGGAATGCTAGACAACAAAGGAGTTCGATTCCTGGCCTGGGTGCTTCTTGGTTTGACACTATAGGGTGCAGAACCAAGCCTGGTGGAACCTTGGGCTTCCTTACTCCCTTTGGTCTCTTTTTCTTTAGTCTTTGCTTTAGGAGCGGCAGAGTCTATCTTTTGGAGGAGCATTTTGGTCCTTCTCAAATTGTACTCCTTTTCTTGGGCAATTGTTGCATGGATCATCAACTGCCCATCCTCAACCAATGGAGGAGAGTCTCCATATTTTTCTTTCATCATTGATCTTAGAAACTCAAAGTCATGAACTGGTAACTCATATTCATGCATCATGTTTATTTCACAAACAAAATCTAGGAATGGGGCCTTTACCTTTTCACATGCTCTCCAGAATGCTTGAGCAGTGGTAGCACCCATTAGCTCCATTGATGGAGAAGCAACCATCACATCTGGTTCATCAAATTGGAAAGTAAAACATTCATATGTTGGGGTATCCTCACAATCAGGGACAATTAAGGCTCTCACAGCTTCCTCCTTGAAAGTGTAACTCTCCATTCTTGGAAGTCAACAATGTAGATATCATCTTTGTCGGATGCAGTTTCAAAACCACCTGCATCTTGACTACCATCACCCACTGTGGTACAAGGGGGATGAGGGAGGAAACATTTATCACACCAGTCGATGTCGCAATCGACTGTGTTGATTTTCGTAGAGAAAGGATCCGGTACTTCCCTTCCACTTCCCCGGTTCTTCTTTCTTTCATGTATTTCATCCCTTGCCAGGGCTTTTCCCTTGTCATTATTCCTGGCTTGGAAAGATGGCCTGCTTGACCCTGGTCTTGGGGATGATTCCTTTCTTCTCTCTTATGATCTCATCTATCATCATGGTTAGAAGGACCTTGAGACAGCCCCTTTTCAGCTCTAGCCAACTTGTAAGAAATCTTTTTCACAACAGTAGCCAAAATCTTCACCGTCTCCTTCAGATTCACGCTCTTGTGGGAGGCTTGAGGCTTTTCAGGGTTCACCAGCTTGATATCAGCCCTCTTGTTTAAAGGCTTACCCACGGCTTTGATATTATTTTCTATTTGGATAGCCAAATTGAAGGCCATCCTCAGATTTGTGGGAGCCTTATCTCTGAGATAATAGGCTGCTTTCTTGTCAAATGCATCACAATACTTAATCAAAAACGCAGCACCACTGGGTCTGATGTCTTCCGGAAACCTTCTCAACACCTCACTGAATCTAGAAATGAAATCCTTCACACACTCGTTCGAATTCTTCTTGAGGTTCTCAAACTCGGCAAGCAAGAATCTAGGGTCTCTACTATCACCATATTGCATCTTAAATGCATCAATCATAGCTTGACATGTGTCTATGGATCCATTAGGGAGGGATTTGAACCATTCTGGAGCCTCATCCTCAAATGTGTTCACAAAGAGTTTTATACATACAACTTCTAGATCTATCTCATAATCTTCAATGACATTTAAGAAGGCTTTCATATGTTGTTCCCCAGACACTACATTGTTCCCTTGAAACTTAGGTAGTACATTTCTAATCTTCACAGGTACCTCATTGGGGAAACCAGGCATACCATTAAAGTTAATAGGTCTAAACCTTGGGATCATAAAAGGTTTGCGTCTATTAGCCAAGCCTTGATCGTCTTCTCCATCATTGTCGTTGTCCACGTTAAACATCCTCCTTCTCAAGTCACGGTCTCCCATCTCCGAATCTGATGATGAAGGCGAACCAGGGGACGGTTGGGAATGAATGCTGTGTGGAGGACTTGAAGGGGGGAAATAGAGTGAACCCTTAATGGCCTAATAGGGGGAGAAAGACTTCTTTGCGGAGGAGCTTAGATTTCTCTCGAGCACTCTGGTATCCTTCAACCAAAGGGATATTAGAGAAAAGGGGGTAAACAAAATGGGGGACGAACTGATCAAGTCTTACTTGATTGCCTAAGCTCTGGCCCACAACAGGTTTCCACACTTGTTTTCTTCTAGATGGACCTTTTAACTCAAGGACAAGCTATTTTGATGGATTCTTCTGAAAGGAAGACCTAGTACACCCCAGATTTGCAGATCTAAAGAAAACTTCTTCAAAACAAAGAAGAGTACATATAGTAGGCACTTATCTTTAAACCTTGATATAACAGAGTCGCCACTAGAAGCAGGACTTCTAGACCAGAAAAAACAAAGCTAGACACAGCAATTGATGAGAAACCCACTCTCAGAGACTGAAAACTAGTTCAAGGATATTGAGTAACTTTTCTCAAAACAGGGGTGAATATCTCAACGGAGTCACCCAGAAAACTGCAAAGATGTCAATGAACCTAAGATGAATAGCTCATTGTAGTAACAACAGACAGCGAAACAAATAAAACACTTATGACTCTTCTGCAAGCATTTCCCCGTGACAAAGGTAACAAAAGATCTCCCTGGCAACTGCGCCAGAAAAGTGTCGGTTCCCAGTTGTACACCCCTATCATTCAGCGTTGCATAATTGAAAAGAACGGCAAACTAAGATGAGAAACCACTAATATGTCGTTATAGCTGGAGAAGGGTTTAACATCTAAAATGGACTGAACAGAGAAAATCACTGGAAGGCACCTACAGAGGGTATGGTTAGTTCCCTGCTACTTTTGGCTCTGCCAAAACCAAGGTGAGAGGCCCTACTGAGGTAGCTTGCTCACAAGAAGTTTTGCACTTCAATCTTCATGAGGATTTTTGGTACAAAAGGGAAATATGACCAAAGCATAACCAAACTTATACACTTCACTCGAGAAGGGTTGTCATGCGAAATGCACAAATGCTTTGTCATATACAAGCTACTAAAGATAGATGAAAGTGTGGCTGCAATCTTCATTTTGGCAACTATTTCAAACAATAAGGAATAAGTGAGAGGTTACAGCGCTAGGATTTAAAGCACACACAGCGAACACATTTCAAATATGCAAGGTTTTGTGCATCCGCAAGGCAAACAACACTTATGATATGCAAACAGCTTGTTATCTACGGGGTAAACCGTATTTATTTGAATGATGGATAAAGGTGTGGACGGCCAGTAAGTGAACATGGAGATATTCACAAAATAGCTATACTATCTTCATTAACAAATGTTGTTCAGTTTAGAAACAGGTAAAATAAAATCATGCACAAATGATCCTCAAAAGCTTATAAGCAATATTGCAAATCACCCTTCAAGAACTCCCTCTAGTTGAATTCATGAGCCTAGGACTACCCTTAAGAAAGGCTATCAATGTTCTATTCCCAAATCTCAAAATAGAAAGGATTTTATATTTTGGTTGTAGACCCTAAATGACTACCATGAAGAAGAATACATCAGATAACCAATCTACCGAGCATGTAATACAAAACATTGTACTTCAACAAAAAGGAACAATAGACCATAAACAGATTTTATTTATCAATTGAATCAAAGCTAAATACAGTATGTCTTGAATATTATATAACAGAACACTATGCAAAACAATTCTGTAACAAGGGAAACATTTTGAATGTTCTCAAAGCTTGCCAATGATTTTACAACAGAAATCAATTTGGCACCAAAAGATCACACACAGAGAACTCTCTAAGCTATAGCTTCAGACTCAAAAATTAACCGACCTTTGCAAAGGGACAAACCCCCTTATACAATTTTAGCTAAGCTTGGCACATTTCTAAAGATGCTCCAACTGGAAAATTCTTTCACGGCCCTGGAGTCTGTTGTAACAAACATGATTCCTCGGATTTGTGCTCGTGCTTCCGTGATGATGACAAACATGATACTCCACTATTGCAAAAAAATTTCAGTTATACACGTGGAGAATAATTCTGCAAGGGACAAAACAACCTTTGTCTCTTTGGGCAATCAAACAAAAAAAGTCCTTGGGCAATCAAACAAAAAAAGTCCCCTTCCTATACACATGATTATTCAAACTTACTTTGAAAGGGACGTGCCACTAACGGGCGGAGTACAACGGTTTCCCAGTGGGAAACGAGAAGAAATAGACAAGGGAAGAAAAAATAAGAAGAAAGAAAAGGAAGGAGTGGTGCCAGCTCAAAAAGAACGAAATACCCGGTCATGCTCCAGAATCGATGTTGATAACTGAATCCTTAAACCAGCCTATTCTTGTATTTGGTCTATTCGTCGATCATGGAGGCAAGATCCTTTTGGTCCAAGCCGGTTTGGTACTTGAATTTGATTCTGTATTCCTCAAGCCAAGTGGCAACCTTTTGAAGCACGCCCTGTTTCTGCCCCACTAATGTTTTGAGTTAGTCACAAGATTTCTCAAGTGATACCAACTACCTTATTTTGTTGGCATCAAAGGCTCCTTATGGTGCATCAATGAGGCTTTTCAGGGCAACACTTATTGCCTCTTCCATCAAGTCACCTGCACCAACAAGGTTCACCATTTGTCTGAGGGCGACGTCTATTTCCTTCGTAGCAATCTTGAGAGTCTGCTCTTCCCCTTTCAAATCAACGACGCCATCCCTAAGTATTGTCAACCGATGTTTGATTGCCAACTGGTATTCCCTAAGCCTTTTGCGATCATCGAGAGTGATGATTTTTTCTACCACTAAAACATCAATGCCCATACTACACATTTCATCCACCTTAAGCTAGATCTTTTCCTAGTTCTTTATATCTGCATCATAAAGGAACGTCTGGGCCTCACAATCTCCCTTTTTATCCACTATGTCATCCAAGCATTCTAGTGCTGAGTGGATTATTTATTTGGCTCTAGTGCTTAAATATTTTTGTCATTCTTTTGTGGCGCATCCTCTGGGTTTCAAATCATCACCTTGACCAAGGTCCAGTGATCCAATGGAGAAAAGAGGAAGGTCTGGAGCCTTGATGGCAGTTGGAGTTCCTGCATGAGGCTCACTCAGTAACTTTTGCAAGTACTGGATCATAGCCTGGTTTTCTGTCTTCAATTCTTCCATGGTGGCTTTATCTTTATCCATTCTTTGTGCCACCATGTTAGCTAGGACTTGCGAGCTGTGCTTCAGCTCCTTTCGTGATGGCTCCCCGAGATTATAACTATAGATGGAATAACTTTCTAGGGGAGCATCTTTCTTCAATGTATCGGGTGGAGGGGCAGCTACCTCAACATTCCTTTCTCCCCTGTCAGTGTAGGTGGTTTTGGAATGTGTTTTGGCCTTCTTAGGAGGCTTGGCCTTATGCTTCTGGATAATCTTCATTACATCAATGTCCCATCTTGCTCATAATATCTTCCTTCTCTTTTACTTGCTCTATGACCCAGAGACGAGGCCTAGTTTGAAATCCCACCAAAGTTGTAGACGCTATGGACAGCCTTGAGACAATGAGAGGTGGTGTCAATGATGAGCTAGCTGCATGGAGCGCCACAGGCTTGGGTTGTGGGCTCAATACAAATTGTTCAATGTCTTCATCACTTTCTTGCTCTTTGCCATCCTTCTTTGTTCCATGCTTCTTCTCCAAAGTTGGCTCTATTTGTTCCAAAACTTCAAAACCTGACCCAAGCTGGTGGGACTCCATGAGCAATTTGTCGATGGAGCTCCCGTGTTCCATGGGATGGCTGGAAGGCCTTGTAACTATTTCGCCTTCCTTATTCGGTTGAAGTCCCCGAGTTAGAAGAGGCTATGGTAACTTCCTTGTTGAACTTAGGCAACTCTTCACTAATCACGACCTCGGGACCTTTATTATGGGTCGGATCATGAATCTTGATGAGAGGACGGAAACCCCGAGGTACTTCAATGGAAGTAGCACTTCCTGAGATACCCTCCTCAGCATCTTTATTTGATGGATCTAACTCCTTATTTGCTTTCGAATGGGCAGGGGTTCCCTTTTGCAGGTTTGCTCTCCCACCTTCCTCTATATTTACCCTCTCCTCTAGTGTTGAGCTCGACACCTTTGGAGGGGAAGGAGCATTCGGCACTACTCCGACAGCAGTCTATTCTTCTTTTTGTTTCTCCACCTTTGCATTACCGATGGAGACTTGGTCGTCACGCTCCAACTCACCCCCATTTCTTCCATCAGAGTTCTGAATGTCCTCAACTTCATGAGCCTTGTCTTGACCAAGCGACTGAGAGATGACATTTTTAACAAATGCTTCTATATCTGGGGAAGTTGCCTCTTTCTCAAGAGGGACTTGAGCCTGCATAGCCGCCTTAGTTCCAACCTGTACAACATCATCAAAAGACAAAGGATCATCTGAGGTTAAGGCACCTTCCTCATCACCTTTGCTTTCTACTGCCGAGGGTCCTTCTGTAAACAAACCCATTGTCGAGACCTTTACTGCGGTTTGGAGCCTCTCCTTGTGAGTCCTTTGCCCAGTCTTCACTCGAGGAGGAGTGAAGGCACGTTGTTTCTTCATGATTTCAGCAATAGGTCTACCTTCATCAAAATCCTCCTCCTCATTCATTTCCCTTATTCTTTGGGTATACAAGGCTTGGTCCTCTCTTCTCTTCACAGGGATTTCTTTGGATGGTGGGTCTTTGAATACAACCTCTTTCTTTATTGGCAACCTACTTGGAGGTTGTCGAGCCTTCTTGACTCTCTTCTGCTTTGGTTGCTCCCCTTGGTTCTCACCTCCTCTCTTCCTTGAATATATTATCAGGGAAGGATCAACTGTCGCTTGTTGAATAGGTGGAGCATATGGGAATGTAGTTGAGCTGGTCATAGAAACGGTCGTTGGACTCGTTGATACTGCTGGGGCTCCCTTTCCTGAAATGGATATGGAGGTGGCACTAGTCAATGTGACCTACCCCGTAAGAATCTTATCCCAGTTTTCCGCCAAGCTTGTTATTTTTGAAAAGGATAACCCGGCCTTGGATTGTGCCACTGTTATCTTCTCCACATCCATCGGCTTGGTGAACTCAGTATCCCCAAGCTTGCGTTTGCCCTTACCTGTTTCAACTGATAGTGGAGATGTAGGGTCACCGTTGTATTCTGGGAGAAAAGCCTTCAGCTCCTTAACCTTCCTCAGCTCTTGAGGGGAAGGAGTATCATATGCGCCAAGGTCAACCCCATGCTCCTTAAGCCATCTGAGGGTTCTCTTCATGATTCGTACTGATCTCCCAAGGATGGAATCATCCTCTTGACCACTAAAATCTCGTTGGGCAATGGGCTGGGATTCAATATTATTTGTGTTGTACAACGAAGACAATGTCAATTTGTCATCCGCCATGTCTTTCGGGATGGGAGCAATGTTGTATGCTATAACTTCCTACACTGTCAACCTCATAAATTCCCATTTTCGGACATCTTCCTCGGTGGTGCAATCGAACCAGATGTCCTCAAATGTGATTGATGTAATATCACATTGGTAGCCATATTTACCAACCACTTGATGTCGTAATTGGGTCAGGGTGGCATCTTATCAAGTGCATAAAGGCCCATCTCCTGCTCCAATCCCTTTGCCTTGGCAACTGAAGGACATGAATAATACCCTATTACCACAGGGAATTTGAAAAGATTGTTGATCTTCTTAGCTACGATCATTTCATGTGGTAGCAACATTTGTCGACTCAGTTCCATCACCGCCAACTTATCGTCCAAATACCTCGACAACTTATATGGAGACCCCGAGTACCCACTGACCCTGATGTATGTGAATGTTTTGAATTGTATGTAAGTGGTGCCATACTTTTCAATTACTTGTTTGGCTGTCACAGACATCCTGTTGAGGCTCCTCAAGGGATAGAAAACACTCATCATGGGGTTGAAGAAGCAATTATGAACTTTGCAAAAATTATTCTTGAACCCTTCCATGGTAACTTCTAGGTATACTTCATATATTCTCATTCCTGAAGGGTTCTTGGTGAGCCCTTGAAAAGTCCTATTGTGCACTAGGTTGTACATCAAGTAAGAAGACATGTAGAAAGTACCTATGAATGCTTCTTTAGAAAGAATTGCAACTTGGAGCTGCATCATTTGCATATGTAGATTGTCACTGAGTATGGCCGCCCAGTCTAGCTTCTTCTTCTCTTCCAACACGCAAATCATAATTAGGAACATCCATGGTGCGAACTTTTTTGCGGTAGGCACCCCTTAGATCCTTGCGGCCATGGCAATAATACACTAGGGTAGTTCATTAAACTCTGCCAATTTCAAATTCTTGGACATTCTAGAGACCCTTTGTCTCTTCTTGGCCAGCCAACAAGAATTGACAACATCCCAGATTGCCTTATCATCCTTTCCAGCATACACTTGGCATTCCTCTAAGGAGAGTGTAATGCTTTTTGGCTGAGGGGGAATTCCGAGCATGGTACTGAGGGCCAAAGGGATGAAGGAGCACACAACTGAATGACTACCGTCAACAACAATCCTAGTGTCTGGTTGGTATGCTCGAGCACACACAATAATGAGTTCTGGTTACGGAGCAGCCAGGGGGAATGCTGCCGCAAGTGCCATGTAACTCATACCGACGTTGGCAACTACTTGGAGGGGGCTAGGCTGTTGTAAAACATTCAATAGGGCCCCAAAATCTAACTTTATAATATCTGTATCCCTAATAGAATCCAAAATTGAAACAATATTGCCCTTTACTGGGGTTGATATACCGCCATCTTTTTCTAGCTCTCTAGTGCAATAACTTAATACCAGACGAACTTTTCACTCGAACAACCCTCAAGCTATCTCTTGACTCCTCCCAAAGAACACAAGGAGCAAATGGGAAACTTACTATTTAATCTGGATGGCTGCGCACACTAGAATAAGGTTTGTGAAGAACTCGCTATAATCACGTTCTCGCATCGCACTCAGCTAGGGCATACAAATAATTCAAAGGCACGAATGCAAGCTCTGAAGGCAAAGGGTAATTTTACAATGAAGACAAATACCTAAGTTGTAATCCATTGCGGTTCAAGATTAGGGTTACCATTAATGCTCCAAAGCCCAACGGCTAATCACCACCTACTCTCATTAATTGTTCGAGCCTCATTCGAAAAAGAGAGGGAAAATACAAATGTCTCCCTTTTATGCCAAGCGATCCTCCTTATAACACGTGGAGTGACATGAGTGGAACATACATCATGATATCTTTTCGAGTCTTCGAGGACTTCTACACTTTCTCAATTGTTATTTTCCACTGGTGCAGCGGCGCCATAAGCCCCGAGCTCCTCCTGGGACTAAGAATGCCACGCGTCATAATTTTACTTTACAAGTCTGGGCGTTCATGCCTTCAAGGACTTTATGGATTATGCCCACCAAGAGGTAAGTGGGGCAATCTTCAAAAAGGGGCCGAAACTGATAAAACCCCAAGGAGTTACCACGTGGCATCACTTTTCTTATAAATTCGGATATTCAAACCCTGGGGACTTTAAGCACCTTGCCCACCAAGAGGTAAGTGGGGCAATTTTCAAGAAGGGCCCGGAATACCCGAAGCCCTGAGAATCTACCACGTGTCCAACTTAGACGTGAGTTCGGACTCCCGACCATTTTTACCTTTTGCACTAGCTCCCTTTATTCGGGGAAGGATGCAAGATTCCTCCAACCCCTGACAACATTCATATTAGTCCTTGGAGATAAACACATGTCCATTCGGTTCATCGGGCTATTTCTCACCTTAATCATCAAAACACATCAAGTTTAACTCGGCAATTTCATCCAGGGCCCCATAAACCTCCCGTTCGAACACAAAGCAACAAATCCAAGCGCAGAGAAAGGCTTGGCTATACCTTAATCTTCTCACTGCGAACTCTCCTGCCATGGGATCTTTAATCAACATTTTGCAATTCCTTCAGAGCTATTGAGAGTGTCTTCTATCTTCAGGAAATGCCCCTCGGGAATTTGGCAAGGAGTGGAAGAACACTCCCACTTGGCAAAAGCAAGACAACGGACATGATCAATTACAAACATATATTCCGATCTTCCGAAGGACTGGATCAAACGATTAAAACGTTGACACTCATTCAGTTTGGACACAGGAATTTTATTAACAGGGGCCTAGTTGCTCCAATGCAACTTTGGGCACTAACAAAAGGTACAACCACATATCCAAGGTAACAATTCTGATTTTTTTGTAACAATTTCTGAATTTTATTGGAAGGTACAGCCATATAACAAAGATGGGATTCTGATTTTTGTTGCATGGAAAATTTTGAATTTACATGGAAGATGCAGCAGTGTATTGAAGGTATAAATTCTGATTTTTTTTACATTTTCCAGCCTGTGTTACATTCTGAAAATGTTTACCATAAGAGGCACTCTTGGCATAACAAAGTAGGGAAGATACAGTTCAATTTTGAAGAGTGGTTGAGGTTTCTTATTGATCTATTGGATGTTCTCCCTATGCATCAAAACATTGATGAAAAGAGATTACAGGATATAGATATATGACATGATCTGGAATGCACTCATGTGATGTTGTCTCTGTGTGTTGAATGAACAAGGTATGGTCCCATATGGAATTTTCATTCTTTCTTTTAAAATGGTGAAGACATCTTATAAGGACATATGTAATTATGTGAAGAGTAACATCAAAGGTGAGTCTTGGGGTATATGCTATGAAGGTACACTCTTTCTAAAACTCATTAAAGGGGAGAATGTGATCATGGACAGCCTTATGCACTATGTAAAATGGATTTTGTTTGGCAGCCCTAACCTCCTTTTTGCTAAATTTGCGTCTTTGATGGCTTGTGGGGGAAACATGAAACTTGAAGTCTCACTATGGGACAACTTGATTTTGAGAAGGTTGAAAATTTGGAGTAGAAGCATGGCTGTATTTTATTATTGCAGCCCATAGATTTGCATATTCAGAATTACGAATGAGTTTTCAGCCTTTGCGAATGTTAAAAAGGTGAGTTTTGAATGTAACAATCTTCATTTGAATTGTATGACACAATGAAATCTTTTGAGCAGCATACTAGATACAGGTACAACAGTATGAAGAGGCCAATTGAGGGTTCTTTTCCTTGAGATGAAATCACAAATGGGCATTGCATAATAAGGTATGTTGGGACGCCTTTATGGATAGTGCAATTGCTTGAGGACAAGCAATTTTGGGCAGGGAGGACTGTAATGTCCGCATTTTTTATTGAGATCTTGGTGGGACACTTAGCCCATTCTTGTTTTCGATGGCTGAGGGTAGAAGAAGGTTATGGGATATGGTGGACCACTTGTGAAGAGTTACTAATGAAAAAGGTACTTTATATTTCTAATTTTGAGTTATGTTTTGAGAAAAAAGTACTTAATGTATATTTCACTTAAGTGGGGAAGTTTTGGGTTTTGGCTTATAAGACTTGAGTTGATTTTTAAATTAACCCTTTTTTTCTATTTTGGAGCGCTACACTTGAAAGAGGTTATTTAAAGAGAAGGAGGATTCATTTGAAGATTATGTGAATTTGGATATTTGGATTTAATAATCAAGTATGTCAAGCTTGGTTGTTAAAAGTAGATGCTTGAAAAATGTTACCCTTCAAGTTCTACTAGTTGCTCTATAACGATGTTTTGCAACACGACCTTTCAAAAATTGTGTGAACACCGTGGAAAGCTTTATGCACATTTGCAAGTCTAGAAGGTGGACGAACCACTTGGAGAGATTGGCGACTTGTCTTGTGGATTGGCAAAGTGATTTAGATGCTTGGCAATTTGCTTGTGGAGTGATAGCTGATGGTTTCTCCCTTGGGCAACTTGCTTGGGGGCTTTGAGAACTTTCTTCAGAGGGTCTGTGGTGGATAAAACCCTCTCCTAGGGTTTGGTAATTTTTTATGTATGTTTCCTAAAAGGGCGAATTGCTTTTTGAGGTAAGATTGCATGTTCTTGGGCTAATTTATGCTTCAGAAACATTTTAAATTATTTCTATATTTTTACCAAGAAGGGCAAAATGGTTTGAAGGCTTGGGAGGCATTGTTGAGGGTTTATTTCAAGAGTTTGATATTCAGAAAATTATTTGCATAATTTTGGGTGAAAAACTAGAGTTTTTAGAACTTCGAGATATCATTTGAGGACCTCCCGTGGGTGGAAAATTTTGAAACTAATTTTATTTGATAGCAGCTATTTTTGTGATCGTTTTGAATCCTCATTCATATTAAAATTCCAAGTATTTCAGAAGCTGTGAATTTTCTAAGTTTCAGTTGTTTGAAATAAAATAATAAATTATTAAAAGTAGATTTGAAAAGAGTAAAGGATGGTAATTGAATGCTCAGAATTGCAGAATTTTTGAAGGGTTTAAAACATTGTAATTTTAAGTGTTTATTTCAGATTTGTTTGAGTTTGTGAAAAAACTTCTATTTTGTCCTTTGTTCCAATTTGGGGACACTACATGATGCCTTGTCATTAATTATTTTAAATTTAAAGGGAGTTGCCCATGAATGGTGGCACCAAGGGTTGATAACCCTAGGACACAACACCATCAAGACCTATGAGGAATTCCAAAATAAAGCCATTGATAAATTTGAAAAGGCAGATTTGGACTTGCATATCCAAGATTTAGCCCACTTGCAACAAGGGCAATCTTTAGAAAATTACATTTAAGGGTTCCAAAGGATATCCACCTTGGTTAAGGATGTTTCGGAGAATAGACTCACAACATGGTTCATTGAAGGACTATCTACATCTCTCAAGGGTTTGGTTAAGGCTTTTAACCCCCCTTTATTACAAATGACCATCAAAAGAGCCCAAGATTGTGAGTTTGCAGCCCCTTTTGTGCAAAATATGCCCTTCTTACGGCCTAAAAACAGCGATGTACCTTGTAGGGAGCTTGAGGAAGGGAGGAAGGCAAAGCAGCCTAGGGAGCCAATTCAGAAATTGACAAAATCAGACCCTGATGTGCAGGAAAAGAGATTTCCAGCAAGAAGAAAGGCATCCAAAGAGGCTGCAAGTGAGTTCAAAGACCGTCCTACATAAAAAGATGAATTTCCAGCCAAAGGGAGGGCCATTGGAAGGACTGCAAACAAGTGACAGCGGTATGGAAAAATCTGAGACAGTCCTTAAAACAGTAGAGCAAGCTACAAATGTTGACGAAGACAAGATGGGCACCCTAGCAACCATAACAGGAATTCCTAACTGCCACCCATTCAAGGTTAGAGGAGTTTTGCAAGGCAAAAGAGTCACCATACTCATAGATAATGGGGCTACACATAATTCTGCTGACAAAAGATTGGCTACAAGATGTGGTTTGAACACTATTTCTTTTGAAGGTTTCAAGGTAACTCTTGGAGATGGGATTTCTATTCCTTGTCATCATAAAATTTCAGATTTGAAACTCACTTTGGGTAAGCAAAAGGTTGAAGGGGAATTCCACATGATTGATATTGGAGAGGTGGATGTAATTTCGAGGGTTCAATGGTTGCACTCCCTTGGAGAATACACGCAAAACCTTCAAACCATGATGCTGAAATACAAAATAGCAGGTAAGGAAATGGAAATTCGAGGTTTGAGCAATGGGGCACCCTTGGTTGTGACCTCAAAAAGAATGGAAAGAGCCTTCAACAAAGGGCAGGTTATATGGGCAGCCAAGTGTTTTGTTAAGGATATGAATGTTGATTTGGCACAGCCACCTATTCATAAGGATGTTCAGCTCCTTATTGACAAGCATGCTAAGCACAAGCTAAGATATGGAGTTCTTCTATATTTGTTTTTATCACTATGTTATGGTCATCATGGGCAACATGCCAAGATGGATGTTAAAGGCTTAAATTTCAATACGGTTGATAAGTTCTTCATTCTATGCATTCAAAGAAAATTCATAAGGGATCATATATGGGGTGTAGTGAATTCTAAAAATTTTGTGAAGGGCCGATACACACAATTCATGAGTCACTCATTGGAACCAAAATGTAAGCTTGCTGCCGTGCAAGTAACTGCAGATATTAAAGTAATAAATTTTCAGTTTGAAGCTATTTTAAAGGGACTTTCAATCACATGGTGTGAAGAGAAGTTCAAGGGGGCAATGTCCAAGAGAATGAAGAGCATGGTGCATGAAGGAATCCATGTAGGGGCAGCAAGGCAATTGGAATTTTCTGAGTTGGGACAGCCAACTCTCATGAAGGAAAAAGATCTCATACATGACACAGAGAGTAAAGGAATGATGGAAAAGGGTTTCCAATATGAAAAATGCAATATGGGGAGTCTAAGGCAGCCTCTAAGATATGAAAAGGGCTTCCAAAATTTTATTTGCATCAGCTGGTTTTTTAAGTGCACTAAAGTATGGTTGAAAGGAGCTAATGATATTGGATTTCCAAGGTATGGAAGGGTTCACTCAACTCCTCCTTTTCTTACCAATTTTGGAAAATTGTGCTTAAATTTGGTATATGGGGAACTTAGAAATCCATGTTTGGGGAAAAGTAAGAAATTTGAAAATGGCTTAGGAAGGAATTTTCAAGTACATTCAGAAAATTGTGAGTGTTATATGTCATTCCAGCCTATCATGCAATTTGAAAACATGCTCCATAAAGTGTCAATTCAGTTCAGAAAAAATGCTCAAAGGTTTGAAACCAAAGGGACACTTGGTAATGATATGAATGAGGGAATGAATGGGCCACTTCAGCTGAGTATGTGCGCTTGGAACAAGGTTAAAAGGGGCAACAAACAACCCACTACAAAGTCTGATTTTGCAAGAAAAGGTAAGTTTTCTTTGAAAGGCAAGGGTCCAATTACTACTTCACTTTTCCAACGTAAGCAACATCCACACTTAGGCAATCCAACTTGTGCTTTCAAAACCCTCAAGGTACACATAGAGGAACTCTTTAATATTTTTCCAATCTAATTTATTTCTTATAATCATAATGTCTCTTGTATGTGACATAGGCACTAAGGAGTTGTTGGATAACATTTTGGGAATGAATAGTTTAACTCCAACAAAGAATTGCAGGGTTATAGGAAACCAGCGTAGTTGTTTGGCAAAGGAGTTGGTTCACTCCAATACCAAGGTACAAATGAATTGGTGGGTCAAAAATTGACTTGACATTCCTACACCTAAGTTTTCAGTTCTTGGAATGCATCATTGGAGGAATTTGAAGAGTTTATTAACTTTTTATTAGTTGCATACAGCAGGTTACACTTGGGGCAGCAAGATGGAAAAGGGAAAAATCAGTGAATGTAGGGTTAAGGAGGTTGATAGGGGCTGCATCCTTCATGACATTCATAAATTTGCAGCCATAATTCCCAAACACACCTTGGTCAACAACACCAAAAAGGAGGGGGAAATGATTGTTTTGACTAATATGTTTGCTTCATGTGCAGATGAGGACATAGGGGCAATCAAAGCCCTCACAAATGAAGACTATGTAGTTGGAATACCAATTTCCAGCCACCATTGTGATGACAAAATCAAGGATTTTCTTGCTCCCCACATCTTAGGAGCATCATTTGAATATATGGGTTCAAGAGTGAGAAGTGACAACATGAGGTACCGCTGGTTTTTCATTTTCAGTTTGCTTAAGTTACCAAAAACTTCATATGCAGCTGTAGCAAACATCGCCAAGAGGGTTCTTTCCTTTGGAAAGGGCCTAGGTTAAAATTTGGCACAAGACCAACCATGGAGATAGCATTTTGGTTACTTCTATTGATTGAAGACAAGCAATTTCGGCCAGGCAGGATTGTCATGTCCCTCTTTTGATGGGGACATAGTGGAAGACCCTTAGCCTTAAAACCCTTCCCGGAGGCTAAGGGACAAATATAAAGGGAAGTGAGGATTGAAATGCTTTAAGTGAATGTGTAAAAGTACTTTTTTGAAAAGTACTTTATGTTTTCGAATTCACTTAAAAGGGGAACCTTTAAGGGTCTTGATGGTTTAAGTGATTTTAAAAAGAAAAAAGATTATAAGGAAAGGGTTTGTTAAGATACTTGAGTTAGTCTCCCTTCCCAATTTTGGGTGCTTCACTTGGGAGAACCATATAAGGCAAAGGAAGGATTATTTACATCATTCATAACTAATTTTGATAACTATTTTCTTGGAGTCTAAACACAAAAAGCAAGGGCTTGCACTTGGAGGACGGAAACCCTTCAAGAGAGCTAAATCAAGAACAAAAACCCTTGAATTCAGACCTAGGATAATTAAATCATATTTTAAGTGGCATACCTCAGACATCTTAATAAACAAGAATAAAAGATCATATCAACAAGCTCCCCCTATCTCAATGCATACCTCAAACATCTTCTTGACAAACTGATATGACTCCCCCTTTGACCTCACAGCTTGTGCACTTCTTTCCTAGTCTTGGGGTTAAAGCACCTCCTTCTTAGCTCCCCCTAAGCACTGGATTTGCTTAGGGAATGCTAGGAGCAAGAATCACACCCAATTCCTGTCTCAGATGTTCAAAAGTAGCCTTTGGAAGAGGCTTAGTCAAGATATCTACAATCTGATCCTTGGTAGACACAAATTCAAGCTTAATATTTGTTCACTTCCCTGTTCTCTTAAGAAATAATACTTGATAGGAATGTGCTTGGTTTTTGAATGCATGAAAGGATTCTTTGAAACACTTGTGGCACTAGGACCATCAAACTCCATTTTGTAGTCTCTTAAGGTTTGTCTCATGCATAGCCCCTGCGTGCAACATGAAGTTGTTGCAATGTACTCAACCTCACAAGTAGATAACGTCATTGATGGTTGCTTCTTGCTAATCCATGAAACTAGACATTCACCTAAGAAGGCTCCTCCACTAGTGCTCTTTCTATCATCTAGACTCCCAGCCCAATCAGCATCTGTATAGGTTACAAGATTAAACTTCTTGCTCCCTGGGTACCACAATCCATACTTCATAGTTCCCTTGAGATACCTAAATATCCTCTTGACTACTTGTAGATGAATTTACTTAGGATCTGCTTGAAATCTTCCCACAGGACCTACCGTTTGCATGATGTCAAGTCTAAAGGCAGTAGTATACAACAAACTCCCAATCACTGATCTATATTTTGTCTGATTGACTCTTGAAGATTCATCCTCCTTGCTTAGCTTACATCCTATAACCATAGGTGTACGTACAACCTTGCAATCTTCCATTTCAAACTTTTTTAAGATCTCTTTTTACATACTTGACCTATGAAATCAATATACCTTTTTCAGATTGACTGATTTGAAGCCCAAGAAAGAAGGATAGTTCTCCAAGCATAGATATTTCAAATTCTGACTTCATCACCTCTGCAAAGACCTTGGTCATGTTCTCACTATTTTCACCAAATATGATATCATCCACATAGACCACCACTATCAACTAATGATCATTTTCAATCTTGATATACAAGTTACTATCTGCAATTCCTCTCTTGAAACCTTGGTCCAAAAGATACTTGTCTAGTCTAGCATACCAAGCTCTAGGGGCTTGTTTTAGACCATAGAGAGCCTTCTTCAACCTATAAACATAGTCCTTGTTATCAATCAATAGGAAACTCTTAGGTTGCTCAATGTACACTTCTTCCTCTAGGTTCCCATTTAGGAAAGTTGACTTGACATCCATTTGGTATACCTTGAAGCCTTTGAACCCTGCATAGGCAATAAACAACTTAATAGCCTCTAACCTTGTTATTGGAGCAAAGGTTTCCTCAAAGTCCACTCCTACTTGAGCATATCCCTTGCATACTAGTTTAGCCTTGTTTATGGTGATATCTCCATTCTCATTCAACTTGTTTCTGAACACCCATTTTGTACCAATGATATTTTTGTCTTTAGGCCTAAGTACTAACTCCCAAAACTCATTCTTCTCGATTTGATTTAACTCTTCATTCATGGCATCTATCCAAAACCTATCTTCACTTGCTTCTACATAGTTTTTAGGTTAACTTTAGACGGTAAGGCAGTATTCTCTTGAGTAACATTACTCACCATCCTTCTTGTTTGTATACCTGCAATCTTGTTGCCAATGATCTGAGATTCAGGATGATCCTTTTGAATTTGCCTAGAAGGACCTTTTGAGTCCTTTTTCTCCTCAATTTCTTCTTCATCCTCATCTATCTGTATCGCTCCATCATTCTTTGACTAAGAATATGATTTCTTTGTCCCATCAACCTTCACATTTGTGCTCTCCACTATCTTTTGCAACCTCTTGTTGTAACATCTGTAGGCAGCACTAACTGATGAATATCCCAGAAAAATACATGCATCAAACCTTGAGTCAAACTTTGCCTAAGTCCTCATCTCTCTTGATATAACACTTACTTCCAAACACCTTAAAATGTTCAACACTAGCAGGTTTGCCATTCCACAATTCATATGGAGTCTTATTACCATTGATCCTAATATGTCCTCTGTTCAAAGTGTACATTGTGGTACCCACAACGTCTCTCCAGTAGCCATCAAACAACTTTGACTCATTCAACATGGTCCTTGCCATTTCTTGAACTATTCTTTCTTTCAACTACCCCATTCTGTTGAGGTGTTCTAGCAGCTGAGAATTGTCGTCTTATTCCATTGACCTCACAAAACTCATCAAACTCATTTGACCAAAACTCTCCTCCTTTGTCAGACCTAAGGCACTTGATCTTCACATTCATCTCATTTTCAACCAAAGCCTCAAAAATTTTGAACTTACCTAGAGATTCTGACTTCTCTTTCAAGAATGCTATCCAAGTCATTCTTATGAAGTCATCTATAAGCAACATGAAGTAGTTGTCCCCTTGAATGCTTTGAATCCTTGTAGGACCACATAAATCAATATGAATTAGTTCTAAAGGTCTAGTAGTAGAGTATTCTTTAGATTTAAATCTCCTCCTAGTCTGCTTACCATGTTGACATGCCTTGCAAAGAGCATATGCAGGTTTGGGCCATCTGAACGTCAAGCTATGCAAGAAGCCACATGACAAACACAAACCACTTCAAGCCAAGGTACAGACGATGCCTTGCAACAAGGTTAGGGCTCCAAACCAAAGGATCAAGGCTTAGACACGAAAGAATCCAAGCCAACTGATTCCCAAGCACACCAAAAAGGAGCTACCATGGGATCCAATTCGAGTAAGATGAGCTCGCAAGAGGAAGGATCAAAAGGGGCAACAACATAGCTGGATCATGGTGTATGGACATCAAGCTCTAGCTACAGGACACACAACCTTCCTCATGCCAATATCACAACTATGCCAAGCATAAACATTGCCTCTATCTCAAACCATGCAACTAACAATAGCGATTGTTCCATAGCAAGCCGCCTTGGATGTTGCGCACTTTCCTTTGGAGAAACAAATTGAATGAGAGCGCATTTCATGTTTCATCGCACAAACGGAAACACAATTGAAACAAGAAAACGATGCGCTGAAGGAGCATTTTGCTAAAGCCTAAAAATAATAGATGATATCTACCTAGTATTGGTTCAACAAGCTCTAAGGGGCTAGGTTATGTCAGAGCCATGGGCAATTCACCACTTTTGTCACAAAGCTTGTGCAAGACTAGACATCCACCCAAAGGCTAGAAGAAATTAAGGCATAGGTGCCAAGGCACCACAACGAGGTTGACGACATTTTTGAGTTATTGGAAAAAAAAAGAAGGTAGTTGCCACAGCTGCAATGCAAGCTTAGAAAATATCGCTTCAACTTTTGGATTGGATGCACAATTTCAGGAAGCGATGAAGGATAGCAATGAAAGTATAACCAAGGTGCATAAGCCTCATGTTGTGATGGTGGGACCTACGACATAAGCCCAAATGTATGCTGCTCTATGAGAATCTATGCAATACATAGACAACATAATGGACCGAAAGCAAGTGTGTGAATTGGAAATGCTCAAGAGCACCTTTGCAGGCATTCAAGGGCAAAAATGTGTAGAGTAATTAGAACAAATAATCAAGGTCATTGATCTAAAGATCGCACACATTGGCAATTGGTTGCAATTGTTGGTGATATCATGCAGAGCTTGGCACAGTTGTGTACACTTTTCAAAATGGTGCGTGACAAGTTGGGAGTCTAGAATAATTTGAAAGCCAACTTGGGGGACATAATGGGATCAGTTAAAGATGTGCTTCATGAACCACAATATATCTTCACGTCTGAGTTATCAAGATGTTGCAAGCATAGAAAGCCCTTCAAACACAAAAAGCATCACAAATACCTTAGACACAACCAACACAACAACATGCCTCCACTCTAGGAACCACCTCAACATCGCAACAAAGATCTGGACAAGTTATCCATCTAGTGCCAACGACACCAAAGCAACCAATGCCACCACCTTTTCAATAATATATAATAGCTTCCTTCAGTTTTGAATAGTTTAGGGCAGTGCTAGTTTGTATTGGAATGACAAAATTTTGAGATGTCTTTGCAAGCCAGACCAGGAAGGTTGAAAACCCGTAAAGGGCAGCCTCCTAGTTATGCCAACCCATTGAAAACACGTAAAGGCGGTATGTTGGTATGTTGCTTAGTTGAAAACTCGAAAGAGCGACTAAGTAATGCATAAGAAGTGAAAATGGCAAACAACACTTCTTGTGAAACTGTAAACAAAGATTCTAGACAGAACAGAGGCAACACAATTCAAAGCAGCTTAGCCAGAGTGCAGAAACCAGCTTGCAAATAATTGCACTCCAGCAATGACTTTTGTCTCAAGAGGAGACAACTATTTAAGTCCGAGAAATGTTAGTAAGGGATTGTCAATGCTATTTGACAAGTAATTTTTATAAGTTGTATATGCAACACATGTATATGTTATATTTTGAAAATGTTCATGTAAGTATAAAAGACAAATGGAAGGTTGAACGGTTTCCTAGGACCACGTAGGGAGAGAAATGAAAAGATGAGAAGCCGAAGAGTCATGTCAACTATATAAGTATTTGGTACTTTCAAAAAGACAAGCTAGTTAATGTTTTGTTTATTCCATTATATTAAGTTTTGTGAATCAGTCTCTCTTGCAAACAAAGGTATCCTTAGCTATAGCACTTTGTTGTCGCTAATAATATCACATAATTTGTAAGTTTTTGTGTTTTACCTAGTTCTGTGTGCAAAAATTCTTGTCTTTGCAAAGTTTGGATTCAAATCACTTCCTTTTAGGTAGCTAAATGGCATAAATATGTGTTATAGCACCTTAGCCATCAAATTACCATGTATGGATAATTCCCTATCTTGCGAGTCCCATAGCAACCTATAGACTACAACACTAACATGTCCTAACAAGGATTTCCAGGGACCGCTGCTAACAAATATACCCATTGGACTTTCCAAGACTTGTCCCCAAATTGGTTGAGCATGATACTTTTTATTGGCCAATTGAGTGTGTCAGTTTTAACTTGATATTATATGTTTACATCCTCAAAGTCTTCATCAAGTTCTCGAGTTTCCCAAATGAGGATTTGAAATTGATTTTCCAGACTGAGGACTTGATATTGTTCACTTTAAACAAAATTTGGAGAAGAAAAACATGTTTCTTTTTCAGGGTGAGCATTTCAATTTGTCTAAAACAAAGTCAATGCTTGGTTGGACAATATCCTTTTTTCAAAAACTATATAAGCTGCATGCTCCTCACTTTCCAGTAAAACAAAGTTTCCTGATCCAGCTGTTTTATTCCATTTGGTTTCAGTCACAACATGAGGTTCCTGCATAAACAGCTAAAATAGTAATACAGATATTGAATGTTGCAGGTTTCTACAGTGAGTATTTAATTTTCATTGCTTTTGGAATACCTGTGGTCGTCTTTGTAAAGTTGGCATTTCAAGGATGAGTGAAGATATTCCAAAAACAATAAATCAATCACAGATGTTTTACACATTCTCAGTAATATATGTGTTTTCAAAAGCATTTTTTAATATCCATGATACCTTTATCATAAGCACTGCAAGAAATCCAACACTTCAGTTTACTGGAGCACAAATTGCAGTGACTTGAAAATCTGCACAAAATGCAAAAAAATATATACCTATGAACTATTCAAACCCACATCGAACAAGCCATGCAATTGTTGAACTTCTGAGTTTTCATTTAATGCATAGACGATGGTATGTACCAACCACAGGCCATGAGTCTAAATTCAGCAAGGTCTTAAGATGCCTACATGACCTAGCCTAATGCTAATAGCTTGCTGTAAATTGATAGAAAATCCAGAGATTCATTGCTAGGGTAACTTGACTCCCATTATTTCCTTTTAAACTCTACTGTGAGGAAAAAAATTAATGGATGAAAAAATAAAATTTTATAGAGTTGGCAAATTTATTCCATTTCAAAAACTACGAAATATATATGGGAGAAAAAAAACATAAGATTTACTACTAGTGCTTGTAAATTTTGGTGAGACCCAGCAACTTTATGCACATGTGATCTAAATTTACCTAATGTTTCTTGTCTGAAAATTTACTAATTCCATTTCAAAAACTAATATTATAGAATAATATGTGAGAAAAGACCATAAGATTTACTGTTAGTACTTGTAAATTTTGGTGAGATCTAGCAGCTTTATGCACATTTTATCTAAATTTAACTAATGTTTCTTGTCTAAAAATTTGCTAATTGCATTTCAAAAACTAATGTTATAGAATAATATGTGAGAAAAGACCATAAGATTTACTATTAGTGCTTCTAAATTTTGGTGAAACCCAGCAAATTTATGCACATTTTATCTAAATTCACCTAATGTTTCTTGTCTGAAAATTTGCTAATTCCATTTCAAAAACTAATATTATAGAATAATATGTGAGAAAAGACCATAAGATTTACCATTAGTATTTGTAAATTTTGGTGAGATCTAGAAACTTTATGCGCATTTTATCTAAATTTGCCTAATGTTTCTTGTTGGAAAATTTGCAAAAAGAATCCAAAATCTACCTTCAAAAACATTATCCAATAGGCAAACAAAAAGAAAACATATGGTCATTATCTTTTTTCTTCACAAAAAGAATCTAAAATCTACCTTCAATAACACGGCTTCAGGAAATGCTTCATAAAGCTCCCAATAGGCAGGTGTATCACTGTGCTTATTCTTCCCAGACTTGCTTGCCATCGATACAACAGACATTCTCCTGAGTATAACATTATGATAAACCTGGGAAGCTGAAACTGGCCTTGTAATACAAGACCCACAAGCCAATGCAGAAACAGGGCATTGCTTTTGCCTGTACCCTTCATTCCTTCTGAATCCTGCTACCTTGAAGTTTGCTATCATGCCAGTCTGCCTCAAGGTATCCATCTAAAAAGAAAAAAATCAAAAGCTAGTCAGCATCCAACAAGTCCAAGGGATTGTGATGCAATGGTGGCAACAAGGAATTGCAACATTAGTAAGAGCTGACCGAGGTCCAAATTCCTCTATACCAGCGGACATGTGGCAAGGTTGTGGCATAATAATTGCTGAAAAATGATAGCATATCCATGTTTACATATCTTTAAAATGTGAATGTGGGTACAAACTTACCCCCATACAGTGTTAGAGGTGTCCCATAATCTCACCCAAACAATTTTCTCAAAAAATCAAACCACACATACCCAAAAAAAACTCTGCCAACACATAGCATAATTAATTTAAAAACAAAGAACAAATAAATTTAAAACAGAAAACAGAAAAAGCAAGCCCCATACACCAAAATCTTTCTGGATCTCTTGGTGTTGCTAAACTTGGATTAAATAACATACGTTATACAAACTGTGTGTATATACAATGAATATATAGAGCTATATATAGCTCGGTTATTCTTGCCTGAGTCCATGAGGCAAAGCTTATGACAGCCTACATAACTGTAAAGGGCTTGAATACCGGCAGAACACAATGGGAAAAAAAAGCACACCCAGATAGTAAAAAATTCATATAAATAATTAGCAGTGTGATATAAGTTATTTTGACATACCTGTGCAGAAAGGGCAGCACAGCTTCTAATTAAAGGCATACCTGCGCGCTCTGCCTTCCTTGAATACTGTGGAGTGAATAACGGTATGAATTATATGAAATGAAATATATGCGAAGAGGAGCAATTTCTGGTTTTCAACTTGTAAGGGAGAAATTGGAAAAAATTTGAAAGATTATATAAATCTTATCATCAATGGGTTTTTGATCTTGTGATTTTATTTATTTTCATTTTAAGTATGCATTCCTGATGAAGTAAGAGACAAGGGGGACTTTGCATTAAAGTATTTCTGTTTATACGGAAAAACCTATTAGTCATATTTTAAGTTGTATATTTATAATTTAAATTTGTGTAAAATTTAGGTTCAATTTTTTTGGAGCATTGCAACATACGATGGGGGACACCCCTCGTTTAATTAAATCGAGTAAAAACTTTCAAATCTGTTTTATGAGGACGACTTTCTATGTCTCTCATTAACCATTTATGGGAAGAGATTGATTATAGATTCAAAATAGGAGTTTAAGAAGTTTGAAAAAAGCTTTAATGGAATGAAGAACTAAATTTATAAAAATTGTTGAGATATGATGATGTTCAGGGAATGATCATTTGAATTGGTTAGATAATGATTGATTGTTTTTCAATTGGTTTGTTAGCGGTTATTTATTCGAAATTAGTAGATGATGTCAAATCAATTTGAAACTTTGTGAATGGTTTCATCAACTCTTATTTATTAGAAACTTTTTTCAAATCTACGATTTGATGTGTAAAATTTTCAAAATACTTTTTTCTTACTACAAACCCTAATCCACACCAAGAGACCTTGTAAGAACATTGAAAATTTGGTTTAGTTATGAGGGGTCTACTTTAGTCAAACCCTTTTTCTTAGATGGTTTAAAAATCAACACTTGCACAATCCAATATGCAATCCGATATATGTGAAGATCCTAGACCTTATCTTTATGTATGAGATACAAGTAGTAGATTATATATTATTTCATTATTCCTTTTTTTTGTATAAATATATGTATAACTATAACACTTCAATAAATAATTGTGTATTTAAAAATTGTGTGGATGAAGAAATCAAGGCGTTCTCACGATGATTTTTGACCTCTTAATGCAATGCTTCTTGATCTTAAATATATTAAAATGCTTATGTATATATAGACTTCTTGAATTCAAAGTTAGACCTTATTAAAGCACAAATTGACATTTCGGAAGCAAGAAAGCAGACAATCAAGGAACAATAAACCATGCAAAAGCTAGGAAAAGAGTAGAAAGGATCCACAACCAACATGACCACTATCAGACTAATTTGAGAGCAACCAAACCAATGTCTAACTAGTTTGACATTATTTAAGTTGACCAAAAACCCTGAAATAAAAATTTATTTGGTGAATATATTATAGCAAATTTATTTGGTGAATATATTATAACGACCAATGCAACAAGGAAAATTACTCATTTGACAATCATTAAACTTTGTGTCATAACTGATCTTAGCTCCACCCCCTATTAAATATTATTACTTTGAAAAGAGATGAATACTATGTGAATACAGGTGGGAGCATAATATAAGCAATGAGAATGTTTGCTTTCACTTCCACATATGTCATCAACATGGACATTTGTTTAGAAATCATCTAGACGTGGTTAATTCATAGGCTTTCAACATGCCTACGAAGATGGATAAGGCTTCCAAGGAACTATTAGAACATTTATAATCTTGACTTAGACGTTCTAATGGTTCTCTCTCTTGATTTCTTTTTTTCTAGTCCTTTGAGGCCCTTTTTATAAATTGTTTATGTGTCGTGTATTAGTTGGGTCCAGTCGACCTCCTTATTTTTAATTCTAAAATATTATTTGAGGTGAGTCAACCCCTTATTTGTAAATATAATGTATTAAATGTGTATATACACACATCCAATCTCATTTCCAATTCAATTAACTCGATTCTTTACAAAGTATATTACCTTCAAACTTATTTTATTGCATGTAGTCTTCATTACATGTGTTAATCTTCTTTTTGTAATATTATTTGTATTATCCTAAGTTCTGTCTCTTCATTCCTAAGGTGACTTATCTGAATATTCCTACATGGTATCGGATCATGTGGGACTTTGTTCAAGACATTATCAATCATCATTCATCTGTTGTGCGTATTTGGCTTCTTTTAAGCTTTTTTTTGTAAAAACCCTAATTTTAAAGATTTGTGCATATTCCACAAACCATTGTGAACTTTGTGGTGATTTTTTAAGGAAGTTGGGAGTTTTCGTAATTAAGCTAAAATCCAAATTTTAACTTTTTGAGATCATTTTACTAAGTTATTTTTAGTTTCAGGGCTTTTGATAAATTCACTCCACAAGCTGTAATTTTCAAAAGCTTTCTAATTTTTTTACATTTTCAAGAATATCTCAAAACTTTATGGTGAATTTGTTCTTTGAATTTTTGGAGTTGAAGTTGACCTCATTCTCAAATCTTCTAGTCAAAGTTTTGTCAATAAGCAAGCCTCTTGAGTGTGTTATTAAAAAACTCCATGACTTCTTCATCTTAGAAGGTTTTATTTGATGGGATGGAGATCATGATCTCTATGTTATTCATCAAGACAATCAGATCTTGATCATTATTCTTTACGTGGATGATATGCTCATTACAAGGGATATGTCATCTCTAATTCAGGATATGAAGAAACAAGCTTCATGCATCCTTTGACATGTCTTACATGGACCTTCTTCAATACTTATTGTGGATTAAGATCACCCAATATTCTTCAGGCATATTCATTTTCTTTCTTGGTTCTAAGCACTTTAGTTGGAAGATACTCTCTATAGTCGAAGCTGAGTATTATGGTGAAAATGGAGCCATTTTTTAGCCTATGTGGCTTCACAACCTCCTCTCACAGCTTGGGTTTCCTTAAGAGAAACCATATATATTATTCATAGTGAGGGCGAGGTTCACTTCCAACATGTGTTTTCATAATTGTAACTAGAAAATATCCTCACTAAAACGCTTTATAATGACATGTTTATTCATTATTATGCATCAATTGGACTTTAGTGTTCTCCTTCCAAGGATAAGCAACATCAATCTCAATAATTTATCTCCCTAGTCAAGGTTAAGGGGGAATGTTATAACTTGTGTAATATTGACTTGGAACTTCTAATGGTTCTCTCTCTTGATTATTTATTTTATGGTCCTCTCAATCCCTCTTTATAAATTGGTTATTTGCCTTGTATTATTCTAGATGAGTCAGCCTCCTTATTTCCATTTCCAATATATTAGCCAAGGCAAATTGACCCCCTTATTTTTTAAACTAATATATTGGATTTGTGTATATACACATCCAATCTCATTTCTAATCCGATCAATTTGATTCATAATAAAGGATATTGCCTATGAGTTTCTTTTATTGCCTATGAGATTCATTACATGCATTGTTCTTCTTTTCAAAATATTATTTTTCTTGAGAAGAAAGATTTCTGGGAAAAAATTATGTGCGCTTTTTTTTATCAACGCATTTCGAATCAACATATGTGATTCATCATCATGAATAAAAACATGTAAATAACCACATACCTCCCTATCTATAAAATTATATAGGGAGGTCTGTGGCTCTTTACATGTTTTCATTCCTAACGATGAATCACGGATGTTGATTCAAAATGCGTCGATCAAAAAAAGCACACATTGTTTTTTCCCAAAAACTTTCTTCTCAAACTAATGGACTATGAAACCATAAAAGCTCTTATTATTTTTCTTGTCTAAAGGTTAGTATATTCACTCCTAAGGTGACTACCTATATATTCATATATGGTATTAGATAATTTACCTTATGAGTGAAGAGACTAAGCTTTAGACAAGACAAATAATATTGCGAAAAGAAGAAGAATGCATGCAATGAAGCATATAGATTAAAAAATTCCATAGGCAATATACTTAACAATGAATCAAAATGATTTAATTGTAAATGAAATTTGATGTGTATATACACATCCAATCTCATTAAATTTTCAAATAAGGGGCCTAGCAGCCTTGACCAATATATTGGAACTAAAAACATATATACACATACAATCTCAATAAATTTTAAAATAAGGGGCCTACCTTCTTTGACCAATATATTGGAACCAAAAATAAGGAGGTTGACTCGACCCAAATAATACAAGGCACATAGTCAATTTACAAAAAGAGCCTAAGAGGAATGAAAAAGAGTAAATCAAAAGAGAGTACCATTAGAAGGTTCAAGTCAAGATTACACAAGTTTCAATGTGAACAAAAAATAATAATGAGAGTTTTAAACGAGTGTAAACCAATTTAAATCACATTCTACAACTCAAAATAAAATAAAAAGATTTCTTTCTAATGCTTTTGAAGTTCTGTCTCATGAAGACCAAGAAGTAAATATCAATTAGGAAGGTATGGGAATGCAGTTGGTTATTATTTCATCTAATTCACAACTTAAGGAATCCTTTGAAGATATACAAAATTATTTAGAAATAGAGACAATAATTAAAAATTATTATTCATGTGCCATTTTTCTAGTGGGATCTTCATCTCAGACTTATGTTGTCAAATTTAGAGAATATAAATGACCAAAGCAAATTAAAAAAGGGGCCAAGAGATCTAAAAGTAATCCCCAAGATATTGACGAGGATTTTTTTTGTAGAATGGAAGCAAATATTACTTCATCGCCATCAACTAAGCAAACATCGATAACATATCTTAGTTTAAGGTGAATTGCTTATGGATAAAACTATGAAGGTGATCTTTAGATCTAAAAATTGCTTGCATAGTTTTATCCATAAGCAAGTCACCTACAACATATGGACTATGGAAATATTATCTCTCTTACATCTTAGCTTTACTAGCCATAATGACTTAATGTGACTTGAAGTTAAGTAAGTAAATCATAATAAAGGGTAGAAATCTAAGAGGGATAGAGTGGAAGTAGGGGAGTCATCGACCTTGCACAATCACTTTAAATCCTCTTGAAAAATCTTATCTTGGAACGTAAGAAGCTTTAAAGGTGACAATCACCACAAATCCCTAGAATCTAAAATCATCAAAGAACATCTGAACATGGTGATTCTTAGAGAAACAAAAATTTCTATGAATATAATGGATGACATTCTTTGAGACTCATTCCCTAAATGGAAAGCTTAGTATCTATGTTCTTTTTCTATCAAATGGCCTATCAATATGGTGGAATCCAAGAAATACTACTTTCTATCTTATAGCTAATTATATTAATTGGCTAATTAGTTATTGTCCCAAGCCCCATTAAAGCAAATATATTGGTATGACTAATGTATATGACTCTTCTCATGTCCAAGAAAATAGGTATTATACTTGATTCAAGACATATCAATTAAGGATTGGTTTATTGGAGGAGATCTTAATGTTGTTCTATTCCTATCAAAAAAAATTGGTGGTCATTATTGAGTGGATCTGTATGGTCATCTTTTAAATGTTTTTTTCATATAAAGATAATTGATATTCTTTTAAAGAATGGGAAATACACATTGAAGAATGAAAAATGGAATAAGGAATTCATAGTAAATTAGTTAGATCATTTTTTTACTACACAAAGGATTCTTTAACAAATGTATTAAGTGGAATGTAAGGTTATTCCAAATCTTGCCTTTGATCATTTTCATATTCTTGTCTCAATGGTACAACCTCAAAATTTAGGAGATAAGCCTTTTTAGTTCCAATTTATGTGGTTAAAGGTAACCAAACTATTTGATTTAATATACAAATGGTGGATGGAGAGTGATTTATCATAAGGTTCTAAACTTTTCTCTTTTGGTTATTAGTAATTTCCTTAAAAACATAAACTCAAACTTTGAAATAAAGAATATCTTGGTAATGTATTTGATGAGAAGAAAAGTCTTGAACTCGAGTATCAACAAATTATTTCCTCTATATCTTATTTTCCTCATAATCCAAGATTATACAAGGAACTGGACTTGGGTGAATAGGATTTTAATGATATAAATAACAAGACAATAAGAAGCAAAAATTTAGAGCTAGTTAATTAAAACAGGGAGAATATAATACCAATTTTTTCTATCAATAGATTCTAGCCCAAAGATTAAACACTACTATTAATCAAATTATCCTACCTCAAGGACAAATAAGAAATAGATTTTAGAAATGTTATTCTATTTTTTCTATTCGGTTGGCTACAAAAATGAAAAATGTCAAGGTTAATAGACAATGGAACAAACAAGTTTTTGGAAATGTTCTCATTAAAAAAAAACCTTTAAAAAATGAAATTTTATCGCTTGAATCTGAAACATAAAGTAATGGGTACGATGCAAACTCACAAAATAAAGAGAAACAACTCCTTTGTGATTATCATACGATGGCTAATAGAGAAGAGAGTTTATGGAGAGAAAAATCTAGAAATATTTGGCTTAAGGAGGGGGACATAAATACACATTTTTTCCATATGTCTACTTTGAAGCATAGAGCTCACAATTCAATCAAGGAAATTAAGGATGGAGAAGGGCAAGTCATTTATGTTAAGGACCTCATTAATTAGGAGAATGTGATTTTTTTCAAAAAATATTTTAAAGATGATTTCAAAAGGAATATCAGATATTATCAAGAATTTATGCATGTCATTTTAGAGTTTGCATCTCAGGAAGATAATTCCTCTCTTGTTGTTGCCACTTTTAATGAAGATCTTAAAGTTGTTATTTCCAAAATGAACCCTAACAAATCTCTGGGTCCTAATGGATTTCCAATAGCCTTCTATCATAAATTTTGGGATATCATTGGAGATGAATGGTAGATGTGGTAAATGAATTTATAGAATATTCTTAGATGTTAAAAGAATTCAATCACACCCTTTCTTGTTTTAATTACTAAAAAGGAAGGAGTTGTCAACTTTTTTGAATTTTGCCCTATTAGCCTTTGTAACTCCATCTACAAGATCATTACTAAGATTTTATCTTTAATATTATAGCCTATTATGGAATCCATTATTGATGTTCAACAAGGTGGTTTTATTCTTGAAAGACAAATACAAGATGAGATTATTTTAGTCCATGAATCCGTTAATTATATGGATAAAAGTGAAAGGGATGGAATGGTGATAAAATTAGACATGGCTAAAGCCTATGATAGATTAGACTAGATTTTTTTTAGACATAATCATGAGAAATATTGGTTTCCAAGACAAGTTTAAAAAAATCATAAGATCTTACATATCTACTTGCATGTTTTCGGTCTTTGTAAATGGAGTGACACAAGGTTTATTCAAACATGGTAAAGGAGTCAGACAAGGGGATCCCCTATTGCCTTTCTTTTTCATCATTATGGCTAAATCTTTGAGCAGATTTATTTTCATTGTGGTGAGAATTGGAGAGTTAAAGGGTTTTAAGCTGACTAAGAATGTGGGTCTAGTGACTCATCTACAATTTATAGATGATACCATTCTTCTGGTAGAGGTGTCTATTAGAGAATCTAAAATTTTAAAGCAAATTATGCTTATGTATGAACTAGCTTCCAACCAAAAAGTGAATTTTGAGAAAGTTTTGTTTCCTTCTTCAAAACGCCTTTGGGAAAGCAAGCTCAAATTGCTGAGATTTTGGGTTGTCAAATCAAACAAACACCTTCCTCCTATTTGGGCATGCCTCTTTTTATCAACAATCTTCCTCTTATTGCTTAGAATCCTATTGTGGAAAGATTTCAAAGGAAGTTAGCTGGTTGAAAAGGGAAGCTTCTCTCTTAGGTGATAAACTCTTGCTTATTAAAATTGTTTTTCGAAGCCTTCTTGTTTATCTTTTATCACTTTTTAATTTTCCTAAAATTATTGAAGTGAAACTTGATAAAATTTAAAGAAAATTTTTATGGATAGGAGCTAAAGATAAAAATATAATTCATTTGGTGGCCTGGGAAAAGGTTTGCATGGCCAAAAATAAAGGAGGTCTAGGCATTTGAAGACAAAATTGGATGAATAAATCTCTTCTCTCTCAATTTATTTGGAGATTTCTCAAGAATAACAGTACTTGGGCCAAGATTTTAGGATTCAAATGTCTAGATGGTAGAGATCCCATTTGCCTTTTTGAAGATGAGCATTTTGTTGGTGGATCCCATTTCTAGAAGTTTCTAATTGTTAGCAAAGATGTAATATCTTTTGGTTCTAAATGGTAGCTAGGAAATGGAATTCATGCCAAATTTTGGAAGGATTCATGGATTCTATATCAACCCCTGAATAATTTAGAATTATGGTAATGTATTCGTGATCACATTCAAAGACTACTGGCAAATTATTAAGAGAACAAGATGTTGGAAAAATCTGAACTTTGACAATTTAGCTTAGAAAGAAACTAGGATCCTTACTAATATTAATAATGTGTTGAGAACACATCATTTACTAAACACCATTAAGGAGGATCAATTGATATGAACAAAGTCTATTGATGAACATTATCAAGTGAAATCTAGTTATAATTTGGTGGCTAATCTCCCAAAAAATGAAGTGAATTGGGATATAATGTGGGATGAGTTTCTCTTACCCAAAGTAAACTTTTTCCTTTGGGTTGTGGTGCAAAATAAAGTGTTGAATATAGACAATTTGATGAAAAGAGGTTTCACTTTGATAAATAGGTGTCCTTTGTGTGAAAAAGATTATGAATCAGTTTCTCATCTGTTGATGTATTGTCCTTTCACCTTTGAGGCTTAGAGATTTTTCCTAGACAAATTTCAAGTTTTGGGGGTTTTTTTTCTTGTTCTCTTTTAGAGTTTTGGCAAGCTTGGGAGTGTCCTTTTCATATTGATATTTTGAAGAAAATTTGGAATCTCACTATTCCCCATGTACTTTGGGGAATCTGGGGTGAAATAAATGCTATAATTTTTAGGAATAGAAGGCATCCAAGTATGGTATTAGCTAACAATATTTTTCTTTCCATTACAGAAAATTTTAAAGTGATATCTTTAAGAAAAGGTAAAAAATTGTAAATAAATAAAAAATAAGTGACTTTAAATTGGCAAATTGATTCATTGTGTGTTGGGAATATTGATCCTAAAGATGAACTAAGAAAGAGGACTAAATTGAAAGCTCCTCCTGTTGCGTGGTTAAAATTAAAATTTGATGGGGTCTCTAATGGAAATGTAGGGCCCTCAAGAGGAGGAGGGATTTTGAGAAATCACCAAGGAACTTTTGTTGTTTCCTATGTTGTAGATATGGGGGTAAAGTCTAATCACTGGGCATAAGCACTTGTTGTCCTATGGGGGCTAAAAATTGGCCAAACAATTGGGCCATCAACATCTTATCTTTGAGGGAGACTCAATGAATATAATAAATTGCTTATTCAAGAAAAATGTAGTAAGTTGGAGCATCAAATAGGTTGTGGATGAATCTAAATCCATTTTACAGTCTCGATAAGAGGTGTTCATTCAACATGTGTACCACAAAGGCAACAATGTTGTTGATTGGTTTGCCAACAGGGGAGTGCTTACTATTAGTTTTAATAGCTAGACTATGAGAGAAGAGTTGCCTCGGGAATTTGTTAGAAGATAGATGGGGAAGCTCATAATCTTATTTTATAATGATCTGATTTGTTTTAAGTGTGGAGGTCTTCTCCACTTGCCAGGGCAATTTTATTTGGACCACTATTGTCAAGGTTTTAATTCTTTTAAATATTATAAACCAATATAATTTTAAGTCTCAAATATTTTCGAATGACTTTAGAGAGAAGCTTCTCGAATCTCCAAGGAGGAGACATTGTAGTCTAAATTCTCTTCAAGACTTAAAGAATGATAATAATGGTTATGAGTGGATTGACACGAGGTGTTTAAGTGGGAAAATCATTTCCCAATTGGGGATTTCCAAAAACCCCTATTTCATTTCGAAGATCCAAAGCAATTTTTATCATTCATTCATGGGTTTCCCAAATAGAAATGAACCTAAGATGCTAGATGAAGTGAAAAATAATGAGGAGGTTTGGTATATTCTTCAAATAGGTGGAATGGCTAATTTCATGCAACAAATAGAAGGACATGATAAGTATGTATCAATGTTATTTATAGATTCATGGGACAATAGAATGTTGAATATCAATGGGGTGCTACTTGACATTACAAAAGACTTAATTGTTCATGTTACTAGGCTAGATATGGAGGTGACTAAAGTATATAATACTGGTAGAGATTACAGAAAGGAGAAAAGTAGTTTTATGTTATAGGGAGAAACTTTGGAGGTGCTTCATAATGGGCTTGATCAAGTCTCTATCAAGACCTTGTGGAGATGTGGCCTTTCATATCATGCAATATATTACATTGGAGGGCAGGTATAATGTTGTGCATTGATCCCTATTTGTTTTTATTAATTATTTTAGACATGCTATTCCTTTGAGTTTACCATTCTACATATTTCTTTATTTGTAAACATCTATTGAGAAGGTTAAAAATGGTAAATATATTATTCTAAGACATGAAGGCATTATTTTCCTTATTCACAAGTATTTTAAAGGAATGAATCAGATCTCCTTTGAGTTACCTATACCCTACAAAGGTAAATATGAATTTAGGAAAGTTTATAAGGTTTGGATAAAGTATTGAGGTAGTAATATTCCTCCTAAAGATAAAGAACATAATGGTAGCAGGAACATTCCCAAAAATCAAGGGGTTAGTATAAAGAATCGACTAAGAAGTGCTACCAAAGTTTCTTCAGGTGCTGGGCAAAAGGAAACTAACATAGGTAAAATTTTATCTTAGACTAGGCATCCTAGTCCTTTAGATGGTGCATCAGGAGATAAGGAGAAGCCTAATACTCATAATGTGACTGAAAGGGAGAAAATCAAGGTTTTAATTAATAACGCTGATAAGGGTAAAAGGAAAGTGGGAGATGGTCCTAAGGAGGCAAGGATGGAAGACCTGAGAATCCAATCGCATAACCAAATGAAATTTTAATGCAGTGGTTGACTCTTTAAAGGGTTAAAAAAAATGGTCAAAATTGAAAAGGAGTTAGATTTGTAGAAATTGATTATGAGGTGGTTTATGAGGGAGCTTTCAGATCTCAAAGGAAAAGTTAAAAGTCTTCAACAAGATAATAAAAGATTAAGTTAGAAATATATGTATAAAGAATACAGTACTCAAATCCAAAGACTAAGGGATAGGATTGGGGCTCTGGAATGTGAAAGTGAAAAGTTAAAGAAAAATATTAGTTACTTGGTCAATTGTAATAAAACAACCATGCATGAAGGCATTCATAATTTGGAAAACTTAAGGTCTCATATGGGAGGATTGATTTATTTGAAGAGCTCTTCTAAGGGCAAGCATCTCTAATGAAGAGAATGTTCTAAAGATATAGATAAGGAAAAGATGTTTTTTTAGATTAATTCAAACCTGGAATGTATGAAAACTTACTTAGAAGATGTGGTATGGAGCTTAGACATTTAGAGTGTTAGTAGTTCATTTCTAGATGTATTTATTCATTGATGTTATTTTGGTTGTTCTCAGGTTGTATTTGGGCTGCTTGTAGCTATTTTTTAGTCTATTTTGTCATGCTACTCTTTTGGACTTGGTGAGTCCTATGGACCTTTTTTGCATCTAATCTTCTTGTAGTGATTGGGGTCCCTAGTAAAAAAAAACCCACCTTTATCCTTTAAAAAATAAATTGATTTGATGATATTAAGATGTAATCCAATCATTATTTTTTATTTCTCCCTTTAGATAAGTCATTAGCCTCAAAATATCAAGGATATAGAATCTATTGGATCATGTACTTTGAAATAGATAACAATTGATCAAGTCAATTTATTTGGAATAACTTGAAGCAATCATCTTCCATATTAGGAAACAAAAAACTCTAAGTTATGACAATTTTCCTTTTGACTTTTATCAAGCCTACTATGACAATTTTAAGCCTAATTTTTTGGATGTGGTTGAAGAATTTAAATGATGTCAAAATATGATCCAGAGTATCAATATCACTTTCATTGCTCTTATTTTAAAAAGGTGTGAATTATTTTGATTCTTTCTAATCTATTGATTTATGTAATTTTATTTATAAATTCATCACTAAATTGATAGCCATTAGGCTCACTAATATTCTTCCCATTATGACATCTAAATAATAGGGGGGATCTATGGTTGGAAGATAAATCTTAGATCAAATTATCATAGCTCAAGTTACTATTGACTTTTTTAATCTTCAAAATAATCTAGGACGTGTATAAATATTGACATCATCAAAGCATGTGATACTCTATATTGGTAATATTTGCAAATGACACTTTAAAAAATTAGGTTTGATGGCAAGTGGATATCATGGGTAATGCAATGTGCCTCTATTGAATTTTTTTTTGGTCTTTATTAATGTAATCCTTTTATATTTATTTAGTATTCCTCGTGTTTACAATAGTGATACCTTATTTTTCCTTTTTTTATTTATAATTGTAGAAGGTATTATAAGACTTCTAAACAAATCCAAATAACTTGGTTCTTGAAAGCTCTAAAATGAACACAGGGGAAATTAACATGTGCATAATAAGCTAAATAACCTTCATAATGGAAATATAATGTATAATAGTCTAAAACAACATTTAAACTTACCCTAATGCACTAAAATTTTGGAACAAATAGAACATGCAGGATAATTGTAAAACAAAGACAACGAAATGACAAAGGAGGATGGAATCTAACACACTTGACAAGAATCTTAGGGTTTTTAGATTGAAACAATGATTTGGAAGTGATTTTTTAATTTATCTCAAATCTAACTGTCAAACTCTAAAAATATGGATCCATTGTGTCACTATTACCACTAAATGTGTACTGGTAGATTGAATAGGTCATAAAATTTGTACTACTTTTTGCCACTAATGTGATCACAACGTAAAATTGGCAGGAAAAATTCTTTATTTTTGTCTTCTTCCAATCATTGACCTAACCCTTGAAAATATAAGCAAGACAAGTGTGTGTAATGTTAGCTGACTTGGGCTGCCCCTCAAGGAGTTGTATCTACATATCTTGCAAACTTAGAATCAAAGCCAATGTATTTTTCTTATGCATGAGAGTGAAATTTAGAGTGAGGTTTTCTCCTCCTCTCCCTAGTGAAGTGCAATGTAAGTAAATTAACATTTTCTTAAACCTTATTTCGATATAAGTTGATAATATCACAAGACTTGAATAAGATTGAAGAACAATGAAGTATCAATGTGTGAGTTTTATTGCAAGTGTAGTGATGGATATGATCAATTTGAATCTAACTTTAATAACAGATGGGGATTCACTATTTGTTTGATACCTGAAATGTATTTTGTAAATGACTTGGGATGAATTTATATATATATATAGAACAAGATGTGCAAAAGTGGCCCATAGAAGATTGCAATGATTTAAAATCTTGGCATAGGAAATCAGGCCAAGAAAGAAAGGACCCAAAAAAACATAGAGGATAAATTTGGTGGGTTTTTTAATCCATTCAAGGCAAATTCAATTCACTTTCGAATCCATCCCAAGAGAAATAGATGCCCAAGAATGAAGGTATACTGCTAAGAAAATGGATGACTAAGACCCGAAAGCTAAAAGTAGATGAATATGATATAAAGGTGAAGACATATGGATGGGCCTAAGGCCAAAGAGAGTCTATTGTGGTCTATAAAGTTTCCAACAACAACCAAATGTACACAAGTGGACCAAGTATAACAAAATGGGGGAAAGACACAATACACAATGCTCCTATTTTATTGTGTGTATGTGATGTGAATGCATATATGTTTCAAAGTGAAAATAATAATAAATTGAACCATGTACTTTGACGTATCCAAGGAATTATGGATGCATCTAATGATGCTCAAAAAAGGGACTTCACCCATATGCTTTGAATTTCTTGGAAAATCTAACATACATGAAAGTAATGGCGAGTTGTAACAAAGTAATCTATGTCATATCCAATATAAAAAATGTGAATAAAAATATAAAATATTAGAATAGGAATAAATGCACCTAATGGTATGTGAATTTTGTTGTTATATCAGGTAAAAACAAAACAACTTTTGTTCGTGCTCTTATAATGCTCATATAACAATTAGAACTTTCAAAGCAAGTCCTTGAAACTCAATTATGCTTCTTAATCAAGGAAACAAATACATGTTGTATGACCATTTATAACACCTTCATTTCACTCATTTTTTCTCAATTATTCTCATATAACTCAATCCTTTGCTCCAATTCTCTTAGTTATGTTCAATCTCAAAAATTTGCATAAAATATCTAGATATATGCTCCCCTTTTGAGGTGAGGAATTGTAAAACTTGTTATTGCAATTAATCATCAAAATAAAGAGTTATAATCATCTTGCATAGTTATATAATATAGTCGAGACTTGTTAAAATCTTAGGAAAAAGGGTACAAAAACACGTGTATGTAACACTAGTAAAATATCATTATGTAAAGCTCAATAGTAAGATAGATAGATAAATAATATGTCTAAGTGAAATTAGATAGGACATATAACATTGTGTAAGTCTTAATTGGTATGTACATCCTTGTATGAGGATGAGACAATGAGGGGAAAATAATGTACCTCAATGTAGCTAAGTGATAGGGAATGAAGTTATGCCCCAATGTAAACTTTGTGTGTGAAAGATATATATAGTAATAATCTCAAGGAGATAGGTAAGGTTACAATGCCCCCAAATGGAAAATCAAGAAGGGGAAAAATAACATTCCCCTAATATCATAATCCTAGGAGGGATAGGTAATACAATAAAGTGGGTGCACACACACACACACCCCCAACACACACACTATTAGTATACCCCAACAAATGCACGGTAGAAACCATGATACATAGGTGCCAAACATAATATAAAATAATAATGTGTATGATATAAAACATGGTACTAAACATAATAAAGTATATTACATAAGCAATTAATTGCACATAAGTATCTAACTGCACACAAACTAGGAAATAATCATTTAAAGACATTTGACTCACAAGACATGATGACATGACAATAAGAGGATCCTTTATGGATAAGGACTAGACAAGACATTTCAAAACAACATGTGAAAACACAAAAAAACACACATCTTCAAGTGATAAAAAAATCATAAACATGCAAGAGAACACACAATGTAACCATGTAGTAGTCATACATAACAACATATTGTAGATAGCCATGTAACACACAAGATGTACGTACCAACGAGATATGATTTAATCAAGTAAGTAGATTTATATGAAAAATGGAAAACAAGAAAGATGTCACCATAAAATCTATTGTATATAAATGCCCCCAATATAAGGCATACCACCAATGTGACAATCCCATTGGGGTGTGGGCATGAAAATAGTGTCATAACATTTGAAAGTCCATGATTATATGAAACCTATATATCTTACATCACACCCACTTAGTGAATACCATGAGAAACATGTGCATAAAGTATTTATATGAAAAACCTCTAGCATAGGTAGATAACCATGATATGTATCCATTAATAATTTATTTTCTTTATTTTTTAATGTTTTTTATTGTTATTGTCTTTTCATAATTTTGTATCATTATGACAAGAATTAGTTAGATGACATAGAAAGGAAACCAAGTGGTACACACAAGAAGAAGAAATAGAGGCTCAAACATGAAAAAATAAAATCCAAGGGTCACAAATCAGGCGAAGAATGAAAAATAGGTGGGTCAAGGGATGCAATCAATAGAAATAAGAAGAGGAGGATTCCAAACAACCTATAAATTTCTTCATAACTCAATGCATGCTAGAATGGAATGTATTGATATATATGTTATCATAATCAATAAGCTCACACAAGTGTTTAGAATGAGATAAACAATTAAAGGGTAAGGGCCAGTCCAACATAACAAGCAACATAAACCAAGAGGCTATGATAATTTTGATGCAAAAGAAGGCGAATGCCAAGGACAAAACATAAATTTCAAATCTAGAAAAAAAATGAGAAGTATACAATCAAACTCAAGAGAGGAAGGCCTATGCAAGGCACAACATATAGAATAAATAAGATACATATAGTAAGAAACTATAATACTAAAAGGATTTATCAATGAAGTACAAGAGATAGGTTAGCATAGCTAATCAAAAATCTCATCTATCATGTGAAATACAGTTAAAGGGAGTTAGATGCATCACTTAGACTACCAGATAACTATTTACAAGATGTTTAGTATATTAAATCATCATCCCAAAGAGATATTTGTGGATAGTAGGCTTGAGAATCCATTGGAACCTCTATAAAAGCATGCATAGGAATATTTTATGGTGAAATGATAACTAACACAAGTGCATGTAAATGATTTGTTACAAGAGGTTGTAAATCAACCTTGGAATGTGGATGATCATAAATTTAAGTGTCAAGTGTGTAACTATAGGAGTCTTAACTCTAGTATCTTTAACTTGAGAGGGTGATGTCAGATATGAAAGTATAGCTAGAACCATAACCAAAGGTTTTGACATTGTATTAGCTACTACATGAGGTTGAACTATTCACTCTCTACAAAGCATTCTAGTTGATTATACATGGGTTCTCTAAGTTTTGATAGGTAACTCGTAAGATTTAACATAAATATTATGCACTTTATCATGATGCACAAATTCAAGACAATGATGTAGTGTGGATGGTATCTCTCTCATTTGATCAAGTTGTGGGCATCCAAGTAATATATTTTATGAGTTAGTATTTGACACTACATAGAACCAAACTAAAAAGGTCCTAGGACTGGCTGTAATTGGTAGTATAATACCACCAAGGGTGTGAATGTATTACTATCATAACTCTTAAGTATCATAGTCATACCAATCAAATCTCACAGTGTGTAGCCTCAACTAAGTGTAAATGACATTATAATAAGTGTTTTTTTAGAATCAATGTCAATCATAATGCCATGTGTGATTTGAGGATGATAATCAACAAAAACATAAATGTAAAGAGGACCATTATTTAAATAATCATGTGGTATCACTTGGTCATAATATTTAATATAAAATACTTGTTGTTGAGGGCTTAAAATCATGCCAATAATGTTATCAATCTCATGTTGATTTGGAATAGTCGAATGATATATAAATGTTATCATATGAAAATTTTATTGTTTCTTAGTATCATGATTTGGCAATGGATCATTAAAATATATTAGGCATTGATTAGGCATTATAACATATTTATTCAATGTAGACTTATGTCCTTCAATTCGAATGATGTTACTATCGATGAGATCTTGAATCTAATATCATAATTTGTAGCATCAATTAGTATAATTTTTGGAAGCTTTATGTGAATCACAATAATAGTGGACATCATATACTCTAGCAAATCTCGAGTATTAAACAATTGATAAGGCTTAGGTAAAGTAATCAAGTTGTTTTCAAATAAGTGTTTGAACTCTTTGTGAGGAGGGTCAAGTAAAATTGTAAATTGTCGAGTATTCTTAAAAATAGGAAGGATAAGATTATCTTGTGACTATGATACATTATTTATACTTTTGGCCTCATTTCTAGCTTGAAAACTAGGCAAATAATTAGTCTTAGTGATGAGGAGCATCATAAATAATCATGTGAATACTAGGTTGGTGGGTCTCAAATAAGGTTATAAGGTCATCACCTTTTAGTTTTGACCATTTTGGCATAATTTCCATTTTCACGCCAAAATGAGATATTTGAAAATTTAAAAGTGTAATAGTCTTTTGAAAGCATTTTGTACATATTCAAGGAAATGTAATGGGATAAAACTAATTTTAGGAGTCCCTTAGAGTCTAAGGACATGTTTTTAAATGTGTCTTATGCTTAAGTCCTAATAAGTTTGAGTAGAGTCAAGTCCAAACTAACATTATGGTTAGTTTGTTACGCTGTGAAGAAAGATAAGATCAAATAAGAGATATTTGTTACATGTATTTAGACAAAACTAAGTTTAGGAATGTTTTTTCAAGTGATATACTTATAACCATGAGGAAAGGAGAAGAAAGTAGGCTTAAAAAGCCTTGTAGGCAAGATTTGTCAAAGGATTGACTTAAGGATTGTAAAAGGATTGTGTGTGTATTGAGAAGAAAATAATGAAAATATCCTTACTTAAATAAATGGATCATTGTGGCATCTTTATAATTATGTGATTTAATGGATTTAGATGTGTGTCAATATTTATGAATGCTTTGTGTTGGTTTTTAGATAGCACGCATGCCGAACAATGAGAACTCTGAGTTTTACACAATTAGAAAGAGCATGATTTTAGAGTTTTGAAGGTTATTCAAAGGTAAATAAGGTTGTATAGATTTTTTATAATATGTGTGTAACTTATTATATCCATTAAAATATTTATAAACCTCCCTTAAATATTTTTTGATATTGAAACTTAAGTTGTAGGCCTGGATTACAAGGTACTCAGAATTGGTAAGTGGAAACAATCTTATTTTGCAAGTTTTTTACATTACATGAGAGGATATAAAGATTGATGAAGGAATATAAGGTTGGGAAAGACCTGAAATAAATATTATTTTACCTTGAAATTCTTTTAAAATCTTAAAAACTGATTTTGTTAGCTCTTGGCCTCACATAGTCCAAACTAGGGCAAGAAGAAGAAAAAATTCATTTCTGGCAAAACTAACCATCCAAAAAACATGAAAATTGGTGAGCATGTGTGGTTAGGTGTTTATAAATTGTTAAATAATTTTTTATGTCATTTTATTAGTTTAATTAAAAAAAATGATAAAAACTCAGTCTATAGATTTGATAGTGAGGGTTTTAGAAGGGTTAAGCTTATAAAAAGGTGAATATCTTGCTAATAGCTCAATCACATCATCTAAAATTTTGTGAGTAGATGAATTTATGTGTTTTTAAACTTATATGGGTGGTTTAAATCCTTAAATATATTTGAAGGTGAAGCTATATATGATTGTGTTTTGTAGACTTGTGGGTTTATGTCTAGTTGAAGGATTTCATTCACCAAAAGTTAAATATATTCCAAAATAATCATTAGATCATTATGAAACTTTGTATAGAGATGAATGATTATGTTTTAAAAGTTTTTAAATTGGTTTCAGGTATTGATTAACTCTACACAAAAATATATTCATGACTAAGTTTTTCTACAGATCTTTTAAGAAGCGTAGAAACCCTGTTTGAGAATCCAAAAAGAGAGCATAACATCAAAATGAAGGAGCAAGAAGGTATTACACATAGTGAGGGGGTAAATTATTATATTTTTTAATATTTAAATGTGTTTTAAATATTTAAATACCTATGTACTTAAATTTATAGCTAATTGATCAGACTGCAGGTTTATGTGTGAGACTAAAATAAAAGACTGAGTTTTGTTTTCTAATGAAAGATTGATAGAGAAGGGTACATGAAAGTTGTATATTGAGTTAGAGAGAATTAAATAGTGATAAAATGATATCATGAGTGTATATATTTAAGGAATTATGTACAAGATAAGTTTTAATATCTAATGAAAAAGGCTACAAGCCTATGGCATGTAAGAAGGCCTAATTGTGACAAGGTCTAAAGGAACCCCTATTTACATTAGTTAAGGATAAATGTCTTGATTTAAATAATTATTGTGAAGGTTTCAAAAAAATTTGTAGGTTGAAATAGTAGTCAAGTGACTGAGTTACATCAAATAATACATCTAGAAGTCCTACACATATCGAGTTGGGTAGACCTAGAAGAGGTTTACTTGCATCACTTAGCTTTAAATGTTGTTTTTCCCTGCTGTTTAGAGTTAAAAGATGTAGAGGCAATAGATATATACTTAATCATATTGGACTCTAAAATTTTTATCTCAATTTTGTGTAGCATATGTAAAAGTTCTTCAAAATATTGACAAATAATAAGAATAACTTTGTCTTTAAGTGTTGGAAAAAAATTATATGAGAAAACACTTTGTATCTCACTATTACACATTTAACGTGACATATTCATAAGAATAGTCTTGAATGTAAACACATATTCAAAAACATGTTCATTATGTCCTTGTTTGATTTGATAAATTTTAGAAAACATGGCTTTTTATTAATACCTAGAGAAAAATGAGCAAGGAATATATTGGCCAAGTTTTTAAATTAACACATAGCCCACAAGTAGGGTGTATAACTAATTTGAGGCATTATTCTTGAGAATTATATGGAAAAACTTGGTCATGAGTAAATAAACATGAGCAAAACCAAAACATGATGTGAAATAAGCTCTAAGCTGATGTGCATGGTGACTATTGGCATTATATAAATCAAATATTGGTACTAAAAAAGTAGGAGCCAAAGGATGCACAAGAACCTCAATAGATGATGGATTATGTAAAAATTTTAAAGATGAAACCACATGATTAGGATTTTAAGATTTTTGAGATAATTGCATAAGTTTGAATTTCATATCTTGAAGTATTTTTTTGAATCAATAAATCTAGAGATGTACTACTAGGTGTATGATTATCATTTGTATGTGTAGAAATTGATGCCTTCGTAGGATTAACATTATTATCAATGGAGGCAAAATTGGTATTTTAACTATGTCTAAGACCAAGAGATGAAATGCATGTAGGTTATATTGGAACATTAGTCATTTGGTTGATATTATGAGGCACCTAAGAAACCTTAAGTTATGTATGAATAATATGATGTGTATACACCTAAATTATATCGCTTTTGTCAATTAATTAAATAATATCATTCACACTAATTGTAACATTCTTCCTACATTTCCTACACTATATATCAACCTTATGCCATCTCATGTCCCAATTAATTCTAATCCCATCCTACTTATTATTAATCCCCACGTACCTATTATTTTGAAATTTAAAAATTGTCCCTCATCTACCACCAACTACATAAACCATCCCTACTACTAATATCCCCTCTAATCGCTAACTAATCTTCATAAATCACTCCTAACTATATCTAGAGTCTTTTACTTCCATTATAATCATTCCTCTTTAGAATTCTCCAGGAATTTTATATTCCTAGAAAATCCCCACAACACCTTCTATATAAACAACCACATCTCCATGAAAATGAATCATATGGGAGCTTTCGAGATTCATGTTATAGTGATTCCAACTTGTTTATTGTCCATTTTAAAACATCCTCAATTCACCATTTTTGCAATTATCTTGAAGCCATAGTCAAGCAATCCAACATTGAATAGCAATCAAGAAACAGTCAACTTATCATTTGTGCTCATCAAATTTTCTCAAGGAGGTATATTAAATTGTAATTTGAGGTATAAAAGTGTGTATTTAATTGTGAATTTGTTGTTTATTTGGCTCCTTTTCCCAATCATAGGTTTTGTTATAGATTGGAGTAGTTTTTTGGTTTTTGAGTGACTTACATTATTTCTTGCATTGTTATTTCTTATTCTAATTTATAATATTACATTTTGGCAACCATGGTGGGACATAATCCTAATATTGTGCTTATTGAGCCTCTTGTGACTACTAACAAGCTTGAAAGACCCTTTAGATGAAGAATTGATGGCCAAAACTTCCAAATTACCATTATTTTCATTTATGGAACTTAATGTGAATAATGCTCTGTGTTTATGGAACTCAATGTGAATAAACATGACTTCATCTCAAACTATAATGTCTTTGAAATTATGATTATTTTCACTTATGGAACTCAATTTGAATAATGCTCTATGTTTATGGAACTCAATGTGATTAAACATGACTTCATCTCAAACTATAATGACTTTGTTTTAAACCACCATACTTGACTACTACGGTCTAGCTAATTGCCTAACTTGTATGACTATCTTTGATGAATTTGCATATTATGACTTTTGATTTCATTTTCAAAATTCACAATTTTACTAACATTTCCTTGATTCCATTTAGTTTTTTTTCTATTTTGTGTAGGTTCAAAGTCATGACTCTAGAATCATGATATCACATTTGAAAGATGTGGCACTACTTAGCTTAATTATGATTTATCCTTTCAGTGTTTAAATCTTAAATTAACTATTTAATATTTATATTTCTATGAAATCATGTTTTTCAAAATTCAACTTTATAAAGCACATTAGAGATTTTGTCATCAGTTATGCGATTTTATGTTGTTTGGATTTTCGTGTACAATTATGAATTTGCATTTTGTGAAACATGGCATTGATAAATGAAACACAACTCAGTGAAAATTAGATGCAACATTGCTCAATTATAAACTTATGTGTCATATTTTCAGTCTATTTTGAATTTATGTCTCTAAGTTTTTTTATTTTGTTATCATAGTTGTGATTTTGACTCTCGAATACATGATTTTGCATTCTATGTATGTTTTTGTTGATATGGTCTTTTCAATTATTTCAATTATGCAGATGCAATTTAAATCTATGTAAACACAACATTGCTTCTTAAATACTTTGTTCTCTAACTATGTTGTTTGTTGGTTTACCCTCAAAGATCCAAATCAAACTACTAACCTTGTGTATTGTGGTACTTGTTTGTCAAAGAATTGGCATATAAAACCTCTTATAATATATTTTTTCAATTTATTCAAGATTAGTTAATATAATTTTTTTTGAGTGTGTTGTTAGGAATATAGAACATAAAGCAATATTAATGAAATAAATATGGAAATAAAATGCAGAAAACACAATATAAGAGAGACACAGATTTAACATGGTTCAACCAATATGGGCTACATCCACACAAAAATAACTAATTCTTCTCTTATTCAGTCCAACAAATGAAGGGATGAACCTACAATACATCAACTGCAATCTCCTATTCACTCACACATAGTGCACTCTCATGATTACAATGCCCTCTTATCAAAGGAGGCTTACATATTAAGGCAAAAATGCACCAACATAATTTATATTATCAAATCTATGACCTAATAATGAACAATCTAGATTTACTATGAAATTACAATATTTTACAATGCATTTTTCATAAAATTTTCACTTCAGGGGCACTACCCTTGCCAGGGGGCTCCATGTAGGTCACCCCCTAGACCCCATGGAAAGCATAGCGTGGGGGAAGCGCCCCACACCCCCCATCAGGAAGTAGACATTCTAATAAGATTAGGCTCCACCATCCAACATGTGTATGTCCAAAATTTGTTTAATATATATTAATATTTCACTTGTTTTTTTGTCATCCAAAGCTAATTCTGTGTCTGCTCTCCCCTTGCACCTATAGGGTGAGCTTAGAGATCAAAAAAAATCGATAAACCTTCCATTTTTATTTTCTAGGGGCAACATGATGTGGATTTGATCACCACACACTTATCATAGTCTTAGGGGGATTGTGACATGGATTTCATTACCATGCACAAGACCACACTCCATGTTCTAGCTGAGTATAAGCATCAAGGATAGTTGTCATAAAGCTAAGCAAATTTCCCCATATATGATTATGTGAAGTGAGGAGGTAACACTCCAATATGCAAGCATCAGGCAACACCTAACACATACTTGGGCCTCACTATACTTCAAGGTATATAGGAGACTCCCCTAAAGAGTATGTACAACCTAGAATAAGACCTTTAACTGTAAATAAATTCTAGTGTAGGGAAAACAATATTCCCAAAGAGCACTCATCACATATAGATATAAGGCGAGGGTTGGGAGACCAAACTAGGCACCGGTCTATATGGGATTGATGGGATAGTTATTGCATTGCACACCCTTAATATACTAGTGCATGATTTTCATATTTAATGCTCTTATTTGGGTGTTTTTGATACCAATATTGTTTACAAACCTATACCCTGCACTAAAAAAAACACCCATTCAAATCAAAATAAGGTTTTATACATTAAGCCTCTTGTCCAACCCTACATCAATCAAAATCATCATCACATCATCATCTATACATCTATTTTACCTTATAAGACTTAGACCAAATCATATCATATCACTCATCATAATCTTATAAGCTTGCATAAAGTCCAAATCACACTCACCCATTTTACATAGTCAGCTCTCTCACATAGTCAACCTCATTTTCCCACATCACATCAAAAAACTTATCATTGTCAACCCATCCTTGAGGGAATCCCATCTAAACTCTTATTTGAGTTAGTCTTATCAAATCAAAGGAACAACCACAACATAGTAAAACCTAGTCAAATCATATCCTTACTAGCTTAGACCTAGCACCCATCAAACTAACACAGTCGAATCAAGTCATGAGCTTAGCTCACCATCCAATCTAGTCAAAACCTAGGGTTAGTATACCATACCTATATTAACCAAACTAACTCAATGGTACACATTCCAATTTTCTCAAGAATACCTTATCCATAGTCATTATCTCACACTTCATATCATAAGTCAAACCACCCTTGGTCAAAATAATTTTATTCATCAATATCCCCTCATGTCATCTCATTTAAAAACCATCTTAGTCCATCAGACATCAACATCATACCAATCCAAACTTGACAATGACTTAAGGTTGGATAAGCAAGCAATGATAATGACCTTGACAATCTTCTAGGGGTGAGAAACATCATAATGATGGAGAAAACCTCATCGATGGAGATGCACACAATCAAGATGCACAATATAACTTCCTAAATACTGATCATGGGATAACTCAATTACAATGATATATCTCTGAGAATAGGGATGAGTTATTATCCTAACTTATCGAAGTAGGAGCTAGACTTCCTCTTGATTATGATCGAGACAACTTAAGGAACATTATCCAAAGTCCTGAACATGAATGACCTGCCCCTAGTCATAGCTATAATCCCTTTATAGAAGAAAAAGAATAAATCCAAATCGAGTCTATAAATATTAACCTCTCTAAGATTGGAAAAGGGAAATCCATCTTAGAAGACCAAACATAACAAGACTACAAACAATTTTTACTTGAACATCTTAACTAATTTTCCCAACAAGTGGCCTCTCTTACATCCCAAATAAATCTAGAGGCCAATAAGCCTCACACTCTTAGAGAGCCACCTGAGACCAATCCACATCCCATCGGTTAGATTTAAAATAGACTTGATCCTTATTTCATATCCTTCGCCCCATTTTCTAATCACGTGTTTGCCCAAGAATAGCAAGCAATGAAGGATACTCTCCAATAGATAAAGGCAAGGTCACACAATAACAAGTACAAATTTCAAGACCTTTATCCCTATCTATTAGACAAGGACTTATTACAATTTCCCTTCCCTCCTCACTTTGAATGACATAAATCTAACAAAGATAAAGGGAAGGGAGACCCACACAAATATTTTAAATCATTTTTCATGTCCTACGAAGAGGTCGCTTACAATGATACATATCTACTCAGATTATTTCCTCAAAGCCCTAGAGGACCTATCATGGAATGGTTCATGCATCTACCCAATGGATTTGTCACATCATTTGGAGATCTAACAAAAACATTTATCAAACATTTTTCTTACAATGTAGAAATGAAACCACAATGCTTGATTTGCATAGTACAAAATATATAAATGAAGAGAGCTTCTCATCCTTCTTACAAAGATGGAAAAGTCTTGAAAGTATATTCCCTAGATCAATCCCTAAAATTTAACTCGCTACTATTTTAATTAACAACCTAAATTCATAATTATCTTTCCAATTGAAACTACATTATTTTAACACCTTCCATGAGATTGTTGATAAGGGTATTTTAATTGAAAAATCTCTCATTGAAAAAGGGTGATAAAAATCTTCTCAAGGAATGATCATAATAAAAAGAATACCCCACCTAAAAAGTCAAAGTTCTTTAACAAAAATAAGAATGTGGTGGGTGATGGTGTGTCAAATTCTAAGCATGTCTAATCCATCCAAGGATCTCATTCTTATGCATCTCACAATGCATCAAACATCATCATGCCTAGAGAAAATCCAATAACTAATTCTAGAAGAAGACATTACACTAATCTTGGAGAACCTATTGAAAATGTCCTGAAAAAGTTTATAGCCATAAATATGATCACTCTGCCTAAAATTAAACCTCTTGATGAAAGTTAACCTAGGCCAACATGGTATAAATAAAATGAGTATTGTGGTGTCATCAAATTAAAGGTCATGACACTAGAATATGTGTGCAACTTCATAATTACATCTAATATATGACTGACAAAGGTGGAATTGAGGTTGAAGGAGAAGAGTCATCCTCTTCCAAATTTAATGGCTAGGAATATATTAGGATCCTTTCCCTAAGCATGGTTAGAAATAAAAAGGTTTTCAATAGGACCAAGGTCAAATTCCACCTCTAACCATGTATATTATAAGAAGGCCCATCATCATTATGAATCCCTTATTGGCAACACTAATTATTGCAAACACCGAGTTATCAACATAAAAATAAAGTAAACTGCACTTAGCTTGATATAAACTTATTTGAAAGTCATATGGCCTTATTGTGTCATGTTGTCCTTTTTAGAAACTACACTTTGGTTGTTTACATTGCTTTCTACCTTCCTGAATGACACTTTACCAATGTATAAATCTATGTTTTCCTCTTTGTCTACATTTGGCTCTCATACAATGCGTGTTTATGTTTTAAAGTACATTAAACTACACTTTAACATATTTAAATTACATAAGAGTTTGTAAAAAACATCTTTTGGTTTTTGTAGTAATGTATTTTGGGATTTTCCCAAAGCTTTTAAAATATGCCTTATTCTATTAAAGTGCGCCTTACCCTTGAGAGTTGAGTAAATTGCATTTAAGTACTAAAATTTCATTATAATCACAAATATCTATGATTTATTTTATTAAACTGAGGTTGGCTTGAATAAATACATCATAGTTTTGTGAACTACACCTTACCCTTATAAGTTTTCATAGACTGCATATTAGATACCACAATTTTGTTATGACCACATATGACAACGCTTTGTATTAAATACAACTTAAATTGAAATGTTGGTTTAAATAACTTAATGTTAGTGGCATTGGCATTATTTGATTTTGATGGCCTTAATATTATTGATTCCATAAATGAAAAAAACCTCACTACTTATTAATAATATTGATATAACCTGTAGGGTGATAATGATATGTTTAAATATAAAGGAAATTGATAATTTGTGAATGTAGTCATAAGATTATTGATGAAAAACTTGAACATGAGAGCCATATTCTTTTTTATTGCATTTTAATTTTGAATGATTGAGGGTAGAAAGTTATTTATTCGTTATCCACTTTCCAAATTCTCCTTTATAGTTATTATATATGATTCAATAAAATAAAAAAAGATCTTGTGAATAATAACATTAATGTTTTACTGGTAAATACTTCAACATAAATGGCAATGCCTATATTACATGGTTGCGCTAAAAAAGGGCATTATTAATTAATTTGGGTTGACGCACTTGACCATTTACAAAAGGTAATTATATCCTTCTACACATATGTTTTGATCAATGATCAATTTGTTAATATATATTTTCTTGAATATTCCCTTATACTGAAAGGATTAACTCTAAGGATTCATACTGCTCAAAATGATGGTTAATAGGCATTAAGAAAACCCTACATAAATTTAATATGAAACAATGAATATTTTGTTTTCAATCACCTCTATCATATTGTTATATGATTTCAAACTTAAAATTATAATTTGTTCCATAGTTCATCAATAAAAAGTTTAAAGTTATCCCCAACAAAGGAATGTACTTAATGTACCAACTTAAACCTAATTTAAACATACACCATAGTTTCATTGTATGATCCCTCCTCAAGGTGTTAATGATGTTCTATATTGTGTGGGTGGTATAGGTGATCCAAGCAACAATTCAGGTGACAATTTGGGTGATGGGTCCACCCCAATTGATGACAGAACTTCCGGGAGCCATAACTTTTGCATCATAGCTCCAATTGACTCACCGTTTGAACCGTTGGAAAGATAAAAATGAGGAGAATGTGGTGAGATTGCATGAATATATACTCGATTTATTTTAACCCATAAAACCCAATATAAGTGCCCCACATTTCAATTTTAGTAGTGCAGTCTAAAAATAGTAATTCCTCAAATTATGTATTATTGTAAATCGTGGAAGTCGAACCACTTAATCTTCCTTGAGATTGGTGACCTTCCACATCCTCTCCCACCTTAAAAACATGTATAAATGAATATGTAGCCTGAAATAGAAATCAAACATCTCTTCTCAAAGATAGGCATATGTTTAGGTCTGCATATTTAGTGAATAGAACATCTCTTCTCAAAGATAACATCTTTGTTATTGTTTTGTTCATATTTCAAGAATTATATTTCAACCAAAGCTTTTGAGTTTTGTATCAGTGGTATCAGATCAATTTTTCTTTAGAGTGTATGATCTTGAGGATGAGGTTAGATTACAGGAAGCTTGGGTGGAAAATAGAAACAACAGACAATCCACCTATTGACTCCAAATGAATTCAAATGGTGGAAAACACTGAGACATCTGATACTTTCAAGGAAATGGTGAATGAATCCCTCCAAAAACAACAAGCATAGATAATACAATAATTCACTCAAATTCTCCAACAAATTTTGATGGGAAATTATGGCTCCTCATCTACACCCCCACATCCTTTTAGTGCCCCAACACCCTTCAAGGTTCAGGTGAATTTTGATATCCCTAAATTTGAAGGCAAAATCAATGCTAATGTAGTAGAAAATTGGTTAGATCAATTATCTTCTTATTTTTCTATAAATAAATTCACTGATAAAGAGAAGATCACTTTTGCTCTTTTGAAAGCATCATTGCCTGCCAAAATTGGTGGGAAGTGTACAAAAAGAGATTCAGTGTAGATGATATTAGCCTTGAGGCAAAACCTACCTAGGATGATTTCATAGAAGCTGTAAAGGAAGAATACTACCCCATTGGAGCATATGACGATCTATATAGAGTAGCAACAACTTCACCAAGGTAAGGAATAATATGTTCAAGATTACATTGATATTTTTCATTCTCTATCTGCGAGATTAGGCATCCAATAAAGTGAGAAACATAAGGTTCTTAAATATTGTGGTGGACTACAATGGTACATATGGGAAGAAATGGAACTCTTCAATTTGGAAACCCTCGATGAGACATAGAAGTTCATAGTGAAGATTGAGTAGAAGCATGGAAGAATGAATATGAAGAGTCAGCCTTCAAAATGGAAAAGTGACAAAGAAGGTCAAACACGAGGCCAAAATTGGAAGCAAAAGGAAGGAAAGACCGGGAAGTGGTGTGATTATCACAAATTTGGAACTCACTCCAAAGAAGAATGTCGAGCCATCAAGTCCCTAATTTCTGAGTCACAATCCTCAACATATACTACTCTACCTCATACAGACCCTGTAGTTGAAGAGGTTGAAGAAGAGATTGTAGATGCTGAGCCTGAAGCCATTATTGCTTCATCACAAACCCATGAGGAGAGGCTAGATGACAAGGAAAGGTTGTTTCACTCTAAGTTATGAGTGAAAAGTAAGCCTCTGTATTTCATTCTTGATAGTGGAAGTTAAAAAAATTTAATCTCTGCTAATGTTGTGAAAAGCCTAAATCTATCCATGAAGCCTCACCCAAATCCATACAGTATTGGATGGTTGAGTCCAGGGAGAAACCTTCGTGTCACCCACCAATTTCTTCTCTCATATGCAATAAAACCTTTCCAAGATGAGGTCTTATGTGATGTGGTCAATATAGATGTTTATGATGTACTCTTTGGTCAGCCATTCATGTATGATATAAATGGAATCTATGAATCAAGAACTTGAAGGATCACTCTCACTCTTAGAACATGGTGTTATAGGGTACTAGAGGTACCACCTTCTACATCTGTCTCTCTGATTAGTGGCAAGATATTTGTTCTCATTGTGGTTAAGCCATAAGAATCCAAAAGGGCTGATGTTGTAGCCCTAAATACATAAACAACACAACAATATAAGCAAGTAGATACCAAGCTAAATAATTTCATGGCCTTCCATCCTTAGACTGATGGTCAGATAGAAATGGTGAACAATCAGGCCCTGCACAGTTCCATAAGGCACAGTCCATTCCAAGTATGCATCAGGAATTAAATCAAAATATAACTACCAAACTTGATGACAAATATTGATACAATGGGGACCATTGTTTCTCAAGGAGGGAAAAATGATCTGGGCAATAATTCAGGTGACAATTCAGGTGACGGGTCCACCCCAATTGATGATGGAACTTCTGGGAGCCATAACTTTTGCATCATAGCTCCAATTGACTCACTGTTTGAACCATTGGAAAGCTAAGAATGAGGAGAATGTGGTGAGATGGCATGGAGATTTTATAGATGGATTTTTACCTCTAAAAATATAATGGAAGTTCCCTAAATTTCAATTTTAGTAGTGTAGTCTAAAAATAGTAAGTTTCTAAAAATAGTAATTCCTCAAATTCTATATTGTTGTAAATCATGGAAGTCAAATCACTTAATCTCCCTCGAGATTGGTGACCTTCCACATCCTCATCCCACATTAAAAACATGTATAAATGAAGGTTTAGCCTAAAATGGAAATCAGGCATCTCTTCTCAGAGATAGGCATATGTTTGGGTCTGTAAATTTAGTGAATAAACATCTCTTCTCAGAGATAACATCTTTGTTATTGTGTTATTCATATTTCAAGAATTATCTTTCAACAAAAGCTTTTGAGTTTTGGATCAATAGGACACTAATGCATGGTTTTATCCTGTAAACACTTTATGAAAATCATAGTGTTATTTCTTAAGAGATATTTAGAGCCAAACAACTATTAGATGGGTAGGTTAGGGACACCTAGGGTTAGAGTCATGAACCTCAGGACATGAATACTAAGTGATGGGATAAAATCCTATTTATTCTCACTATGACTTAGTATTTTATTGAGTTCATATGTGACAAGTTGCACTTGTCAAATATAGAGTTACAATTATAAGTAATGTATACAGGTAGTATACATTAAGGATGTAGCTAGTTTTGTCTCTATTCACTATCACACTTGTATCATGTTGCATGTAGTAGCTGTAGTTGACTTAGATAATTATCTCTTTCTTGTCTTCATATTCGTAGCTATCATTGTCATAAAGGGTAAGGTCACTCTCATTAGATGAGAGGTGTATGCAAGTGAAATTAGATAATTATATAACTTATCCCACTCAATAATATTCAAGCTCAGATAAGGTAATCAGCTAATAATCACGCTTGGCAATATGTTTAAATTAGGGTCATGACTAATAATGGATGCACTAAACCTACACTAAGGGATCACTTATCACACTATGGCAAAGGAAATATTTCTAAGGCCTCTAATAAAATGTCATTTTTTGATAATCATAGCTAGGTGTTATGATTGTAAATAATATTAAGCAAACTAATCTATGAAACAACAATACAAGCTAATCTAGTGCTCACCAAAGCCTATGGCACAAATGGGGAAGATAATAAACATGCAAAGACAAATCTATATATAACACAAAAATGATCTAAGCAAGGAGAGATGCAATTCAATATATATTAACTCTACAACATCTATTTATTAAAATATGAAGGGTTGTAGATATACGTACCTTGTTGAAGTGAACTTATCGTGCCTCTATCTCTCCCTTGGCCAATGATGAAGTTGATATTTTTGTCCCAAAAATATCATAACATTTGATACCCTAGGGGAGACCCCCTTTGGTTTTTAGAAAATCCCTTAAAACCACCAAAAACTAATATTTCCCCTTTGCATTGTGAAATCCAAAACTCTGGATGCAATTTGCAACTTAAAAATTGCTTCATGGGTTCTAGATCCCACAAAGCAACTAGCCTTTCAAATAGGTAAAATTCAAAACTCGACATGCATTTTGTAAATTACAAAATGCATGTTGAGCTCATGATCCTATGAACCTTTTAATTGATGGAATCTAGAACTCGATACATAATTACAATATTGTAAATTACAAATTATGTGCCAAGCTCTAGATCCCATGAAATCCAAAACATCCCTTTACCATGGGATTTAAAACTTGAAACACAATTTACAAACTTACAAATTACGTCCCATGTTTCACCTCCCACCAACCACCCAAGCCATAGGATCCAAAACTCTAGGTGCAATTGGCAAGTTTTAAAACTTGCAAAATGCATCATGAGTTCTGCCTTCCACCATCCAAACAAATCAAACAACCCAATCCAATGGACATGGTACTTGCTTCAAGCACCTCCTAGATCCACCACCAACTGCTATTAGACTATATTAATTATAGGGCTTTTCTATATAAACTAAGTAATTTGGGGAATTTTTATCATTTGTTTGATATGCTAAGTGTGTATTTGAGCTCTGATGACCTTTGCCATGCGAGAAATCCTTGATCCACATGCTAACAAGTACCTAATAGTTAAAACCACATCTACAAATCTCAAAGACATGATATTTTTCATCCTTGTACGGTATTTTCCTTGTAATTTTTGCCACTATTCCTGTAATTTAAAATGTTTTTTTTGAAATATTTCCATTTGCTATGAAAAAGTGTTCAAGTCCTTTCTATAGAATTATCATTGTTTATAGAGGCACCATTTTAAGATTTCTCTATTATTTATGTGTAAACTTTTATTTTTCCCCAAAATTGTAGTTAGCAAATTTTAGGGTTTCATTTATTTCAAAAGGTATTCATCATAAAAATCTTGAGTTTTTCCTCTTAGATTCATAGTTAAAATCTAGGGTTTCATCAAGCCAGACAAATATTTCATTAACATATTCCCTATTCAAACTAATGAATATTCCCTATAGATACCTCCAAGGTCCCTATAGACATTGGACTTGTCTCAAACACCTAAATTCTCCATGAGTTTTACCATTGCCTCTAACACCTAAGATCCCCATAAGTTTCTAAGTCTTCATAGATAGTGGACCTGCTTCAAACACTTCTCATCCCCGTGGGAATCCACATTGATTCAGATACCTTCCCCTTCCACTAGAGATCTAACCTACCTAGAACACTTCCTAGCTCCATGGAGTTGTCACCTGCTTCAAGCACCTCCTATTTCTGCCAAAATTTTTATCCATACATAATACCTCCTATCTCTGTCAGAGATTTTATTTGCTTGAAACACCTACAAACCTTACCAACTCTTATAGTTGGTTTCTCACAAGCAATAAATCTAGATTCTTTCTCCAAAAGAGATGAAGTTCAAATCCAAAGACCTTGGAGTAACTCTCAATTTAGAGTCAAATACAATAGACATAACAGATATTGATTTAGGTCATATTGACCTAAGAGAATTTTAGACCATAATAAATGTAGAGTTTAAGAGTGATTGGATCTAGAGTATTTATGACATTAGCTTACCACAAGCTGCAACATTTTTGTTATCAGTCCAAAGTTTTGAGTTGGTGCTCACACTAGCCTAATACTATGATCCTAATAGAAGAGAAGTCTTGAATGAATGAGGGGAAATGATTCTGAATCTAGACCCTGAATTCATTGATTCAATATTTGCAATCCCAAAATTTGATAGTTATCTTGATATAAATCCACAAAAATATACACAATTTTTTGAAGATAAAAGAGATGGATGTCAAAAGATGATCAATAGACAATGTCTTAAGTCCCAAAAGGCTTCCTCCACCATACTACCAAAGACCTTGTATAGGCCTAAATTTATTGATGAGGTGGGAGATATTATTATATTGTTGCACATAATCAATGGCAGTCCTGATGCCAAGAGCTTCCAAGAATGGATGTACCAATACATTTAGGTCATCTGACAAAATATCCAATACATTCACTAGGCTCAACTAATAAGTGATTCCCTCCACAAGCAATTGTTGGAGGTGCAAACAATTGGCAAGTTTTATATGACTTTTTACCTTGTCTACATTTTGGCCAAAGTGATATCTTTCCCAAGCCTCAACATAGTCCTTAGAGAAATAAACAAAGTATACAACTACTATCTTGACCTCACATTGGAGTCCAGTAGACAACATTTTAGGAGTGTAAATGATGCTTTCATCTATTGCATCATTATCATGTTTGATAAATAACTAGGGAAAACAAGGGTCTCACCAGAAGTAGTTGAAGAGATTAGCAAATGAGGCTCATACATCATTTAGTTACCCACCTATTCCTATATCAGATCAAATGGTTTTAAGGGCTACCCATATACCCTTTCACAATATGTTAGCGACAAATGGGCACTTATGGAACTAGTTAAGCAACTTGTAGAGACCCATAAGCTCCTTTCCAATAGGCACAAGGTGGGAATTCATTTCCCAATTTATATTGGTAGATACACATGCCCCTCCCTCCTCAAGGCCAAATGTGTTAAAGCTAAAATGTGCCAAATGACCTTGAAGACTTTGGATTCTAGGCCATTTTTTATGTCTATGGGAAGATCACCAACATAATGACACTTACTACATATGCTTACATTCCATATTATGAATATTATTGGAAGTAATGTGAAGATGAGGAGAGGGTCAGAATGAAGAATTATTCTATAATGAGCCTACAGTAGATTAACGATTATGATTTGGCACCAATCCCTGATGACTTGGTGGATGATGAGTCTAATGTGGACCCAATTTATTATACACAGATCATCACTCAAACCCTACCACTAGTAAGGTGGTTATCTCTGGAAACCTTTTCTCTATTTCATAGAATAGTAGGTGTGATCAATAGAATAATAAATTTGTTGAGGATCAAGGGGGTAAAATTAATAATAAAAATAATAGGAGTTAGAGAGAAGCTTTTGAATCTTAAGGCAAAACGAATTTATCTATTAGAAGAGGGTCCAAGTGGAACAATAGGTGAATCATCAAAAGAGCCAAACAAGAAGAAGAATAAGAAAAAGACTAAAGTTAAAAAGGGGTAATCAAGTAAAGGTGGGAAAAATATAGAACAACCTATTTATATCTCATCTAAAAACACAACATCAAGATCTTCTACAACTTCTATTCATATATCTATCATAGTGACAATCCCAATTTTCACTATTCTCCCTCTTCTTATGTATATCATTCCAGAAGATCTAATACCTCCACCTTAGGTTTCCACTTCCCCTACATCTTAGTTTTCACTACACCTATCATTCCTACCACTTTCCATATCACAATAAGTGAAGTGCAACCAATACAATCAATTCAAGTGGACACTCAGGGTCCCCCATCAGTAGATTCTCAAGATTCCAGTCCACTCTCCTTTCCTCAAATTTCACATTTCCCTTTAATTCCACTCCCTCTTTTCATTCCATTCATAATTCCTCCCATTCCATCACTATTGATTTCCAACACCACCCAACAATACTAAATCATGAACTCCGTCATCATGACTTCAGTCTCGTAGGCCATCCCAACTCTTGGGCTAAGTACTATTTTACTTTCATCCCCACTCATTTTCCTTACATCACTAACCCTGAGTGGTCCCACACATATGATTGATTTGTTTAATGCTTTGGTTTCCACCCTCCCACCTATTCCCAAATTCACAATTGATGTGTCTATTCCACTTTCCCAATAGACATAATTGTTTCCATTACCTCCACTCTATCCACATCTATTGGTTCCACAACACCTTCAATTGAGATTGAAGAAACTCAAGTTATTAATGTAAGTATAGTTTGAAATCTATTTATGGGAGTGAAATTTCATAGGCATCTCTTCAGAGATGAATGGTAACATCTACCTAAGAGTCTACAATTGTCATGATATCTACTAGTGCAACAACATCAGTTGTTGATTCTTTGGTGATAGCATCCTAGAAACCAGATGCTACCCCCAGTTAGCTAGGACAATCAGTGGGGAAGAAGGGAAAACAAATTATTGACCCAAACATATTGGACTTTGGCCTATTAGAGATCAAGAAAAAATCCAAACCTACTCCCATGACCTTTTATAAGATATTCAGTGATGACAAAGGGCAAAGGTATGTTGAAATTGTAGTCCCACCACCAGACAAATCAAAGGAAAATCTTGTGGTGGGAGATTATCAAATTTTCAAGATCCACCTTGGACAAATGATAAGAGAGGGGTTAAAACATGATGTGTAATCTAGCATCAACTCCCTCTTCAAAAGAATAGATCATGATAAGGCAACCAAGGATGAACTGAAGAATAAAGTGGATCAAGTTATAGCTACATTGAACTAGCTTTTAGAGCCTAGTGGATCATCGAAACAACCACAGTCAATAAAACCAATCAATTAAATTCCTAATCAAGTTATAATTGATTTAGTTTGAGAGAATGTTCATATGGTAAGGGATACCGAATAATGGTCAGAGGAACTTATTTTTAAGGGCAATAAAGTTATTACTACAATGATGGACTAGTAAGAAATAATTAGAGAGAGAAAGAATATCTTGAGAGAACAAGTCAATAAATATAAAGGAGAAATTCAAAATTTGAATTTATATTATTCCAAGTTGATAGCTATGACTTCAATTTATATTGATACTCTCATTGCTAAGAAGATACTGTAGAATGATGCTGAGCATGAGAAGTTACATAGAGTAGTCCAGTTTTGGATAAGGATACTCACAAAATCTACTCATAAGGCCAAGGTGGCACATGACAAGGCTATTGATATGTTGTATGACATTTAAGGAATGATGAATATGATGTCATTCCAACTAATAGATGATGCAAAGAACCTCTTTCAAGTAGAGAAAGTTTAGAATAAGTTCAAGGAAGAGGTTGAAAAAGAATCTACAAAGACTATAGTCTTCACCCTAAGTTCATCCACATGTTTATAAGGTATGAAAGAGCAATGGATAAGATAAGAACAAAAATTCCGGGAATAAAGACTTTCAAGAAGGAATTGTTTGATATTCAAGTATATTATGTAGCCTCTCACCTCTATTCTTGTGGACTAGAAGAAGATCAAATACTAGAAATTTTCAAGGCCTTTGATGAATATGTTGAAAAGCTATAGGCCGAGAAAGACAAGCAGGTTGAGGAAATTTTGGATATTGATTAATCTCTTTCTATTTAAATATTCCACATATCATTATTTTATTTTCAAAAACATTAAAAAGTTGTATATTATAAAAGTATAGCTATCTTTTATAACTCTTTTTGAGAAAGGGAAACATACACGTTCTATTTTTGATAGTATGAAAGTTGTAAAAAGCACAATTTCAAATTACACTTTCTATTTTGATAAGTTACAATTACCAAAAGCATAAAAGCATGTATTAAAAATTGTAAAGTCCATTTTGAAAAAGTGATATGACTTAAAAAGTTGTAAAAGTCTCACTTGTGTTTTACAAGTTAGGGTTTTGTAAAGGTAACTTTAGTTATCTTTTTGAAAGTCATGTTCTATTTTGGGCACTACTCATTTGCATGAGGAACTATTTTCAACTACATGAAGAAGGAGCATTACATGGAGATATTCCAGTTTCATCCACTCCATTCCAAGCTAAAGATTATGCCCATCTCTTGCATGATATTTTCCAAACCATCCTACAAGTCAAAGATGCTAGAAATAGAAGAGCTCACCTCTTTTTGCATGGAGTTACATATCTACATGGTTCTCTCTATTAAGTGTTGAAGTTTTGATAATTGCATCTCATCTATGGGATATTTTTGTATAAATATGGGCAGACCCTATGGCCCAATCTATCTTTTTTCCATTAGTGATATATTTCTACATTTTGAATGTATTGTATATAAGTTATAACCTTGAGAATGAAAATAAATTGAAGATTTGCCTTTCTTGTCTACGAGATCTGTATGCAAAGTTAATTTAAGTATTTGTGGATATTATATTTCTTATTTTTAGTCACAAAAAATTCTTTTGTGGTATTTTGTCCTTCTAAAATATTGTTTGATGAAAATAAGTGAATCTTGTCCCTTTTATGAAAATATCAAGTATTGCCTTTGATTTCTCATTTGCATGAGTTTATGCTTGAACAATTTTCAATTGATTTCCTATTTTGTTGTGTTTATCAAGAAAGCATTAAGACCCAATAAAATATTTGGTGCAATCACAATTGTAGTTTTGCAAAATTTTATTCTTAACTCTTTTCTCAGTCAAGTTTTAGTTTAGGAGAAGAACACTAAAAATGAGTGAAATTTTTATAGAACTGATATCTTATCAGTTGCATTAGATTTAGTGAAGGGAAGCTAACTTTCTCCAGAGGTTAACCTCAATTTTCTAAAGTCTCATATCTTGAAGGTTTTATCATTGTATCATTAGGTATTGCACAGAGAGCCATTTTACATCAAAGAACAAGTGTAAAATCTATGTGATAATAGCTTTTTGCACTCCCAATGAAACTTGAAAAGTATAAATAAATTGGTGTTATTCTCAATGATCATTACACAAGATTTAGATGCATTCCAAAGGCACTTGGAAACTCCACTGGATTACAATTTTAGGATTTCAAGGGTTACGTATGCCATGCCGACAAATGAGATCAACTACGAAAGGTAAGAAAGCTAATTTTTTAGAATTGTCATTTCCACTTAAAAAGAGATGAAATTGATTATACCTCATTATAATGTATATCTGACAAATATATTTATATCCCTTGCAAGTAATCCTACTCATATTAGTTTTATTCCTCCGATAATGGGCAAAAATTTCATAGCCTTTAATGGGGCCAACCCTCTTTTGTTGGCTCAATATGATGATATACCAACCTTGGATTTAAAAAACCTACCATATTTTATTGAAGAAACTTCCACTACTCCTATGGAACACATACAATATATTATCAGTCTATGTATAGTCCACAATGTGGTATAGGATAATGTTGCAATCAAAGTCCTAGTCTCCTCTTTCAAGGGTAAAGCCTCATAGTGGTAAAAAAGTCTTCATCCCATCTCTATTCTAGTTTGGGAGGATTTAGAAACTATGATATGTGCTCAATTTGAAGATAAGAGTGATGTCCTTTCCTTGGTTGAATAGTTGACTGCCATTCAATGAGCTCCTCATGAGCTCATGACCAATTTTAATTTCCATTTCTAGAAGACATGGAATAGAATTCGAGCACTATTCAAGCTAACTGTAAATAATGCTTTTCTATATTACTTAAGAGCCCTAAATAGTGATATACCCGTTATGATTCAGTCTATGGGTGGCACCACACTTCTTGACGCTTATGAAATTATGATAAGGGTAGAGAATTATTTAGTGCAAGCTGGAAAAATTGCCCCAATACCACCAATGCCTCTCTTTCTAGAAATAGCTCCTACACCACCTACAATTACTTTAATTCACACTACGATCAAGGCAACATATTTAACCCCCACTCCTACAGATGAACTATATGAGGTTAAGTCACTACTTAAGAGTTTTGGCAATGAGTTGGTAGTATTGAAGAGGCAATAATCTCATAATTATAAACCTTACCAATAGGCTAACCCAACATACTAGCCCAATAGGCAACTATATCAGGGAGACATGCAATAATACCAAGCTAATCAACAGTTGCAAGGTCAAAATATGCAACCAAACCCTCCAAATGTTCGTGCCTTACCTACACCAAATACTTCCAAATCCATTGTACTTCAAAATAACTTGGTTCAAGACTATGAGTTGTGTTATCCTTGTTTGAAACCACATAATAAGAATACTTATCCCAATGACATCATTAGTCAAGCTTTAATGGTGCAAGGCATGACAAGTACACAAGGATAAAAAGAAGAATCCACTTCCCAACAAGTAGACACACAAGAACCTGCTCAAGGAGAGGCTTCTCTTTTGAATTGGCAAGAGGAGAAATTTTGTGGGGTAAATCAAGAAGAGGCATTTTTCAATGGTGGAGGTCTAGTGGTAGCTAATACATAATCAAAGAAAAGAGCAATCGATAATGATCAACCCCTTAGATTGGAACAAGCTACAACCTGCAAAGTTATACTAGAACCTAGAAAGAACAACACAGTGTAAAGGCCATCCTTTATACCCAATAGCCACCCCAAAGTGAAAGTGCCAACTCCAAATATTATGAAAGAAGACATAGTTCCAACAAAGGCATAGGCAAAGGTTAGTAATATCCCTCTTAGTATTATTGATCAAATGAAGAAGACTAATCTGAATGTCACTATGTGGGATGGACTATCTATACTGACACAAAAAGATTTTCTACAAGAGGCTTTGAAGAATTTCCAAATAGTAGACAAGGCTCCGGCCAAGGGGCCTAATATTATAGTTAATCTATGTCAACCACAAATTGAAGCTAGGATGGGAAAAAGCGGTAAGCCTCCCCCTTTCTATCTCTCACTAATAGTAGGGAAGCATCTAGTTCATAATGTTGAGCATGATAATTGATGTTAGGTTGTCATTGATGTCAAATATATCATGTTATTATAGTACATGAATGACAAAGAGGTTGTGTTTGATATCTTGGAGAGATATGACACATTTGTAGGTCTATAAGGACAAATAAGAAGTTGTGAGGCATCTATAGATGTCTTGATGAAGCTCTAGTGTGTCACTTAATTATTTGGAATGAGAAACATGGATCTTGTAGCTTAAGAGAAGCCAAGTCATCATAGACCATCATGCATACATGAATGAACCAACAAGTTTGTCCATTTGTTTTTGGTACTCAAAAAGTCAATCGAGGTCAAAGGATTTCATGGAGATGTTGTCTATAGTGCCAAGAAATTACCCTAAATATTTGAAGTCTTGAAGTGTTTTCTATCTCAATTTATAAACCTTAAAAGTTGTTCTTACAAACTTTGATAGGCTAGAGACCATCAAGTTTAACTACATTAAAGTCTGAGGTCAACTAGTCAGTAGATGTAATGGTACACATTAAATCACAGATCTTGATCCAATAGTGCACATAAAAGTCAATATGTCAAAGAATGAACATGCTAGTGACATATGCCACATTTATGGAGCTTGGATAGAAGATTAATGATTCATGGGCATTCATACTATCAAAATATTGATGGTATGAGTTGAAGTCAAAGAGTCAAAAGTGTAGAAGGCATATAGAGCTGCCAAGTGGCACAATCGTGGGAGCTTAGATCAATGGTGAACATTGTAATATAAAGACCTAGTTAATCCATAGAGATTGATGGTGTGTATTTAGTCAAATTTATCACAGAGCATGAGATGAGGTCAATGTATTCAAGGTTTAACATATGCTCAGTGACCATTGGAATTTAAATATTCAAATTTGTGAGGGGAAACTAGTACTCAGTTTTTGTGATATAACTTTTGATATATGTAGAATTTCATGGTGGTGTAAAAATCAAAGTTGTAGAGGACTTCAATGCACATCCATGGAATCTATTTATAAGGTCTGAATGCTTGTACAATTAAATTTATGAATCTTAAAATTTTATTATTTATTCATTAATGGTGCTACTATGTACAAATTAATGTTTGAGCAAATTTTTCTTTAGTAGAAGAGTGTTTTGATGAGATCAATCACCTGAAGATGTCTTAGAGATCATATGGAGTAGACCCATGTAATTAAAAGTGCTCTTAAGTTCTTAATTTTCTTGATGAAGTGATAAATGGGTGAATAGGTCTTCATGAGACCTATAAGGGCTAATGAGGCCTAATTAAAAAGCATAGATGCTTAAGTGTGACCCATAGTTGTTATGGCCAACCTGTGTGGATGGTATTGAGTTATGTAAGATATCTTAATGGTTAAGACAAGTATTTTTGCAGACCTAGATGGTGATATTCAAGAAGACCCTATAAATAATAAAGACCAAGGTAATGGTTTCTAGACTTGAGTGTGCACATGTTGAGAGAGAATAAGATAGAGGCAAAGGAAAGAGATCAAAGAGAGTGTGCTTAGTGGATGGACTAAAGTACAAAACTAATTTAGGATGAGTGAAGAAGACTAGAGAGATCTGAAAGGGTGTTTTGGATGCATTGTTCGTATGAATAAGTTTATGTGTGTGTGATGAGTTAAAAGAAAGGTATTATACATTGTGTCTCTAATCAGATTAGTCTACAATAAAAATTCTAGAGTTGTTGATTTAATAAGGTTTTGTGTGGGTACTCAACATATAGAACAAGTGGGTGCTTGTTCACACTTAGGGGTGGGTGCTCCTTGTGAAGTGGGTGCTTCACTAAAAGGTCTCATATTTGTGATAATCTTATAGGACAAGTAGTCCATGTGTTTGTAGGCTTGAGAGTGGGTTTTATTCCCTAAGAGGGTTTCCCACATAGATCTTGTGTTATATGTGTGATCTTTTTTAATCTTTTTTGTTCATTATTATGAACATCTTGTATGCTTTATGAATGCTTATGGTCATTGGTTAAGAGTTTGAAAGAATTACATTTGAAGTTTGAAATATCTTGCATCATTGATTCACCCCCCCTCAGTGATTGTAGCTCCAATAATTGGTATCAGAGTAGGACCTTCATTACAAGTTTAACCACTTGAAGGTGATCTAAGGTACATATGGCAAGCCAACATATGTAAGGTTTCTCTATAAAGTAAGCACCATTATTTAATGGGTCAAATTATGCTTTCTAGAGTACAAGGATGAAGACATACATTATGTCTCTAGGATTTGTTATTTGGTAATCTATCATGGATTGTTACACTACACCAACTACTCCTCCAACTAGTGCTACTGATAAGAAGTTGAGTGAAAATAATTCTAAATTTATGAATGCTATCATTTATGGTCTATTTAAGGTTGTGTTCACCAAAGTGATCCATTGTAAGTTTGTCAAGGAAATTTAGATTAAATTACAGACTATTTATGAAGGAAACTCTAAGGTAAAATTGGATAAGTTGAAAACGTATCGAAGGTAATTTGAAGGTTTGAAAATGAAGGAAGAAAATACTATGGCATCCTATCTTCTAAGGGTTGATGAGGTAGTAAACATGATTAGAGGTCTTGGTGAGGAGATTGATGAAACTACCATAGAATAAAAGGTATTGAAGACTCTTACACTCAAGTTTGATTCAAAGGTTTTCATTTTAGAAGAAATTCATGATCTTACTAAGTTGAAGTTGGATGAATTGCATGGCATCCTAATAGCCTATGAGATGAGAGTTGATGAAAACAGACCACCTAAGAAGGAAACAACCTTTAAGGTGATCAAGGAGACAAAATCTAAAAAGAACAAGTTAAGTCTTGAAGATTTTGATCTTAATGAATATCAACTTGAAGCCATGATTGCAAGAAAATTGAATGTAGGATCAATTAAGTATGAAGGAAAACTTCCTTTCAAATGTTTTTCATGCGGTAAAGTTGGTCATTTTGTAGCTAGATGTCTAGGTAGAGACAAGTTTGAACACAAAAAAGCTAATAAGGAATCTCATGAGGATGAACACAAATTTTTTTAGGGTTCTATCAAGTACAGAAAGTTATTCTGTAAGAAAAATGGAAAGAAGGAATCACACAGAGGTAGTAAGAGCCTTTACCATGAAGAAGTTAGTAACTCATCTATAGAAGAAGAAGTAAACACCTCTGATAGTGACAATTCTTTTTATCATAAAAACATCGGGACATTTTTCATGGCTCTTAGTGATTATGAAGGAGAATCTTCTTTAAGCAGAGGTTTCTTTGGTGGAGATAGCTCAAAGGAAGAATGTGAAAAATTCACACTTGAAGATAAATATCTAGATACTATGGAAGAAATGAAGATACTACAAAGAAAGAATAGAAAACAAGATTCCTTGTCAAATCTTATGAGAAGTAAATTGGAATTTTTGAAGGAAGGTTGGGTAATGAAGTCAAATAGTATGATGAGATCACACAACAACTTGAAACTTAGGTTTGTATTCTTGATGAAGAATTAAAGAGTAAGAATGAAGAATGTATCATGTATATATCAGAGATAGAGTCTTTGCAAATGAAATTAAATCAAGCTATGAAAAAAGATACAACTGATGATGTAGATAATAAGGATAAATTGATGAATGCTCTTGAAGATCTAAATATTGAGAAGAAAAAGAAAAAAGAGATGATGTCACAAATCAAGGACTATGAGGAACAATTTAGTGTGTTGGGAGCAATAATGAATGATGACACCAGGGAACATGAAGATACTATCAAGCATCTCAATGGTCAATTAGAAACTATGACTACAAGCCTAAAGGTCAAATAAGATGAGTACTTAAGGTATGTAACTAAAATTGAGTCATTAAAAGCTGAGTTAGACAAGACATCTTGTAAGGTCAAGTCATTTATGAAGTTTGAAAAGAGCTCAAATGATCTTGACAATATTCTAAGTAGCTAAAAGCATGCAAATGATATAACTGGTCTTGGATATAAAGAAGAACAAAAGTATGTAACTCGACAAGATAAAGGATGATGAGAACAAGGATAATCAGACTTTGAAGATCAATCATCAGTCAAGGAATGAAGACATTGGAAGAACTAAGATAAATTACATCAGACAACTAAATGTTATGATGTATGCAAATTTTAATGGACATTGTTACTCTTGCAATCAGTTTGGTCATAAGTCAAAAGATTGTAAAATATTCTCAAGTAATGAACTTTCATGGAATTATGAGGAAGATAATGGAAAGCATGAAGAAAATCATCACTCAAGATAGTCAACAGGGTCACAAGAAAATAATGACATCTTTTACTACAAGTGTAAAGGGTTTGGTCATATTGTAAAGTTTTGTAATATATTCATCAGGAGACCAAATGATTAGGTACATGAATGAATTCATGAAACTCCAAGGAATCATCATATGTCTCAATGATAAGGTATGTACATTCTAATAAATATCAATTATTTCAAATGTCATGAGAGAGGTCACATAACAAGGTTTTGCAAGAATGATCAATATTCTACTTCAAAGATTATCAATCCTAACATGAAGAGAAGGAGTCAAAGTGAATGGATGCCTAAGCAGGTAAATGAAAAACATGCTCAAAATTGATTATTTTCCATGAAAAAATAGGGAACAAGTTAAAGTATCAAGGAACAAGCCTTATCTACCCAAATGGATAAGGAAATCAAGCATGATCCTGAGATAAAAGAAAAAAATAAGGTTGAGAACTCATTCTAAGACAATCTAAAGATGAGGAAGGACTGCAAGTCAAGTAAGAGCATGGAGATATGGGAATCTCCTAAGTTTTAGAATCTTTAGTCCCTCTATGACAAGTGGGTATCTCTATCTATGCTTCTTAGGAGACATCTGTCATGTGTGGAAGCAAGTGTGTGCACTCTAGTTTATAATCAAAATACAAATTAGTACAAAGGTATGTTCTTTTCAATTTATTATTATGCAAGAAGTGTTTGGCTAAGGGGGACCTAACTCAGTTAGCTTGAGTAGCTTAAAGAAGATGTGCATAATGTAAGGGGGAGCATATGTGAATATACTTCAATCATGATAGAAGTGTGAAGATGTATGATATAGTTTTAAATTCAAGAAGATTGACATAATAACTTGATCAAACCAAGACATGTATTTTGACAAGATTTTGAATCTTCCTGCTTGAACTAAAGAAGGATTGTGAGTCCTGTAGGTAGATAGGTCCAAGGATCAAAGAAGCACAAGTTCATATTAGTGTTTGTTGAAGAATAAATGACATGAGATAGAGTATGATGTTAGGGGGAGCTTTCTAAGTTCTATGAGTAGTTCATCAAGTCCAAGGATCAAACAAGTCCAAGTTTAGATTAATGCATGACAAAGGGGGATCAATTATTCATATGCTTGAAAGTATGTAAGTATCCTAATTATCTTAAATAGTATTTAAACGCATACATGATTTTGAGAAATGATTGTTAGAATGTTGAGGAAGAGACCCTTTGTCATTAATGTCAAAGGTGATAAAGATCAGAATGAAATCATTATACAAATAAAGTCATTCTGAGGGTGTTTTACCTTCAATGAAAAAGGGGGAGATTGTTAAGCATAGTCATTGATGTTAGGTTGTCATTGATGTGAAAGAGAGCATGTGATTCTAGTACATGAATGACAAATAGGTTGTGTTTGATAGCTTGGAGAGATATGGCACATTTGCAAGCCTGTGACAAAGAAGAAGTTGTGATTCATCCATAGATGTCTTGATGAAGCTTTGGTGTGTCACTTGATCATTTGGAATGAGAAATAGGGATCTTCTAGCTTAAGATAAGCTAGACCATCACAGACCATCATGTAGACATGAATAAACTAGCAAGTTTGTGCATCTATTTTTAGTACTTAAAAAGTCAACTGAGGTCAAAGTATTTCATAAAGAAGTTGTCTATAGTGCTAAGAATGTACCCTAGAGATTTGGAGTCTTGAAGTGTTTTCTAACTCAAGTTATGTTGTTCCCAAAATCCGTGACTTGTTTTTGTGGACAACATGTCAACCATTTCGGTCTTGCAGGCCAAAATGGTCTCTTTCTTTCTCAAAATGTTATGAGCAGTCAAGTTATTCAATTGCACAAGCCTTTTTGGCTAAGGAAATCATAGGTTCAAAAGGTGGGCTTTCAAAAAAAAAAATCAAAACATTTGAGGCATTTCCTAAAAAATTGTAAGGATGGTTCATCATCGAGGTTCAAATCAAAATGGTTCAACAACGGGGTTCAATGATATGGAATCAACCATTGAACCGTTGAACCATTGAAATCCACCTCCAAAAGGTTCAAAGAGTTCAAGGTTTGAAAGGTTCGAGTGAATGGTTCAAGCAGAAGGTTCCAAAAAAGGGTTCAACCAAATTGTTCAAATAGTTAGTTTAACAATACATTGAACTCCTAAAGAAGACTAAGTGAACGTGGCTCTTTGCAAAAAATTGAACCATCAAACCGCTGAACTGTCAAACTTTGAATCATTGAACCATTAAACTAGGGAACTCCAAAAGGTTCAAAGGTTCAAGGTTCAAAATGGTTCAAGTGACTAGTGACGTCCCCGCAAATGTCAAATTCAAGGTAATGGAATAACCGTTGATTTTTAAATAGTGCAGATTCGAGGACAAATTTAACTATCCACTGATAAAGGAGCCAAAGAAGCCAACAGAAGGTGAGAAGATAGACCCAAGAGCTCGGATCACCAGGAAGAGACAAAATATAGCAAGGAAAGAGGGAATCAAATAGAGAATCCAGAAGTGTCGATGAAAGAGTTATTCCAATGGGTGGAACAGTCTACCAGGTGGATATCAAAGAGTGCAAGCATTTAATGGTGTGGCCTATTTTTTTAAAGTAAAGATGAGTGGGCAGTCATGTAAGTATCATAAAGAGGAGCGGCCTTACCTTTCAAAATATCAGGCGACCCATGCTTTAGAGAGGACATTTGATATGATTTGAATGACTCTAACATGGCCCCTGCACAGAACTTCCTCTTTCTAATGAATTCAATGCAACATGGGCCATTTTGTGAAAACAAGCACCAAAGTCTTTTTTTGGAGGCTATATATTGTAATCTTTTAGTTTGTAGAAAGGAGATCTCTGAGTTATTAGAAGCAAAACTCTGCCTAAATTGAAAGGCATTTTTGAGACTTTGAGCTCAGATTGTTAATCATATTTTATTAGGTGAATGAGAAAGCAAGTGACCTTTCAGACTTTGTGTTGAAATAGCTTGTGTTATCTAGGAAATTGTTCTTATGTCTTTTTCCTAAATATAGTGTTGTTCATTTGATCAAATAAGCAAATCAAGTGGAAATAATCTAGAAGGTGTCCTAAAGCCGATTGTGGAAGACTTTGTGCTACCATAATTGTCTTTAGTTTGTGTTTTACTGCAAAGGATATTGGAAAGGATTTGAACTACTTTTATCCTTTGTAATATTTTACTCTGTTGTAGTTTTTGGTGGAGCCTTTGTGCTACACTTCATTCTACTGTGACATTAGTCCTAAATTAGTAGGAGAAGCAATGAAAGACTTTGTGCTTTCATGGGTTTCTTGTGGATCCAGTTACTACCTAGGAAGTTTTCTTATTATTTTCTGAACATCATTTTTGAAAGAAGAGAAATGCCTTCAGTAATTACACAAGAATTCTCCTTTATTTTGTGAACATCATATCTAAAAAAAGAGAGATGGATGGTATGATTTCACCCCTGAGTCTATTTTTAGTTTATATTAGTCTATAATAGTTTATAGGGAGCCTCCCCTTATTGAGAGGAGAGATTTATCTCATTACACTATGGTTGATATACTCATTTTGCCTTCAGTTAGTTGATGACAAAATATTCACCTAACAATTTTTGGTGACTCCACTGGGGAAGAATGCATAATTTGAAGCCTCAAGCTTCAAATTGAAGCATTTCTAGTTCTTTTCCATTCTACACTCTGATAAATCCATGATATACATGAATCCAAAGAGCTCAAATTATTGTTGATCCTGTGTTCGAGTTTGTGTAGTAAAATAATTTTGACCTTTCTCCTCCACAATCTCACCTTCAACGACTTAGGAGTTTTCCTCCTACCAACATCCGGTCCCCAATATCAAGCGAAGCTTCTCTTTCCTCTGCTAGCAGAGCTTTATCTATACATACCCTATAAAGGTTCGTTATCCCTCCTTTCAATCATCATATCATGGTAGCCTAAGGCCTTGGGGTAACACTTTTGGCTCTCTGAATCTAACCCCACCTTTACATGAACTACCCCATAGTTCAAGAAAGAATTTTCCCAAGTTCTATGGTGATGGTAGATTTCATCTTCATGAGCATATTGTAGATTTTTGCATAGCCTGTGGTGTGATAGGCATTGAATTTGAAGATATAGCGGTTAGATTATTTATTGAAATATTGTAAGGCACTACCATAGACTAGTTTTATCATCTGCAAGCACAAACATTAACTGACTAGAACAATCTCAAGGCCAAGTTTGAGGCTAGGTTCAAACCCACAGAAGATGCACATGCCCTGTTAGCCTAGCTTATACAAATGAAGAAGGAGCCTCATGAATCCATGTGAGACTTCATTGCTAAATTTGACAAGCTGAGGAACAGGATTCCTACAATTGCTCAGCCAACACCAGAAAATCTTAAGTGCTTTTCCATCAACTCTCAACTTCCTGAAGTGAGCTTTTTGTTGAGGCGAGATAGCCATATAGATCTTACTGTAGCTCAAAATTTGGCCACTGAGGTTGAAGATGATCTTATCTTGGCAAGAAAGATAAGAAGAGATCCTAACAGAAATAAATCTTCTTCATCTTCTGAAAATTTTTCTACAGGCACCACTGATTTTATGATGCAAAAGCTAGCAAATGAATTGCTAGCTCTAAAAAATTCAATGGCATAAGGGACGTCTATTCCTCCTTCTTATCAGGATATACTAAGGAGGATGTTTTCTAACCAGTCATATCAAGGTAATGCTGCCAAGAATCAAGGGCAACCAAATCATCTCCCTCCCTCACAGGGGAAGCTTGCCATTGAAGTAGCACCGACTAACTCAACAGTTGGTTATCATGAAGCTAAACATAATTTCTCTTTCTAACCTGAGTTAGACTAAGAAGATGATGCTAATATCTTTGCAAAAAGCAAAGAATAATTAGCTGGCGACTCAAACATTAATTTCCTGAATTACCAAGATGAATATAGAAGGGAGAAGTGTTTGATGGATCATACACTATATTTACCAGGTCCCAGAACCAGTCAACTCAACAAGTTGATAAGGGAAAAATAGGGGAAGAATCTCGACCAGTAATTTTAATTGCTAAATGGGGGACTTCTCTACCCTTCCAATCAAAGGACCCAGTGATCAATAAAAAAGTAAGTACCTCAAGCAATCTTGTACCTTCTACTTCAATTTCTCAGACCAGTATCACACCCAATAAAACCTATAATGATGGACTTCTTTCCTCTGTTCTTAATTATTTTCAGTAATTTGATATAATTGACCATATTAGGAAGAGCAAGATCCAAATGTCTAAGTTTGAATACTTACAAGCCAACCTTGAGCAATTGGATAGGCTAGTTGAATGCATCAAGAACCAAACTGTCCCTATAAGACAAGATGCTTCAAAGGTAACTCATGATCCCCTAAAAAACACATCCATCCAAAATAATATTATCATTACTCCTCTTGTTTCCCCTAGGAAAATAGAAACTTTATATGTTTCCTTGTTGATAAATGGTCATAAGATGAGCAATTGCATAATAGATTCTAGAGCCTTTAACAATGTTATGCCCACCAAGGTAGCAGACTCTCTAGATCTCACTTTGACTAAAACTTTTGGGAGATGTTTATCCATGGAAAACAAACAAGTGCCACTGTTGGGTCAAATCAAAGATGCCCAATTTGCATTTGCTACTTTTTCAGACAAGAGAATTAAGATGACAGTCTTGGTGGCCAATGTTCTAGCTTCCTATGGCATTCTGCTCAGACGTAATTTTTGCAGGGATGTTGGTGGAGAGTTGAACATGGACTTGTTTAAGGTGATGATACCTGTTAAGGGCATCATGAAAAGGTTGCTTCCTGAGAAGGAATCAAAATACATTGTCACTCAAACATCAAATACTGAGGCTCAAATTTTGTTTAAATCTTTAGGAATGGGTAATTACGTTTTGTCTACTGAAGATGTTTCTACTTCATCAGATGAAAGTTTATTGGGTGAAAATTCAAAGAATTCAGACAAAAAATTAAAAGAATTGGTTGAGTAAAGTTTAGGTGAAAAAGGATCTTCCCTCCCTAGCGAAGAGAAATTTTTAAGAAGATCAGATTCTAATGATGTCTAGATTCTAGAACTTGATGGCAGCTGCTCTTCTATCAGTTCTAGAGCTAGAATTATTTTGATATCTCCACAAGGAGATATTTTCCCCTTTTCATATTAAGTTGTAGTTCAACAATACCAAAAACACCACTGAGTATGAATTTTTATTACTTAGATTGAAAGCTACTGATACTAAAGGTGTTAAGCTTCTTCACACCCGAGGAGATGTTGAACTGGTGGTTTGTCAAGTGAGGAATCTGTATCAAACTTAGAGTGAAAGATTGTGACATTATCACAATCTTGTATGGGAATGCATTGAAAGTTTTGATGCTTTCAATATTTTTGCTATGCCCAGAGAATTCAATGATCGTGTAGATTCATTGGCTGTCTCTGCAACCCTCATTGTTCCTCACAAAGATTTTAAAGGGAACAAGTACACTATTGAGCTGGTATTTCGACTAAGTGTACCTAATAATGCCAACCATTGGTAGGTGTTTAATGGGGACCATCAAATTAGGTGCTTAATTGAAATAGAAGAGCAATGAATTATGATAGTGGACCGCATTACTGCACATCAAAACTAGGTAAAGAAACTCTTCAACAAAATAGCAAAGATTCATGGTTTTTAGATTAGAGATCAAGTCTTGTTAAGGGGCAAGAGGAGATAACCAAAAGAAATGTATAGAAAATTTGATTCTTGGTGGAGAGGTCCATTTGCCAATCATCAATTCTGGTGTGAAAATAGTTTATTACTGATATATCAAGATAGAATGCCATTTTCACTACCTCACAGTGGGTAACATCTGAAGCACGCCAATCCTTGAAGTATCAGATAAGTCCAATTGTACATTTATATAGTCTATATTTGTTTCATGTTATTCATTTGGTTTTTGGCATCTTTCTCTTTTTGAATGGCATGAATCCATAGCCCAATGACATATATGAAGGCACTTAGAGTCTGGATTCTACTCCCTTTGATTGTTTCAAAATATAATTGATAGAAGTTCCCCAATTGAACCCAGTTGTTGTTCCTAAAATCTGTCACTTGTTTTTGTGGACAACATGTCGACCATTTTGGTCCTGCAGGCCAAAATGGTCTCTTTCTTTCTCAAAATGTTCTGAGCAGTCAAGTTATTCAATTGTACAAGCTTTTTTGGCTAAGGTAATCGCAGGTTTAAAAGGTGGGCTTTTGCAAAGAAAAATCTCAAAACACTTAAGGCATTTCCTAAAAAATTGTAAGGATGGTTCAATGTTGAGGTTCAAATCAAAATGGTTCAATGACAGGGTTCAATGATATGGAATAAACCATTGAACCATTAAACTCTACCTTCGAAAGGTTCAAAGAGTTCAAGGTTTGAAAGGTTCGAGCGAATGGTTCAAGTAGAAGGTTCCAGAAAAGGGTTCGACCAAATTATTCAAAAAGTTGGTTCAATGATACATTGAAATCCTAAAGAAGACTAAGTGAATGTGGCTCTTTATAAAATATTGAATCGTCGAACTGCCAAATTGTCAAACTTTGAACTGTTGAACCATTGAATTGGTAAACTCTGAAAGGTTCAAAGGTTCAAGGTTCAAAATGGTTCAAGAAACCAGTGACATCCCTGTAGATGTCAAATTCAGGGTAATGGAATAACTGTTGATTTTTAAATAACGTAGACCCAATGATAAAATCAACTATCCACTAAGAAAGGAGCCGAAGAAGCCAGTAGAAGGTGAGAAGATAGCCCTGAGATCTTGGATCACCAAAAAGAGACAAAATATAGCAAGGAAAGAGGGAATCAAATAGAGAATCTAGAAGCATCAATGAAAGAGTTATTCCAGTGGGTGGAATAGTCCACTAGGTGGATATCAGAGAGCGTAAGCATTCAATGGCGTGGCCTATTTTTCTTCGTTTGAGTAAAGACAAGTGGACAGTCGTGTAAGTATCTTAAAGAGGAGCGGCCTTACCTTTTAGAAGATCAGGTGACCCATGCTTTGGAGAGGACATTTGATATGATTTGAATGGCTCCAACATGGCCCCTGCACATAACTTCCTCTTTCTAATGAATTCAATGCAGCATGGGCCATTTTTTGAAAATAAGCGCCAAAGTCTTTCTTTGGAGGCTATATATTGTAATATCTTAGTTTGTAGAAAGGAGATCTCTTAGTTATCAGAAGCAAAACTCTGCACAAATTGAAAGGCATTTTTGAGACTTTGAGCTTAGATTGTTAATCATATTTTATCAGGTGAATGAGAAAGCAAGTGACCTTTTAGACTTTGTGTTGAAATAGCTTATGTTATCTAGGAAATTGTTCTTATGTCTTTTTCCTAAATATAGTCTTGTCCATTTGATCAAATAAGTAGAGGAAGTGGAAATAATATAGAAGGTGTCCTGAAGCCGATTGTGGAAGATTTTGTGCTACCATAATTGTCTTTAGTTTGTGTTTTACTACAAATGATATTGGATAGGCTTTGAACTGCTTTTATCCTTTGTAATCTTTTACTCTGTTGTAGTTTTCAGTGGAGACTTTGTGCTGCACTTCATTCTACTATGACATTAGTCCTAAATTAGTAGGAGAAGCAACGAAAGATTTTGTGCTTTCATGGGTTTCTTGTGGTCCAGTTACTACCTGAGAAGTTTTCCTGTTGTTTTTTGAACATCATTTCTGAAAGAAGAGAAATGCCTTCAGTAATTACATAAGAATTCTCCTTTATTTTGTGAACATCATCTCTAAAAAAAGAGAGATGGATGGTATGATTTCACCCCTGAGTGTATTTTCAGTTTATATTAGTCTATAATAGTTTATAAGGAGCCTCCCCTTGCTGAGAAGAGAGATTTATCTCATTACGCTATGGTTGATATACCCATTTTGCCTTCATTTAGTTGATGACAAAATATTCACCCAACAAGTTATAAACCTTCAAAGTTGCTCTTGTAGATTTTATGGGCCAAAAATTGTTAAGTTTAACTACATTAAAGTTTGAGGTCAACTAGTCAGTAGATCTAATGGTGTGAGTTAAATAATAGATCTTGATCCAATAGTGCGCAAAAAAGTCAATATTTCAAATAATGAACATGTTAGTGACATGTGTCACATTCATGAAGCTTGGATAGAAGATCAACAGTTCATGGGCATTCGTACTTTCAAAAGATTGATGGTGTAAGTCAAAGTTAAAGAGTTAAATGTATAGAAGGCATGTAGATCTACCTAATAGCATAATCATGGGAGCGCAAAGCTTAGATCAATAGTGAGTGATACAAGATAAAGACTTGGTTAATCTATAGCGATTGATGGTGTGTATTTAATCAAAATTTTCAAGGAGCATAAGATGAGGTCAATGTGTCTGAATTTTAACATTTGCTCAGTGACTATTGGAATTTAAATATTTAAATTTGTGATGGAAATCCAGTTCTAAGTTTATGTGCTATAACTTTTGATATATGCAAAATTTCATGGTGGTGTAAAAAAAAGTTGTATAGTACCTCAAGGTACATCTAGAAAACCTAGTGATAAGGTCTCAAAGTTTTTAAAGTCAAATTTATGAATCTTCAAATTTTATTGTTTATTCGTTAATGGTGATACTATGCATCGAATAATGTTTGAGCAAATTGTGCTTTAGCATAAGAGGGTTTTGGCAGGAGCAATCACCTTAAGATGTCTTAGAAATCATATAGAGTGGACCCATGTAATTAAAAGTGATCTTATGTTCTTAATTTTATCGATGAAGTGATAAATTGATGCAGGAACATAGTCTCAAAACCAAGCAAAGAAAGGACCAAGGAGTCAAGATGGGCTTAAATTTTCCATTAAGCATGTTTATATTCTTTTATATTGTAAAACCACCTTGAAACATGGTTAAAAGATAAATAAGTGTGGTAAAGAGTCAAAGGTTAAAGTGAATAGGTAAATAGAATCATTTTGAGTGTAAATAGGCTTTATTGCCTCATATTGAGTTGTTGAGAGATTCTAGGATTCAAATCAGATCTTTTCTATTAAAGAAGATTATAATAATGTATTTATTTGTTGTCATAGAGAGGGTATTGAAGTAGAAAGAGAGTAGCGAGTAAGAGAGTAGTGTGTAGTATGGAATAGGTATTAGGGTAGAGTAGAGTAGGAGAGATTTAATGGTGTGTAATAGATGTAAATAGACTTTTGAAATATGGAATAAAGTTTTGCATGGATTGTAGATAAATATCTTAGCTTTTTGTCATATTTGCATAGAACTATGCTCTTAAACTAGGTAGGGCAACAACCTCAATTTTGAAAATCAGTATCTCCATGTGTATTTTATTCATTATGACTACTCAAGACCTTAGGGGAGGTTAATCTAAGCTCAAAAAAATTATTTGAGCTCTTGAATCCATTGAAAGTGTTCTGTAGCTTTATTTTTGTGCAAACTGGCCCCAAACTAGAACTTTGTGGATCTATAAATACGTACAGTGGAAAAGTCTAAAAATTGGTGGTTTTGATGTTCTAATCACCTATGAACAAATATCCAAATTTAAAGGCTCCAGCTTAAGGGTAAGTGGGATTTCTATCTTAACCCTATATTTACATCTTGCATGCACAGACAGACTGAGACAGAGAGGTTGCATGATGTTTTAGGGTTGATATATGAATGGTTTTTGGTTCTGATAGCTATAAAATGATTTTTCACGTCTCCCATATGAATTCTATAGTCTAGGTCATCTTCATATTCACTATACACTCAAAACAAGGTATTCATGAGACTAGTTAGATGTGTCACAGTCATTATTAGTCCTATTCCATACAAAATAAACATAGGTGAAATTTAGATATGTTGTAAAAATTCCAAATGGGTATCTAAATAATATTTGAGTTTCATGTTATTTGGTGTATAATCAAAGTTATGGTCAAGAAAACAAACCTGTAGAGTTCATAGTTTTTAAACTTACAGAGTATGTAGATTTTCCTGTAGAGTCTGTATAGTTTCCTACAGAGTCCATAGAGTTTCTATACACATTTTTATTTTGACAGAGTCCATAATTTTCTATTGGAAGTGTATTATCCATAGTTTTACATTATCAAGAGGGTGAATATTGAGAACATATGTCTTGTAATTGATATGCAAAAAGCAAGATTGAGAGTGCAAGGTGATATAGATGTTTGGCTAAATGCTCTTCAAGGGCATTGTTGATTAAAGATCCTGGTGTGCCACTTAAGGTTGGCATCAATTTTTGGTATCAAAGCTCAAATCAATTTATGGTAATAAAATATGCAAAGCTAGGAGAAGTCTTGAAGGTGTGTTTATAGGTTGCTAGTACAAAAAGATAGAGATTATGAAAATTAGAGTTAAGGAAAAGAATGAGAGATAGTTTAGACAGAGATCTAGCTGATAGTAGAAGGGAGAGACGGATAATAAGAGATTTCTTAGTAGAATGGTGATCTAGTTGTAGATATTGATCAAGGTGGCTAAAATAGGAAGCAAATTAGATCCAAGGTGATGAAGACAAATAATGGGAAAGCTTTGATAAAAAGTAGTTGTGGTAAGAATGCTTGAAAGCCATTGGAGGCTTGATAGGAGATCAAAGAGAGAAAGGAGGTATTTGAAGAGGTAACCATGCACAAGGTACAAGGTGAGAATTAATGTATCTTGTTGAATTTTATTATAAGAGGATGATTTCAGGTCATGTAAGAGATCAAAAGACTAGGGTGCAATAGAACTAGGTGAGATCTAACAAGTTGTTAAAAGACCAGTCAAGGAGAGAGGCTTGGGTGAGACAAGTGCACCAATAGACTAAGGCTCAATAGAAGTATTATAGTTGAGATGTTAGTACCTGCTAAAAGGAAACAAATGATTATAAATTTAAGAAGGCAGTAAGGAAGAGTTAGCTCAGTTGGTAGAGCACAAGAGGTTGCTCAAAGAGAAGGTGAATCTAAGGCAATAAGGTAAGCTTGGATAAAAGTCAAAAGACTAAAGTGGAATAGACTTAGGTGAGACTAAGAGAAATAGAATAAATTATCAAGAGGATAAGGTGAAAAAGACTTGGATGAGATAATGGAAATGGAGCAAGGTGAGATAGACTTGCTAGAGAAAATTGAGATGGTAAGGAGAGTGATGGAGCTACTGCCTAAAACAAAGAACTAGGTGAGAGAGAAACAAATGAAAGAGAAGGAAATGAGGAAGAAAAAACAAATGGAAGCTTTCCAAAAGGAGATCAATGAGGTAAGACAACAAATGGAAGTTATGATGGAAAACATGAAGGTAACTTGGAATGGATGTAGGATAAGGAGATGCAGATGGCTAGTTAAGATGGTCAGGGAAAGAAGATAAAGGCTAAAGGTGAAGACAACCTTGAAGAGAGAATTGAAGTTGCAAAGTATGCAACTTGAAAGGGATTCTCAGATCGGGAGTCAAAGAAGAGATTGTGATCAAAAACTTGATTTTGAGGAGTAATTCAGTTTGTGCCACCATGAAGAAGGGAAAATATTGGAGAAACTTGATACAAAGGAAAAAGAACAACAAGGAGCCACTCAAGAGGCAAAGTGGAATGGTTTTACATCTGATACTACTCTAAATGTTTTTGATTGCAGGTTAGAAATTTGGTATTGGAGAGGAATTTTGTGAGTTCATAAGACAAGAAGGTGAAATAAGTCATAGAGGTAAGTGTGATAGCCAAAAACTACCATAGGGTAGTGGATAAGAAGAAAGAACATGGAATCTGATCCTTAAAGTCTTGATGTAAGGTCATGAAGAATAAAACCAAGTGAAAAATTAAAAAAGGTACAAGATTTTATTTATTTGCATGATTCGATAAGTAGAGAGTGTATAGAAGAAGCTGATATGCATGAAGATGGCATAAGAATGAAAAAAAGTGTAGGTCAACATTAGATTGTTGAAGTACAGAGGTTGATAGAACCTTGCCAAGGAAGCATGAAAGTTGGCATGCAAAGCAAGAAAGTAACATATGAAGAGAGATCAAGTAAAAAAGAGAAAGATGCATGAGGAAGGAAAGGAGTTAAGAACCCATAAAGGGTTAGAGAAAAGAAGAATGGAGAGACAAGCAGTAGTTTAAGGGGCAATTTGGCATATAAATGTTTTATATAACATTGTTTTTGATGAGACAAATGTAGGTACAATAGTAGAAGAAAATAAAGAAGTCAATGAATCAATCAATGGATTCATGAACAATGATGGTGATGAAGAGAAGGTTGAGTATGAAGCCTTGATACTTGAGGAAGATCTCTTGAGAGAGATAAAATAGTTGAAGCAATAGAGTGATGAACCATTAGACAAATCATTTATCTACTAAGGTGAACAATAACTGATGATAAAGATGGTAGTCTAAGAACAAGCCATAAATGGAGAAGTTCTAACAAGGACACTCAAGGTATAAAACTCAATGTTATTTTTGATCAATATGCTAATTTGGTAGAGGAAAAAGATGAGTTGTATGAAAAGACTATGTAGCTGATGAATGCACTAATATAAGGTGAAGAAAGAGACAATGAAGCACCAAATGAAGTGCTTAAGGTACAAACAGAGGTAAGAGAAGCCACGGTAATAGAATTGGATGAAGAAGAACATGTTGAAATGTTTGAAGGAGTTGAAATACAATAGGTAAATGAGGTTGAAGATGTTTTAAATAACATTGGAGATAGCTTGATTGCTTTTTAAAACAATAAGGTATGTAGTTTGTTTAACACAACAGTGGGTAATGAATTCTTTGAAGTTGAAATAGATGAAGAATATTCTAAGTGTAGAACAAGAGGCCATGAGGGAGAGAAAAGTTTTAGAATTGATTATTGTAAGGAGAAAAAAGTTAATGATGATGGAAACCAAGTAATGTCCAAAGAAAGAAGTATGTTTGCTGTAGATAGTGCAAATGGAGTTAAAGAGGAGAATGAGGATGTTCAAAAGAGTGAGTTTGAACATGATAGTAGTTTGATTTATGATGGAGTAGTAGTAATAAGATTGTTAAAGGATGAGAGAATGAGGGTATTGTAGGATGAGAATGGATATCTTATAATCCATGATGACAATGAAGACTATGAAGGCATGACAATTTGGTAGAATGAAAAGGAGTGGACTCAAGAAGCTAATGAAAGTGTTATTATATTTAAAATGTTTTTCATGAGTTCAGGTATAAGGTACAGTCATACAAGGAGGAAGGTTGACAACAAATAGAATAACACCAAAGGCAAGAGTTACTCCTCTGAAGATCATACTGGAACAAGTCAAGCAACATTATTTCAAAAACAAGTTTGGGATCCAGGACAACAAGAAGATCAAGTAAGAAGAACTACGGATGAACAAGCAAAAGACAAAGGTAGAGAGCTCTAGAATTATAAGAAGATGAAGATAAATATATTAGGAGAGGTGTAACATCATGAATAGGAGTCCATGTAAACTTTCAAGTGTGGGAATTTGATGTAGGAGCATAGTCTCAAAACCAAGAAAATAAAGGACCAAGGAGTCAAGATAGACTTAAATGTTCCATTAAGCATGTTTATATTATTTTATATTATAAAACCACCTTAAAACATGGTTAAGAGATAAATAATTGTGGTAAAAATTCAAAGGTTAAAGTGAATAGGTAAATATAATCATTTTGAGCGTAAATAGGTTTTATTGCCTCATATTGAGTTGTCAAGATTTGGATATCAACGTAGAAGTTGGATATGACATGTAGATAGGGATTTAGAGCTGATTTTTAGTGGTCAGAGTTGTTGACAGATTCTAGGATTCAAATTAGATCTTTTCTATTAAATAATATTGTAATAATGTATTTATTTGTTGTCATAGAGAGGGTATTGGAGTAGAGAGAGTACCGAGTAAGAGAGTAGCATGTAGTGTGGAATAGGTAGCAGGGTAAAGTATAGTAGGAGAGATTTTATGGTGTGTAATAGATGTAAATAGACTTTTGAAAGATGGAATAAAGTTTTTCATGGATTGTAGATAAAGATCTTAGCCTTTTGTTCATATTTGCATAGAACTGTGTTTTTAAACTAGGCAGGGCAACAAGCTCAATTTTGATAATCAGTATCTCCATGTGTATTTTCTTCATTATGACTACTTAAGACCTTAGGGGAGGTAAATCTAAGCTCAACAAAATTTATTTGAGCTCTTGAATCCATTAGAAGCATTATGTATCTTTATTTTTGTGCAAATTGGCCCCAAACTAGAACTTTGTGGATCTAGAAATCCGTATAGTGGAAAAGTCTGAAAATTGGTGGTTTTGATGTTCTAATCACCTATGAAAAAATTTCCAAATTTCAATATTTCAACTTAAGGGTAAGTGGGGTTTCTAGCTTAACCCTATATTTACATCTTGCATGCACAAACAGACTGAGATAGAGAGGTTGCATGATGTTTTAGGTTTGATATTTGAATGGTTTTTGGTTTTTATAGCTATAAAATGTTTTTTCACATCTCCCATATGAATTCTAGAGTCTAGGTCATCTCCATATTCACTTTACACTCAAAACAAGGTATTCATGAAACTAGTTAGATCTGTCACAATCACTATTAGTTCCATTCCATACAAAATAAACATAGGTGAAATTTAGATATGTTGTAAAGATTCCAAATGGGTATCTAAATAATCTTTGAGTTTCATGTTATTTGGTGTATAAATGAAGGTATGGTTAAGAAAACAAACTTGTAGAGTCTGTAGATTTTCCTGTAGAGTCTGTATAGTTTCCTGTAGAGTCCGTAGAGTTTTTATACACATTTTGATTTTGACAGAATCCATAATTTTCTATTGAAAGTGTATTTTCCATAGTTTTACATTGTCAAGAGGGTGAATATTGAGAACACATGTCTTGTAATTAATATACAAAAAACAAGATTGAGAGTGCAATGTGATATAGGTGTTTAGCTAAATGCTCTTGAAGGGCATTGTTGATTGAAGATCCTGGTGTGCTGCTTAAGGGTGGCATCATAAATGTGTGTATAGGTCTCCATGAGAACTATAAGGGATAATGAGGCCTAATTTAAAGGCATAATTACTTAAGTGTGACCCATAGTTGTTATGGCTGACCTGTGTGGATGGTATCGAGCTATGTAATATGTATTAATGGTTAAGACAAGTATTATGGCTGACCTAGATGGTGATATTCAAGAAGACTCTATAAATAGTAGAGACCAAGGAAATGGTTTCTAGACTTGAGTATGCATGTGTTGAGAGAGAAAAATATAGAGGCAAAGGAAAGAGATTAGAGAGAGTGTGCTCAGTGGATGGACTAAAGTACATAACTAATTAAGCATAAGTGAAGAAGACTAAAGAGATCCAAAAGGGTGTTTTGGATGTATTGCTTATATGAGCAAGTTTGTGTGTGTGATCAGTTAAAAGAAATGTGTTATACATTATGTCTCCAATCAGATTGGTCTTTAATCAAAACTCTGGAGTTTTTGATTTAATAAAGTGTTGTGTGGGTGATCAACATCTATAACAAGTGGGTGCTTGTTCACACTTAGGGGTGGGTGATCCTTGTGAAGTGGGTACTTCATTAAAAGGTCTTATGTTTGTGATAATCTTATAAGACAAGTAGTCCATGTGTTTTCAGGCTTGAGAGTGGGTTTTATTCCCCAAGAGGATTTCCCACGTAGATCTTGAGTTATACATGTGATCTTGCTTCATCTTTGTTATTCATTATTATAAACATCTTGTATGCTTTATGAATAATTATGGTCATTGATTAAGAGTTTGAAAGGATTAAATTTGAAGTTTGAAATATCTTGCATCACTAATTCACCCCCCTCTCAGTGATCATACCTCCAACATATAATTGCATGGTAGATTCAGGGGCTAGTAGTTATGTTATACCCAAAAAAATTATTGATACTCTTAGCATAAAATATACACCTGTGAATAAGGGAGCGATTCAGTTAGATGGGACTACTTTCAAATAGTAGGAATAATAAAAGATTTAAATCTCACTATCCACACTTGTCCAAGCTTATCAATCTCTGAAGATATCTCAATTATCAACCTTCCCCCTTATTTCACCATTTGCCTTTCATAAAATTTTACCTTGAAAATGGGAGGATATTTATCTATAGATTGGTCTCACATGTTGCTTAGGATGAGGTATGGGACCAGAGTAACAATAAGAGCTGAGCCAATAGCTAAGGACCATATTGAACCATACACTCCTCCTCTCATGGACATGAATTATATACTACAAGATAAAGAAGAGGAAACTGATCATGAAGAAGCAACCACCATAGAATATATTCTAGGTATTCTCTTAGATGAATAGGGATCAACTCTATAGTTTGATCCTTATGACCATGTACAAGAAATTAGGCTGGGTACATATTGCATACATGAGAATTATGCAATCATTCCTAATATTCTGAAACCAACTGAATACCTTCAAGGAATATGGAAATTATTCTTCAATGGTTTGAGAATTAGAAATGGAGTGAGTGTAGGTTTTGTTTTGATCTCTCCCTAAAAGGAAAGCTATTTCTATTCTTTTAGACTTTCGTTTAGTTGCACTACTAATGTAGCTAAATATGAAGCTTTGATTCAAGAACTGTAGTTGGCCAAAGAGAGGGATATAATCCCTATAGATATTTGGTGATAGTGAGCTGATTATTAATCAAGTAAGATCTAGAAGCATGACTAAGAATAATTTATTGAGATGTTATAAGCACAAGGTTTAGGACCTGTTGAAGATGTCACCACTTTGAATAGTCAAACAGTGCCAAGATCATGGAACAAAGATGATGATCGTATGGTCTCGATGGGCTCCAAATATAACTTACCTAAGGAAATAAATAAAGAAAATAGCCAGCATGTAAAATTGGTAGTGAGACTTTCTATTTTTGATATTGTAACTAATTGGCAAGTCTTTGATAATGATAAATAAATTGTAAACTTCTTGAGAGAAGAAGCTAAATTCTTGGATAAGAACCAACCAAAGCTCTATGATCAATATGGGGATCAGATCATCCAGTTAAAGACAAAAAAACTACCTATGGGTCTTGTTACATTGGAAAATATCTTCAATTTCGATGACCAACTAAAAGGTGAGAAGAAGAACATTTTGGTTAATGAAGAAGACTACGAATCGGTGGTCATTTTGGAAGGCAAAACTCTAAAGCTAGGAAAGGTATGTAATGACTTTGAGAAGTAAAAATTTATTGAATTGTGCAAAGAATTTGATGTTAACTTTGCTTGGAGTTATCATGATCTAAGAGGGTTCGACCCTAGTTTATCCCAACATACAATAGAGTTGGATCCAAAGACTAAGCCTATCAAATAGAAGCAGAGGCCCATTCATACAAAGATATAACCCCTGATGAAAAGTGAGCTCTTTCAATTGATAGAGGCTGATATAATTTTTCCTATCAAGCACTCATCTTGGGTTGTTTATATGGTCCCTATCATAAAGAAAAATGGTGAAATCAGGGTGTGTGTGGATTTTAGAGACCTAAACAAAACATCTCAAAAGGATCATTATCCTCTCCCACCCATGGAGCAAATTTTATAAACTATAGTAGGATCTAAAAGGTTTTCCCTTTTAGAAGGTTATCTTGGCTATAACCAAGTTTTGGTACAAGAGTCAGATCAGTACAAAATTGCCTTCACCACAAAATGGGGCATGTGTGCATATAAAAATATGCCTTTTAGTTTGACTAATGCTGGGGCAACATTTCAAAGAGCCATGGATATGACGTTTAAAGGTTTGATAAATGAAATGATCTTGGTATATCTAGATGATATCACTATCTACTCGAATCATGCTGAAGCACACTTGAACTACCTTACAAATTTTTTTGAAAGATGCAGAGAATTTAAGGCTTATTTAAACCCAAAGAAGTGTGCTTTTACAGTCCACAAAAGGAAATTATTGGGGCATATAATGTCAAAGGAAGGTCTTATAATTGACCCAAAAAGAGTTTGTGCTATATTTGCATTAACACTACCAAGTCATAAGAAAGGACTACATAGTTTCCTTAGAAAGATTAATTTTGTGAGAAGATTTGACCCAAAATTTACCTTTCTGGTAAAACCCCTCACTGTAATTCTTAAGAAGGGTACCATTTTCAGCTAGACACAGGATGGAAGAGACAACTTTTAGGCCATCAAACAAGCTATTTCCCAAGCTCCTACCTTGATTAACCCAAACTATGAAAAAGAATTCATTCTCTATGCATGAGGAGGGGAAGGAAGCATCTCAGCCATTCTGACTCAGTATAATCAGGAATAATTAGAACAACCAATATCTTTCTTTAGCTAATCTTTGAAAGGATATGATTAAAATTATAGTTTTGTGGAGAAATAGGTATATGCCATAATTAAGGCTCTTAATAAATTTAGGCATATTCTCTCCAATAATAAGATTCATTTAATGGTAAGTCACCCAATTGTTAAAGAGTTTCTTCTTCGTTGAGAGATAAATGAAAAATGAGCAGGATGGATCACCAAATTCATGGAATATGACGTAGACATCAAATTTACCAAGATGGTCAGAGAAAATGGTTTATGTGAACAGTTGGCTTCTGATATTAGAACTGTTAAAACAACATTTGAAGCAATATATGCTAAAAATGCACCTCAACCAGCGAACCCACCTATTTTCAATAATTGGATCTAAGACATAATCGACTTCCTGCAAATAAGGAAGTACCCATATGGTCTTTAATAGTCTAAGAAAAGGTGTTACAAGCTCCAATCCATTCTTTATGTCCTTTTTGATGGAATACTATTTATAAAGGATATGTATGGAGTTATGTTAAGATGTATTGAGCATGATCAAGTTCCTAAGGTACTCAAAAAATTTCATGATGACCCATCAAGAGGACATTTCTCTGCAAGGACCACAACCATAAAGATAATGAGAGAAGGCTATTATTGACCTAAATTATTAAAATATACCCACCAATGGGTAAGGAACTATGAAAAATGTTCTTAATTTATTGGCAAACAAAAGTTAGCAGCCTTTCCTCTCAGGCCCACTAAAGCAAATCAGCCATTTTGTCACTGGGGACAAGATTTCATTGGTATGATCAATCCATCATTGAGTACAAGACACAAGTGGGTCCTCATCAACACATATTATTTCACATGATGGACTGAAGTAGTTGTATTAAAACATGCCACGAGGGCGTCTATTCTAGATTTCATGGACAATATAGTGTCAAGATGTAGTGTGCCTCACAGCATTATCTCTAATAACACTAAAACATTCATGGGCACTCAAGTGAGTGAATGTGTTATTAAGTATAAGGTGTATTTGAGTACTTCTTCCAATTATTACCCTAAGGGTAATGGCTTAGTTGAGTTTAATAATAAGAACCTTATCAAAATTATCAAAAGAACAATAAAAGACAACCAAAGGACTTGGCACATAAAATTGAAATCAATATTGTGGGCCAATAGGATCACTTTTAAGAGAGCCATTGGTAATTCCCCTTTCATGTTGGTATATGAAAGAGAAGCTTGAGTCCCACTATCAATTTAGCTACCATCTCAAGAGCTCAATCACTAATTAGATTTGATCGATAATGATGCAATGACAATAAGATTAGTTAAACTCATAGAACTCAAAGAAATCAAGAACTAATCAATGAAGGTCTTGGAAGCTAATCAGGTTCAAACAAAGAAGAATTTTGAAAAAAGGGCATCTAAAAGAAGCTTTAATGAAGGAGATATGGTTCTCAAATGGGATGCAGGCAAAGCTAAACTAGGCAAGCACACCAAATTTTATGCAATATGGAGTGGTCCATATATCATTACTCAGTGTAAAGAAGCCAACACATTATAGCTCTCCAAACCAGATGGATCAAAACTACCTATCCCAGTCAATGAGATATACCTCAAAGCTTGATTTTGAGGTAGGAATTCATTCCAAAAAGTTAAAGTTTTATATATAGTAGGGTTAGTTATATTTTCAAATAAGTGATTCTGCATAGGTCAACTCATTAGGAGTTTTGTTTCCTTATGTTGTGTTATTTTTCCCTATTTTGTTTGTCTATCTTTTCCTATTTTTTTTGTCTAGGCAAATCCTAGTTTTTTATTTCTAAGTTAAAGTTTGTTAAGTCAAATTGACTCCATGCCCAATGTTCTAGAAGGCTACTGCATATAAACAAATTAACAGGAAATCATCCCATAAAGGTCACTAAAAATGTTGATATTTTTGTCTCAAAAATATTATAACATCTGATACCCTAAGGGAAGCCCCCTTTATTCTTTGGGAAAATCTTTGAAACCACAAAATACCCATTTTCCCCTTTGCATTACAGAATCCAGAACTTTGGATGCAATTTGTAACTTGAAAATTGCTTCATGGGTTCTGGATCTCACAAAGTAACTAGCCTTTTAAACTGGTAGAATCCAAAACTCGATATGTATTTTTCAAATTACAAAATTGTAAAATGCATGTCGAGCTCCAGATCCCTTGAACCTTTTAACTAACAAAATATAGAACTCAATATGTAATTTGAAATTTTGTAAATTATAAATTGCATGCTATGCTTCATATCTTACAAAATCCAAAACATCCCTTTCCCACAAGATCCAAAACTTGAAACATAATTTACAAAGTTACAAATTGCATCCTGAGTTTTGCCTCCTACTAACCACCCAAGTTGTAGGATATGAAACTCTAGGTGTAATTGGCAAGTTGTAAAACTTGTAAAATGCATCGTAGGTTCCACCTTCCACCATCCAAATAAATCAAACACCCCAACCCAAAAGATATGGGAGTTGCTTCAAGCACCTCCTAGCTCTACGACCAACCACCATTAGATTGCATTAATTGTAGGGTTTTATTATATAAAGTAAGTATTTTGGGGAATTTTTATCATTTGTTTAATCTGCTAAGTGTGTATTTGAGATTGGATGACCTTCACCAAGTGATAAATCCTTGATCCAATGTGAAAAAATACCTACAAGTCAAAGCCACATCTACAAATCTCAAATCCATGACATTTTTCATCCTTGCATGGTATTTTCCTTGTAATTTATGCCACTATTCCTACAATTTGAAATGTTTTTTCAATATATTTCCATTTTCTGTGAAAAAGTGTTCATGTCCTTTCTATATAATTATCATTATTTATAGTGGCACCATTTTAGGATTTCTCTATTGTTTATGTGTAAACATTTATTTTCCCCCAAAATTACAATTAGTGGATTTTAGGGTTTGAGGGTTTCATTTCTTTCAAAATGTATTCATCATAAAAATCTTGAGTTTTTCCTCCTAGATTCACAATTAAAATCTAAGGATTTATCGATCTAGATAAATATTCCATAAGTATATTCCCTATTCAAACCAATGAATATTCCCTACAGATACCTCCAAGGTCCTTGTGGACATTGGACTTGCCTCAAACACCTAAAATCTCAATGAGTTTTACCATTGCCTCTAACACCTAAGATCCATGCAAGTTTCTAAGTCTTCACAGATAGTGGACTTGCTTCAAACACTTAGTTTCTCATAGGTAATAAATCTAGATTCTATCTCCAAAAGAGATGAAGTTTAAATCCAAAGGCCTTAGAGTAACTCTTAGTTTAGAGTCAAATACAATAGAGATAATAGATACTGATTTAGGTCATATTGACCTTGAAGACTTTTGGACCAGAATAAGTGTAGAGCTTAAGAGTGATTAGATCTAGAGTATTTGTCTTTAGATTATCACAAGCTATTGGATTTTTGTTATTAGTCCAAAGCCCTGAGTTGGTGCTCACACTAGCCCAACACTATGATCCTAGCAAAAGATAAGTCTTGAGTAAACGAGGGGAAAGGATTCTGAATCTAGACCCTAACTTCATTGATTTAATATTTACAATCCCAAAATTTGAGAGTTATCTTGATATAACTCTACATACATCTGCACAATTATTTGAGGACAAAAGGGATGGGTGTTAGAAGATTATCAATAAACAATGGCTTAAGTCCCCCAAGGCTTCCTCCACCAGACTACCAAAGACCTTTTATAGGGCCAATCTCATTGATGAGGTGGGAGATATTATTATATTATTGCACAAAATCATTGGCAGTCCTAATGCTAAGAGATTCCAAGAATGGATGTATCAATACATCTGGGTCATCCAAAAAAATGTCCAATACATTCATTGGGCTCAACTAATAAGTGATTACCTATACAAGCAATTGTTGGAGGTGCAAACAACTAGCAAGTTTTATATGACTTCTTACCTTGTCTACATTTTGGCCAAAGGGAGATCTTTCCCTGGCCTCAACATAGTCCCTGGAGAAATAAATAGAGTATACAACTACTATCCTGACCTCACATTGGAGGCCAACATACAAATTTTTAGGAGAGTAAATGATGCTTTCATCTATTGCATCATTATCATGTTTGATAAAGAACTAGGGAGAACAAGGTTCTCACCAACAATAATTGAAGAGATTAACAAATGGGGCTCATACTTCATTCAGTTCCCCACCTATTACCATATCATTGTTGCTAGTTTTAGTGATTGCCCATATACCCTTCCCATATATGTTAGCAATAAATGGGCACTGATGGAGCTGGTCAGGTAACTTGTAGAGACCCATAAGATCCTTTCCAATAGGCACAAGGTGGGAATTCATTTCCAAATTTTTATTGGTAGATACACATGCCCCTCCCTCCTCAAGGCCAAATGTGCCAAATAATCTTAAAGACTTTGGAGTCCAGGCCATTTTTGATGTATATTGGACGATCGCCAACATAATGGCAATTGTAATGTATTATCACATTCCATATTATGAAGATTATTGGGAGGACTATGAGGATGAGGAGAGGGTCAAAATGAGAGATTATTCTTGAATGACCCACAATAGATTAAGGATTATGATTTGGCACTAGTCCCTGATGACTTGGTGGATGATGAGTCTAATGTGAACCTAAATTATTATACACATATCATTACTCAGCCCCTACCATTAGTAAGATGGTCAGCGCTAAAATTCATTTATCTATTTGATAGAATAATAGGTGGGATCAACAGAATAATTAATTGGCTAGGGAGCAAGGGGGAACAGTAACAAGTGAATTAATAGGATTTAGAGAGAAGATTTTGAAGCTTAAAGTAGAAGGGATTTCTTTATCAAAAGAGGGTCTAAGTGAAACAATAGGTGAATCATCAAAGGAGCCAAAGAAGAAGAAGAAGAAAAAGAAAAAATCTAAAAAGGGGCAATCAAGCAAATATGAGGTAGCTACAAAACAACCTATTGATATCTCATTTAAAGACATAGTAGTAGCAGGAGCTTCTACGACTTCTATTCCCATATCTGTCATAGTGACAACCCCAATTTCCATTATTCTCCCTCTTTCTATGCATATCTTTCCAAAATCTCCAACACCACCACCTTAGGTTTCGACTTCCTTGCATCTGTAGTTTCCACTCCACCTATCATTCCTACCACTTTGGCTACCATAATAAACCAAATGCAACCAATACAATCAATTCACATGGACAATTAGGGTCCCCCATCATTGTATTCTCAAGATTCTACTCTATTTTCCCTTCCTCCACTTTCACCTTCCCCTTTCATTCCATCTCTCTTTCCATTCCATTCATAATTACATCCATTCCATCACCATTGATTTCTAACACCACCCAATAGTACATTGCCGTACACTTAGTCATCATGACTTCAATCTTATAGGCCATCCCAAATCTTGGGGTAAGTACTATTTTAGTTTCATCCCCACTCACTTTCCTTACATCACCAACCTTGAGTGGTCCCACACATCTAATTTATTCATTTAATGCTTTGGATTCTACCCTCCCACCTGTTCCCAAATTCACAATCCCTATGTCTATTCCATCTTCCACTTTCCCAATAGACACAATTATTTCAATTACCTCCACTTCATCCACTTCCACTATTTCCACAACACCTTCAGTTGAGATTGGACAGACTCAAGTTCTTGATGTAAATATAGATTTATAATATATTGATGGGTGTGAAATTTCATAGGCATCTCCTGAATGATCAATGACAACATCTACCTAGAAGTCTATAATTGTCATGATATCTACCAGTGTAGCAACATTAGTTGTTGTTTCTTTAGTGATAGTGTCCAAGTAACTAGATGCTACCCCTAATTGGATAACACAATCAGTGGGGAAGAAGAGAAAACAAATGATTGACCCCAACATACTATACTTTGGCCTATCAAAGGTCAAGAAAAAGTCCAAACCTACTCCTAAGACCTTTTCTATGATATTCAGTGATGACAGAGGGGAAATGTATGTTGAAATTGTAGTCGCCCCATTGGACAAATCAAAGGAAAATCTTGTGGTGGGAGATTATAATATTTCCAAGATCCACCTTGGATGGCCAACAAGATAGGGGTTAAAACATGATGTGCACTATGACATCAACTCCCTCTTTGAAAGAATAAATCATGATAAGGCAACCAAGGATGAATTGAAGAATAGAGTGGATCAACTTATAACTGCATTGAACCATTTCTTAAAGCCCAGTGGATCATTAAAATAACCATAGTTAATACAATCAGTCAATCAAATTCTTCATAAAGCTACAGTTGATTCAGTTTGAGATATTGCTCATATGGGAAGGAATACCAAAGAATGGTTGGAGGAACTTATTTCTAAGTGAAATAAGGTTATTGCTACAATAATGGACTAGTATGAAATAATTAGAGAGAGAAAGAATATCTTGAGAGAACAAGTCAATAAATATGAAGGAGAAATTCAAACCTTGAATTTATATTATCCCACATTGACAACTGTGACTTCAATTGATATGGCTACTCTTGTTGCTGAGAATATACTGTAGAATGATGCTAAGCATGAGAAGTTACATAGAGCAACTTAGTTTCAGATAAGGTTACTCACAAAATTTGCTCACAAGGCCAAAGTGGTGCATGACAAGGCTATTAATATGTTGTATGACATAAGGAATGATGAATATGATGTCATGCCAACTAGTAGATGATGTAAAGAACCTCTTTCAAGTAGAGGAAGTTAAGAATAAGTTCAAGGAAGTGGTTGAAAAAGAATATGCAAAGACTACAGTCTTGACCCTGAGTTCTATCCATAGGTTTATCAGGTATGAAAGAGCAATAGATAAGATAAGAATGGAAATGTAGGGAATTAAGACTTTTATGAAGGAATTGTTTGATATTCAAGGAGATTATGTAGCCTCTCACCTCTATTCATGTGGACTAGAAGAAGATCGATTACAAAACAAATTCAAGGCTTTTGATGCATATGTTGAAAAGTTACAGGCTGAGAAAGACAAGTAGGATAATGAAATTTTGGATATTGATTAGTCTCTTTCTATTTAAATATTTCTACATATCATAATTTCATTTGTAAGAACATTGAAAAGTTGTATATTGTAAAAGTACATCTATCTTTTATAACTCTTTTTAAGAAAGGGAGACATTATTTTACACTTAATATTTTTGATAGTATGAAAGTTGTAAAAAACACAATTTTAAATTACAGTTTCTATTTTGACAAGTTACAATTACCAAAAGTGTAAAAGCATGTATTGAAAATTGCAAAGTCCATTTTGACAAAGTGATATGACTTAAAAAGTTGTAAAAGTCTCACTTGTGTTTTGAAAGTTAGGGTTTTGCAAAGGTAAATTTAGTTATCTTTTTGAAAGTCATGTTCTATTTTGGTCACTACCCATTTGCATGAGGAACCATTTTTAGCTGCATGAAGAAGAAGGAGCATTGCATGGAGATCTTTCAGTTCTATCCATGCCATTCCAAGCTAAAGATTACACCCAACTCTTGCATGGTATTTTCCAAACTGTCATACAAGTCAAAGATGCTAGAAATAGAAGATCTCACCTCTTTTTGCATGGAGTTATAGATCTACATGGTTCTCTCTATTAGGTGTTGAAGTTTTGATAATTGCATGTCATCTATGGGATATTTTTGTATAAATATGGGCAGACCCTATGGCCCAATCTATCTTTTTGCTGTTAGTGATATATTTTTGCATTTTTAATGTATTATCTACAAATTGTGACCTTGAAAATGAAAATAAATTGAAGATTTGCCTTTCTTGTTTGAGAGATCCTTGTGCATGCAAAGTTATTTGAGTATTTGTGGATATTACAATTCTTATTTTTAGTCACAAAAAATTGTTTTGTGGTATTTTACCCTTCTAAAATATTGTTTGATGAAAATAAGTGAATCTTGTCCCTTTTATGAAAATAGAAAATATTGCCTTTGATTTCTCATTTACATGAGTCTATGCTTGAAAAAATTTCAATTGATTTTTTATTTTTATGTGTTTATCAAGAAAGAATTAAGACCCACTAAAATAGTGGTGCAATCATAATTTTAGTTTCACAAAATTTCATTCTTAACTCTTTTCCCAGTCAAAATTTAGTTTAGGTGAAAAATACTAAAAATGAGCAAAATTTATATAGAATTGATATCTTATCAATTGCATCAGATTTAGTGAAAGGAAGTCAACCTTCTCCAGAGGTTAACCTCAATTTTCAAAAGCCCTATAGCTTGGAGGTTTTCCCATTGTATCATTAGGTATTTCACAATAATCCATTTTACATCGAAGAATGAGTACCAAAACTATGTGATAACAAATGCTTTGCAAGAGGTTTTATGGGCTTGTATGGATCACAAGGATAAATTAGCTCTAGGTTATAAGACTTATCCTATGAATCCAAGACCTCCATAAGACAAGTGTTACTTCTCTAAGGTAAAACCCTAAGTAATGAAACCTCCTATTGATTGTATAAGTAAATTTACAAGCATTAATGATGCACAATTTATTGATCCTCTCTTAAAAATGAAATGAAAAGGGGTATATATAGCATGGGTTGACCTTAAAACCCTCTTAGGAATTTAGCTGATGTAGTTAGGTTGATCAACCTAGTTAGGTAGGAAATAGAACTGTTAGGTCTCAAACTATGTTCTTTTAGGTTAATAGACTTTTGTAACATGTACTATACCTAGAATGGGGTCGACTTGGTTGACATAGTAAGAAAAATGGTAAAAATGGGATTTTTCTTAGTTAGGGGCTATTTTGGGTGGTGAACTTGCTTAAGGAAGTGTATAAGTAGGGTTTCAAATCTTAGGGAAATGGATAAGGATAAATTGTATTGATTTTAGGTGGTGGTATATAGGCCAACAATCCTAAAAAGCACCAAAGGTCTGTGAACCCCTTTTTTGGTGTACCCTTTAAGGCATGCACTTAGAGAGATTGATATTCAATGGGTTCTTATAAGAGAGAAAGCATCAATTACTGATAAAGTTTAAAAATATTTTGTGTATACAAGAGGTGTATGAGATATCTTAAGGGCTCTATGGTTGAAGGTAAATCCCTTTATGACACTCTCCCTCTCTGCATCTACATAGTTTGGTGTTAAATTCATAAATGTTCTCTTACTTTTCCATGATCATGTGAAGGAAAACAATTTTGTTGGTTTATTTATATTGTATCCAATTATTTTGAAAGGATGTATTTAAATGGTGTAATATTGTCAAATATGTAATTATAAGGACATTAAAATGAGAATGAAGTCAATTTTTCATATTGTATATTTTTAAATGTGATGAATAAATTTTATATGCATTGTATTTCCATTTACATGTTGTATTGCTACAAAACAATGCAATTACGAACTATAAATCTAGAATAAAGCAATTACTAATTATATTGTACTTTTGGATTATGATTAAATGAAATGGAATTGAGTTATGAATGTTTATTTATTATTGTACATTTGGATAATTTTCAAAATCAAAGAAGGATTAGATGTTTTATGAATACATATTTGATGAATTGATGATAGATGTTATTAGACATGATCAAAATGATGTTAGCAGAATAGATCCAAACATTTATGTAATCACTTCCTACTTTTGTGATTATTAATGCATGTTAGCTTTTGGGATATAGTTAAGAAAACCTTTGGGGAGAGGGAGATATTATTTAAAAATAAAAATAAAAATTACCATTTTCAAGTGTATCTCAAGGGGTTTCTTACATTCTATTTCAATCTCTTAGAAGATGGTATTGACTATTAACCACGTATAGAAAATAGTGTTGTAATGATGAGATGAATTCCATTTTCATTTTGCATTACATTATAAAACAATGAACTCTGAGTTAAAACTTTAACTTGTATACTGCATCCATACTTTATTCAATATGTTTGAATATATTAGTCTTAGACATTTCATTATCTTAACTCTAGAGTACCTCTGTTTAGATGTTGACATATAATATGTTTGTTGTCTTTGATAGAGTACTATTGCAAACTTTGAGGATTCTTAAGTTTAATGAAATTGATTTGGGTAAACACTAGTTGTAGGTAAGCAAGATGGAAACAGAAGATGAATTATTATTTCATTTTCTCCTTACATTGAAAGATAGGGAGCTCTGAGTTTAACTTTGTTTAGAAATTTGTATCCATACTTGGCTTGGGTATGCTTGCATAAATCAGTCTTATCTATTAGCAGCATTATTAAGTGAACTATGTGCTTTTGATTAGGTAATTTTAAGCAATATAAACATGTATTTAATCTTGTTTATCAGTATGAATGTAAAGTTTGTATTAAGGAAGGATAAATTTAGGTCTTGGTTGAGTTGTACTCATTTGGATTTAAGAATTTATTTATTCTTTTTTGAGCAATAAATATTTTTGTAGGGTTGATTTTTTAAGTTGAAATATTTGATACAACTCGTTTTAGATTTATATGCCTGAGTTGTAAATCCTCCAAATGTTTAAATTTAGAGTATACTATGGCTAAGTTTACTTTGTAATTTGGACTAATGCCTCTTTTTAGAGACTTGTAAGGTATTAAATAGTCTTGAAGTAGAAAATGAATCATTTCCATAATTATTAGTATATATTTAATTGGACACCTTATTAAAATGAAATGTTATTGAAGGTACTAATCTTTAAGTTTGTAGTTAAAAGGAATGGTAATTATGTGATATATTCTTTATTTTAACTTTCCAGCTTAACATTATAAGTAATATGAACAAATCGATTTATTTGAAAACAATAAATGTAATTATGTGATAAGACCCTAATTCTAAATTTTATTTTGAATGAATAATAATATAATTATCAAGGGTTAATCTGTTTAATTGTATTTAAGTTCAATAATGACACTTCTTGAAAGTGATTGGTACATTTTCAACTAACATAATGGAATGTACATATTTTTTGTTCTCACCTTAGGTCTTTGATAATGGTACAAAATCTAAAAAATAATATTGATAAAATTTAAGGTGGTCATTTTTAATTTGTTAGGGATGTCAAAATGAGCCCCCATGGATGCTAGCCTATCAACATGTTGATTCTATCCCCTCAGCATTGATTGGATGTTGAAGGCCTCAAAGTCCTCAATTAGGTCCCATACTCTATGTTTATAGGACTTCATTAAAGGGTTATTGGTGGCATTCTGACCTCTAACTTGGTGTACAAACAATTCACTATCCCCATAGACTTGCAACTATTTAATCCTTCTATTATTAGCACATTTGAGGCCATGGATGAGACCCTCATATTCTACTACATTAAAAGAGTAGCTAAATTAGAACATGTATGAAGATAAGACTTATCATTTAAAGGGGATATTAGTATGACACTTGCACCCACCCCATGCTTTCTCCTTGAACCATCAAAGAACAACTTCCATAGACCATTAGGGTCTTCTTGAGGCCTTATGATGGATGGCATGGATTTTATTTCTTCATAAAAATAGTATCCACCCAAGTCCCTTTCTTCAATACCCTCTAAGGGTTCCACCAACTGGCTGCCATTCCATGGCTCATCCAAGAACATGTTTGGTACCTCTTTTGGATGAGTGTTTAGCTCCTACCCCGTTTCAAATTCATCCTCATCAATGATGGTGTAATTGATGATGACATTATATGGTCTACAGGGTTCTATATGGAATTATGCAATGGGATTAGCTTTGATTGACATTTTGGCCCCATACCTTGTCATGATTGCCATATAGGACTAGTCTGTTGTAAGATAGCCCCCTATCTTTGCTATAAAATCTATGAATAAGCACAATGCAAATTGATGAGGCACATCCAAGATCAATACATCTTGATCCATCGAGACATTAGGAAAATATTTTAGGGTCATATTGAGGTCCCTAATTATACCAAATAGTTAGGGAGAATAATCATCAAGTTACAACACTCCTTTAGACTATGGCTCATATTTTAGACCAAGCTAATCAGCTATGGAATTTGACATCACTAAGGTACTAGCCCCATTGTCCACTAAAAAATTGTGCACCAGAGAGTTATCAATGATTACTAAAATATAAAATGGAGGAGGCTTGTTGCTTTACATAATTTCCCTTCATCAATTTTGTCTACGTTGGTGAGAACTTCATTCACCTTGCTTGGTGGCTTATCTACAACATTGGTCTTTGACAATCCTTCCTAAAGGATGTCTACCTAGCCAAGCATGGAGAGCATATCCAACACGGGCAAATTCACATTTGATTATTTCATTTGTTCAATAATGTTGATGGGTGAACCACCAACCTTTTCTTGTGCTTTGGGAGCCACCACTGTTGTTTGTTGAACTTGTGAGCCTTAGGGCATAAAAAGATTCCCTTAGCTTTGATTTTTTGAAGGTAATGGAACCTTTGGAGTGATAATAGGTTCACTTGGATTCATAAATAAAGGGGTAATGGTGGGAAAATATTTGACTTATTACTAGTTACCATCCATGTTCCTTCTTTTAAATCTTGTATTTTCCACCACTAAAATATAGGCCTGGATAGAACTAGCTTGTTGTTTGGATATGTAACACTCTTCTTATTCATAGTTCATCATTGTAGCATCCAGTTTATTTGGTCCCTAATTAGACTATTGACCTTGTGGAGGCTCCTCTTGCTTGGTCATCATAGGTACCTATGCATTTTGGGCCATGAGAGCTTGGTTGTATCCAAAATTGGCAACTTGCTACCATTAATCATTAAAGGCTTGGTTAAGGTCAATATTTAGAACAAAATGTTGATCAAAGGACTAGTTCCAAGGCATGGTAACCTCTACTTTTTGAGCCACATTATTTTAAACTGGTACTAAGGATTTGGAAGTACTAGTAACATTAGTATTGTATTTATTCTGCCTATTATAGCCATGTTGCCCTTGTCCTTGGTTTTGACCTTAACCCTAGCTTTGGTAGTTTCCCTTATATGGTGGCCTACTTACTTGAAAGGCTTGTTACTAAGGCTGATATGAACTTTAATAAGGCCTATTGAAATTCTATTTCCTTTTCACATTTACTAACTCATTCCCCAAGGACTAAAACATGCTTTTGAGCTCTTAAAAATTATTTTGCTCTAGTGAATGGCTAGATCCACTAGTGGAAACTTTTCCCTATTTTGGTACAGGGACTGCAATAATTTTTGGTATAGGAGGGATGACATCCAATGTAGGGATAAAAATAGGAGGTGGTCTAATTTTAGGAAACAAGGGTATTGGTGGTTTGGGTGTAAGCTTTCCAAATTGAACCAAATAATTTTTTGCATTGATGGCCACCTCATAAACATTCAAAAGTATATTTCCTCCCATAGATTGGATCATCACTCCTATGTCACTATTTAAAGCCTTTAAATAATATAGGAAGACAAAGTTAGGGGTTGGTCTTATATGTAATTGAAAATACATCATGTATATGAATTAATCCTAGATCGGATAAGATAGATCATACCTACACTTCTAATTGGGATACACTTGTTAAGCAGGAGCATGCCTAATATGGGGATCCACTAGACCTGATTAAGAGATCATTTGTATCACTTGTCACAACACATCATGTTAGGAAGGGTTCTAAGGCCTATAATCTAAAATAATCATACAATAACCCTAATGTAGTCCTAAGGTTTAAAATGTCCACTTCTACTAATAACAAGAAATTAAATCTAATCTAGTACACACCAAATCTTGTGGTACAAAGTGGGGGTTAGAAGAAATACAAAAAATAACTAAACTAAACATGTATTAGAATACATATACTCATGTCAATGTATACACAATCCTAATACATGGAGAGAAGAATACAAATGCATTATCTATGTACCTTTGAATATGAACCTGTCGAGCCTCAATCTCTACCTTGGCCAAGGTGCTTTGCAAGAGATTGTTGTGGTATGTAAGGATAACCAAGATAAATTAGCTTTAGGCTGCATAACCTATCTAAGCATCTTAAATACTTCTTCAAAAGACAATATCTGTATCTCCAAATAAATTATGGAAACTTAAGCTTTATTCATCAAGTAGAATTGTCAATAAGTATATGTTCATTCAAACTTCTTCACTAATAATTATTCTCTTATGAAACGGTGGGAAATGAACTTATATACATATAGGTAGATCTTGCCCTAAATCCTCCCAATAACATCTGCTATAGAGGGTCAACCCAATTGACCCAATATGTTTTTGGGGATAATTCACTAGGTTTGAGCTAGGTTGGCCAAAAGGCTAAAAAACAAAGAAAGTGAAAAATACCCCTAAATTGTACTAGGTCCACCTAGTCAACCCAATACAACTAACTATCCAAAAGGGTGTTAAGGCAAAAAAGGAGAAATAAAAAGAGGAAAATACTAAAGTAGGTAGGACTAATAAGAATAATCTTGGGGTAAATGGTTTTAAGAGATAAGTGTGTAGATGGAAAGTGGAAAAAGGAATAATAATCTTATGAAGCACTGATGGTCTACCCACCCCTTTACCGATGCACCCCTTAAGGCATGCACCTAGAGATATTGAGACTTGATAGGTTCCTACATGATACAAAGTGTCAGTAATCAATAAAAGTTTCAAAATATCATGTGTATTCATATGCCTCACTTGAATCTCATCATGTGTCATGTAAGTGCAACATGGGATGATGCTTCAGGAAATAAAACATGATAACACACAATGTTGATACTAAGTAAAGTGCAGTAAGTAATAAAATAAGAAAAATGAAAGGACTGAATTGAAAAACACATACCTTTACTTACCTTAGTTTTGTATATAAATAAGTATACTTCAATAAATGTGAAGGTGTTTAACGTAGAGAATAATAGATGAACCTGTAGAAGTTAGTCCAAAAAATAGCTAAAAATTGAAATTTTTAGAAAATAGGCATGTAATAGTTAGGAATGATAAATAAGATAATTGACAATTTAGGACTGGTAAATCAAGGATTTTAGAATATTGAAGGCAAATAAATGATAAAATAATGGAATTTAAATGGAAAATGATTGAAAAATGATGGGAAATAAATGACAAATGATATTGGAAAGCATGTAAAGCATAAATGGTAGAAAAATAATTTCAATTCAAGAAAACTCTAACAAGATATGTAAGAAAGTGAAAAGTAAGCTCATGTAAGATAGGCAAAAAATAAAACACGAAAGAAAGAAAATGAAAATTAATTGAAGATGGAAGATAAACATGAACGAGGCATATATGTAATAATGGAAAAAGGGTGCAAACTCAACTGTCCACAATAGAAGGGTAGTATTATAATGATAAATGAAAGAAAAGAGTGATCCATAGTTACTCAACCATATTGTTTTGCTCTAAGGATAGATAGAACTAAAACAAAGTAATGCTAGCATATTTTAAAGAGATGAAAGAGTAATAATTAGAAGAGGGAAGATAGATTTGGAATCATAATTTGCCTATCAAGGGGGGAAATGAAATGGGTGGAGGGGAGAATGAAGGAAAAACCAAGGTAGAGGAATTCTTTATCAAAGTCTAGACACTCTGTTAGGATTGTGGAGCTAAAAGCTTCACTGATGCAGACATGGAGGAGGTTGCAGAATGAGTTGCCGAAGTGTCAGAAGTGTTTGGCGTTGGTCTGGTCAACCGGCGTCGGCAGGGTAAGACAGAAGGCAACCGACGTCGGTCATATATCAGCCGGCGTCGGCGACCCCAGGCAGACAGGGACCGACGTCGGTCGCCTGTGTGGTTCGACTGCGAGCTATTTACGGGCAGTGAGCTAACGAACCAAGAGTTTGCATGATGAGCGCTAATTTTAGACTCATAGCTGCGGATCTAATTATGGTAATTAGATGTCTAATCATTGTTTGGATGAGATCTATATAATAGACTCATGGTTGTATTGGAAAAGTGTGCTAGGGAGTAAGAGAGCATAATTATAAGCTCCTTCTGTGTGTGAGGTAGAGCTATGGTGCGTTCCTCCTAGTGCCTCAGTACCAGGTGTGTTGGTGCTGGATTGGAGAGCCAGCTGGGTTCTTCAAGAGTGTAGGATCTTGGTCACAGTTGCATGGCCTATACAGGAGATCTACATGATAAGTAAGATCGTTGATCTGTAGGTGTATGTGTGTGCAAGGTCGAGGTTCACAGGTGAATAGAACCATTGTTTGATTTGCAGGTGTGCAAGGTCATACAGACAGCAACACAATAGGGAGCAGTATCAGGCATGATCTACTTGGAGTACAGGTGTGTACTCGGATAGAGCAAGAGGAAGGCAAGGGAGTTCCTTCCATAAGTATGGTCTGTTGAATTGCAGGTTGTTGCAGATTCATGGGAGATCTACTTAAAGTACCTTGAGTACTTGTGGAGCACGTGGAGTGCTTGTGGAGTGCGTGGAGCACTTGTGGTGTGCGTGGAGCACGGGAGGTGAACACCAACTCTGTATTTGAGTTGGGTGTTGGGACCTGTGAGAGGGAGAGCTTTGGGGAGGAGAATTACTGTTCACTTGAGGTGTGGGAAACCTCTGTAAGGTGGTGGAGAAGAAGTGGCATCTTCTTTATTGTATTCTTTTCTGTATAAAGTGTTAATACAATTTGGTATTGTCTCTCATATCATGTGTTATTCTGAATTCTAGTTACTTGGTGAATCTGGTTAATTTCCGCATATTAAGTTGTTTGGTTTGGTAATCAAATTGTGTGCTTCCGGTTCATCCTCCTCCCAACAAGTGGTATCAGAGCTGAGGTTGGAGGAAGCAGGTTTTGTGTTTGGTTACAGGGCACTCTCAGGGGTTTCTGATCGAGTGGGAGTAGAGCAACAGCAGATCAAAGTAAGCTAAGAATGGAGGAGTTGAAAAGCACAGATGGTCACTCACGGTCCTATGGAAAGAAAGAGCAGGTAAAAGAACATTGTTGGTTGGTAGCAGATCAGCATGAAGAAACTGAAGATACAGATGTCGCAGGTGTTGTTGCACAGGATGTGTTTGCAGGTTTCTTGGATAAAGTTGAATCTTGGATAAAAGATTCGGTTGCCTCTTTCCATGCAGTTCCAGGTAGAGGAGCTGGTAAGCTTTGCCAAAGAATTGGCAAAGGGGAAGTGAAGCTGAAATTGCAGGCGGCCAACACACATGTGTTGATGAAGGTCATGCAGGTCCCAGGTTTGGAGATATGGCTAATTTCTTCAGAAAGATTGGGTGATGAGAGATGCACAAGAACTCTCACAGCGGATGCACTTGAATTAGCTGGTGGTAAGAAAACAGGTATCCTTTATCTACTTGTTTATATTACTGATTCTTCTTTTGTTGCGGAGACGTGGCTTCGTAGGCTTGGTCACATGAGCAGGAAGGAGATGCATGTTCTTAAGCGGAAGACAGATATATTTGACAGGCTTAAGAACTGGAAAGCCTTGGTGTTTATGGAGGAGATGGCGGACAGAACCCAGTGGATGGGGCTGGATACTTCTGAGCAGGGCAGTTTGGACATGGATTTTGATTCAAAGAAGCTCACGGGTAAAAAGTCATCACTCACAGGCGAACACAGGTACCGATGTCGGTCAGGAGGAACCAGCGTCGAACAGACAGATGCCGATGTCGGTCATGTGCAGACCAAAGCCGGCGATGTCGGGCAGGGTAAGACCGACGTCGATCAGGAGACCGACGTCGGCAGTATGTAAGACCGATGTCGGTTATGAGGACCGACGTCGGCAGTAGGGACACCAGTGCAGGCAGGTTGGTAGTCAGGTACAGATGCATGGAACCGACGTCGGTCGGATGCAGACTGTGGAGTGACCGAGGTCGGTCACTGTAACGAATTTTGGGTGGACAGCAAGCTGTCAAGGAGTCTCAAACACCCATACGGAGGACTGAAGGCGTAAGTAGGCCCTCAAATTCGTTGTTCCTCTTCTTTATACATGTTGTTGATTGTAGAGTAGGAAGGATCCAGGAAACAGGTGTGAGCTTGGCATGGATGAGGATGTGATTCCTTGGAGGAGAACCAAACAGGTGTGTTTTGGTAGGGTTGCCAGCAGGTATGAAAGCACAGAGACAAATGGATTCCTTAGTAGAAGAATGGAGAGAACGGATACATGAGACGGAAGATCAGGTATATGGTCTTGTGGAGCTGCAGGACAGTGGTACAGGTTTTGACAGGTGGAGGACGAAGCATGGCTTCAGTCAGTGTCATGGTAACTACTGTGGTTTGCCTTACCAGGGGGATGATGAGTCGCGACATCATTCTGTTGCTGTATGTGGATGGTATATTTGCTAGCAGGGTTAGTACATACAAGATTTTGCTGAGCTAAGGGTAAGATTAGTTCAGTGACATGTCATGAGGAGTTTGGAGCAGCGGAATTCTTTGACATGGGAGGCATGGAGATCACAGGTTGATTTTGTCTCGAGTGGGAGCTGATGTGAATCAGGTGTTGGTGAGGTTCAGGATACAGAGCCGGAGCACACTAAGGGCTGGACAGGTACAGTGTCTGAAATCACATGAGGTCTGGTATAGACCTGAGTATTCCCATGCAGTGGGAGCTGTCAGAGAGTTAGGAGCCAATTCGGGGAAGTGGGTTCTCAGGTTTTCTGAGAGGGACCGGCAGCAGGTGTTGCTATGCAGGGTCAGGACTTCACTACAGGTGTTGTAGGTTCGGATGTGGCAGGGTACTCGGATGACAGGTGGTACACCACAGGTTGTGTGGTGGGTTGTCTTCAGGTGGGAGCTTGAAGAGGGATACAAACCAGGAAACAGATTAGACGGAGTACAGGTACAGGTACAGTGCAGCTATTTATCTCCAAGTGGGAGATTGTTAGGATTGTGGAGCTAAAAGCTTCACTGATGCAGACATGGAGGAGGTTGCAGAATGAGTTGCCGAAGTGTCAGAAGTGTTTGGCGTTGGTCTGGCCAACCGGCGTCGGCAGGGTAAGACAGAAGGCAACCGACGTCGGTCATATATCGGCCGGCGTCGGCGACCCCAGGCAGACAGGGACCGACGTCGGTCGCCTGTGTGGTTCGACTGCGAGCTATTTACGGGCAGTGAGCTAACGAACCAAGAGTTTGCATGATGAGCGCTAATTTTAGACTCATAGCTGCGGATCTAATTATGGTAATTAGATGTCTAATCATTGTTTGGATGAGATCTATATAATAGACTCATGGTTGTATTGGAAAAGTGTGCTAGGGAGTAAGAGAGCATAATTATAAGCTCCTTCTGTGTGTGAGGTAGAGCTATGGTGCGTTCCTCCTAGTGCCTCAGTACCAGGTGTGTTGGTACTGGATTGGAGAGCCAGCTGGGTTCTTCAAGAGTGTAGGATCTTGGTCACAGTTGCATGGCCTATACAGGAGATCTACATGATAAGTAAGATCGTTGATCTGCAGGTGTATGTGTGTGCAAGGTCGAGGTTCACAGGTGAATAGAACCATTGTTTGATTTGCAGGTGTGCAAGGTCATACAGACAGCAACACAACAGGGAGCAGTATCAGGCATGATCTACTTGGAGTACAGGTGTGTACTCGGATAGAGCAAGAGGAAGGCAAGGGAGTTCCTTCCATAAGTATGGTCTGTTGAATTGCAGGTTGTTGCAGATTCATGGGAGATCTACTTGAATTACCTTGAGTACTTGTGGAGCACGTGGAGTGCTTGTGGAGTGCGTGGAGCACTTGTGGTGTGCGTGGAGCACGGGAGGTGAACACCAACTCTGTATTTGAGTTGGGTGTTGGGACCTGTGAGAGGGAGAGCTTTGGGGAGGAGAATTACTGTTCACTTGAGGTGTGGGAAACCTCTGTAAGGTGGTGGAGAAGAAGTGGCATCTTCTTTATTGTATTCTTTTCTTTATAAAGTGTTAATACAATTTGGTATTGTCTCTCATATCATGTGTTATTCTGAATTCTAGTTACTTGGTGAATCTGGTTAATTTCCGCATATTAAGTTGTTTGGTTTGGTAATCAAATTGTGTGCTTCCGGTTCATCCTCCTCCCAACACACTCAAATTAGGTTTGTCAAAACAAGAGGACTATCAACCTTAAGGACCCCAAAGAACTTCTCTTAGATATATAAGTCTTAGGTCAACAACTGAAGTATATATATCATCCCATGAAATCTAGATGCATGAAAATCAAAATGGACCTACCTCCCCATAATGTGTTCCCCGTTCTTCAGAATTACTTATAGATTTGTTGGTCTCTAATGAAGATTGGGTACTTGCATGAGAAAGTATGTAACACCATAGAGTTTTTTGAATTCCCCTATTCTAATCTACTAGCCTACCATACCCCAAAGGACCTTGACTCTATGTGAAGCCAACTGTGGAGTTTAATCTTTGATTAGAGATAGGAGATGTGCTTATAATCACATCTTTTAGTATGAATTTAACTTTTGAGATTTGTATGTTGCCTTATTAATATCATTTTTTTGTTTCAAATGATTTAGATTTTAATTTTCTTGATGGATTTTTATATTCCTCCTCCATATGGATTTGGAAGACCAAACATGGGTGCTAAAGATGACTTTCATTTGAATACTTGGGTCAAAGTTGTTAAGAGAGAGAACTTTAAATAGCTTGGGATCTAAGAGTCTCATAAATCTAGGTAAAATAAAAGTGCTATATTGACTTCAACCTTGTTTTATCCAATGAGAAGTGAGAGAAAGGGGAAATTAAGAGGAGTGACATATGGAACAATTTGAATTACTTCAAATCACAAAAAAATGTGACAAAGGGAAAAAATGAGGGATATAATGATAGCAAAGGTGTGATTCCATATCATAAGAATGAGGGAAATGGAGGAAAACGTGCTAACATATATTTTTGTGCAAGTTCCATCTATCAAAAGAAGCAAAAAGCTAAAGTTGAGAACAAGGATCAAAAGCATGTTTTCTTTTAAAATAAATGTCAAGATGGTAATTTTATGAGGAGGGTCGGGTCCTTATCCATGGTCTTATATTGCAACTCATAAAAGAGAAACCCACGAGGGTGCCAAAATAAAATTGACAAGAAAAAAGGAATAAAAATAAGTAAAGGGATGGTAATTTTGTGAGGAGTGTCAAGTCCTATCCATGATCTTATGAAGAAACTCACAAAAGATAAACCCACAAGGGTGCCAAAAGAAAAATGTCAAAAGATAAAAAAGGCTATGGTACATCAAGAGGTAAATCCTAAATAAAGGGGAAAAAATGATCATAAATCTACTAAGGGAACAAGTGACATAAAAAGATAGATGAAAGAGGTGTATAAAGACAAAAATGAAAACAAATGCCAAATGTAATGTGGAATAAAACCAAGGAATGTAAAGGAAAACAATGATTCTAGTAAAATTAAAGTAAATTAAGGAAATAAAAATGTACAAAAATAAAGAAACATAAGACAAGAGAACAAGTAAGACCTATGATAATCTTTGTATCAAAGATGAGCATGTGAAATATAAGTCTATAAGTCTCGAAAGATTTCTTGAAGATAAATTTGGTTGTTATTATGCACTATCAAATAAGAGTGGGCATTGTAAGATTTCCCAATGGGTAAGTGGATGCAGGGATGGGAATTTAAATATGCCCCAACATGTGAGGTGTAGTGAAGATGGGCATCACAAGACAGCCCAAAGTCTAAAGGGATATGTGGATGGGCATCACAAGATGACCCAACATGTGAGTTGGTGTGAGGTAACATTGAACCATTAAAATGGTTTGCATTGGGTTGGCAAGTGTTTTTAGAGATAGGGAAATGTGTTGGTTTGGTAGATTTTAAGGATGTTGAATGTGACTTATGATGTGTAGGATAGGTATGAAGAGGTAAAAGAGGACCATGAATGATATGATTTGGAATAGTCATTTGATCTAAGTACTCTTTTGGTTCATGTGACTTAAGAGTTTGAGGTTCAATGGATGCCACACTATGTTTAAAGTTGTTCATGTTATTTATCCTTGAATTATTAGTGTAGGAAGAAGGATAAACTATGGTTTGAAAAAAATTAATAGATGAGGTTTAATCATTAGGTAGTTGATATTGATGTGATTGTGGTTCTTGAGATTGACTTTGAGAATCTTGAAGATAGTCTTGATAACATTGTTTTGTGAGAGTATCAAGATTGAAATGTTGGCCAAGCAAGGAAGAAATAAAAAATCGGTGAAGATCATGAAAAGATGCATGATAATGACCTATAGTATCATGCCACCAAAATTTTTTATCAGGATTGTAACATTTTGAAGGAGGTTTGGAAGGATCAAAGCTCATGGGTTTAGAGGGTGGAAATTTATTCTTAAGTTATTATAGACTCAAGGGTGGGTAGGTTGGGTTAAAATTGGTTGAATTGGATGCTCCACTTTTAGGTTGGGGAGACGTGGATGAATCAATTATATGAGAGGATGATTGAAAAGATGCTTTAGTGTTTATTTGAGGTGGTTCAAATGGAGTTGTGAGAAAGTCTTGTCTTTTTTCTTGGTTTAAGGATTCTTCCAAAGTTTGAGGTGAAAAGATTCAAACTTTATATTGAAGGGGAGGTTCAAGAGCAATGACAAATAGTTTGAAAAGAGTATCATCATTCATGTTATGGTCCACTTTATGAGAAAGATACTTCCATTGTTTGATAAAATTATGAGCAGATTCATTAAGAAGTTGCTTGGCATTAATGAAATGGCTAAGGTAATTTTTAGGAAGGTCATCATGTTGAAATTCCTTCAATAGAGAATTGACTAAATCCTCTATTTATGAGATAGAATGTCTAAGAATTTGGTTGTACCATTCAATTGCATCACCAAAAAAGGTTTTGGATAAGAGATTGGTGGTAACAAAGGTGTTAGTTTGGATCCATTCATTATATAGATTACCAAAAGACTTAAGAAACATAGTAGGGTCTTTAGTCCTATTATATGTGATAGTTAGAGAAATGTTTCCAATGTATATGGATGTAATTAATAGGGATAAAGACTCATTTTGAAGATGTTGAAGCATTTTATTATTCACTAAAGGTTGAGGGATGATATTTCCATTGGCATCTCTAAAAGGAGGAGGGATAAAATTTTGATTTGGTTAATACCTGATGACTTGAGGTGGTTGACTAGTCATGTGTAGTGAATGTTGTTGCATGTTCATTATTTGAGATTGATTGGTTTTTTTCATGATGTTCATTTGATATATGAATTGGGCAAGAAGTTGAGCTGTATCAATAGGTGGATTTTAAGGTGGGGTATTAGTGTTGATGGGAGGGGGATTGGTAGTGTTGGTGGGAAAAGTATTATTTGTTTTGGTGGGAGGAGGATTCTTTGTAGGTGGAGGATTCCCAAAATTAGTGTTAGTTGTCTTAAGGATGGTAGAAGAAGAAGGAAGCTTGGCAAATCTACCATTATTGTGAGGAGTGTAAATAGTATTATCATCAAGGTTTTTGAAAATTTGGGAATCATCTAGATTATCAATTTGAGTGATTTTAACCATGTTAATTTAAGAATTGATAAGGCTAGGTGCTCTTGTTATGGGTGTAACAAGATGATTATGAACATTGGTTGTAGTAAGAGGATTAGGATGAATGAACTTTAAATTACATTGTGTAGTGAGTGGTTTTGGTTTACAAGAAGGTGAAGGAAGAAAATGGATAGTTTCATCTGAAGTAATGAAATAAGTGAGGTTATTATCCAAGTCTTTAATTATGCAATGTTATGGACAAAAAAAAGGATCAAAATATGTCATCATGATGAAACAAGATTAGATAACCATATAAGGGGAACAAAAAGTGATAAAAAATAGTACAAGGTTGACTGGGTTGATATTGTTTAGAAAACATGGGATAAAAAAGGTTTGTAAATAATATAGGGTCGACTGGGTCAATCTTATATAATAAATAGAGGTTGGAAAAGGTATATAGATAGTACAAGGTTGACTAGTTTGATCTTGTACATGGGATATAGGTTGAAAAAATTCTACAAATATTACAATGTCAATTGGGTTGATCCTGTACAGTGAACAAAGGCTAGAAACATGTAAATTCCTTGTTTTGCCTATATCTTTATGTCTACTCATCTATTTTGTAAACCATAAAATGTGTTGGATTCATGATGATGTAGATAATTCAAATAAGGAAGATGAGAAATTTGATATCAAGTTATTAATAATACAATTTTTAAAGTAATGTAAAGAAGTGATGAAAGGAAATAAATAGTCAATTGGATCAATGCTGATTAATTCAATTGAGACACATAAAGGGAAACCTTGCACTAACATTGGATAATGCAAGTTTTTGCATACATAATTAAGCAAAGAAAAGTAATCAAATTGAAAATAAAAGAGCTAAATAATTGGTCAACCTGAATGTTTATTAGATTATTAAGATATGATTTTTTTAATGCGATTGGAAGTTGGCTATAAGCAAGGTACTAGATAAAAATCTAAGGATGGCTTTAGATAGTTTAGGCTAAAATGGACTATAGTGGAAATATTATAGGGTTGGTATTAGGTCCTACCCCCTCACTTAACACACCACAATGATAAGGGTGTAGATTGATTATCTATAATATACCATTAACTATCCTTTATACTTGACTAGAGCATCAAGTCAGCTTCCCCTTTGGTGATGAAATCCCAATAGGTTGGCCTAGGGTAGACAAGATATTAAAGTGTTTATTTATGTTTTGTGATTTGGTCATGTGTGCATAAAATAAAAATATTGAAACTAAGAAATTAATTAAAAATCCCCTAATTAAACTATGTGAACTATTCTAAGCATGCAAACAACAAGAAAAAAAATATGAGCTAATTACTAACAGATATAATGTTAATTTCAATTTGAAACAAGGTATAGTGTTGATACTATATGCACAAAATATAGAATAGGGTTGATAGGGTCAAACCTATAATACAAAAGTAAGTTCTAAAAATGAACCAGTCGGCAGTGTTGATCCAGTTATTTTAGACAACACACAGAACACAAAACTGGGTCGGCAGTGTTGATTTAGTTGACTGTGCAAGGGAAGTTTTCAAGACTGCAAACTATGGAAGGGAATATAGAAAATAAATAAATAGAGAGGTAAAAAGGAACCTTGATGGATCAGAGATACAATAAAAGAAGATTTTTTATGAAGAACCTTGAAGTATGCTTGAGAAACCACAAAACTGGTTTAATATAATCGATCAAGATGTACAAGAACCTATTTTAAAGTGATAAAATTGTAAGGGATTGACTGGGTTAATCTAGTAGGTTGAAATGGGTGTCTGGAAAGCTGTAAATCTATATTGGGTTGACTGGGTTGATCTAGTTACCTATTCCTATACCCTGTACACAAAGATAAAAATTTGGGTCAACAAAATCAATCCAGTATGTCAAAATATATGATAAAAATGATGATAAAAAATTAACAAAATAAATGAAGGTAAAAGTGAACAAATCCTATAAGGGTTATTTCACATCGGGTTTACCAGAATGTATGAAATTGAAAATGCATCATGTCTATGAACTAATCCTAGATTAGATAAGATAGATAGTACCTACACTTCCAATTGGGATACACTTATTAAGTGAGAAAATGAACAATATGGGGATCCACTAGAGCCAATCAGGGGATCACTTATATCACTTGTCACAACACATCATGCTAGAAAGGGTTCTGAAGCCTACAGTCTAACACAATCACATAACAACCCTAATAGAGTCATAAGGTTTAAAATGTTCACTTATACTAATAACAAGAAATTAAATCTAATCTAGTGCACATCAAAGCTTGTGGCATAAAGTGGGGGTTAGAAGTAATAAAACAAACAACTAAACTAAACATGTATTAGAAGACATATACTCATGTCAATGTATACATATTTCTAATACATGGAGAAAATAATACAAATGCATTATCTATCTACTCTTACAAAGGAGAAATAATGTTAGGAATACTTACCTTTGAAGATGAACCCACTGAGCCTTAATCTCTCCCTTGGCCAAGGTGCTTCACAAGAGACTGTTATGGTATGTAAGGATAACTAAGATAAATTAGGTCTAAGATAGATAACCTATCTAAGCATCCAAAGGAATTCTCCACAATATAAGATCCACATCTCCAAAGAAAGTATGGAACCCTAAGCTTTATTCATCAGGTAGAATGGTCAATGAGCGGATGTTTGTTCTCACTTTTTTGCAAATAATTCTTCTCTTATGAAATGGTGGGAACTAAAATTGTATATCTTGGTGGATATTACCTTAAATCCTCTTGGGAATGTTGGATATACAAGTTTGACCCAATTGACCTAGTCGACCTAATGTGTTTTTTAGGACAATTCACTAGGTTTGAGATAGGTCGATCAAAAGGCTAACAAGCCAAAAAAGTGAAAAATACCCCTAAACTATATTGAGTCAACCCAGTCAACCTAGAATAACTAACTATCCAAAAGGGTGTTAAGGCAAGAAAAGGAGGAATAGAAAGAGGAAAAGACTTGAATAGGTAGGAATAAGAAGAATAAGCTTAGGTTAAATGGTTTTAGGAGACAAGTGTGTATATAACAAGTGGCAATAGGAACAACAATCTTCTGAAGCACCGATGGTCTTCCCACCCCTTTCCCAGTGCACCCTTAAGGCATGTACTTAGAGGAATTGAGATTCGACAGGGTTTTGCAAGATACAAAGTGCTAGTAGTCAATAAAAGTTTGAAAATATTATGTGTATATAGGTCTAAACATGATCGAGATTTTATCCCAAGTTTATTGGAACATTATGTTAAAGTCTTGCATAACTTCATAGGGAGCTATCCTAATGGAGGTTAGTTGATTTACAAGTTAAAAATAATCACTTTTATCCTCAAATAGTTTACATAAGGCTTCCCCTAATTGGTCTCATGTTTGAATAGAGTTAGAATTAAGGACTCTATACCAATCTAGGGCCTTTCCTTTGAAATAAGTAGCTAACAGTCTAATAGCTATATTCTCCTCAGTGACATTATGGATATTACAAAAGTTGGATATGTCTATGAGGTGCTTAGAGGATGTTATATCTTGGTATCTAGTGTAATAGGGAACACTTTTAAGTGTTGTAACTGATATAGGATCATAGTGAGCAACGACTAGAGGGCTTTGGTGATTAAAAATTGCAAAATCTCTAAGGACTACCATGGCTATACAAAGGGTTAATAAAGGTCTTCTTATAGGGGTAGGTATTGGAAATGGCCTAGGAGAAAAAGTTCCCTGATATGGATGTGTATTGGTAAACCTTAATATTTTTTTTGAATTTAAACATAGTTCAACAATATTCAAAGGAAATACCTCTTGAGGCTGACCTTTTTGTCACCTTTGGCATGAGATAAAGCTATTATTCTTCCTTTTGGAGTCTCCAGATGTTGTTTGGGAGCTTAACTAATGTAAATTTGATCAAACCAACATCAAATTTGATCAATCTTCCTTTTAAAAGAATATTGGCTCCCACTAGGCATGCTAGAACTATTATGGCTCAAATTTGCACCCTTAGAGAGAGTTCTTCAGGCCCTTTCCAACTTGAGTAGAACTTTGGAAACAACTCCAGGCTATGGGTCACCTGTGGTGGAGTTAAACCTCTAGAGAAGGATGACTTCCTCTTGATGCTCACCTAAACTAATGCTAGACTAATGCTTTACAGGGAAAAGGGTTAGAAAGAGAATCAGGGATCCTAAGAAGGATAAAAGGGTGATATACCAAAGTTAAATGGACACTCATATAAGCTTAAACACACATTAGATTATAAAAATACAACTATGGCTTACTCAATCTCACAATCTCACTAATTTCATAAATATTTCATGGAAGAGGTTCCAAATAGAACACTAATCTAGACTTGCAAGTCAGTTTGAAAGCACCTTAAAAGAGGCAAGTAGAAGTACAATAAACTAGGAAGAATCTCTTTCACAAATTCAACATAAACAAACATGCTAGGCATTGATTAAAGATAAGAGATAGGTAAAGAGTTAATCCCATTACTTCAAAAGGTATTTCTTACAATATTTTGATAGGATTTAACCTTATCAAATGAACACACTTTTGTAACAATCTCAATGAGTATCCTTGCCCTAGAAAAGAAATGATAAATTCTAAGAATTGAGAACCCCTTCAATGGGAATGAGACCAGGATATATAGGAGAAGAGAGGGAGAAATAAAGTATGTGGTAACATGCTATTAGAAAAGAACACTTTATCCTAGGTCATTAAATAAACCTAAGCCACCACCTTTTGATCCTTAGCTAATGGAAAATCTTGCCACCTTTTTGATTAATCAGGGCATTGCCTATGGCTTATTGAGTGAGAAGGTCCCCAAAGGTTTTTGTGGATGCATTTAATGATCCTAGATGCAATTCCTTATACTAAACCTTTTCTTTGATCCTTCACACCATCTCTCGCTTGAAGACAAAAATCTCATACTCATGGATATGACCAGATCATGGCTTTGTGCCTTTTAGGTGGTTGATTATCGAGATTATGGCCATGCTGAAGGATGAAGATCCTTTGCATTAATCATATCTCTAATTTATCTTCATGTTTAGATAGTAGGTCCATCTATATGTGGAAAACCAATCTAAGGTTATTAGTTTTTCCTATAGTTTCCATAACAATATAGACCTATAGACTATTTATCACTTTTATATATTATAATAGGTCCAGATAGACCCATCCTTTCTCTGTAAAACTAGAAGCCCATATATACATACACAGATCCTCCTTAAAATGGTAAAAACTATTACAAAAATAACCCTACCTGAGCAAAAATAAAAACTAGAGGTCCATATTTAACCTTAATGACAATCCATATGTGTTCCTTATGTCTTACTACATCATATTAACAAATCCATGGCATTTTAACCAGCCTCAATGGCATCACTATGATCCTAAAAAAACCTATTGTCCATGGTTTAAAATAACCTTTCAACATCCATCAAGAATCCTAGGCTCACCTTTTCTCTAATTGGTTATCAAATTTTGACTTGGTTCATTGACACATTGACTCATTTCACTCCATTAATTTTGATCGATATGAATGCCCGAGAACCATCGATCCTTTGTTATTTTAATGCATCTTTGACACTTGTCATGCTTGCATTCACTCTTGAGATTCATTGACCCTTTGACCTTTGATTGCCATTAGATCTAAGTGTATGATCCAATGCAGACCATTAGATCAATTGGAACCCATTATTTAAAAGCCAATAACTAGTTCATGATCTTAAAATTGATATCCTTGATACCATCAAATGATATTCATGTGACCATCATTGACAGTCACATGACCATTAAATTAATGCTCAATAGGATTTGTCTTGTTTTATCTTAAAGTTAATGTCCCTTCAACTATCATTTGGCATCCCGTAGAATGTAACTAATGTTCCATAGACTATAAAATTTAAGCACATATAGATTTTTTATTGATATTTATTTGTAGGTTATCATGAATATCTTATGTTGCATGTACATTTTTGAAGGCTTGGAACTTGAAACACAAAAGTCATGGAGTGGCCAAACTTTTAGGAGATGTTTTTGAGGTTAAAAGGAACAAACCCATTTGATCCACTAGTCCTAGGAGCTTTCTAGGTGAAGATATTAAATGCTTAAGTTGGATGGTCCATATTTACTCCTGCATGACATCCTTGACACTTGTTAATCTCATTTATTTAAGTATGGAAAACTTAGCAAAATCTAACTAAGGAGCCAACTTTGATCATGTATCACTTCATTTACACTTTGACATAGGATTTAGAACTTGATACATAACAACTAGGGACCAAGATGAACAAGCCAATGTGACCACTTTCCCATGTAACTATGACACATGCAATATATGGCCTTGTCAAGATTCTCAGAGCTCTGTTTGAACTTCTTTGAAAATGCCTAAGTATGGAAACTTAGAAAATTTTAACTGAGAGGCCAACTTTGGATCTTCATATCTTTTGATGTACTTCAGTGGATAACCTAAAACTTGGCACATATTTTATTTTGACTAAAATTAACAAACCCATGTGAATTTTATCTCTTTGAACCCTCATGTGTGTGAGATATAACATTGATAAACTGCCTACTCGAAATTTCTACCACTAGCCCCAAAATGTCTATATGAACATAATAAAGAACCATATGAATAAACATGCACTTTCATACTCATTATAGGTACTCTCAAAATTTTAAATGGTCTCTACAACTTTTCCATCTATTCATCCATTAGCAACCTGATCCATATGGGTACAAGCTTGGTATGTGGGCCAAAAATGGCCAATAGTCACCTATCTAGTTTCCTCTTTAGATTATTCTCCAGATTCCACATTAGAATCTGATCTAGATTCCTCTTTGGTCACATATCTAGTTTCCCCTTTAGATTATTATCTACATTTTATTTGGAATCTCCTCTAAATTCCTCTTTGGTCACATCTCTAGTTTTTGCTATGGATTATACTCTAGATTCTTGTATGATCACTCCTTTAGATTCCCATTTAGAATCCTTAAATATTTCTTTTGTGTCAACTATGGATGTCTCTTTAGAGTCCACCTAAGATATTTTTTCACCATCATCCTTTAATTTTCTATTAGAGAAGAAAAATACTTATAAATATGACTATCTAATATCTCTTAGATTAATACCTACTCTCCCCATGGAGGAACCCTATTCTTACACACCTAATTTTCCTATCCATTTTATTATTGCATTATATTGAATTCATGCATATAAATTATATTCACATAATATATGCATAAATAAGGATATTGAGCCTATATATCATAATTATTCCCTCTTATTAACCAATATGGAAGAACTCCCTCTTTTATACACTAACATACCTCATTCTATCATTAAAAGCAAAATTACTTTTTTTCCTCTTATTGTGAAAATGATAATGTTTCTATTCCTAATGTTAATATCAAATATGAAAACTATAGTGATCATGATGAGTAATGGTGTGATGATGATTATTATGAATGTAGTAATGAATAAAATGATTCTACTAACCCTAGTATAACTTCTTTACTTTCCCCTCATGTTGATATTATGATACACAATGAGTCAATAACAAAGTGCTTAATAATGATGTTATTACATATCGTGATGATGTTTCTAGTCCCCCTTTAAAAATTAAAATGTGTGAACATGTTGATTATCATGGTGATAATACTATTTATATTATTTCAATAGAATGCAGTAGGCATTTGAAAATTAATGATATATTTAATGCTAAATAATCTCTTAAACCCAAGGAAGACCATGTCCTTCCTTCTTCTTCTCCTATTAGAACTAGTGTTTCCATTAATTAAATTAACAATATAATTCAACACTTAAATTATACCATTAAGAATCTCAACATGCCTTCCCAAGAAGTCATATATTTGATGCATGTTATATGTGCTTTTCAAACCCAAGTACAATTATCCTTAGAAGTAAAGCTTATCATGTTTGAGTTGAATATAATTTAGTCTATGGTAATCCTATTGTAGTTACCATTATTTATGAATCCTTACCCTTAAATTTAAAAATCCCTAAATTTTCCAAATTTGATGGAAATGGGGACCCTTATTTGTATCTTAGAGCTTTTCAAGAAAGTATGAATTGTTACAATGGTAGTCAACTATTATTATAATTATTTCCTAAAATCCTAAAGGGATGTGTCAATGTTTGGTTTCATTCCATTCCTATTAGATCCATAACTACCTATCTAGAACTAGAAGAAGAATTTTTTATAAAATATATTCAAAATAAGGGACCTGGGCTTACTTATAAAAAAAACCCTCTTTAGACCAAGGTAACTCTGAGTAAGTTTGTTATTATATCCTAAGATTTAAGACTGATATGCATCAATTAATTTATCAATTAATAGATTTAGAAGTAAAATATATTTTTTCTAGAGGTATAATTTGTCCATTAACAAAGAAACTACTCTATTATACTTGTGAATCATTTATAGCTCTTTATTTTGAAGCACTAGCATTAGAAAAAGAATTAGGGTTTGTTCAGGCACCAAATGAAATGAATGGAGACATTAAATTACATAAAGAAGATTCAGATACTGAAGTTTGCTCAAATCATGTTGATGCACACATTAATACTAAATTACAAGGATTAAATTCTAAAAATGATTCCAAAAATGTATAAACTAAAGCACTCCCTCAAAAAAAGGCATAGATTAATGTCAACCATCACGTGCCTAAGGTTCAACCCACTTGTGACAATGTCAAAATCTTAAATAAAGGAAAATAATTCATTCCTAAACACATTAATAATAATCATTCATTTACATCTAATAAGGTTCAACCTCTAAAATTTGATTTCACTAATCTCCCACATGATATTTTAAATACATTATTAGATAAAAAGTTAATCAAATTGCACATTAATAATTACCACCCTACTTATTGATTGGAAAAAATTAAGGGCCAACCAGTTTGTACTTATCATGGCATTAATGGAATGCATGATAATGATTGATATGCATTATAATAAAATCTAAAGGAAATTACAAATAAAAAAATTATCCTATTCCCAAAATTTGATAAAAATTTACACAAATCTTCATTTATATCTTTAATATATCCAAATATTAACAAATACATTTCTCAAAAAAATCCTATACAAGATGCAATGGTTTAAAATAGTTTTATTAATGGTAATAATAAAGCTAACAACACCATTGATAACTCTCAAACTTTTAATATGAACAACATAAATGCATTCACACAAGAAGTTCTTTTAGTAAAAAATATATACAACTTAAAAAAACTAACCAAGTTATTTTTGCAAGCGTGGATTCTTAGGTCAAAGCAATTACAAATTGAGCATAGTGAAATACATAAACAAATGATTACTTGAGATTCATTTTTACATCTTGTTGGTAACTCTCCTACAAAACATAAACATTTGAAAACAAACATAAAATGTAAACACATGCATAATTAAAACTATCATACTCATAAAAATCTCAATACATAATCACATAACATAATATAAATGTCAAATCCATAAAAATTTTCATACATAAAAGTTTCAAGACAAATATCACTCAATAATTGGCCCCTGGACACTAAAAATTAAAGCATAATCTACATCAACATATTCATTTGTATCATATATCATTGGTGTCTGTGAAGTAAAATCACCCCTTGCACATCGTGATCTTGATCTAGTTCTCCTCTTGTCATGAGGCTTTTGGGCCACCAACTACTCTCTTATGGTCGCATGTTTGCCTTGAAAATAAACATATTCTATAAAAATAGTCACACCCAAATCTGATGTCCCCATAAGTGGAGGTATCTATTATCTAGTTAGCTCAACATAGAGCTAATCTATTTCAATCATAAGTACATATCGTTATACTCTCAATGCCTCCAAAATTTTTGTTACTCACACATGTATTGTTATCAAAATAACAAACTTATCAAATAAAGGGGAATGTGGCCCCATCATGTCTTCTCTCTCTAGAATCCCCTTAGGAATGACACTATCAAAAACATGTCATGCTAACACATATAACAATAACTCTATAATAAATGACCAATACTCATCACCTCCTACATCATTATAATAAATACACTCAATATTAAATAAAATCAATAAAAACACACTAATAACTTAATACCACACCACATATATACCTACCACTCACTCCAACAAGAGCCTCTGGTATAACCATAGTTAGATCTAAAACTACTAGATATATGCAAGACCACATATGTCGAGCCCACCACTGTGTATGATTATATGTACATCCCACATCATCTACATCTAGGATCTCTAATGCTACATCTCTCTCATTAATAGGTATTGGAGATAGCTCATTAGTTGTAGGTCAAGCTTATCACCCTCTCATGAAGGGGACCTATTGGGTAATTTTTTATCACATTTTCCTTAAGGCATTGAAGTGTCTAGTCCTAATAAGCTTACGTGCTATATTTTCATGCAAGACTAAATGCTTGTGACCTCACCCAAATTATGCAACAAAAAACTAGTTCTTGTGGGTTATGTTGAACAGTCACACTTTTCATTATAATGAGTTTATTTAAATATCTAATTAGAGATTACATAGAAAAATAAACATACGATTTTGGACCTTGTATCATTAATCATAATAAAAAAGAACATAAATATAAATTCCATGAAGTTCAACGTGTTGATTACATAAACACGTACAATGCATATTCTATAAATCTCATAATGAATTATAATCCACATATTACTCAATGTAGCCTTTTGTTAATGTTTTAACTATCAATTAACTTAAACATAACACTATAACTAATTATCACTTCCATAATTTTGTATTATCATAAAGAGTCATTACATAATATCCATATTCAATCACCTTAGTTAACTCTACAAAGGGGTATTTATACTTGTTTTTACCCGACCAAGTAGTTACATACTTTATGACAAATGGGTGACTAGCCAATGATCTCTAGTAGAGTGAGAGTCATGGCAGTCATTTACTTATTTTCTTCTAAGGACCTAGGCCTTCACACCCCTTATATTCTTGTTCGATGCTATATCTTTGTTGCTAAGTGTCCTCTTTATATAGGCTAGTACAAAACTCATGTGATGATTAAATCCTAGTTTATCCTTAAGAATCAGTCCGTATTCATTTCCCACTTCCCTCATGCTCACCATGTAATTTGTTATTATATCGAGTCCTATTCTCTCAAGTTATATGTAGTTATGTTCCATCTTTGATGGGTATTCTCATGTTTTTATCTTCTACACCTTTGTATTTTCATGCCTCGCTAGTTCTATGTCATAGTCTTCCTATGCCATCCTAGTTCCATGCCATGTTCTTGCTATGATATGCTAGTTTTACACCATGGTCTTACTGCACCATGCTCCTATCACATTGTTCTAATTCTATGACAAAAATCCAAAACTCATAGTCAAAATTTGTGGTCCAACAATACCCCACACTATAATTTTAGTCCATCTTAGTCTAAGTCTCAGTCTCAACCTTAACCAAAAATTTAGGCCCAATTTGTTCAATCTGCTTTATGACACCATCCCAATGTGAAAAGGTTACAAGCATCTTGGATGTTATTTCCTCAATCGCCACCTTTAACTTTTTCATCTCCTCAGGTTGATTGAGACACTTGCTTGGCCTTATTAACCAATTGGTTGAGGGATGTATTAACATCATTTTGGACATCTTCAAGTGTAGTGACTTCAATTATAACCTATTCGTAAAGAGATATAAAACTAGAATTTAGTTACTATCGATGCACGTTTATTATTTCTTCCATAGCCTTGATATCTTTAATTGCCTTAGCATGCTCAGTGTAGTCTTTTATTAAAAGGGAAACATCCACAAATTGATTCCATTGAGACTCTTTTGCTTTGAGATAAGCCTCCAAAATTTTATTGGGCCACACTAATTTTTCAAAAATCCCATCCAAGGTAGGGATCACTTCCCCAATTATTTTGAGGGCATGTCTATAGACTTATACTACTTCTATAAACTACTCAACCACCCATAATGCTTCATTTCAAGGCACATGTTATTACTTACACTACTTTAGTATAAGATTTACTAGGGTTTACAATTTATCAATGGCATCTCCCTCTAAAGGGCCCCCATATGCCAACACTAGTTCTTGGCCCAAAATAGTTTTACATAAATTTAAAATTTTTACTTTGGCCACTATGGCTTCTTATATTTGTTTATTTAGCATGACACTTCCTCTTCAAGTGCCTTATGAGCATCAACTTCCCTATTGTACAATGCCACCACTAGTCATGTTTCTTATCAGCTTCGTGTACATTAGAATTTGGAAGTAAATTTTATTATGCAGCTTCAAAGGCCTTAAAAAATACAAAACTAGATTTTAGAGAGAGATATTCTAGGGATCAACCCAAACTAGAGTGGGAAGCTCTGATGCTTGAGAATCTAAAATTAGGCTATCTATAAGAATTTTAAAATGGCATTATTCATTGTACATATCCAAGAGAAAGGATACTTGACACTTGATATAGATGGTTACATCCTAATGATGAAAATGGGATCATAAGTAGAGCATCCTATCTAAAATCCTATTTGGTATTAGGTACATAAATTGGTGCATGGATCAACAAAAGGTGGTTGAACTTTAGAGTCAGTTGACTCTTTCCCTTTGTGGGGATGTCACTTAATGATTTTGACCTCTACATCTAGGGCCAAAGAAGTGTTGATGATGTCCATGCCACTCATCTATTCGGTATCAAAATGATCCCCCTCTTTGCCAAGTAGATCTTCAATGTTTAACTATGCCTTATTAAGGGTGGTCTCCTCTTGTACTAGGGAGGGTGTCTTTTCTGAGTCAGACTCCTCTAATTCTTCCCTATGACCTACATGTTCTTCCTTCAATGGTTTAGTTTGGGGTAATGGTATTGAACCCTCATGTTGTCTCTCTAGTGTATTTTATTTAGAAGCCCTTAATGATGATACCTTTGGTAGAGAATCCCTTGACGTATAAGCCTTTTGTGGGGAGGACCTAGGTGGTGAAAACGTTGGTGGTGGTGCTTGGGTAGTCCTTTACCATTTTGGTGGTTTTGATTGTAAACCTTTACCTCCATCATGCATGACCTGCTTCTTCTTTTCAAGATGTGGTATAGGTGGAAGCTTTTATTTTGCACACTATGCACCTCCTAAAGATTTATTTTTGGGCCTCAGCATATAAAATAAATTATGAACAATTTCTCCAACCATGGTCTGCTTAACCTTGATATCAATTTTATTAGTCTCATACTTTTCCCTATATGCTTTATTGCCAGGATAACCATACAAATTTTAGAGAGTGTGAATCTCCAAGTCAATTTGATCAGCTTCCAAGGTGAGGGGATTTGCATTAAATATGTGGTTCACCAAATTGATGAAGTACCACACTATGTGTAGACACCAAAATCGTGTCTACTCCCTGGTCGACTCTCTCCCTTGGTCCCCTTCATCCCATTCCACTTCAACACTCCTAACCTATGTCTTATTAATTTAAAATAATCATCTATTTTTAATAATTCTCTCTCTCTCTCATGAAACGTCACCTCTCCTTGGATGCCCTCCACTACCCCATGCCAAGTCTTAGATGCCTTAAGACCCCATTTCATTCTCCCACTCATCCTCTCGTCTCATTTAACCTACCTTCGACCATTTTTCCATGACCAGCTGACCTCGACAGAAGGAAGAATGGACAAAAGGCTATTTTTAGACCTTTTTCCTATTCTTTGGCTGCCGACGTCGGTCAGTAGTCGGCCGACGTCGACAGTATTGCCGGCGTCGATTGCCTTCAAAACTGCGTTCAACACCTTGAATGCAGGATCTCCAATTTTTTTAATCGATGAATCTTTCAACCTTTCAATCTTCAATCCGCCAATCTTTCCAATCCTCCAATCTTTTGATCTGCTTGACCCAGAATCAGACCTCTCTCTCTCTCAGGGATGCACCAAGCATCAAAGACTACAGGAGCTCACATTACAGGGAGTCTTTTGCATCAGCAACCATTCTGCTACACTCTTTCTTCAGCAAGCCACAGGTAAGTATTTCTTCTGTGTTTTCATTTCAATTATTTAGACTATGTTAGTAATTAGTTTTCTAGTTACTGCTTCTTCTTAACATCATCAACCAGACTGTCAACCAAATCACAACCCAACCTGTTCTTCGGGAGCCTTCTCTCACCCTTATCTCCCTGTTGCCTCTGTCTTCTATTTGACCCCCTTTTCAGACCATACTCTCTACCCTGCAGCCCTGTACAAACCTTCAAAAAGACTCTCAGACCATCGAAAAAGACTCTCAAACCATCCAAACAGACTCTCAGACCATTCTGTAGACTATAAACCCATCCAGACCCTGTCCAAGACCATTTTCTTGACCGACATCGACCACTTCCCCCACCGACGTTGGCAAACTAACCGATGTCGGCAGACTTGACCAACTGACTCTGACATCCTAACCGACGTTGGTGACTGTGGAAGACTGACAACAACACACAGGTATGCATCTTCTCTATTTCTTTTGCTTAGTCTTCCATTATTTCTCATTATCAAACATTTTCTTTATCAATCAGTGGACTGACACCCTTCCAGGAAGTCCTTACACTTTTGGGATCGAGCTTTGGCTTGGCAGTCCACCTTACATCCATCTAACAATTCTCTTGTTTGAGTCTCTTTCTTCTGCAGGTGTCATCCTCCACAGCCAAAGAGGAGTTCTCTCAATGTCTGGATAATGGTGTGCAAACCTCATTCGGGTATCATCTAACCCTAGACCATTTCTCTAGTTTCTTACTTCTTTTAAATGTAGAAAAGTGAAAACAATTTGAAACATTCTGGCACGCCTGGTGGGACCCTAGGAATTCTCCTTGGGTTCATACTTTTTTCTTCTAAGCATACTTTTCATATAGGTGCATTAGGTCTCTCCTTGCATCTCTCTTCTTCTATCTCTTCCGAAAAGACACTATCAACAAAGTTAAAAAGAATCCTTCTTTTTCTTTCTTTTTTGCATCTTAGACTAGTCAAATTCATACTCTTCAACCTCTTCTCACTTGTCTGCATACAAACACACATTTCTATTTGGGCTTAAAATCTATTGCATCTCATTTCTGATTGAATGCATATTTAGTCCACACATCTATTAATTAAAACTGCATCATGAATTAATCGTAGCATACTTATGTTACACGACCAAATCACTTGCACAAAATCAAACATCAAAACAATACTTGAGACAAGGTCCGACTAGGATTTCATCACCTAGCAGATACCTTACCCGTCCTGGCAATCCCACTTGACTTCACTACCAAGGGGAAAGCCCACTCTATTCTCTGGTAGAGGATAATCTCTAGGGGAAGTATATACTGGCTAAGTGAGACCAGCTTATCACTGCGCTCGTGAAGTGAGGGGATCTTGCTCCTTAGCACCAGGCCACGTACAAAACCTAATACAGACTCTTGAGCACCGAAACTAACCTGAAACCAACTTTAGACTGCCTCTTTTAGGACCTGCTCTACAAGCCAACCTCCCAAACACATTCATCTAAGGCATAAGCCAACAAGATTCTAAAAATTATTCTTAGGATTTGACGTTTAGGGTCTGCTTGTCTTCATCTTCCTTTCTGTCTTTATCTAGTTTTTTGAGCTAGTGAGGACGTTTTTCTTCTTTCTTCCAAAAACTCTCAATTTTTTTGAGTTTTTGGAAAACACAGTAACTGACATCAGTTTTACCACCGACGTCGACAACCTTTCTTCACCGGCATCGATTATCTGACCGACATCGGTAACCTGTTTCACCAACATCAGTTTTTAAATCGACGTCAGTCACTGTCACAATTTTTATTCTCAAAATAGCAAGCTTAAAACCCAGCTTTCTTGCTATCCAACACCCATTCTGGTTTTTTGAGACTGAAAAACATAGTTTTTGAAACCCAACCCTTTCTTGCCTTGAATGGTTTTGACACGCAGTCAAACCAGAACTCTTCTTGACCACGCAAGGCAACTTCAACTCCCACCTTCACCATCTATGCCTAGTCCTCTAATGGAGTATCATTCAAATACCGAACGAACTCCTACCCGACCAACTCCCAATCAACCTTCAATTGTCCCCGAAGAGGACCCAAACTTTGAGAGACTCCTTGACCACAACGTTAAGGCTCTCCAACACTATCTTGCAAGAAACCATATGTGAGACCTTTCAGGTGAAGCGGCGATGACATCAACACCATCCGCTACCCAGCCTTTTATGACTCAGACTATTGCCTCAACCATTAACCTGACCATGGCCAATACACAAAGTTTGGCCTCCCCATCTATTTTTGGACTGACCTCCATCGGGGTTTCATTACCCCCTCAACCACACGCAATTCAACCAAGTTCTACATCATACCAGAACTTGATTGTCTCGACTCCACACACTCTTGCGCCTATAAATGCAGGAGTGTCTACCTCCCCTTTTTCCAATGCCACCATGCAACCACCTTTGGCAGTATCTAGTCAACTTATGCCTTCTACCTTCATGACACAACCACCCCTGGCTTCCACATCTATCCCAATGACTAGTTATCAATATGTTGTGCCTATACAAGCGCAACCGACTACGTCATACGCCTCTTCTATCACCTTCCAAGTGCCTTAAAACCTAGGGGGCACCCCATCTACCAATTCGTCAGCTGATCTAATCAAAATGCTGATGGAAAAAATGTCTAATCTTGAGGCTTCCATTTTCGGTTCGATCAATGCTCTTTCATATGACCAAATTTGCAACGAACCCATCCATCCCTCCGTCCCAATCTAACCGTATCCCAGTCAATGGGAGCTTCCTAAGTTTACTCATTTCTAGAGTAAGGAAGACCCACAACAACATCTGTGAGCATTTAGACATGCTTGTTATCTCATAGCACATGACGATGCATTATTACTGCGCACATTTCCCATGTCACTTTCTAGCCCTGCCCTCGATTGGTATAGTTATCTTACTAGTCACTCTATCTTTTCATTCACTCAGCTAGCCCAACTTTTCCTTGACCACTTTTCGATCAATATCACCAAAAAGGTCTCAATCATGGACCTATACTCTATCAAGCAATTTGATGATGAATCCATAGCCAATTTTGTCACCCGTTGGAGAGGCCTAATCAACCAACTCTCCTTCCCTTTACCTCAACCCGAGCTCATTGATATCTTCTCTCGAGCATGTGCCACCCATATCTCATCCACCTTGCGGGTTCAAACATTATACACTTTTGACAAAGCTTTCACCATGGCTCGAAAGCTTGAACTCTGTGCTATTGAAGAAAATAGGGTCAAATTGCATAATACCAATGCAAAAATTGATGACCCTTCTTATTCCCACTCCAAGTCCAAAGGAGTGGCAAATGCTATGGTCATTAGATCACCATCCTTGACAATGACTGACCAATCTCAACCTTCAACATCACAAAGCATCACAAAACAATTCCAACAACGGTACATATAGCGTCAGTACACTCCAATTGGAGAATCATACGCTTCTATTTTGGAAAAACTTGTCAAGTAGGGGGTCCTCAATCTCCCTCCAATCTGACCACCTCAATTCGACCCTTCAAAAGCCATCCCTACATGGTACAGGGAAAATGACTTCTGTCACTATCACCGAGTCCAAGGCCATGACATAAACAACTGCCGAACCTTCAAGAACATTGTCCAAGACATGATAGATAAGGGAGATCTTGTTTTGGATAACCCAAATGCGCCACCCAATCAAAACATTGACATCTTCAAACAACCTTTTCCTAACCATCCTCATAGCCAAAACAATATCTAGACCATGGCTGATAGCTCCCAAAAGCATGATATACGCACGGTCAACACGGTCTCGCCTCTTGTCCCTGACCAACCTCCTCCACAGGTAGAAGATCTTTCTTCTCCTATTCATCCATCACAGGTAGAAGAGCCTTCTTCTCATATTAGTTCTCCATCGACCTCTCTTATATTGGAGGATGCTTCGACCATACCAATGCCATTAGCCCCACCTTCGTCCTTCCTCCTACCAATGGAGGACCATACACTTCCTACTTCTCAACCACAAGTAGAAGGCACCAAGAGAAGACCCTGTCTCTTTACCCACTTCGACCGAGGAAGACCCAGTGATGGTTTTTTCTTGCCTTTTGCCTCAGATCGCTACATTTCACTCACCTCCATCCACATCTGAACCCAAACCCACGCAGGTGTCCACCATGCCAAAAGAGATTAAATCTCTTGGTGTTCGCCCCATATCTAATCTTGCCTCGCACAATAGTGGCCCGCAAACCAAACCAAAGAAGGCCACTAAACCACATCGAAGAATTCATCCCCCACCTTCATCATTGCCCTCTATTTTGGGCCCACATCCATCCACCTTAATAGGAGTGCTCCCTACTCCAACACCTCATAGAGGCAAATTGCCTCCATTATCCCCTTTACCCATTAGACATATATTTCCTCCAAAATGACCAATGCCTCCTATGCCTCCAAAACAAAGGTCATCAACCCCTACTACAACAAAACACGTAGACCCATTGGCAAGTTCTTATGCCTTGCTGTTACGACAATTGTTGTATTCTTCTCGCATCAGTCTTCCACCTCTTAAACCATACCAATCTCTCAGACCAAAACTACCCTGGTTCGATGACACTAAAGTTTGTGCGTATCATCGCACGTCGAGACATGACTCTGAGCATTGTTGTGCCCTCAAGGTTGTCATTCGCCAATGCTTGGAGAAAGACACCCTTCTTCTTGACCATATTCTCAGCAAACCTTCAACATCATCCCTTGGTTACCATACTTCCTCACCTTCACACTCATCAACTCTCAGATCAAGACCATCTTGGTTCGAAAACACTAAATTTTGTCACTATCATCGCACACCGAGACATGACACTGAGTGTTGTTGCACTCTTAAAGCTGTCATTCATCGACACTGGAAAAAGGATACCCTTCTCATCAAGGATCCTCTTGACTACCCCTTTGCCAAATCTTTGACACCATCACATGCCTCACAAACATCATCATCTAAATCAGGATCTCAACACCAGACTATGGTCCCTCCACTGCCTTTAACCCCATTATTTGAAATTAACATGGTCAACTTGACCACCAGCCCACCAATCCAAAAGGATAAAGGGAAAAGACATGCTTCTATCCCTTGGACATCCCCATCTACCAAGCCTTCATCATAACCAAAACCCAAGATTACTGTCTTGGGCACATCTCGACCAGCATCCTCAAAGACAATCCCTGACTCCATGGTGAAACAACCTCACCACATGACCCCTATGAAGATGTCTTTGTATGATCTCATACAAAACTCTCCACAGCATCATCAAACCCTGATCAAAGCCTTACAATCAATGAAGGTCCAACCTGATGACCCCCAACCATTAGCCACTTTAATCAAATCATTACCTACCTTTGCCTCCATCACTTTTAGTCATTCTGAGATTCCAAACTTCAACATGGAAGATCAAGATCTTGCCCTCTCAAACTAAATCTATCAAATATTCTCCCTAGCAACTGGGGGAATTTGACCTTACCTTGACCATCAACCTCAACCAAGCCTCGACCAAACATCAACACCAACCAAGCATCGACCAAGTCTTAACCAAGTCTCAACCAAGACTTCAAACAACCAAGCATCAATCAAACCTTGACCAAGCTTCGACCAAACATCAACCAACTTCTTAATCATCTTCATGTCTAAAGTCTCAACCAAGTCTCAACCAAAACATGCCAACAACATTTTGACCAAGCCTCGACCAACATCGACCAAGCCTCGACCAAAACATTTACCAACATTGCCCAAACATCAATCAACCAACTTCCTAATCAACTTCTTGATCAAACAATGACCAACATGTGACCAATTTGGAACGAGGCACATGGGGCAAGTTTGATCCTAATTGACTCGGACCTTGTATCATAACACAAGCATGGGTCAGGGACTTATCAAAACCTAAGCCCCTTTATGCCTTACATCTTCGACCAGTCTACTGTTAGTCAAGTAATTATTCACTTGACGTTTAACTTGAGCTCGATCCCTTGAGCAATCCCCATCATCATCATTTCTATTCCTTTCAACCCTCAACCCTGCAAATATCAGTTAACCCTTTTGTCAAGCATGAATGCTTTGTCCTAATAAAAGGGAAACCCTCTAAACCTCTATAATCAAGTCCATGACCAAAACTTCAGTCAACAAATATACAAATATATATATATATATATATATATATATATATAAGTGGGATGCCTATTTCAAGGTCATAAATCATAAATGTAGACTGCTCCCTCGAAGGACAGTTGCATCATACTTGCTGTAATTGATAGACTACTCCCTTGAAGGACAGCTATTCAAAGACTTTTAAACATATAAAGCAGAATATAGACCACTCCCTCGAAGGATGGCTATGCCTAAATCTTGCTATAAACAACACTATCTCAGAAGCTTTCCGCATCGATCAGCTTCACAACATGACCACAAAACAAAACACCATCCCCTCGCAGACTTCCCGCATCGATCAGTCTACCCTAAAAAAAAAAAAACCTGACTGACCAAACTATAAAGTCATGGACTTGTCTATAGTCATTCTCGGAGTCACCTATAAAAGGGGCAAAGTTGTTCCTGCCAAAAAGGGTTCCCCCTTCCATCCATCTCACATATCAAACCTATCTAGCCAACATACTCAAGGGATTTCGAGCTCACTTAATGTCAAGTGATTCGATTACTTCTCTAACACAAAATCACTGGTTAATGACGTAATGCATGAACGGGGCTTTTGTTTCTAAAAACCCCCTATCTATGCTATCATTGGGTCCTTGTCAATGAAAGAGCAATTTGCCTTTCACTTTTTTCCACACCTTTGGTCACATCCAACCAAATCATTTATCTATCCAACCCAACCAAAACCAACCAAACATTTTCAGACCACTCACATGACATAGTCCATTTCACATAGTTTCTATGGAAACCAATACACATGGAAACTATCGACCGGACACAATTTATGCCAAGCATAAACCATTACTTGCTGAAGCATAAATCAACTCAATTCATTTTTAGCATACATCCATCACCGATATGGCAAATTGCTAGGGATGAAAGACCACTCAACCAATGTTACAGAACACACCATCACACAATATGGAAAAGGCTGTAACATCATCTCGTCCAAACCAATCATCGACCATTTTGCCTCTTAGTTCAAACTACATTGGTCTGAGGCCCTAACAATAGGGGCTATGTAGGCAGCACTCAGATGACAGGATGTCTTTTGAGGTTAGCTCGACCACATCTGTTTGTTCACCTGATGGACAAACCATTTTGACCTTTGACCATGACTTAACTTCGTCCAACCCATCCATAACTGACCCTCTTCCTCCCTTTCAGGGAGAACTACATCAGCCTGAGGCCCTTCCAACAGGGGCTATGTAGGCAGCACTCAGTTGACATGGGGTCTTCTGAGGTTAGCTCAGCCATTCCTTTGTCCATCCATCTACTAGACCAACTATCTATCTCAACCTCGACCCGATCAATGACCATGGAGATCGCGACTATCTCCTCCGACCACTTCCAAGACAATGTTGCCTTGGTTGTTTTGATTGTATGTGTGCTACCTCATGAATGGTTAGCCAAATTGTTTGCAACCCATATTTTTACCCTCACAAGTACTAGGATCACGAGCAAGTTGATCCCCACTACTTGTGACCATTTTTCATGTTTCCAAGAGCACTTCCTAAGCTCGAGATACTTGGAACACGACAACCATTAGAGCTACAACTTGGATCGAATAACCCAATCAGCTATGACTAAATGCTAGGGCCCGTTATTTCAATTTTGGCACTCCTCGACCCTTGACCTGCGATAATTTGACCTGACCATCTCGTGAAGTGGATGCACGCAATCTCAACTTTTATAGCGTTCTCACTCACACTTCACCATTTCATCCACGCTCTATCAAATCAGCGCCCGATATTAGGTTCCCTTCCCTCGACTCTTGCTTTGAGGGGGAATACCTCATCCCATAATTGGGGCAATCAACTCTTTCATGTTTGTCTTGCAGTTCACTTGAACAACCAACAAGACAAAAACAACCTTATCCCATACCTGGGACAATTTACTCCTATTTTTGTCTTGCAGTTCGTCAGAACAACCACTTGAACAACCAACAGGACGAAAACAACCTTATCCCATACCTGGGACAATTTACTCCTATTTTTGTCTTGCAGTTCGTCAGAACAACCAACAAGACAAAAAGGGGCAAATGTAGACACCGAAATCGTGTCTACTCCCTGGTCGACTCTCTCCCTTGGTCCCCTTCATCCCGTTCCACTTCAACACTCTTAACCTATGTCTTATTAATTTAAAATAATCATCTATTTTTAATAATTCTCTCTCTCTCTCATGACACCTCACCTCTCCTAAGATACCTCTCCTTGGATGCCCTCCACTACCCCATGCCAAGTCTTAAATGCCTTAAGACCCCATTTCATTCTCCCACTCATCCTCTCGTCTCATTTAACCTGCCTTCGACCATTTTTCCACGACCAGCTGACCTCAACAAAAGGAAGAATGGATAAAAGGCTATTTTTAGCCCTTTTTCCTATTCTTTGGCTATCGACGTCGGTCAGTAGTCGGCCAATGGCGATGGTATTGCCAGCGTCGGTTGCCTTCAAAACTACGTTTAGCACCCCGAATGTAGGATCTCTAATTTTTTTCAATCGGTGAATCTTTCAACCTTTCAATCTTCAATCCACCAATCTTTCCAATCCTCCAATCTTTTGATCTACTTGACCCAAAATCAGACCTCTCTCTCTCTCTCAGGGACACACCAAGCATCACAGACTACAAGAGCTCACATTGCAAGAAGTCTTCTGCATCAGCAACCATTCTGCTACACTCTTTCTTCAGCAAGCCATAGGTAATTATTTATTTTGTGTTTTCATTTCAATTATTTAGACTACGTTAGTAATTAGTTTTCTAGTTACTGCTTCTTCTTAACATCATCAACTAGACTGTCAACCAAATCACAACCCAACCTATTCTCTGGGAGCCTTCTCTCACCCTTATCTCCCTGTTGCCTCTATCTTCTATCTAATCCCATTTTTAGACCATACTCTCTACCTTATAACCCTGTACAGACCTTCAAAAAGACTCTCAGACCATCCAAAAAGACTCTCAGACCATCCAAACAGACTCTCAGACTTTTTTGCAACCTACAGACCCATCCAGATCCTGTCCAAGACCCATTGTCCTGACTGAGATCGACCACTACCCCCACCGACGTCGACAGCCTAAACTGACGTTGATAGACTTGACCAACTGACGCTGGTAGCCTGACCGACATGTGGACGACTGTGGAAGACTGACAACAACACACAGGTACATATCTTCTCTATTTATTTTGCTTAGTCTTCCATTATTTCTCATTATCAGACATTTTTTTTATCAATCAGTGGACTGACACCCTTCCAAGAAGTCTTTGCACTTTCTGGAATCAAGCATTCGGCTTGGCAGTCCACCTTACATCCATCTAACGATTCTTTTTGTTTGAGTCTCTTTCTTCTGTAGGTGTCATCTTCCATGATCCAAAGAGGAGTCCTCTACAATGTCTGGATAATGGTGCACAGACCTCATCTGGGTATCATCTAATCCTAGACCATTTCTCTAGTTTCTTACTTCTTTTGAATGTAGAAAAGCGAAAACAGTTTGAAACACTATGAAGGCATATGACAGCTTCATGTTGGATTATTTTTAATGATCCAAATGTGTAGTTTGTTATGTTTTATTTTGGTTTTATTTATGGGTTCGTTCACCCATTGGTTTGTTTTTATAACCAACTCTTTCTATAATATTTTAAGCTTACCATTGTATAGAAATAAAATTAATTTTGCTTTCTCAAAAATATTTTTGTTCATTCCTCCTAATCTTGGTTATATTAGTGGCATCAGAGCCATGTATGAGATAGGAGAATTAAGAGACGTAGGTACAAACTAATTTGGATAGTGTAAAATGCTTGAAGGTTATCTATGGTGGTATACCCAATGACTAGTAAATTATTTCAAATTTGTAATGATGATAGAGCATGGAAAATTAATTAACAAATGTGTTGGACAAATTCTATGCTACTCAACATCTAAACTTTGGTAGTCTATTATGTGTTTGGTAATCCCACTCTTGATATTTATTTTTTAACCTTGAGAATTTCATGCACTTATACGGTGAGATATTTATGTATTGGTAGTGGACAATGTAGGACTATTATTATTTCTCAAGTAACACACCATCTCTACCAAGGTCTGCACGTGACTTGATAATGTAAGGGAAGTATTCGGTTCAGGCGGCATCTACCTAGACACTTCAAGATTGCATGATTTGATAACATTAAGATTATAAATTAAAGTTATATGTTTAAAGTTTGTATGTGCAGAGCTTTCTAATATAGTGATAAAATTAAGATTATAAATTAGGTTTTATTTATTTTCCTTTCTTTGCATTGATGAGTGGGATGAGTGGGGTCCTCCACACATACGAGTGAAAAGACCAATTTTTTTTTTACATGGAGTGATAAAATTTTGAATGTATTTTTTATTTTTTATTATTTTCCCATCCTAAAAATAAAAGATATATAATATTCTCTATTTGTATCATCATATTACTTAAGGGAAAATCTAGGGTTTAAATCCCATTAAAATTAATTTATTTTGTCCAACTACATTTTTTGACATTATTTTTTGTAATTAAGTAATAAGGGTAAATTAAATGATATAAGGGTGTAATAGGGGTTATAAGGTGCATTCTTTTTATAAGTCCCAGGAATTTTTTTTGGAAACTATTTTTTGAAGGTAAAGGCAAAACCTCAAAATAGTATTCCCTTGTCTTATTTTGACTTGTTTCTTTAGCACCATGGCAAAAATCATGAGTTTGATTTTCAAAAATGGTAAATTATCACCTAAAAATTATAAATAATGGAGTAGGAACATGGAAAATACACTCATTTTTAATAACTTATGGGAAATCACTGAGAAATAAACCACACCACCAACTAAAGCTATAAATTTGAATGAATATTAGAAACATGATAAATGTGCACTCATACTTTTGAAATCATCTTGCACTGAATAGGTAATCATTCATATTGAACTAGTTAAGACTGGTGCATGGAAATCTTGGAAAGCATTAAAAGATTTGTATGATAAACAACCTGCATACAAAAAGATTGATCTTTTATGCAACTTTTAAACAATAAACTGATAGATAATGAAGATGTCTCTAAATATCTTTCTCACATGAAAACATTGAAACAAGAATATTGTAGAACTCGAGGTAAAATTGATGATGGTATGATGATTTCTATCACATTAAATGGTCTTAATTCTACATACACCATTTTTTTTGAAATGCTACAACTTTGTGATAAGCTTAATAGTGCCACATTTGACTCTATTTGTGAGTTATTAACTCAACATAAGAGACAATTTACAAGGAAGAAGAGTACATTCGGGGAAGAAGCCCACTATAACAAAATAGGCAATCCATTATATGAACATAACAAAAAATATTCTTCAAAGCACTATCAGAGATAAAAACACTCTCCATGGCACACTTCCAGACATAAGTATCATTTTGGACATAGGGATCATTCCAGTTCTCTGAAGCATAGACATCACACTGGTTATCCGAAGCATGAGTATCACCACAAACATTGACATGGACACAAGCACAATCATAAACATTCTTCTTCATGTGACTATTCTTCCTCTAGTTCCAATGGATGTGAGAGAATATGCTATAATTGTGGTGGCATAGGACACCTCTTTATAGAGTTCCCCTTCACAAGCAGGTCCTTTTGACATCAATAGAAGGTAGAAGTAAACATTGTTGATCACTCCAATCACTTTGGTCACTCTTTTTGCTATTCTTCTACATATTATTCTGATGGATGGGATGACTATGAAGTTTTTTGCTCCATAATTTGTGATTATGTATTTTGAGATGATAACACACCCATATTGTGTGAGCTGTTATGTTCAAGATTAGGATTTGATGTAGTAGCATTTTTTGGCTTGTGTAATTTGCTTTCATAGATCTATTGTTGATATGATCTTTGATGTAGAGAATTTTAATGGTTTGTACTTGGTTTATTTAATGCATAGATTCTCACCTCTCATCTAATAGGGGGAGAAGATATTACATATTAGTTTTTGATTAGTCATTGATGGTTGTGGTATGAGTCAAAATTAAGTTTCTAGCATTGTTAGTGTTGAGCAAAGGCCTATTAGAGATGTTGGTAATTGTTGGGCATCAGTTTGAGATGTGTCATACACAGTACTAGGTCAATCACTTGTTAGATGGATTCTATGTGAGGATCGGGGTAGTTGGATAGAGCATGATATTATTCTACTTTAGTGTGGGGATGATCAAGGTGTTGATCAATCCAAGATGCATAGTTTACTAGTTGTAGTTGCATCAGAGTCTACTTGGATGACTCATAGTTCATTGATTTAGTCTTTATATACACCTTTGGATTAAGGGGAATTTTTTTGTATTATTTTCTAATGATCTAAATGCGTAGTTTATTATGTTTTTATTTTGGTTTTATTTACAGGTTAGTTCACCTATTGGTTGGTTTTTATAACTAACTCTTTCTATAAGCTTTTAAGCTTACCATTGTATAGAAATAAAATTAATTTTGCTTTCCCAAATATATTTCTATTCATTCCTCCTAATCCTAGTTATATCATTTCAACCAAGATGAAAGTTCTCCAAAAGGGGCTGTTTTGATACAGGCCAGAGATAAATGTTGTTTCAATACACATTAGGCTTGCTCACCAACCTGGATGGGTAAGTCCTTAGGAATATGCCATTCATTCTCAAAGGCATCATTCATACTATCATACCATGACTTCATCTTAATTTTGAACATCAAGCTAATGTGACTGGGGCATGTGAATTCCTTGTATTTCTCTATGGGGGACTTGTGCTCTAGTGGATATGCCCACTTCAACTCACTAGAGGTGTAATTTAGTACACCAATTTCATCAAACACTATAAATACCCCCATGGAAACCTATGGCCTGATATTCAATGGGTCCTCTTAGTATCCAATATGATTTTGTTGGAAAAATACATTTCTCAATTATATTTTAATCCCTCAGTTCCCTGATCGATGATGTACATGTGAGCCATGTCCACCTCTTTCTAAAGATCAGTTCCACCGATATTGGTCATGATGACATGCACTACTAATCAAAGGATAGGGTCTTATAAGTTCTTAATGTGAAAGGCATGGCCCTACTTTTAGTACTCAAGTGTCATTATTTTCTCTAATTCCTTTGATTCCTCCACATAAAATTCTACATCCATTCCAGAGCATTATAATCTTGACACCTTGCTTATTATTTTAGGTGTAATCTACATGTGGTGCCCAACAAAATAGATATAGTCATCATGGACATGTGAAAGCAAAACTTTTACTTCTTGCACGGTTTAAAAAAATATCAAAGGTTAAATAAATATAATAGACCTATAGAGTCCAAGAAATTAAATATTTTTAGGTCATACACCAATTGATTCTTGGTGTTTTGGTGTTGAACCCAAAAGTCATTCTATAGTTCAACCTCATTTCCTGGTTGGTGGTAGTTGTAGTCAAATATGGTACAAGAGAGTACTTTTGACACCCAATTTTCTATGCATAATACTATTTCTAGGTAATGCATCTCTTATATCATTAATGGTAGCGGTGGAGGTATTTGTGCCTTCTTTATTAAGAGTTGCATTACCTAGAAATAAGAGATGTATTCCAAATTCTTCACCTTCTATGTACTTCCTCTTTTAGAATGGTTGGTAATGCATCACTTCTTAGGGCCTTCTTTTTAGGCTGCATCACCCTTCATGGAGCCCAAAGGTTGAGGCACATTCATCCAACATTCCTAAAGGAATACATATTTGTGGTGAAAGTGACTTGACTTTTCCTAATTCAACTCTCATTAATGATGAATACCTACCACTACAATCTATAGCTACCAATTTTATTCTCTGTGCTTTAAGGATAGCTAATCTTTGCTTGATTATTCAGTCAAGATCCTTTACAATAGCCAACAAATGGGAATATTATACTCTGTACTTAGACTATAATCATCTAGACTTAGTTCAATTTTTGACTCTATAAAAAATCAAATAAAATCAAAGATAAAGTTTAAATGAGCCCTTAATTCCTTTTTATAGGATCGAGGGGGTAACTTGCATTTGCTAACCCCTCTTTTCGACCATCACTTCTAGTAATAAATGCATTATAATGGTCTCATTTTTTTTACCATTGATTCTAGTCATAAATGCATATAATAGTATCATCATGATATGAAGTTGGCATGCTTATCGTAAACACCTCTCCCTTTATATTAATGGCATGTCTCATCTTGTGCTTTTCTTCAGAGTGGAAGATAATTGTTTAACCCTTTGAATATTCATACCATTAGTGGGAATTTTTATCCTAAGACTTTTTAACTTACATGTGCATCCTTATATTACCTAACACATGGACCCTTTTCTTAATAATACATGTAACACCTCTTACCCCACATAAAATGTGCATCATGGTCCTTCATGAAATCACAAGTACAAAATAAAAGAAAATGTAAAATAAAAGAAAGGTTACATGCAACTAACGTAATGCTTTTCTTAAAAATAGGAAATCCTAAACTAATGGTATATGCCTTATTGTTAGAATTGAAACTAATATTTAAATAAAGAAATATAACCTTAGTCGTCTACCATTATAATGGCTAAGAAGAAATTGACCATCCAATCTTTAAAAACAATAATCATCGATAGGGTGAATGTTATGAACAATAAAAAGACCATCACAATGAACACAAAGTTTACCATAATTACATGTAAACTTGGAGTCATAGAGCAAGACTTTTATTCCAGGGGTAAATGTTCTGTGCATAATGTGGTGATCATGCCATGCCTTTTATCTACATTTTTTGACATCTTCACTCAAATGAGCAAGAAAATGAGCCTTATCTAACTGTAATAAAACATCTAAATGTGATTTCAAATATGAATCATCATATAATTTTCTAATGCATGTAATGCAAAGAGATGGTACCAAGAATTCAACTTAAAGAGCTACTTATGTTCCAAATACTAGATTAAAAGGTATACTCTTGTTGAGATGATTATAAGTTGTTTGATAAGTCCAAAGTATTGTAGACATCTAATCATCCTAGTCAATATGGCCAATATTACAAATATTTGTAAGTGTTGTGCCTAAAATTTTATTGAATGCCTCAGTAGTGCCATTGGCCCAGGAATGATATGGTGTTATTTTTTGGTGGGTAATCATGAACTTAATGAGTAAGATGCATATAGTTTTATCGAGGAAATGTGTACCATGATCACTAATAAAACTTAATTATTATCCAAAATGGGTTATAATATGTTCCCATATGAAGCACACAATGGTTGTAGTAATACAATTCCTTATTGGTGTGGCCTTAACCCAACACATGAGATAATCAGTTACTATGAGGATATAACAAGAACTTGTACATCATCTTATCAGGTTGATGGGGTTGAAAAAATCAATGGCCCATTTCTCAAATGGTTATTGTAATGAAATAAGATGCAAAGGCATGACATATCGATGATTTGGTTTCCCTATGTGATGCTAAATGTCACACTACTTAACATACAGTTTGGCATCTTGAAAATGGGTAGGCTACCATAGTCCAACTAGTATTAATTTTCACGTAGTAGCCTCAACAACATAGTGTCTACCAGAAATGCCTTCATGAAATTCATAGAGTAATTTGGAGTGCTCATGTTTCATGACATAGCATCAAAGGATTTCATCTCATCCAATATTATAGAGGTCCTCTGTAATGAGTTGAAATGGTGTGGTATAAATGGTGAGTTGTTTCTTAGCCTACAGACTCAGACAATCTAGTGTTATGCTAGTAGTTAAGGAAGTTGTGATATATTCTAAATCTTCATGAAGATGAGAAACATGAAATAGTTTTAAATTAGGTAGGTCATCCTCAATCAATTTAGGAGAGATGGTCAAGACCCCAAAATTAATTTAGGAGAGATAGTCAGGACCCCAATTAGTCTTTCCTAGTTTGACCATGACAAAGAATTGAAATTATTGAAATAATATAATCTAGCAGTAGATGTGGCCATGAAACATAAGTTTATTTATGAGATATTTTAAAGCTTCTTGGTCTGTATAACATATAAAAGGATTTTACAATAGGTACTGTCAAAACCTCTATAAATTATAAACCATGGAAAGTGCTTCATGATCTATGGTGGTGTAATTCCTCTTAGTTGGAGTACGTTTTCTACTGGAAAAATAGATGGGGTGATCAAGGTGACCTTCACCAAGCTATGTAAGGATTACACCAATGACCATTCTAGAAGCATCAATATAGACATGGAATGGTTTTGTCCAATCACGAAACTAGAGATTTAGGGCAGTGACAAGTTTGTCCTTCAAGGCCTTAAAGGCTTCTTGGCAAGAGAAGGCCCAAATAAAGTTTCCATTATGTTTCAAGAGTTCCTCCAAAGGAATGAAAATCTTTGCATAACCTCAAATGAATTTTTGATAATACCCAATATGTCCTAGAAAGGTGCAAACTGTGCATTAAAATGTTGGTGCTAGTAGATGGAGAATGACATCTACCTTATCAATGTCTACCAAAAGTCTATATTTGTAGATGATATGACCAAGGATAACACTAAATGGTGTTAAAAAAGAAACTTCTTTAGATTTAGTGATATTTGAAGCACCCAACAATGCTCAAGCATGAGCTATAGATTAGAATAGTGGTCCTTCACAAAGCCATAGACTGTCTAGTCATCCAAATAAAGCTAAATAAATCTATGGATGAAGTCTTAAAAGTCCTAAATGACTATATGGGAGAGTATAATAGGTGCATTTTTCAACCCAAATGGCATGGTGGTATATGTGAAAGATCCCCATTCAGTAGAAAATATAGTCTTAGGTTGATCTTCTTCAGTGATCTAGACCTGATGGTATCCAGAGAATCCATATGTGAAAGTGTAAATTTCACACCTAATAATGCCTTCAAATATTTCTTCTGTGAATGACATTGGGAAAGGATCAGTTATATAAAATGTGTTAAGTGTATGATAGTCAACACAAATCTTAATGCATCCATTTTTCTTTATACTTATGACCATAGGGTTGACCCACTCAGACTTGTCAATTAGGGTTATTACTCCAGTGTACAAAATATTATCAATTTCCTCCTTTAATTATGCACGTAAATTTAGATTAAACCTATATGACCATTTCTTGACTAGTCAGGCATCATCAACTAGTTTGATATACATTTTGCCTAATGATAAAGGAACATCTTTCATATCACTATAAATCCTTGGAAATGCATCTTGGTATTCTTTTAACAACTCAAATATGTTTCAATCCTCCATATCAATCTATTAGTTACCCATATTAGTTATATTTTATTCTTCCTCTTTGTTGATGTAGCATTGGATAGTTTGAATAGGTTCTTAGTATGGGTGGTCTACATCAGGACCAATATCACGAATAGTATGAACACCATAGTATATAGGTATATCCAAATTATTTTCCAATGGGTTAGGTGGGTCAGACCCTTCATCTTCATCAACATGAAACACTAGTTTTTGCTTACCTTGGTGAATATATTCATGACATTCTTGATCAAGGACAGGTTTTGGTGTAAGGATAGACTGCTCAAATTGATCATTAAAGAGAACCAAACCTTATTTTAAGACATCATGTATATGTCATAGCCAATATTTGATGGGACTAGGGTCACCAATGACTGCTTTGTGCATGGGTTAGAGAGTGAGGCAAAAATCCATTCTTAGAGATGAGTAAGACAACACCAAGTTTATGTTATTTTTAATAGATGCCAAAAATGGATACCCAATTTCATTCTTCACGAACATACTATGCTCTATCCCAAGTATGCAATGTGTTTTAATAAACATGTACCCATAGGTACTTTGATAAGAAGGATTCTTTAGCCCTCCACATATATTTACAAGCTTTTATGTATGGTTCTAGTTCTTATACTATGACATAGATAATTGAACCCTAGATACAATTATCATGATGAAACCAGTAATGCAAAGTAGAGCACACTTGATCCCAATGAAGAAGTATCTCACTATGGGTTCAACACCACCTCATGACTATGACATCAAAAAGGTGAACTAATGAATGCATATGATTAGCATCAAAGTTATAAAAGTCTTTAAATTATTGGATGAAGTCATAGACTTATATTTTATTGTAAAACCAAGGATCTTCATCAAGTCTCTCTAACAATGCATCCATAATTGGTCCTCTCATGATTTATCTAGAAATAAGGTGAACAAATCTATGGAATTTATGATACTAGCACAAAATGTTCTCATAATTACCAATGGTACTGCACACTCTTCTAGTGAGGTCATAGTCACCATGGGACCAATAATTACAAGCATTAATTGTAGTATAAAAAAGGGACTGAGTATCCATACATCAAAGGATAAGATTAGGAATAGGATCATGATGCTCACCATCTCTAGCTTTGACATTGTAGATGTGGTTAATATCTTCATCTACAATAATAGGTTCTATGTATGGGGGACCATGTGCTTGATCTAATGGGATAATGATGTGTTGATCAACATTTTCAAAACTGATGTAGTGATTTTTGAAAATTAATCCTAAATTATTTTCATAGTACCAAGGTCAACCCAATAGAGCTAGAAAATCATCAGCTTTAGCCAACTCAAGAACTTCAAAATCATCTTTGAAAGGTACCCTAAGGATATTGACCATTGTATTCTTAAGAATGCCAATTGGTAAAGCATGAGTTTTATTAGCCATAAACAATATGTGAGGTGATGGCTGCAATTATAGGCTAGCCATTTTATGTCATGCATCCTTTTTGAGGATGTTAATCTCAGTGCCAGTGTTGACCGAAATATATTGAATCACCCAACCATCAATGACAACATTCACTAGTATTTATTTGTCCTCTTGAGGGTTAGGAAGAACAAGAGTATCTTGTCAATGAGAATGATTTAATTGATGATCTTCAATTGGCCTAAGCAATTGAGTTTGAGTGTTAGTTGGTGTTGGTACCTAATTTTTAAGCCAATTACTTAATTGTGGGATAATGTCTTCCTCTCACATACTTGTAAAGTTATTAAAAATTGTCTCATGCCATGTTTTAAGGTTCCATGGCATTTTATAGATCAACATGTTGGGATGATTCTTAGTCCTTAAAAAATTGAATTTCCCCTTGTAGTTCCCATACCAACATCATAGTATCCTAAAGAACATATTTTTGTTGTTGGGCATTAGGATACTTCATTACACGAGGCTCTTCATACTATATCTTCTCAATAGGTGGAATAGATGTAGACTGAGACTATCCTCTACTACATGTAGTGATATTAACTTGTTGGGTTATTAGGGTGATAGAAAATAGTCGCTAGAGAAGTTTCTTAATGTAAATCATACCATCACATTTTTTATTTCTTTCCTTAATGATGGTTGTGTATAAGTTAGGACATTATTTCAATCAATGCTCCTTTTTACAAAAAGAACATGTTTGATAGAATGGATAATCTAACTGATAGTGATATGGAGATCCACTCTTATAACACGTTATTAGTGGAAAATGACCACCTCTTCATCCTCATCCTCGGCCTCATCCATGATATCCACCATTATCTTGAGTGTTGGAGATAAAGGTTTTATATGTACCATACGTGTGTGCCTCATGTATATTACTAATTAGCTAATAATCATTTTTGGCATGGGTGTAAGCATTACATATCTTGTAATATTTAGATACTTTATAATATGTATCCCATTATAAGAGAGGACAAGAATGTACATTGTGCTCTTTGTGGCAAATTTTACACAATTGTTTTAGTACAACACATATGTTTTTGTGTGGTAAGTTACTTCTATTATGCCCTTTAGACTCACAATCGGTACACCAAAGACCATTACGAGAGTTGTATGCATTATTTGAAGTTAACTTCTCTAATTGTGATGCTATTGAATCTATTTGAGATTCCATAAAAGGACTGAATCTAGTGTCAATGATACCAATACCTTCAGCATAGAGAGTAATTTCTAGGGCTTTGTGCAAGCTAGTAAAGGTCTTTTGTGATAGCATTTTCCTAAATGGAAGTAACAAGCCTCCCATGAACCATTGGGCATGTTGAACAAAATTAATCTTGAATGAAAGATTTGACAAGAGTGTTTTGAACTGTGCATGATACTCTTGTACACTTTTAATGAGTTCTTCTTTTATATCTTTTAGAGAAACAATACTTTGTTGCTCAAATTTGATATTATCAAATTCTTAAAAAAATGCCATCTTGAGTTGATCATAGTCAATTATTGATTGTTGAGGGTCAAATTTCCTATACCACTTGTGTGATATTTCAAAAGTGTGGTTGTAGACTATGTGTCCTTTTGCTCAGAAGAAGTAATACCACATGCCTTCTAAATGAGTTCACACTTATGAATATGCTCCACAACATTATCCACACCCAAATAACTAGGTAAATAAAGCATCATTTCATAATACACCATTGACAATTAAGGTGTTTTTGATGGTGGCTATTGAGAACCCCCAAGTCCTATTCTTGGAGGGGGAAGTCCACTTCTTCCTCTCATGCCACCTCTTAGTCCACTTCCAGTTCCTCCAAAAGGAACACCCATGATGTTAGGCATGTTATCAAGTTGATTAACAATACTTAGACCAATATTATCCCCACTATGAATGCTAGGTCCACTAGGCATACCAAGTTGGGCCATGAAATTTCCTTGAAGAGCAAAATAAGGTGTTAATTCACTATGAGTTAAAATTAGCTCAGCTATAATTTATCTTATAGGATTAGTTTTTGACTCTATACTATCTATATCCTAGTTATTTATAATTAAATCATCTGATTAAAAATCATGAGCATGTACTATGGTTGGGGAACTTGGTCAGTTCAAATGTGGTTCTTCAATCTCTTCTATCTAACTAGTTTTCCCTCATATGATAAAACTAACATTGGTCATAATTTAAAAGTGTTTGAGTCCTTGTGCCTTTCCACTTCCCTATGGATCCTAACAACATTTCCTAAGTTCTATTGTTCCCTTCCTACTCCACCTCTACCTCTAATCCTCTATCAAACTTCATCATATTTTTGCTTTCACAATGCCCGCTAACTAGCTACCATTCCAAACTAAAAATTATTTACCAACACCTCTACATTCCCCTTTCAATTGTGAGGATCATGCAAGGATGGATTTATCCCTCCATAGGTAGAGTTTCAAGTCCAAAATTAATAAATAACTTCTTTACTTATATTGGAAAGTGTCTAATAGACCGACCATGTAATTCTTAGAGAAACTAAAACTTGGCTTCTTTAGGACAAGAGTAAGTGGTTACATCATATTCCAAGATGTATCTATTCAACACTCCTCTCCACTATATATTAACATCCCATGTCCATGGTGTTCCCAAATGTGCCAAAGCCCTTTGATGATCTATCATCTAAGCTTGCCTCCTCCCAAAATTTTGTGATCGATCTTGAGCATAAGCAGAGATATAAGCATGTAAATAAATAAGGACTTAGACAAAGAAGGTTTCATATAATGAGATTTAGATATGTTGTTCCACCCATGCACGTGAAAAAACTCTTGGTTCAAGATAGGAAATTACAAAATTATCCTTGACCTTGGTAATCCATTATTCAATACTTTCAAGGGATAAACGTTCAAACATTTTCCATTATTGTGCAACAATTGCCATGGGTCCTAAAAATAAAACCAAAATGTTGGGTAACTTTATATCATGTTTTCCTTAAGGTACTAAAGTTTATGGTCCCAACAAGTTTATGCATTGGATTTTCATACAAGACTAAACTCTTACGCGCTCACTCGAGGCACACAGTAAGAAATTAGTTCCCATGGGTTATGTTGTAGAGTCACACGTTTCATAAGCTTGAGTTTATTTATATATCCAATTAGAGATTAAATAGAAAAAATAAATATATAACTATGGACCTCATCTCATTAGTCATAACAAACAAGAAAATGAAGATAAATGCCATGAAGTTCAACATGTTGATTACACAAAAATGTATAATGCATATTCTATAAATCTCATAACGAATTATAATCCACATTACTCAATGCAACCCTTTGTTAAAGTTTTAACTATCAATTAACTTAAACATAACACCAAAACTAATTGTCACTTCCATAATTCTATATTATCATAAAGAGTCATTACATAATATCCATATTCAGTCACCTTACACAACTTTTTAAAGGGATATTTATACTTATTTTTTCATAACCAAGTAGTTACATTATTTATGATAAATGGGTGATTGGTTAATGATCTCTAGTAGATTGAGATTCATTGTAATCATTTAATTATTTTCTCCTAAGGACCCAAGCCTTCATGCCCCCTATATTATTGTTCAATGCTAGATCCTTATTGTCAAGTGTCTTTCTTTGTGTAGGCCTATACAAAACTTGTGTGATGATTAAATCCTAGTTTGTCCTTGAGAATCACTCCTCAATAATTTCCTACTTCCCTCACTCTCCCCAAGTATTTCACTATTTTATCAAGTCTTATGATCTCAGTTTCTCTATAATTATGTTTTATCTTTGATTGGGTCTTCTTGTGCTATTATCTTCTACACCTTTGTCCTCTTGTGCCTTGCTAGTTTTATGCCATGATATTCCTGCACCATGTTAGTTCCATGCCATGGTCTTCTTGTGCCATGCTAGGTCTACACCATGGTCTTTTTGCACCATGCTAGTTCCATACCATGGTCTTCATATGACATGTTCCTCTTGCACCATACCAGTTCTATACCAAAAATCCAAAACACTTAATCAAAATTTGGGGTCCAATAGGACCTAATAGACCATAATGTATACACATAATATTTTCAACTTTTATCAAATACTGATTTTTTACATCTTGCAAGAACCCATCGAGACTTAATCTCTCTGAGTGCATGCCCTAAGGGGTGTAATGGGAAAGGGGTGGGTAGACCTTTGGTACTTCACATGATTATTGCCCCTTTTGTGATATTATTACCAATCCAACTAAATCCCAAAACCTTTCCCTAAGCTATTTCTCCTCCCTTGCATAGTCTTCTAGTCTTTTTCCTCTTTCCATCCTTCATTTCCTTGCTTGGCACCCTTTTGACCTATTTTGGCATACTAGGTCAACTTGGTTGACCTAGTAAAATTTAGGTCCCCTTTTCTCTCTTTTGGTTTGTTAGCTTTCTAACCGACCTAGCATAGACCTGGTGAGTTAGCCCAAAAATATGCTAGGTTGTCTGGGTCAACTTAACATAGCCAACATATTTGAATGATTTTAGGGTAAGTTCTACCTATAAATACAAGGCCATTTCAATCATTATTAAGATATGGAATTAAGATTTATTATTCACTCACACTTATTCACAATATGTTCTTCCACCATTCTACTTGAGGAGACTTAGCTTAGGTTTATTATTTTGGAGAATCTAATCTTGTGGATAGGTCTTGGATGCTTTGGCCTAACAAAGTGATCCTTAGAAACCATAACAACCTCTTATGAAGCCCCTTTGGCCAAAGGAGAGATTGAGTCTCGATGGGTGCACATTCAAGTAAGTATATTTTAACTTTGTTCTCCTCTCTTTTAGTAGATAAAATTAACATAAGTATTGGCTTGATTTATATTACTCTTCATATTCTATGTATTAGGGTGTTACTCATATTTAATTTATTTGAAGTTCCCTATACATGTTTTGATTGTTTTGATTTGCTAACCCCCCACTTTGTGACACAAGATTTGGTGTACACTAGATTAGATTTACTTTTCTTGTTATTAGATTAGTGAAATATTAAATCATATGACTTTTTGAAGGTTATTGTATGATTGTGTTAGACTATAGGCTTTGAATACTTACCTCACACAATGTGTTGTGAAAATCGATCCCATAATTGATCCTCACATTAATCACGCTCTCACTTAACAATTGTATGTTCCCCAATCGGAAGTGTAGGTGTGCTCTATCCTATTTGATCTAGGATTGATTTATGGACATGATGCATTTCTAATTACATACATTCTGGTGAACTTGATGTGAAACTAACCCTTTCAAGATTTCTTTCACTTATTTCATTTCTATTTTCCATTATTTTTACCATATCCTTATTGTGTTGGATTGAACATGTTGACCCTATTATTTATTTCTATGTGCAGTTTTTCAAGAATAGGCAACTAGATTGACCAGCTCAACCTAGTATAGGTTTCTAGAACTTTTAGAATTGTTTTCAAATAACTGGATCAACCAACTCAACCTAGTATAATTTTTTTTAGGTTTCCAAACTTCAAGTCCAACCTACTAGGTTAACCGAGTCAACCTAGTGCATTTTCAACACTTTTTCAATAGGTTCTTTTATAGCTTGATCGACCAACTCGACTCAGTTTACAAGTTTTTTCTAGTTTTCTCCAAGGTCTCAGATCAGTAATCTTATCCTTTTCATCTCTAAACCATTTAGGTTAATTTTTTTTCCTTTGTATATTTCTTTTTCTATACCTTCCTTTCAATTGTGTAGTCTTCCAAACTATTTCTGCACAGTCAACTAGGTCGACCCTGTGGACCTAGTTTTATGTTCTATGTTTTTTGAAATAACCAGGTTGACCTGATTAACCTAGTTCACTTTTAGACTTTGCTTCCATAGTAAAATTTTGATCCTGTTGACCTTATTCTATATGATTGTCCATATAGTTTCTCAACTATACCTTGTTTCAAAGTTGGAATTAACCATATATGTTAATCACATCTTTCTTTTAAGTTGTTTGCATACTTAGAATAGTTTACATAGTTTAATTAGGGGATTTTAAATTAATTATTTAGTTACATTATTTATATTATTTTACACACATGGACAAACCACATCAACATCAATAAGCATTTAAACATTTGACTACCCAGGTCTACCTACTTGGATTTCATCACCAAGGGGGAAGCCAACTTGATGTTCTGCTCAAGTATAAAGTGTGGTTAATCTTATATTTTGGATAAGCACCCATTAGCCTTACTACTATGATATGTGAAGTGAGGGGGTAAGCCCCAATAACAAGCCTATATCATTTCCACTATAGTTTCTTTCATCCTAAACTGACCTAAAACTATCCATAGATTATTATCTAGTACCTTTCTTATAGCCAATCTCTCTTTACATTTAAAATCATTCTTAGTAATCTAATCAACATTCTAGGTTGACCAAGTAGCTATCTTTTATTTCAAGGTGTTTGCTTGATCTTTGATCAATTGTGTGTAAAATCTTACATTATCTAGCATTAGTGCAAGATTTACTTTGTGTGCATCAATTGGATTGACCAATGTTAATTCAATTTGATTATGTATTTCCTTTCTGCACTTACTTTCTTAGATTAGCTACAAATTGTCTTGTTTCATTTCTAAGCTTATTACCAATATTTTCCTCTTCCTTGTTCACTGTACTAGGTCAACCTGGTTGACCCTATACTTTTTATGGATTTGGTGCATTGTACTAGATCAACTTGGTTGACCTAATATAAACTATAAGCCCTATTTCCTACATTAGGTCGATGTGGTCGACCTAGTATTGTTTCTTATTTTTCCTATTTTTCAATCTAGTTTCCCATTTATCCAATTTTACATCTTGTTCATCTCTCTTTAGTCAGAATGATGTCTATTATCAAAATATTTTTGGAAAACCTAAATCCATTTAGATACTATATGAGATATTCATTCCTTCCTCTCTTTTCCTCCTAAGAGAACCATCACTCTTAGGGCTCTTCATTTTCTCCTTCATCTATGAATTGTAATATGGTGCAAATAACACCTCAAGATGAAGTTGATGGATCCAATCATTTCCATACTTATCAAGATACTTCTCAAAATATCCAAACCAATTTGGGAGTGATTGATATAAATATATTTAAAAATCTCACTAATAACCCTCCTAATAATCCTCCCCTAACACTAATTTGGGGAGTGCTCCAACCAACACCAACTCACCTCTCGATACAACCCAGCTCTTAGTTCAAGTTATTCAAAAAATGACAATAATGTAAAACTCTAATACCAACCAAATGATGCAAATTCAACAACATTTAATCAATGTGACTAATCAACCTCCAACTATTCATCTTCAAGCTAATCGTAATTATATTCCTCCACCTCTTAGGGATGCCTTAGGTAATGTTATTCCTCAACCCATAATGAATAACAAGATGCTTCAAACTATTCAAAATGAGCCTTTATCTCCCTTCATTTTATCCATTGATATTAGTAACATAAATCAAACCATCAAATATGATGGGACTAAAGACCCTGCTTCATTCCACAAAGCCTTTAGTAACCTTTACAAAGAGTGGATCCAAACTAATACATTTTCCACAACTAAACTATTAGTCAAAACTTTCACTAGTGTTTTATAAGAATGGTATAATCAATTTCCTCAAGATTATATTTGGTAACTTAAAGATTTGGTCAATCCTTTGGTTAAAGAGTTTTAACAGAATGATCTTCCTAAAAATTATCTTAGTCACTTCATAAATACTAAACAATCTCCTAATGAATCGGCTCATGACTTTATTAAAATATGGAAATCTTTAGCTCATAAATCCAATCATAATATGACTAATGATAATTTATTCAAACTCTTTATTACCACTTTGAATCCCACTATTCAATAAAAGGTTCGAACATTTTCTCCTCAAACTCTTAATGAAGCTCTTGACCAAACTAAGTATCAAGACTTTATTATGAAGCAATTTGAACCCAATCATAAAATTCTTAAAGGATATATTCAAACATATAATTCTATCACTAGTAATACTCCCCAAACCAAACTTGGAGTTTCCAAATCTGATTTTCCTTTACCATTTCACACACCTCTTTTGGTTCATCAAATGAAACAATTTTTACCACCCTCAAAACCTTTCATTTATCCCAATGCTCCTCTTAAGTGGTATGATCCCAACCTATTTTGCTGGTTCCATGCCAAAATTAAGCATTCTCATTAATCTTGTAGAGGTATCACTAAGTGTGTTATTTATTATATGCTTGGTGACTCATTCAACCATGAGGCTATGATCAAACTTCATTATCAAGTGTATACTATCACATCTCAAAAATGATAAAACTTTTAAACTTCTACTTCTAATAATAAAAAATACTCTTCAAATAATAATCAATAAAATGTCAAGGATGTTTATTCCATCAATGTTGATTATGACCTATAATATAAAAACTCTCAATATGTCAACACTGCTAAGGTTAATTATCATTGTGAACTGGCTCACAATAATCCTATTACCAATCCTAAGAAACCATATTTAGAAGGGCAATTGCTTAAATATACCACTACCAATCATGATGACTTGGAATCACCTGAGAATAAATTTCTTTTTCAGATCCTCCCACCACATCTATACCTCTTAAATCTAATTTTCCTTCTAAACCTCATGTTAGTTCTTCTAAATCACACTAGAATTTTATTGAAGAACTCAACTCTATGCCTTGTAATATTCCTCTTATGGAGTTGGTTTGCACTTCAACCTATCATCATAATTTTTTTATGCAACAACTTTAAGAAATAAAAGATCTATCTTACATAGATGAAGAACCATGTTCTATCGATTCTCAACCAACTAATGTCAATACCATTGAGACTATGTATCCTTCTAATCCTTCCATTGGATTTCTTGAAGAGGACATGATCAATGATGAATTTTTTTTTTCATGAATGATCTACCTCTCTTTATCAAAGTATCCATTTGTTGGGTGAATATTTTGTCAATCAGTGTACTGATAAACAAAATAGGTCTGATCAACCACAACAGGAACATTGGTCGGCCAAATGTGTATGTTTACCACATCAAAATGGGGCCAATCCCTCCTCTCATCAAAGGGAGGTTTGTTATAAATATGCAGGAGCTATATACTATATAAATATAAACAAAAAATAACACTTAGGGGCAGAATACATCATCCATCTCTCTTCTTTTAGAGATGATGTTAACACACAAAGGATAAAAATCCTAGTGGAAACACTGAAGGCACTTCTCTTCTTTCAGAAGTGTTCTTGCAGGGAACATCATTAGTTTATTTTAGGTAGTAAAAGTGACTGGTGACAAAAGGGTGCAATAACTAGTAGGATGAAATATAACACAAAGTTTCCACCTCAATTTCTCAAAGAGTATAACACAAAATATAATGGGGGCACAAAGTCATCCCAGAATCCTCAACACTGAAAGAAAATAAAAAACACACACTGAAAACAAATGTGAAAGCAAAAAGTCTCCCCACAGTTGGTTTCAGGACACCTTCCTTGTTACTCTCACTAATTCTACTTGCCAAATTAAATAAATGAGAACACATTCAGAAGACAAACATAAGAATAATCTCTTAAAATGGTACAAGCCAAAACAACACAAAGTCTACAAACGACTTACTTTCTCATTCAGATAAAATGAAATGAAATTAAAATCTGAGCTCAAAGTCTCAATATTCTCCTTTCAACTGGGCAGAGTTTTGCTCCTATAAAAATGAAAAGTCTCCTTTACTAATGAGAGAAATTACAATCTTATAACAACTACGCAAGGCTCGGCATTCTTTTCCATGGGACGGCCCATGCTGCAGTCAACGTCTTCAATGCACCTTCAATTTTTTTCTGGAGGGACCATGCTAGGAACAGTGTATTACCATAAATATGGCATGTCCATTCCTCTAATATGTCTCTTCTTAGTATGGACTGTCTGGTCCTTTTCCTAATATCTGCGTAATTATCCAATTCACCATTACTTTATGGAAGAAAAACAGGCTTACATCCTTGATTTGGTGCACTTAGGAGTCTAAGTCTACTTGATCCACTATTCCACCTACTGGAAATAACTCTTTTGAAAATATTTCTGGTCCTTTGGTCTTGCTCCTCTCTCCCTTGTAGCAATTTGAGTCTTTGGGCTCTCTTTTCAGTTAGTCACTTGATTCTTCCTTTAAATTCTATTCTTTATTTGAATTTCCATAGATAATCCCTTACTTTAAATTTGATGTCTGTGGGGCCATCAATGGTTGCCATCTGCTTGAACCATGTTGAAATTTGAACCTATGAACCTATGAAGGTTCATTGGTTCATTCTGTCTCTTTTGTTCCATCGCTTTCTGGTTCAAAACACTTCCCTGCTCCTTGGTTAAACCATCCATTAAACCACTTGTTGGCTGCTTTTTTCCTTGACTGAGGCCACCTTTGAACCTTTGAACCAGTTGAACCCATTGAACCATTTGTTTCAAGGTTCAATGGTTCAATCCTTGTTCTTTGAAATCCATCTTTGTCTAAGTCTTTAAAGGCTCTTTTCTATGTCTTCATTCAGTCCTTGGGACACCCCAAAGGGAAGGTGCCCTTTGGGCTTTTCAAATGGTCCTTTATCTATCGTCAAGTGCCCCCTAGAAGGGTACCTATCCTTTAGGATTTTTTTTAATCAGACTTCAGGCTTCAACTTCCCCGGTGGGTCCTTGCTTCTTCGGTGGGCTTTTGGCTTTCAGGATTTTTCCATCGGGCTTTTCCTTTGGACAAAAAGTCTGAAGGAATTCCTTTAGATAAAAATTCTAAAAGAAAGCTTCTTTTCCTTAGCCGTTGGTTCTTTCCAATTTCTTTGAGATTTCTTCCCGAGTGAATTCCTTCAGACAAAAAGTTCGAAGGAATTTTGCCTTAAACATTTTTTTGAGAAAAATATTCTTGAAAGAATTCTTTCAACCTCTTTTACTTAGCCATTTACATTGAATAAAAAGTTTGAAGGAATTGTTTCTTCTAGGCCTTTGAACAAATTTGAAGGAATTCTGTCTTTCTTTGACCTTCGAACCAATGTTGCCTGCCCTCCACAAGGGCACTTGCCTCTTTGGATTTGGGGTATCCCCCTTGAACCTACCAATTGAACCAACTGATTGAACCAACTTTGGTTTAATGGTTCAATGGTTCAATCAGTTCATTCTTCGTTATTTGGCTAAGTCCTTTTAATCTTTTGCACCAAGAGCGTTGAACTAATTGGTTGTTGAACCCATTGAAACATTGAACCAAAATGGTTCAAGGTTCAACAGTTCAATGGTTCAAGCCTTTGTTCTTTGAAGCTTGCCAATGGACATTTTTGATTGAACCAAGTCATTGAAATAGTCCTAAAAATGACTAAGTGTTGGAAACTTGTTCTTTTGATTGAACCCGCCTGCAGAAGCCTTTGAACCTGTTGAACCCTTAACTGAAAAAGCTTGGAAAATGAGGAAATTGAATGCTCAAAAAAAATTTAAAAAGGGGAGAGATGTTTTTGGTCTGTTGAACCAAAATAGTTCATAGGTTATCCCAAAGATGCCACTCAGTTTTGGAGACAACAACTAGCTCCAGTTGGGGAACTTCCTTTAGTTGAGAACTTGGAATAGCTGAGGGGAGTAGAAACTAGAATTTTCAGTGCCTTGAAGTGTGTCATTGGGCTATGGAGTCATGTTACCCAGAAAGAAAGGCTCCAAAAAATTAAAATGAACAACACAAAGTATAAATAAAGACTATACAGATATACATATGTATAGGTGAACTTATTTGACACTTCAGGAATTAAAGTGCTTCAGATGCTACCCATTATGAGGCAGAGTAAAGAGCATGCCGTCTTGATATTTCAATAAGAAGATGTTCTCACCATTGAGCTGGTGGATAATAAAAAAGCCTCTCCAAAGAGAATCAAACTTTCCATGCATCCCCTTTGTCTCTCTCCTTTTGTCCCACAGTAGGACTTGATCTCTAACCCAAAAATCATGGTTCTTTGCCTTCTGGTTAAAAAGCTTCTTCACTAGACTTTGGTGGGTAGTGATTCGGTCCACCACTATATTTCTCTGCTCATCTAGTTCAATTAGGCACATGATCCTCTTATCAAGGGTGCTTTCATATGCTTGATCTTCAATTGCCTTAGCCAGTTTCAATGCTGGCAATTCCAAGGTGATTGGTATCTCAACATTGATACCATAAAGAAGTTGGAAAGGAGACATACCAATTGCTCTCTTTGGTGTAACCATGTCTACCCATAGAGCATCAACCAATGCTTTATGCCATGTCCTTTGGTTGTCATCCACCAGCTTCTTAATGATAGTCACCAGGTTCTTATTGCTTGATTCAGCCTGTCCATTCCCTTGTGGAAAGTAATTAGAAGAGTGGGAGAGTGTAATTCCATAGTAGAAACATAATTGAGTAATCTCTTGGGAAGTGAAACAAGTTGCTTTGTCAGTGACAATCTTGATCGGGACCCCAAACCTGGAAATGATGTTGTCTTTGAGGAAATTGCATACTACTTCTGAAGTAGTATGTTTGGTTAGAACAGCTTCCACCCACTTGGTGAAGTAATCTATTGCTATAAGGACATAATCATGTCTAGCACTTGAAGATGGGTTTACAACACCAATAAATTTGATTCCCCATTACTGGAATGGCTCCTCTATGACCACTGGCTTGAGAGGTAGGGCAGCTAACTTGGGTCTTCCTACAAACTGTTAGCATAGTTCACACTCCCTAACCCACTTGTATGCATCTTGAAAGAGAGTTGGCCAGTAATACCTAGCCTGTAGGATCTTATGGGTAGTCATAGGAGCAAAAAAATGTCCTCCACAGGCTGAATTATGAAAGGACTTCAAAAGTTGGCTTTGCTGCTCCTTGTCCACATAGTGAAGGAACGTTTCATCAAGGCTCCTCTTGTATAGGCCGTTGTCCCAGAGGACAAAATTAGCAGCTTTTAGCTTGATGATTCTCCTTTCTTTATAAGATAGGTGAGTAGGACACTCACCATAAGTAAAGAAAATGAGCAATACCTAAATACCATTCATTCGTGGTGGAAACAAAGAGGACTATTGGTGTGTCTTCCACCTCAGATTCTTCATGCTCTGTTCCTTCTGGTTTGTTATCAACAATTAGTTGGCATAGCCCCTTTCCATGCACCAGCTTTGTTGGCTTGATAACCAGATCAAACTCCTAGATATTTTCAACTCAATTGCCCCTTTTAATCCCAAACTCCTATTGAGTCAGTATGGATTTGATCGTGGTGTCAGGAACCAAGGCAGTTGTGTGTGAATTCAAGATGTAGAAGTGGAAATGCTTCACTACCTTCACCACTGCATAAGTATGCTTCTCCATGTTTGAGTACTTCATCTCATGATATTTGAGAGGATATCTCATGAAGGAAATGGGGGATTCCATACCCTCTTTGTTTTATTGAACCAGAATTGTTGAAAGCGTATGTTCTGAAGCATAACTATGTATGGTGAACTCTTTGTTATAGTCTGGACAAACTAGGATTGGGACATGGGCAATGGCTGTCTTGATATCCTCAAATGCTGACTTGCCTTCTTTAGTCCAACTAAAGGTGTCCTTATTCTTCATCATGTTCACAATGTGCTTAGTCTTCTTAGCAAACTCAGGGATGAACCTCCGTAAGAAATTCACCTTTCCAAAGAAGGAGTGAACAATAGTCTTACTTGTGGGCAAGGTAAGCTCTTGGATAGATTTGACTCTGTCTAAGTCAATATTTATGCCCCCTTTTGACATAATGTGTCTGAGAAGTTTCTTCTCTATTACTCTAAAGACTAATTTCTTGAGGTTTAAGGAAATGCCATTCTGGCGGCAGCGCTCCAGAACTTGTTGCAAATGGCTCACATGATCTGGGTGATGCTTAGAGAAGATAGTCAAGTCATCAAGATAAACTATGATGAACTTACCCATCTCATCCTTGAAGGTAAGGTCCATTGCTCTTTAGAAGGTGGCACCAGCATTTATCAAGCCAAAAGGCATCCTTCTATATGCAAACATGCCCCAAGGTGTGGTGAAAGCAGTCTTATGCTAGTCTGCCTCACCAACTTCAACCTAATTATATCCTGAGAAGCCATCTAACATTGATAACATCTCCGAGCCTGTCACTATCTGAAGCACTTGATCCATGATTGGCAAAGGGTAATTATCTTTCAAGGATGCCAAATTCAAATTTCTAAAATCCACACAAAGGTGGATTTCACCATTCTTCTTCCTTATAGGCACTATATTGGCAATCCATGTGGAATGATGGATTGGGAAGATTATCCTGGCATTTAACATTTTTTGTATCTCAAATAAAATGGTACCTGATATTTTTAGATTATACTACCTAGACTTTTGCCTATAAGGTGTTGAATCAGCCTTGAGAGGGATGTCATGTCGAATTTCATCAGGTTAGAGTGACTTCACGTCATCATAAGAGTAAACTAAGATGTCCCTTTATTGATTGAGCAAAGTGGTTAACTTGAACCTCTCCTCAAGAGTACATCATTTCCCAATGTTCACCATCTTGGGATCTTCCTTGGTTCCCAGATTCACTTGATCAAAATCTTGGGAGGAGCTTGAATCTGTTTGCTACTGTTTGATGAACATGTCATGTTTGTCAAATAGTTTCTCAAGGGAAACCAAGCCTTTAGGAATCTTATACCCTTTTAGTTACAGGAACTCCTCATCCGTGCTTGAACTTGATTCAGGGGTCAGTTTAGGCTTTTGAGGTTCACTACCTTCAAAATGTAGCCATTCAAAGCTGTCTTTTTGCTCCAAGAAGGTAATGATTTGGTTGTCATTGTTGAACACTTGCCAATGACTAGCATTATCAAGTACACTTGGTTGAAATACTAGCTTAATGGTGTACCTATCTCCTTTGAAATTTGGGTGGGGGACCAAGAGAGTAGTTGAAATAGCCAGTGCATCAGCCTGGTCATTGAATTCTCTAGGAATGGTAGAGATGCTGAAAGCATCAAAGCTTTCAATTTGGTCCCAAACTAGGTTGCAGTAGTGGCACAATCTTTCATTCTTGGTCTGATACAGGTTTCTCACCTGAAAAACCACCAATTTTGCATCTCTTTTGGCATGAAGGAGTTTGATGCCTTAGTCTCGAGCAACCTTCAATCCAAGCAACAAAGATTCATACTCAGCTATATTATTAGTGTTTCTAAACTGTAACTTGTAGGACAAAGAAAAAATATCTCCTTGAGGAGATATCAACACAACTTTGGCTCCTAAACTAGTGGAGGAGTAGCTGCCATCAAATTCAAGAGTCCATACCTCATTTGATACTGATTTTCCTTTGGATTCTTCTTCATTCAAAGGGGGAGATTCTTCCACACTTGCATTACGCTCAACCAATTCTTCTATTGTTCCAATTTAACTAATCTTCAAATTTTCACCTTCAAGAGTTTTAATAGGGATTTCATGGAATTCATCTGTGAATAAAAAGTAGTTACCCATGCCTAAAGACTCAAATAGAATTTGAGCTTCAAGTGCTGAGGTCTGGGTAACCACATATTTCACTTCCTTTTCAGGAAGCAATCTCTTCATAACACCTTTAACTAGGATCCTCACCTTAGATAAGTCCATACTCAACTCACCACCAACATCTCTGTAGAAATTCTGACCAAGAAGGATGCCATATGATGCTGGGATGTCAGCCACCAAGATAGTCATCCTGATTCTTTTGTCTGGGAAGGCTATAAATGCAAATTGGGCATCTTTAATTTGCCATAGTAGTGGCACTTGTTTGTTCTCCATGGAGAAGCATCTACCAAAGGTTTTGGTCAGTGTAAGGTTAAGGGATTCAACCACTTTGGCAGGCATAACATTGTCCGAGGCTTGGAATCAATGATGCAGTTATTCGGCTGATGTCCATTTATTAGCAATGACACATAGAAAGGTTCAGTCCTACTAGGATCAGTAGGAGGGGTAATGACAATATTGTTCTTGGTGGGTGTATTCCTGAGGGGATCAGGTGTCACTTTGGAAATTGCTTGTTTAACAAGGACGTTTTGGTTTTTAACACATTAAACCAGTCTGTCTAATTGCTCAAGATGGGACTACAGAAATTTAAATTTAGACATTTGAATTTTGGTTTTCTTTATATGGTCAATTATGTCAAATTCCTAGAATGAGCCAGGAGCAGAGGATGGGAGTTCATCCTTTTGATTTTTGGAAGGGGGAGGACTGGACTACAAATTTGAAGTAGAAGATGTAGGGGCATTTGAGGTACTTACCTTTCATGAGATCATCAGGTCCTTTGGCTGGAAAGGAAGAGTGGATCCCTGCTTAGTAATTGAAACTGCTTGTTGAGGTTGCTCCTCTACTTTCTCCTTATCAACCAATTGAGTTGATTCCTAGATCGGGTGAATACAACGTATGATCTCTCAGCTGTATTACCTTCACTTCTGGGTTCATCTTGGTAGTTCAGGAAACCAATATGGGAGTCACTAGCTAATTCTTCTTCTTCCTTAGTGAAGATATTAGCATCATCTTCAAGATTCAACTTAGGCTGGAATGAGAAATCTGATTCAGCTTTAAGATATCCAATTGCTGAGTTGTTTGGAGGTGCTTCAAGGGTGAGGTTCCTTTGTGGAGGAGGAAGGGGATTTTCTTGTCCTTGATTTTTGGTAGCATTGCCTTGGTACACCTGATTCTAAAATGTCCTCCTGGGCATATCTCTGTATGCAGGAGCAGATGACATCCCTTGTGCCATTTGCTTTCTAAGTGCTAGCACTTCATTTGCTAGCTTTTTTACCATTAGGTTAGTGGCGACTATAGGTGAGTATTTAGAAGATGAAGAGAATTTACCTTTATTAGGGTCTCTCCTTATCTTTCTTGCCAAGATAAGGTCATCTTCTACCTCAGTAGCCAAGTCCTGAGTAGCAAGAAGGTCTATATGTCTAGCCCATCTTAGCAAGAAACTCATCTCAGGTAGCTATGAGTTGATAAAGAAACACTTGAGATTCTGAGGCATCAGTTGGGTGACCATGGGAATCCTATGCCTTAGCTTGTTGAACCTGGTAATGAAGTCCCTCATAGGTTCATGGGGTTCCTTCTTCATTTGTGTGAGTTGGGCCAGCAAGGCATGCACATCCTCTGTAGGTTTGAACCTTCCTTCAAACTTGGATTTAAGTGTGTCCTAGTCAGTTACTGACCTAGCTTGTAGATGGTAGAACCAGTATGTAGTAGCACCCTATAGTGTTTCCATAAAGAGCTTGACTGCCACATCCTCAAATTCCACCCCTATCACATTGCAGGCTATGCTAAAAGCTAAAATGTGTTCATAAGGATGAACTTTCCCATCACCAAAGAATTTGGGGAAATTCTTCCTTGAATTGTGTGGAAGCTCATGCAGAGGTGGAGTTAAATTCAGTGGACCAAAAGAGTTACCCAGGAGCCTTGAGCCATGATTTGATTATGTAAAAGTGGGATCACAAACCTGGGTGGAGAATAGATAGGCAAAGCTCTGCTAGCAGTAGAAAAAGAAGCTCTGCCTTGTGTTGGTGACCTTGTAGGGCTAGGAGGAAGACTCCTAGTTCGTTGAAGGTGAGGTTATGGAGGAAACAACTCAAAAGTAGGGTCAACAACACCTTGAGACTTTTGGCTTTTGGTATAATGTGGAGTTGTCAGATTGTAGAACAAAAATGGAAAAGAGTAGGATCTGCTTTAGCTAAAGTTTGAGACTTCAAACTGTGCACTCTTCCATAGTGGAGTCACCAAAAACTGTTGGGTGAATATTTTGTCAATCAGCGTACTGATAAACAAAACAGGTTTGATCAACCCTAGCAAGAAGATTGGTTAGCCAAATGTGTAGGTTTACCACATCAAAAGGTGGCCAATCTCTCCTCTCATCAAGGCGACGCTCCTTATAAATATGCAGGATCTATATACTATATAAATATAAATAGAAAATAACACTCAGGGGAAGAATACATCATCCATCTCTCTTCTTTCAGAGATGATGTTAACACACAAAGGAGAAAAATCCTAGTGGAAATGCTGAAGGCACTTCTCTTCTTTCAAAAGTGTTCTTGCAGGGAATAGTAACAGTTTCTTTTAGGTAGTAAAAGTGACTGGTGACAAAAGGGTGCAGTAACCAGTAGGATGAAATAGAACACAAAGTTTCCACCTCAACTGCTGAAAGAGTATAACACAAATGATAATGGGGGCACAAAGTCATCCCAAAATCCTCAACAATGAAAGAAAATAAAAAACACACACTGAAAACAAATGTGAAAGCGCAAAGTCTCCCCACAGTTGGTTTTAGGACACCTTCCTTGTTACTCTCACTAATTCTCCTTGCCAAATTAAATAAATGAGAACACATTCAAAAGACAAACATAAGAATAATCTCCTAAAATGGTACAAGCCAAAATAGCATAAAGTCTGCAAGTGACTTACTTTCTCATTCAGATAAAATGAAATGAAATTACAATCTGAGCTCAAAGTCTCAGTATTCTCCTTTCAACTAGGTAGAGTTTTGCTCCTGTAAAAATGAAAAGTCTCCTTTACTAATGAGAGAAATTAAAATCTTATAGCAACTATGCAAGGCTTAGCATTCTTTTCCATGGGACGGCCCATGCTACAGTCAACGTCTTCAATGCACCTTCAATTTTTGTCTGGAGGGACCATGCTAAGAATAGTGTATTGCCATATGGACTGTCTGGTCCTTTTCCTAATATCTGTGCAATTGTCCAATTCACCATTACTTTATGGAAGAAAAACAAGCTTAAATCCTTGATTTGGTGCACTCAGGAGTCTAAGTCTACTTGATCCACTGTTCCACCTACTCGAAATAACTCTTTTAGAAATATTTCTAGTCCTTTGGTCTCGCTCCTCTCTCCCTTGTAGCAATTTGAGTTTTCAGGCTCTCTTTTTAGTCAGTCACTTGATTCTTCCTTTAAATTTTGTGCTTTATTTGAATTTCCATAGATAATCCCTTACTTTAAATTTGACGTCGACGGGGCCGTCAATGGTTGCCAACTGCTTGAACCATGTTGAACTTTGAACCCGTGAACCTATGAAAGTTCATTGGTTCATTCTGTCTCTTTTGTTCCATCGCTTCCTAGTTTAAAATGCTTCCCTGCTCCTTGGTTGAAGCATCTGTTAAACCACCTGTTGGCTACTTTTTTCCTTGACTAAGGCTGCCTTTGAACCAGTTAAACCTATTGAACCATTTGGTTCAAGGTTCAATGATTCAATCCTTGTTCTTTGAAATCCTTCTTTGTCTAAGTCTTTGAAGTCTCTTTTCTACATCTTCATTCAGTCCTCTGAAGGGAAGGTGCCCTTTGGGCTTTTCAAATGGTCCTTTCTCTGTCATCGAGTGCCCCCCAGAAGGGTACCTATAATTCAAGATTTTTTTTGTCAGGTGGACTTCAAGCTTCAACTTCCCTGGCAGGTCCTTGCTTCTTCGACAGGATTTTGGCTTTCAGGATTTTTTCGTCAAGTTTTTCCTTCAGATAAAAAGTTTGAAGGAATTCCTTCAGACAAAAAGTCTAAAAGAAAGCTTTTTTTCCTTAGCCATTGGTTCTTTCTAATTTCTTTGGGCTTTCTTCCTGAGTGAATTCCTTCAGACAAAAAGTTTGAAGGAATTTTGCCTTAAACATTTTTTTGAGAAAAATCTTCCCGAAAGAATTCTTTCAGCCTCTTTTACTTATCCATTTCCATCGAACAAAAATTCCAAAGGAATTGTTCATTCTGGGTCTTTGAACAAATTCGAAGGAATTCTGTCTTTATTTGACCTTCAAACCAATGTTGCCTGCCTTCCGCAAGGGCACTTGCCTCTTTGGCTTTGGGGCAGCCCCCTAAACCTACCAATTGAACCAACCGATTGAACCAACTTTGGTTCAATGGTTCAATCAATTCATTCTTCATTATTTGGCTAAGTCCTATTAATCTTTTGCACCAAGAGCATTGAACCAATTGGTTGTTGAACCCATTAAACTATTGAACCAAAATAGTTCAAGGTTCAACGGTTCAAGCCTTTGTTCTTTGAATCTTGTCGATGGACATTTTTGATTGAACCAAGTCATTGAAATAGTCCTAAAAATGACTAAGTGTTGGAAACTTATTCTTTTGATTGAACCCGCCTGTAGAAGCCTTTGAACCTGTTGAACCCTTAATTGAAAAATCTTGGAAAATGAGGAAATTGAATGCTTAGAACAAATTTTAAAAAGGGGAGAGATGTTTTTGGTCTATCGAACCAAAATAGTTCATAGGTTGTCCCAAAGATGCCACTCATTTTTAGGGACAATACCATTAATACCACCTTTATCCAAAAGTTTCTAGTTGAGGAAGGTCTGGTATTAATGTCACATCCTTATGGCTTATTCAAAAACTTGGTTATAAAAAAGATCATCTTAAACAAACCCATCTTACTTGTTGTCATGGATTTGACAAGACTAATCAAAATCCACTTGGCTATATTTGGCTTCTATTAACCATTGGACCTAAGACTATTCAAACCAAGCTTATGGTCCTTGATCTTCCTTTATCTTATAACATTCTTTTTGGTCATCCATGTACTCATTGGATGTGGGTCATTGCCTCTTCTGGAAGTCAGTGTATTAAATTCTTACATAATGGAAAATGTTACAAATATGAAGCTAATCCCAACCCATGGAACATCCAATTTCCCAATCCTAAGCCTCAATATCAAATTCCTACAATTTCTAAAATCAATAGTGCTTCTTTACCTAAGTTCATCAACATTGATCTTGATCTTCAAGTTAATCTTATGAATTTTGATGATGATGAACCCAATGATTTATATCACACTTAAAATACTAAGAAGATACCTCTATATATTGTGGATTGGCTTCCTTCTTCTATCTTACCTAGAGATCCTATTATTCCTATCATGGATGAGATTACCAATCTTTCCCCTCTATGCAATGCTAAGGAGCCATCTTTGATTGAAGATGCCTTAATTTTCAATGATTTTGGAGTAGCTAAATTATTTCAAGATCCTCTCACCATGTCCTCTCATACATTTATCAACATTGGGATTTTAGCTTCTGAAACTCCCCCTGATTCTCAAGCATGTATGATTTCTCTAACATATGATGATGGCCATATCATAACCCAAGCTCACTCTAGATACTTGGATGTCCAGCACTACAAAACATTTTATCCCAAATTCATGCCTTCAATCAGGATGCACATACCATATCTACACATCATTAATTAAATCCCAAGGGTCATGTACCTCTCACTAATTCTCCACTTATCAATACTCCTTGGGTGGTAGAAAACTTTACACCTTCTGAACCTATGGTCACTCCTACACCTCATCTACCTCCTATGGATCCTATCATTTCTTTAGATTCTTTTCCCATCATCAAATCTATCAACACTCCTATTTCTTCAGATCTATCCTCTTCATCTACTTTCAAAATTACATTAGATGCCAAGGCAACCGATGTCCATCATATTCATTCTAAGTATGAAAGCCATGGAAATCAAATTCTTGACCTTGAAGTAGATGTTGAATATTATGGTCCTCTTCCTACCTTGCCTAGTGATGAAGCTATTCTTTAGTTAATTCATGACCGAGAACCTCAAAATCCTAAACAACATCATAAACTTGGAAATTTTAAAAATAAAACTCCTTGATTTAATAACTTTGTTTCTAGCATTGATCCTAAAACAAATCCAATTTCAGCCTTACCTAACACACCTTAGCATTTTTAAGAAAATAATTCCCTACTTATCTAAGAAAAAAATTGTATCAATTATGGCACCCCATATTCTCCTCAACCAATCATTGTTTCTTGAGAACTCTCACCATCTGAGGTTGACAACATTAGCTTATTCTTTGATAAATATCAAGAGGCATTCGCTTGGTCCTACCAAGACATGCTTGGCATTGACCTTAGTATTTTGGTTCATGACATCATCACTTATCTTGATTCTAAGCTAATACACTAAAAGAAATGAAAATTCCCCCCTAAAGTGACTAATATATGTCATAAGGAAATCATTAAACTAGTGGATTATTTTGAATGGGTTTCTAACATTATTCCCATTTGGAAGAAGGTCACTATGGTCATCCACATTTGTATTTATTTCCACAACCTTAATCTTGTTTGTCTTAAGGATAACTTCCCCTTACCTTCAATAGATGCCATCATCAATTTCATGAGTGGTTATGAAATGTTGTCTCTTATGGATGGCTTCTCAGGATACAATCACTTTCACATCACTCCCAAGGACCAACATAAGAATAATTTCACCATGAAATAGGGCACCTATTGTGATGCCAAAATTCCCTTCGGCCTTACAAATTCTAAAACTACCTACCAATGTGCTATGACTCACATCTTTCATGATCTCATCCACACAATTATTGAAACTTATGTGGATGATCTTATTGCTAAATCCAAACATTATAATAACCATTTTTTGATCTTGCTATCATCTTTGACCATCTCTTTAAACACAAAGTTAAACTTAATCCTTTGAAATGTGTTTTTGGAGTCACATCTGAAAAATTGTTAGGATTCTTAGTCTCTCTCCATAGCATCGATGTTGACCTAGCCAAAATTGGTGTTATTGGTAACATGCCCATTCCTTGATCCATTCTTGATATTCATACATATTTAGGCAAACTTGGGGCAACTAGATGATTTGTCCCTGAATGTCTTATCACATTCACTCTATCAATTCCATTTTTAGGAAAGATATAGCTTTAGAATGGATAAATCCATGTCAAAAAGCCTTTGATAATATGAAAGAGTCACTACTTCATCCACCTTTCAATGATAAACCATTAATTCTCTATGGTTCTTCCACACATATTTCAATTGGGGCAATGCTTGCCCAAAAAGATTATACAAGAAGAGAGTATGTTAATTAATATATTATCAGAGGCCTCATTTTTTATGAGACATGTTATACCAAAATTAAGTGTGATTGCCTTACTATCTATTTTGCAATTAAAAATCTTCGCCATTATATGTTATACCAAACTACTTATGCCATATTTCATTTTGACCCCCTTTAGTATTTATTCTCCAAATCCTTTATTCTTGGAGATATAATTGGTAAATAGATGGTCTTACTTATGGAATTCGATCTCTGCACTGTCACACAAAAATATGTTAAAGGGAAAGTCATAGCTGACTAACTTGTCATAGCTCCCATTCTGACCACTTCTTCACTTGAAATTGATCTACCTGATGACAATATCCTTTAAATTGAAGGTCTTAATCAATTTATATCCCTTAAATACTATTTTCATATCTTTATTACCGATCTTGAAGAAAATGAACTTAAAGAATCTTCCCCTCCCTATGGTACTACTAAACCAAAGGTAGTTATCAAGGAGACCCCTAAAATTAATGTTGACTTGCATGAGGATACTTGAACCCTCCACTTTGATGGTGTTAAATGCCTTCAAGGAGCTAGGGCAAGTTACATTCTCATAAGTCCTCTTGGTAAGATTATTCCTTTAGCCTTTCATCTCACTTTTGATGTCACCAATAATATGGTTGAATATGAAGCTCTTATCTTAGGCATGAGAGTTGCTCTTGATCTTGACATCTATTATCTTCACTCTTTAGGAGATTATCAACTCATTTGTCATCAAGTTAATGGTGATTATCAATGTAAAAGTGAGAACCTCATTACCTATCATCAAATTACAACCACTCTTGCTAAGGAATTTATCTCTTTCACTATCAAACCTATTCTTCGAGAACAAAATTCCATTACTGATTATCTTGCCTCTTCAACTTCTATATTTAATCCTCATCAAGTTCTTTCTAATCCTTCCTTTATTATACAAATAAAAAAAATCTCTATCATCTACCCAAACCACCTGATTCACTTATCTGTCACATCGACGTTGTGACCATTAGACAAAGCCCATGGTACCAAGATATCATTCAATACTTAAAACATCAAACTTATCCTCCTAATATAGATTCTCATTAAAGGACACACATTCATAAATAAGATTTCAAGTAGGTATTTTGACATATCATCCTTTACTCTCACAATTCCAAAGGTACCTTGCTCCATTATGTTATGCAAGATGAGGTTCCTCTTCTACTCGAGCAGACACATGGGGGAATTTATAGTGGAAACTATAGAAAACATGTTACAACATGTAAATGCCTACATATGGGTTACTTTTGGCCTACTCTCAAAAATGATGAAATTGACTATGCCAAGAAGTGCAATCCTTATTAGCTTCATAATGACTATGCACATTTTTATCATCACCACTATCGAGTACTTTAAAAAATGGGTAGAATATATGACCCTTATTAATTTTAATAGTCTTACCATATCCAAGTTCATTATTAACCAAATTAATTTCCACTTTAGCATTCCTCATATCATCATTTTAGACACTAGTGGTAGTTTCAAAAATAAACATGTTAAACAACTTTATACCAAATTCAAGATCAATTATAAGTTTTTCATGCCTTATCATTTGTAATGCAATGGTAAATTTGATGCCACCAATAAAATTATCAACAAAATTATCCAAGATATAATTCATAAAACCTTCATGGATTGGCATATTTATCTTTACCTTGCACTTTGGGCCTATCGAACTAGCATTCATACTGCACTAGGGCAACTCCATTTTTGTTAGTCTATGGTTTTGAGTCGGTCCTTCCATTAGACTTTGAGATTCCTTCTCTTTGTATATCTCTTCGTGGTATTATTCCTTATGAATAATTATGTGAAGCTTACCTTCATGCCCTTGATCTTCTCGATGAACATTGTCTTTATGCATTACAACATAACCACCAATACAAGGCTCGTATCACCTGACAACATAAAAAATGTGTTAAAGTATGCACATTTAATGTTGGTGATCTTGTCCTTAAATTAGAATACACCCATGAAAAAGAAGGCAAATATGCCCAACAATGGTGGGGCCCATATTTAGTTAAATAAATCCTTGGTCTAAGCACTTCCCACCTTCAAACTAATGAAGGCCATGTTTTCAAAGAGCCTACCAACTCTTAATTCCTTAAAAATTACTTTCGATAAACATTTTATTCTTGTCATATTTTATATCTATATCTTTATAACATATTTTTGAAGGTAACTTAAGCATGGGTCTCTCCTTCTACGCAGTGCCTTCTTTTTACAAATATTTAGTCCTCCCTTTTGGTCTTTTGGTTTCTTGATGTACCATAATCTTTTTTATCTTTTTGAATTTTCTCTTGTTTATCATACCCCTTGGGTCTTTCTTTTGTGAATTTATTTGTAATACCATGGATAGGACCTGACATCCCTCACAAAACCACCATCTTTTAATCATTTCTTTCTCTTTTTACTACTTACCAATGTTGTTTTGGCATCCTTTGGGTTTTTCTTTGTGAGTTACTTTGTAAGAAGGTTCCCTCACTTTAATTTTCTATTGATTATCAACACCCTCATGTTTTCTCTTTTATGAGTTGCTTTATAATACCATGGATAAGACCTGACCCTCATAAAATTTCCATTCTTTTCATGTTCTTGATCCTTGTTCTCAATTTTCAATTTTACTTCTTTTGTTAGATGAAATCTATACAACAATCTATGTTAGCACATTTTCCTCCACTTCCTTATTTCTTATGATAAGGAATCATATTTTACTATCATTTTATCCCTCTTTTCCCTTTGTCACAATTTTTGCAATTTGAAGAAATTTAAATTGTTCCATGTGTCATTCCTCTTCATTTCCTCTTTCTTTCACTCCTCATTGGATAAAACAAGGTTGAAGTCAAGATAACACTTTTATTTCACTTAGATATATGAGACTCTTAAACCCCATGTTCTTTGAAGTTTCTCTCTCTTAGCAACCTTATCCCAAGTATTTAAATGAAAGTCATCTTTAATACCCATGGTTATTTTTCCAAATCCATATGGAGGAGGAATAGAAAAAGACATTAAGAAACTTAAAAGCCAAATCATTTGAAAATAAAAGGCAATGATATTTAAAAGGCAACATATAAATTTCAAAATTCAAATTCATGACAAAAGACGTGATTAAAAACACATCTCCTATCTCTAATTGAAGCTCAAAATCCACAGTCAGCTTCAAATAGAGCCAAAGTCCTTTGGGGTGTGGTAGTATAGTAGATTGGAATAGGGGATTTCAAAAAAATCTATGGTGCTACCTAATTTATTATACAAGTACCCAATCTTTGTAGTAGATCAAGAAATCTGTAAGGGGTCCTAAAGAATGGCGAGGTAGGTCCATTTTACTTTTCATGAATATAGCCTTTATGGGATGATCTGTATACTCCATTTGTTTACCCAAGACTTGTGTCATTAAGAGAAGTTATTCATATTTCTTAAGGTCAAAAGTCCTCTTGTTTTGACAAACCTAATATGAGTGTCTTGACTTTGATAAAGATTTATCTCTACCTTGATTTTTCCTTCATTCTCCCCTCCACCCATTTCATTTTCCCCCTTGATAGACAAATTGTGATTCCAAATCTCTTTTCCCTCTTCTTTATTTCCTTTTTCACCTCTTAAAAACATGCTATCACTACTTTGTTTCAATTTTATCTATCTTTAGAACAAAACAACATGTTTGAGTAACTTTGGATTATTTTCTTTACACCATGATTTGCATTTACTAGTCTTTACCTTCCTTTTCCCATTTATCATGATTTTGCTATCTTATTGTTATGAACACCTAAGTTCGTACCCTTTTTTCATTGTTGAGTGAGATGTGGATTGTTACTACTTACTCATCAATGTTGTTTTCCCTTTTTATACATCCTTTTTCCATTGATGATTGAGATGTGGATTGTTACCGCTCACTCATCAATGTTGTTTAACCATTTTTTTTTGTCTTTTTACCATTTATTTTGTTTTTTTGTTTTACCATCCTATTTGAAAAGTATCCTTGGTTTGATTTGGTGAGTTTGTCTTTCTTACTCTAGGATAGCTTGTTTGAGTTTTTCAGTCTTTAGTAGCCTTGGATTTTTGGTTACTTGATTTATGATTATTTTTAACCTGGTCATTTGGTCTAACATAACACCTGTCACCCCAATTTTCCAAATTTCCCAAGTATATCCCGTCCTCATCACACTAGCTAACTTGAATTTTCTTGCATTTGTTTATTTTTTCTCTTTAGTTTTGTACTATTAGGTTTGTCAAAAGTAGTCTTTGTGCCCTACACAATCAAAACTAAAAATACAACATACAACCATCCCATGATAAAAGGTAAGTCAAGGTATGCATCCTATACTTTTTAGTTATTTACCTTTTTAAATTAGTTTCCCTTTTAGTCATTTAATTTTATTTATTTTTGATTTAAAATACTACAACTTTTTTTAGCATCAGTGTTGTGTGTGTCCTTATGTTATTTCTTGAATCAACATCCTTTGTTACACCTTTGTGACATGTGATGAACTTTGAGTGGAGCATATGTATACACATAATATTTTTAACTTTTATCAAATACTAATGCTTTAAATCTTGTAGGAACCTATCAAGACTCATCTCTTTGAGTGCACACCCTAAGGGGTACACTAAGAAATGGGTGGAAATACCTTTGGTGCTTCACTTGATTGTTGTCCCTTTTTTCCATACTATTACCAATCCAACTAAATCCTGAAACCTTTCCCTAAGTTGTTTCTCCTCCCTTGCACAATCTTCTAGTCTTTTTCCTCTTTTCATCCTTCATTTCCTTGCTTGGAACCCTTTTAACATATTTAACATACTAGGTTGACATGTTTAACCTAGTATAGTTTATTTCCCCTTTTCTCTCTTTTGGTGTGTTAGCCTTCCAGATGACCTAGCACAGACTTAGTGAGTTATCCCAAAAATGTGCTAGGTCGATCACATTGACCTAGCATAGCTGACGTATCCAAATGATTTTAAGGTAAGTTCCACCTATAAATACAAGGTAATTTTAGTCATTATTAAGATATGCAATCAAGAGTTATTATTCACTCATGCTTCTTCACAATCTACTCTTCCACCATTCTATTTGAGGAGACCTAGCTTAGGTTTATTATTTTGGAGAATCTAGTCTTATGAATAGGTCTTGGATGCTTTGGCATTATAAAGTGATCCTTACAAACCATAATAACCTCTTGTAAATCCCCTTTGGTCAATAGAAAGATTGAGTCTTGATGAGTTCACATTTAGGTAAGTATATTCTAACTTTTTTCTCCACTCTTTTAGTAGATGGAAGTAGCATAAGTGTTAGCTTGAATATTATTAATCTTCATATTCTATGTATTAGGGTGTTACTCATACTTATTTTATTTGAAGTTACCTATACTTTTTTTGATTACTTTACTTTGATAACCCCCCACTTTGTGCTATAAGCTTTGGTGTGCACTAGATTAGATTTACTTTTCTTGTTATTATATTAGTGAAATATTAAATCATAAGACTCTTTTAGGGTTGTTTTATGATTGTGTTAGACTACAAGCTTAGGAACCCTACCTCACAAGGTGTGTTATGACAAGTAATCCCCTATTTAGGTCTAGCGAATCCTCATATTGGTCATGCTCCCACTTAACAATTGTTTGCTCCCCAATTGGAAGTGTAGGTGTGCTCTATCCTATATGATCATGGATTGATCTATGGACATGATTCATGTTTTATTACATACACATATCGCTTCCTCTATGGGTACCACCTAAATCATTTAAAAATTGCATGTGATGCTCTTCATCTAAAATATTTCTTATACCCCTAAAAATTCGTTGTGAATCCAACAACTCACATGAATATGTTGTAACTCCACTACATCTTCCCTCTAACCCTCAAACCCATTAAATGACCTCTATATAATATTAGCTAATGTCAATTGATTTAATATATGATGAAATCCATAATCCTACTCTAAGTGAAACAACTATGCTCACCCACCTCAAAGCATACATACATGGATGTACCCATACAAATAATGGTATCCCAATAGGCCTAATAATCACTATATACTTGTAATCCCCACAATGCAACAATGTTATGAAACTCAATCCTATGTTATATCCCTATTGAGTAAATATAAGTAAATCCATATATAAATAGGCCAACATGATATGACCCTAAAAATTTTTGGCCCCATAATCCTCTATAACTTGAATAACATCAATTATTTTTTATGAAATTGCTAGACCTCCCCCATCAATAGAAATAAAATCAACTAACAATCCATAGAGAAATTTTTACAATCAGGAAACTCATGAAATAATGATCTTCAAAAATAAAATAGTGGTATTTCATGCACCATAACCTCCACCTATATCATGCTAAGCCATATACCCATGGGAATAAATAATACTTACTAATTTTTCTACCACAACTTGAATACCCATAATCAACAATCACACAATACACTACATGTCCTCCAAGTTCACAATCATCTCATCTATGAGAAACCAAAAAGTACAAGTATTTGAATCCCACTGCTCAACCAAGGCAATCATCATATGCATATCATATTGCATTAGGTATAAATGACCTATATCACCTAATTATGTAACATTAACAATGACAATCTCTTCATCTAACAAACATAAACCACAAATGATATGCATAATGTACCCTCAATGAAACTCTTAGGCTCTAAGGTCCCCTTAAAATAAAAAACACACAATTTTTATAGAAATCCAACTCCATGATCATTTAAAATGATAATATTAAATATAAATTTCAAATTAGTAAAAAATCACAATATCATGGATAGTAGCATAGATGGTTCCACACTACATAAGACACTAGCATAGATAAATATGCATTGTACTAGACAAAACTGTAAAATGTATGGACAAGACTGGCCATAGTGGAATAGGACCATAGAACTCAAAAATGAAATAAAATTACAAAAATAACAAAAAATTAAAATAGAATATTTACTATGGTTTTGTGACTCATAAATCCGACTTGGTATCTGCCTCCACCATTGTTCATACCCTCTCAAATTGTATTGGCAATATTGGTTTATTTTGAGAATTTTTCACTCTATCTTCATTAAGTCTCAATTTTTACTATTAGTTTAAAATAAAAATGAATAGTAAAAATTATTTAAACCTACCTATTTATACCATTTATTTTTATCCTAAGGTCACATCTTGTTAACATGGCAATCATGCTAATCATAATTAGCAAAAATAAAAATAGAAATATAATGCACAATCTTTATCCAAATCACTTGTTGTTAGATTCATTAAAATCATAATGACATCACCCTATGCATCACATAAATTATGATAATTATCTTTGTATTCTAAAAATTAATACAAATTTACAAATCACATATCACTCACACTATTTCTCAACTCATACTATCAAAGCACACTTAAAGTTCTATTACACTCCTTTTTATACCAATGTTCATTGTTCTCATCCTTTGTCTCAAAAGGTGGGGGGTAAACATACATGCTCAAACACTCAAATATTTTTAGTATTCTCACAATAGGCAATACAAACTACATATAATACATGCAAATACTCCAAGTTCAAACTTTTAAAAATACTATGACGTCAAGTAAATTATCAAGTGCTAATTTACAAATTATGGGGGCTATAGTGTCTATATGAAATTACTCTAAACATTTTCATATCATTCAGTAAAATATGTAGGGGGCATGATACTAGTTTGCATCACCTTTTTATTTTTTTTAAAAATAAATCACATTTTAATTTTCAGTAACCATTTTCAATTTTTAAAGTTTCAAAGGTAGCAAACTCAAAAATCGAATCAAGATCCATTTGTAATGGTGTGATTCACATAGTGACAAGTGGGCAATGTTTGAGTCTAATGACACTCAACATCTACAACTACACTTTTATGACCCTAATGTGTGGTTCCCCTCCCCTTTCCTTTTGTTTTTCCTATTAGAGTCTAGTGATACTCGATAGTTTAGCATTCTATTATTCCTTACAAAGTTATTCACAAGTGAAAGTATTTTCTTATCTAATTCAAATGATTCAATCATTGAGACTTGATTAATCTCAAAACTTTCCATAGGTTTTAGCTCCATGAGTTGGTATAATTATGGTATAGAGATACCCAATGACCTACCATTCATCCTCTTACTACTTTTCAAAATTATTTGCTCTCCCTGGATAGGAAGTAAACAAGATTAGAAGCACCATATCTCCAATTTTATGTGACAAAACAATTATATTACATACTCTTTTAGGTGTATTTTTCCCTTTCTCTTGTTTTAAATTTCAATAGTTTCAATTTTTTAAATTTATAATATAGATAATAATAATTACTCTTAGTGGCATTATTGCAGGTTTCACATTAAGGCATTTTACCTGATCAAGCTTTGTATCAAAATACAAAGTGTGTATATACACTTAGGTTGATATTTTCTTTATTATAGTCATTTCAGTTTATTGCATCACTAGAATAAAGTGGGGGGAAATTTAGACCCCCCTAAATTATAGATTGGGGGATGTCTAGGGTTTAGCCTAAAGCACAAGGATGATAGACTATCTCTAAAGTAAGACAATTATTTGTGAAACTCAGATAAAGCATATACTAAATTTATTATGCTAAGATGATAAAGATAGAAAGTACAATTATATTAGATATTGTAATAATAATGAAAACAAGATAGTTAGTTTTGATGCTAATACATATTTGGATTTAGAACAGGCAAAAAGTGGACTAGATTTAGATTTTAGTACAGATGTCTAATTCTAAAAATTATGCCCTTGTAGTTATGGATAGTTGCATTGACTTGGGATAGTTATGTTCACGTTATTGTTTGACTTGGACATAGATGTCTATTATGGAATATTTGTTAAAATTAGATGTGACCACTAAGATGCTTCTAGGTTTTATGTTGCCTTCACTATAGTGCATTTAGATCTAGTTTATGGACTATCGCTTCTTATCAAATAACAAAACCCTACTTATTCATCTTCATATTAGTTGTGATAATAATGGGTTAGTGGGCACATGGTGTCGAGCTACCCCAAATACCCTTCTATCAATGAGTGTTACCTACATAGACAATACTTCTAAGAGGGCCATAGACTTATGTAGTTATCCTCTATGTGTTGGCTTGTGTGTGAATCATGCAATGTGTGATAAGTAAGTACAATAATGACCTAGATTGTAACTTGGAAAATATAGATCTTAAGCCACTCCTTCAATAATTCATACCTATAGATGTGTTATCTCTATGACTGATATGGAAATAAAATAAAATAGGGAAGATTTTCTCTCTTGAGTGCTTGATAGAATCCTTTTGGTAGGTTGCTTTGGTCTCTTTAGGTATTTTCTAGCTGTCCTAGGTTTAGGAATAAATGAAGTTTGATCTTGTATCTATACCAATATTTTTGGAGAATATCTCATATTAAATCACTTAGATTAACCATAGACTTACATTTCATTTGTAAATTGGATGACTTTAGGGCACTGGACACTTGTGTTAGGGTAGGACACTTGTGTTAATATAAGTGTTTGACTGGGATGCAAGTGTTCAAGTAGTTAGAAAATAGGTGCAGGTCCAAAACTTGCATAGATGAAAGATAATAACGTTTATAACATGTATGGTGATGATGAATCATGGATGGTTATTCAAAATATTTTAAATCAAAAACTACACAAAGTTTCTAAGAGCATGGAATAATAATATATTTAGCTAGTAATAAAATATTACATGGGCTATTATATAGCCATAACAATAACACAACTATATCCGCTAAAATAGGATGGTAGAAAAATAATAAACCCAAAATAGAATTCATAGGTGTAACAAAAATAAAAAATGAAATAATAATATTCTATGGTGAATTAATCACTCTATAATATAATATAATATTCTCCTCCTTAATTCAACATAGCTTGAAGTGATCATGAGATAAATTCTCTAAATGCATCAAATGTTTCACATGCAAGTGACTTGATGAAGACATATTCACCTTGTTCTTCTATCGATAAATATTGGAACTAGATGTTGTGTTGATACACATGTTCATGTTTGAAATGGACTTGGTCCTCAATATGTTTTATGCACATATGAAACATTGGATTACAAATAAGTTTAAGAACATCCTCATTTTCATAGTATAAGATGGTAGATTTATTTTGTGGCACTACCAATATTTTAGTATGAGATGTAACCATATCACTTCATAGATAACTCCTCCTAAAACACAATATTATGATTCAGTAGAATATCAAGAAACAAAGTTTTCTTTCTTTCTCCCCTAGGATATAGGACCAAATCCTAAAAAGAACACATATCCAGAAGTGGATTTTATATCATCATTATTTCCTACATGATCTGAGTCTGAATATATTTTCAAGAATAAATTATCAATTTTCTTTGTATTCTAGGTTGAAGTCCATTATACATTTGATATATCTCAATATCCACTTTGCTGATTTCTAGTGAGACATCTTTGGCTTTTGTATAAACCATGAGAGATAGTTGACAACATAGCTGATGTTTGGCCTAGTATATGTCAAGTAAATAATAATCTTGATTAACTACCAATAGATATTTGTATTCACTTGTAGTGATGGATATTTATGAGACAATTTAAGCCTTGTCTCCATATGTGTAACAATTGGATTACTATTCATCATATGAAAGTTATCGAATGTTGTTTTGGAATATTTCATCTAGAACACAAATATTTGGTGTTATTTTTGCCATACTTATAGTCTAATATAATGATGTATAAGCCCAAAATATATCAAGTCAAATGATCGGTTAATATATTTATTGGTTACATCAATCATCTTCACTAAACTTCTAATGATGACTAGATCATTGACATACACAACAATATTCACAGTTTCCCCCCTTGTTGTTTGAGATAGAGATTTAGATCATAGTGATTCCTTTAGAATCCATGCTAAATGAGATGCTCATTAATTTTTATATACCAATCTCAATGAGCCTATTTGAGATCGTACACAGATTTGATGAATTTACATACTTTTCCTTCATTACCAGGTGAGACAAAACCTTTTAGTTGTGTCATGCAAACTTCTTCTTATAGATCCCCATTGAGAAAATAATGTTTTATATCCATTCAGTAAATCCTCTATCCAAACAAAATATAATTATAATAATCTTGATATTGGTTGTAGGATCAAATGTCTCCTCATAATCTATGCTTTCCTTTTGTGCATGCCCCTTTTCTATGAGTCATGCTTTGTGCTTGTCAATACTACTATCTACTTTGTATTTAGATTTGAATACCCATTTACAACCTATTAGATTTTTCCTTGGTGGAATATATTCAATATTCCATGTTTTATGATCCATTAGTGATTAAAATTCTACATTCATGGCATCATTCTAAGGTTTAGACTCTAGGTTTTCCTAAATTGTAGAGGGATCTATTGATTCTGCATGTGTTTATGAGGGCCAAACTAACCTTGTCTAGAGTCATGATGCAAGTCCTTAGTCTAGTAGTCAAAGTGTATGGAACTCTATCCAATTTATCATCTTTTAATGTGCTTGTTTACCATTTAGGCATATGTTTTATTGTTCTTATCGCTGGATCTACATTATTTGACTTATCATCCTCATCATCATTGTCACCTTTAGTGTTATGAAGGCCTTCTAAATTATCTTTAGGTCTGACTATTGGATCATGTGAATTTGTGGAAGGAAAACTAGTTTTATCTTTATCATCAAAATATACATCTTTGCTTATGGATATTTTACTTGTTTTAGGGTCCATAAGTCTATAGGCCAATTACTCTTCACTGTATCCTAAGAAGATACAAGTTATGGATTTGTTATCCATTTTATTTTTCTTATTTTTAGGAACATGAATATAATCCTTACATCCAAAATCTTGAAGATGATCAATGGAAGGTTTATGCCTTGTCCAGGCTTCATGTGGAGTCATATTATCAAGTGTTGTAGTGGGTGACATGTTTAACAAATAAACTACTATTTTCACTACTTCTACCCAATATGTTTATGCCAAACTTGAATCTTCAATCATACATCATACCATTTCCATGATAGTATAATTAATCCATTTGAAACACCATTCTATTGAGAAGTGTATGGTGAAGTAATGTGTCTGTGAACTCCATGTTCTTTCAAATATGTGGAAAATGCCTTACTGGTGTATTATCCCCATTGATCTGAGTAGAGAGTCTTGATTTTATGACCAATTTTTGTTTTCACTACTACTTTGAACCCTTTAAAAGTAATAAAGTCTTGGTATTTAGACTTTATATAGTGTACCCACATTTTTTGTGAGTCATCATAAAAAAAAGAATAAAAAACTAAAACCCATAGTGACTATGTTTCATTGATTTGCATAGATTGGTATGCACCAGATCTAGATTTATGGATGCTCTTGAATAAATTTGACTAAAATATGTTTGATGTTATTTTCTAGTGTGAAAACTAGGGAAAAGGTCTATATTTTTATTCAATAGCGGAAGTCCACAGACCATGTTATGATGACTTAGTGCTTTCAAGTATCCAAAACTAACATGGCCATATCTGTGAATCCAAAAATTGGTTGATTCTAAATCCTTAGCTATAAGTTCATGATTTCTATACTAAACAAAGTCAAGTTTGAAAATTTTCCCAAATCCTGAGGCTTGTGCAACAAATTTCAAGCATTTTGACTTATCTTTGATTAGAAACATCCTTTTTCCACCTTTGTTGTCAAAATCAGCCTTTAGGTTGTGTTCAAGTAACTAATTGATAGAGAGTAGATTTTTGGTGAGTCTAAGAACATATAGGACATCATAAATATTGCAAGCATTTTGTTTAAGTGGTAAGGAAATATTCCTAATTCCTTGAACATGATAATATGAATCATCACCCAAACAGACATGATTTTTCAGAGAATTACCACTAATACTATAGAACCAATCTTATCTTCCAATCATGTATCAAGTTTCACAGGAATCAACATAACAAATAGAAATTTGTGATTTTGATTTTTCATGAGATTGATAGGCATAGAGGAAGTCCTCATCAGAGTGAGTATCTTCTTGTTCAACAATGTCACCTTGTTGATTGGATTTATTCTTCCAATTAACTTTCTTCTATCCTTGGCCTTTGTGTGGATGGGATTATGGTTGGTTATTGAGATTCTTGTTGCTTGAATATCCTTGTGTAAATGAGTTATACCTATAATCCTTTAATGTATGGCCTTTCTTTCCATGTATAAGGAAATTTTTTTGTTGTTTATTCCCTTGTGAATTATGTTGTTAACATTGCTTTTATTTAGAATACATGATCTGTCTCTTCCTTTTTTGTTTATGAGAGGTGAGAACATGTTATTTTGATTCTTCTTATTTTATATGCATAGACTCTTCCTATTGCAACATGTTTTCCAACTTATAAAAATAGGTTTTTTATTCTATGACAATCAAAGTAGTTATGAATATCCTATAAGAAGGTGGCAATGTTTTTAGGACTGTCAAAACATGAGTGGCATCTAACACTTACCCAATGCTTAGAATGAGGCCCTCAAGGTTACAACACATCATAAAAAATATTTTACCTTTTCTCTAGACTTTAATTTGAGTGAATGAATTTAACTCTATAAATAGAGAATGGTACCTTCATTTTTGGCCTCATAGACTATTTAGATCTTATCCCAGGCATCTTTTATTATTTTATCCTCATGGATATGAGGTTGTACCTCATTCGATACCTTAAACATTATTATCATTTTTTCCTTTTGATTTATTTTATAAAACTTATGCTACTAATCAAAATTAGTGGTATGTTAGGTGAGTTCACCATTCACAATAGGACATTTTTTTTTTAAAGTCCAAATGTGTCCTAATTTCTGTTTTCCAAGTAGCATAGTGATCACCATGTAGAAATTGTGAGTCTAGAAAAAAATAATTGGGTCATTTTAAATCAATATGTAGAATCTGACCACAGGTGATGGATTGGCTCTTTATCACTATAGGTATCAAGGTCTCCCTTCTATATACTATCAAGCCAATATACCAAACCTTTCTATATACACACCCTTCTTATATACTTATCGGTATATGAAAGAAGATTACCCTTTATATATACCTAATGATATGTGAAATAAGCATAAACATATATTAAAGAGAATAGTATAAGGTACATAGATAGTACTAAAAGAGGTTTGACCAATCATTAACACCTTCTTAGATGAAATTCTACATACATGGGCATAACTTCCCTATATAATTAGAATTTTCACCTATCAGGATTTATGCCTTTTGATTGTATTAAATAAATAATTAAGGGATGGATAATGAAATGTTTAACCTTATTTATCCCCAATAATGGTATAGGGTTATTTTCCAAAGATTATTATTTTAGTTATGTTAGTCTATGTATGTTGTAACTCAAACATGATGACTTTACGTCATTTGTTCATCAATAATAGTCTAAATAAGCAACATTATGTAAATTATATATTTTAAATGATCTTGTGTTAAATTTAAATATTTTAGACACTATTTATGAATTATATATCACCTTAGTCTTGTACACTTAAAAAATACATATCATGGATATACCTTCAGGATTCTAAACCTTTTTCACTACCAAAAGGCTCACATACACTATCTATTTGTGCCTAATTGCTTATCTCTTAGTTTGACTAATGTTATTTTGATGAATTGGGCCTTATATATTTTATAAATGTCATAAACCTACTTATCTTCCATCTCTACAACTTTTAGACCTATGCATGTTTTCTAACTATCAGACACTTGCATCGACATAAGTGTCCTACCTTAACGTAAGTGTCTAGTGCCCTAAAGTCATCTAATTTATAAAAGAAACATATTCATATATCTAACCTAAGTGATTTAATGTGAGATATTATCCAAAGGGATTGGTATAAATACAAGATATCTTAGAGCATTGGCTAGAATCTTTTGGTTCAATCAAATGCATAGATTTGAAAGCAAGAGAAAAGCAATTGCATAGAAATTATTATAAGAAAAAATAAGAGATGATAATAGTGAAAAAAATAGAAAGACATATTATCGAACACACTTTGATATGGAATATCTCACAAAAATATGTTCAAATAGGAGAGTAATGTGTATTTATTCCATGAATGATCAAAAAGGTCTGGGATAGGCATGTAACTCCTAAGTCTATAATGACCAATAAAAGAGTAACATCCTCTAGCCAATGATAATGAAAAAGAGTAACTCCCTATATATAATTACACCTAAGCAAACTAACTCAAGTGGAATAATAATCCATGTTATAGGAATAATTGAAAATAACAAAATACAAGAAAAATAAATACCTAACTGTTAGGAACCCCTCCAAGGAAGCACAATTGATTACTTATCTTATAAGCAATTAAACACGGAATTATACCAGAATGATTAAGTAACTAGAAACTTGAAACAGTAAAGAATTTGAGAGACAATACACACTCTTGTATTAAATACTACTAGAAGAAAATACAATAAAGAAGATGCCACTTCTTCTTCCACCTCAAAGGCTTCCCACACCTCAAGGACTTCTTCCCTCTCTCTCTTGCTCAACCACAACCAACTCAACAACCTGAGTTGTTATCCCCTCCTTGAATGCTTCAGCTGATCTCCTTGACCTTACACCTGTAGATCTCCTTGACCTTGCTTTCTTGCTTCAATGCTTTACTTGCCTTCTTGATTTGCAATACATGCCTCATGGGTCTTTAAATAGAATCCCATGCATACAAAAATAGACCTCTAATTACAATAATTAGACATGCAGCTCGAGACTATAATTAGCCCCTTAACATGCAAACACTCAGTTCAACTAACTAACTGTTCGTGTAACGAACAGTTTTGGAACACACAGGTGGTCGACGTCGGTTACACTGCCGATGCCAGCACTTCTAAAACTCAGCATCCTCCTCCATGTCTGAAATAGTTGAAGCTTTTAGCTCCACACCCTAACACTAACACCCCCCCCCCCCCCCCCCCCCACTTTAAGCACATCTTAGGTGGGTAAAAGAAATAGGTCCTAATAATTAGGCCTAATAAAGAACCCAATACAAATCAACTCTCATAAAGTGTATAAAAGGAAGAAAACTATAAGAAAACCCCCATAAAATAGAGAAAAAAATATGAAAAGAGGGCTAAAAATCCCCATTAGAATCTACAACTACCTATAGCCACCTTGTATCTTACAAAGGAGCTCTTTGGAGTGATTATGGGTCAGGAATAGATGTAGTGAAGAGAGAATCACCTTGGAATAGTGAACGTGTCTACCAAGTCCCTGATGGATCTATAACCTAGGAGTAGTCCCTACATAATGAACTATGTTACTCATGTATAGTAGATGGGCCAACTGCTCCATGTAATGATGGAGTATTTGAAGCAGAGGTAAAGAAAGAACGTGGAATGCCCTATATCTAATTAGAATTCTAATGTTTGATGAGTCCTAAATCAAATTACATGTTCCTTATAATTTCTAAAGTAGACCAGAAGTAGGTGACTCAAAAAACAACTCATTAATATTTGGAAGGTGATAAGAATATGGTGGTGTGTCCCCATCAATACCCTAGTCATTTGTGCTAGATAAAGAGTCCTCAATATCAGATATAAGGTTAGGGTCAAAAATGTCATCAATTCTAGGTGAGTTTGATAAAGAAGAATCTAAAGGAGAGTCAAGTAAAATGTGTGAGAAGGTATATAGTCGATTATAATGATTGATCAATCCCACTACCAATATATTATCATTGTGTAACTAAATAAAATCCACTAAATATGGAGTGAACTCAACTTGCATGCCCATACTAAGGTGAGTAATATGGTAAAAATATAGGAGATTAGTTGAAGGTGAGGGAATACTGAGAACATTATTGAATGTTTCTCCACTCAATTCAATAGACCCTCTCCCAAAAACCTATGTAGAAGTGCCAACATCTAAATGAATAGTGTACATGTCATATGGTCCCAAGGAAGTGAACTCAATTTTTGAAGAAGCCATGTGATGTGATGCTCTAGAATCAATGACCCATGTAAGATTAGGAGTTATAAATACAACTAAAACCCTTTCTTTCACTTTTTTCTCACCTTTTTCTTTTGCCTTTTGTTTACCATTGTCATTTTCCTTGGAGGATTTTGGGGTTGATGAAGATGGTTTAATAGACTCAAGAACACCTATATTTTTATTCTTAATAAGGATTTTTAGGTGGCCAATTTGTTTCTTCAAAAAAAAAATCATCAAGCTTTCCCATGCAATATGCACATTGATCCTCTCTTTCTTAGGCTTAACACTAAAAGAGGAGGTATAATTGATTTATTTAGAGGCAAGAGGTTTTTGATACTTTTTATTCAGTTTCATCTCATTATTGTTTGAATCCTTCTCTTTCCCATTCTCGATAAATAGTTCTTAAGGTTTTATGGAATTAAATGTGCCCATCTGTATTAACTTGTCTTATTCCTGAGTCAAGTTTAAAACTAAGGCATCTAAAGAGGGCATCTTCCATGTAGTTCTTAGATCAATTTTTGTGGCATGGAAAGTGGAGACAAACACATAGTAATCTAGACCTAATTTGGAGAGAATTGATAGAATAAGTTGATCATATTTATTATCTATACCACATTATTTCAACTGAAACCTTAGATATTTAAACTTAGTGATGAAATCTTGTAGTGTGTCAAAGTCACCTGGGATCAAACTAATGAGCTCATTCTCTAGCTCATGACCTGTCATCACATCAAGCTTCCTAAAGATTTTTTATAGTGTGGTCCATACTTCATTAGGTTTTTAAGTAGATTCAATGTGAAAACCTAAGTTAGGAAAAGTAGACAAACTAAGACAACCATGTTCTTGATCACATTTATTAAACCATTTATTTTTATATGTATCTACTATAGGTTGAGTTTCCTCATTCAAATTTATCCATAGAAGCCTTGTTTTCTTATATCTAGTTTCACATTTTTTTTCCATTCATAATATTTGAATGCAATAAGTAGCATAAATGACCAACAATCCATGATACAAGAAAGGAAATTTTAGAACTGAATGTGCAAGCCAAAGAAAACCCCACTGAATCAAGAAAATATGAACCCCCCAATTTGGCACTTTATAATTTTAGTGTGTTTGAAAAAAAATTAGACCAATGGAAAGAGGACAAAAAACATGGACTTTTGAAAAAGATGACACTCGATTCTGATATACTGATCAAAATTTATAGCAATTTACATTTCTTGTCATTAATGTCTTATTTAATGAATTTTCACTAAAAATTTAAATGCACAAGTGTAAATAACAACAAACCTAGCCTTGCATATAGTCAAAAAACCATAATTTAATCCTATTTGTCTTCAATGCAACTCAGGTCAATAAACAACCCTCCTACTTGCCTTTAGTGAAAACATGCCACTTAAGCAAAAATAAAACAACTATTTACAATAATAATAATAATTAAAAATAGCTAGTTTTAAAAATGATTTTAGAGTAGAATTTAGGTTTTTAATAAAGCAAAAATAAATCATAGAGAAGCACCACCACTTGAGGACATGAGCACGTAGGGTTAAACCTTAGCTTGCTTTAGAAATTGCCTTTAGAGTAGTCGCCTTACAACAGGTCTGAGCATGGATATCTTAGATAATTGAGAGATTATTCAAACATTAAGTTGTAGTAGCCATGGATATCACTTGAGCTTCTTTTGGAGCTATATTCAAATACACCCCATGTATTTATTTAAATAAGAATTAGCAGTAAGAGTCATGGGAATCCTCAATAATGATTACTTATAAAGAGGAGATTATAGCATACATGACAAAGGCATGATGAAACCGTAATGAAGTTATTTTGAATGACACTCACCAAGTGTACATGATCACATAAAAATAATGGTAATCAAAGGCTACAGTCTAAATATTTAAAAGTAGAAGACCATGTTCCGTCGTATTACATGGAGAATGTCAAAATTATAATGAATACCTATATGTAACAAAAACTAGGTAAAAGAGGGTTGAATAGGCATGGTTTGAAGGTAGGAAAAAAAAACTAAGAGTATACCCAGGTATATTTGTAGATGATATGAGAATAGATATTACAGTAATTGAGTGTCTATCAAACTTATGTCACCAGCAAAGAAAATTCCTCGACCAAATACTTCATTAGGTGTTTTAGTAGATTCAATCATGATAATAAAAATTAGATCTATATAATTATTGCATAAGAATAAACTCTTGATTTAAAAACTAATAGTAATCATAGACATTTGTATACCAAACCCAATTCTCTAATACCATATTGAAGCATTAACCTGTATCTTTTGGTTTAATCAAATGCAAATATTTGAAAGCAAGATCAAATTAATTTCATAGACATTATTGTAAAAAACACAAAGATAAATTATCCAACACACTCTGATATGGAATAAATCATAAATAGATGTAAAAATAGGAGAGTAATGTGTAACTCTTCCATGAATGAGAATAAAGGCCTCAAATAAGAATGTAACTCCTAAGTCTGTAATGACCAATCAAAGAGTAACATCCATTAGGCAATGATAATGAAAAAGAGTAACTCCATGCATCTAAGTACACCTAACCATGTTAACTCAAGTGGAAAAATAATCCATGTGTGTAGAAATAATCAAAAATTAAAAAATACAAGGAAAACAAATACCTACACTAACAAGATAAACACTCATTCATTCCTAAAACTAGAATGAACTAAGAAAACACATAAAGAGACCAAGGCAACTTACCAAAATCATTATATCAAGCACTCAAGAGAGAGAAAACTTTACTATTTTCTCCTATTCCCATATTATTCATAGGGACAACACAGCTACAGGTTTGAAGTACTAAAGTAACATCCCAAGAGCTACATTTCCCATGTTAAAATCTAGGTCATTATTTTACTTGTTTATCATAAATTGTATAATTCACATAAGGTAACATGTAAGTGAAAACTACATAAGTTTGAGGCTATAGGCAGTGTTCATTGATAGAGGGGTCTTTGGGGTAGCTTGACACAATGTACCCACTAACTCATTTTTCCCACAACCAATATGAAGATGAATAACTAGGGTTTTGTTATTTGAAAACGAGAGACAGTCCATGACCCAAATATAAATACATAAGAGTGAAGGTGACACAAAACCTAAAAGCATCTAGGTGATCACATTTAGTTTTAATATGTATTTTGTATTGGACACCCATGTTTGAGTTGGACAGTTGAATCGACATAACCATCCCAAGTCAATGCAATTTTCCATAGATACAGAGGAACAATATTTATAATTAGGTGACTATTCTCGAATCCAAATACATTACACTTTCTACATGTTCCAAATCCAAATCTGTATTATCATTCAAAACCAACTAAGTATCTTGTTTTCATTATTATTTAAATATATAACATAGTTGTACTTTCTATCTTTAGCATCTCATCATAATAAATTTAGTATACGTTTTATCTAAGTTTTGAAAATAATTGGCCTACTTCAGAGATAGTCTACCATTCTTTTTCCCTAGCTATCTATACCCTTTTAACCCTAGATATCTCCTAATCTAAATTTTAGGGTTATAAATTTGATGAATTCAACCTTTGTGTCTTTGTGTACAAACCCTAGTTGGCCTAGGGTTTCCTATTTTCTAATTTCTAATGCAATAATTATTTAGTTCTAATTTTTATTATCATGATTGATTACTCCTTAGCATTTGTATGTCTTGTTTATCTTATCATTATATCAAATTTTAGAACATTTAAAATAGATATAAAGGAGCCTCTTCTTCCTCCTAACCCTAAGGAGGGTGATATATATCATCCCTCTAACTAGGTCTATGTTATCACTCCTTCAAGGGGTAAGGTAAATGGTATATGTATGCATGTTTAATATGAGGTATCCAGGGTTTGTGATTGTGAAGCCCTAAGAGATCAAATCACCAATATGAGAAAATTAATAAAAGACTTACAAAATCATATTATAAAATTCAATACATGGTAGTGTTAATTATGTGTTTTCATCCTTGTATACTAATGTTATGCCAAAAAAGGTATCACATCCAAATGAAAAGCTAAAATAGAATACATCCAAAATAAGTGATTCAAAAAGTGACCAACAGGCTACTAAGAGATGAAGTGAAACCTTAAGAGATATGCTTTGAAACAAAGTGATTCAATTACCTCCTCCACATCCTATAAGGAGATCCAAATACTATTGTGCATATCATAGAATGTATGGGGCATCATACAGATTATTTTTTTGTATTAAAGAATAAAATATAAAGCCATAAAGATAGCATGATCATATCATTCATACATCAACCAAAAAACCCACTCACATTATGAGTACCTATCCTAAAGCACATGTGCCAAAACAACAAATATGGGTACCAAAAGACAATTCAAAGCAAGAGAAAGGTCAAAAGAACAAATAAATATAGAAAATACCATTACCAAAGGTATCAAAAATTCTCAATGATATACAATTACCAAAGGAACCAATGCTACCAAAGCCACTAGAAAATAAACCATGTCAAATACCTTTATTGGTCAATATTAAGAAAAGAGAGGATAAAATTCCTAATGATTATCATATTGGTGATACTATTCCTAATACCAATATGGCAGATGAAAAGTTGAGAAAAATTCATCTTGATCCACTCGATACCTTAGCACATGATATAATTATACCTACATGACATGTTACATACCATTTAAATCCATCTCCATAAATTATATAAGTAAATACAAATAAAGGCAAGGTAAACCATATAGTTCAATATGTACATAAGTTATTAACATCTGAGGTGTACACAGATACAAATAATGCCATACCAAAAAGGTCACAACCACAATATGGCATGGTTTCTTATTCATATACAGAAAATAAAAATGGTATATCACATGTTCAAGAACAACCTAAGAGGTTACACATAACCTTTAATACTGATTACATTGATAATTATGATCTTAATAATACATAAGATCGGTATGATCTTGATGATATTGATTACATAATATATGAATATGATACACTTGATATTCTCATAGATACATCAATTATAGTGTTAGAACTAAAAGTAAAAACTCAATTACCACATGATCATTATAGTCAATAATTTTTATTCCCAACTATATTCCATTATATACAGTGATAACCTTAGTTATCACTTCATCGATGAAAATGATACAACCTATGGATACCAAATTCCAAAAATACCAAACAAATAAAAAAATCCAAAAATCCAAAAACATGTTTAGCATTTACATATCTTATTAGCTCCTTGGCATATATGTTGTTGGTTTTGTTGGTTGAATATTTTGTCGATCAGCATACTGATAAACAAAATAGGTCTAATCAGCCAAAGTAGGAAGATTAGTCATCCAAATGTGTAGTTTTACCACATCAAAAAGACACTGATCTCTCCTCTCATCAAAGGGAGGTTCCCTGTAGGTATACAATATATATATATATATATATATATATATATATATATATATATATATATAAACAAAAAATAATACTCATGGGTGGGACAAACCATCCATCTCTCTTCTTTCAGAGATGATGCACATGGATCAAAGGAAAAACTTAGGGGAAATGACAGACAGTACTTCTCTTCTTTCAGAAGTGTTATTCAGTAAACCACTAGAATACTCCTCGCAAAAACAACAAAATGTAGCAAAGGATGTGATAACCAGAAAATTGAGATGCAGCACAAAGTCTTCACCTAGATTGCTCAAGAGTAAGATATGAAGGACAATGAGAGCACAAAGTCACCTCAAGGTCCTTTACACAGAAATGAAAAGAAAACACACTAAAGGCAATTATAGGGGCACAAAGTCTCTCCACAGTTGACTCTTTAGGACACCTTCTTGACTGTTGTCACTAATTTTGCTTGTTGAATTAAAGGAACATAAGATATATTGAAGAAAAAAACATAAGAACAATTTCCTCAATAACAAAGATATTACAGCATAAAGTCTGAAAAACCACTTGCTTTCTTATTCTAGTAACAAAATATGATCGGCAATCTAAGCTCAAAGTCTCAGTAATGCCTTACAATTTGGGCAAAGTTTCATTCTAATTGTCAAAAAAGAGATATCTATTACAATAGAAGAAAGTCCCTTATATAACCTCTTCAAGGACTTGGGAACAATCAATACATCATTTTGCATTGGAATCTGTTAAGGAGACACGCCAGAACTTAGGGGTGATTTACCCATTTTATTTTATCAATGCAAGGAAATAAGTCATGCTTATTGAAAGTTGTGACTTCCAATGTTCTCCTAGTGATCTGATCTTATCTTCATCGTTCCTCCTTTTTCGGTTAATTGAATCGGGTCCTGGATTTAGTTTACTATTCTATTCTTTCTTTGCTTTTTGTTGGTCTTGGCTTTGAGATCTATGATTGTATTTTGGTCTGTATGTTTAAAGGATCAATGGCTAGTTCATTGTGTTGAATTTGACGTTTTTAGGCGTGTCATTCCTTAGTCTTCTTTCAGCTTTCTACTTGGTATTTTTCCAGATTGGATTTGCCCTTTTAGGCCTTGAGAAATGACCCATTTTAAGTTGAAGTAGCCTCCCGCAAGGATATCTATCCTTTGAGCAGTCTTTAAATAGCCTTTTGGGCTTCTTTAGGTGACCCTTCCGATATTCCCCTGGGCTTTTCTTACGCTTCCTCCTGCAGACATTTTCCCCAGGGAAAATTCCCACAGACAAAAGTCTAAGGAACCAATTTTAAATGCCTTAAACAAATCTGAAAGAATTAACTTTTGGCTTCCTTGAAAATGACCCTTCTAAAGGGTGCTTTTATCGATTAAGTGTCCTCTACAAGGGCACTTGTCCTTCAGGAAGCTTCCTTTTACATTGAACCACCCCTTTGAACTTTGGCGATGAACTAAGACATTGAACCAATCAGTTGAACCAAAAATGGTTCAAGCCGATGGTTTAATTTGAATGAACCGAGCCGATGAACTAAGCATTGAACCAAACATTGAACTTGCCTCTAAACCATGTCTTTGAACCAAAACATTGAACCTTTTCATTGAACCAAGACGATGAACCAATTTTGAAAATGACCAATTGTTAGAAACCGAGTCTTTTGATTGAACCCACTTGCAGAAGCTGTGAAGCCCGAAAAATGAGGAATTTGAATGCCCAAGACAAATTTTGAAAAGGGAAGAGACAATTTTGGTCTGTAAGACCAAAATAGTTCAAATGTTGTCCCAAAAATGAGTGATATTTTGGGGGACAACATTTGGCTCCAGTTGGGGAACTTCTATCAATGGCAAAATGAATTGAAAGGAGTAGAATCCAGAATCTCCAGTGTCTTCAAGTATGCCATTGGGTTATGGAGTCATGCTACCCAAAAATGAAAGGCATCAAAAATGAAAACAAACAAAATAAAACAAAATTAAAAACTGTACAAATATATATATATATATATATACACACACACATATGTAATGATCTGATACTTCAAGAATTGAAGTATTTTAGATGCTGCTTCTTGAGAGATAGTGAAAATAGTGCACCATCTTGGTAAACCAACAAGAAGACATTTTGTCCCCAGAAATGGTGACGGGCGAATGGATCTCTCCACCATGAAACCAATTTTCTGTGTCTTCCTCTTAGTCTTTCCTTCTTTTTGCTCTGTGGCAGGATGTGGTCTTCAAAATGAAAACCATAACTCCTTGCTCTCCCTGTGAAGGGTTCCTTTGCTTAATTTTGATTTGCAGCAGCATGGTCCATTACCATAATTGGTTGTTCTTCTGGTTCAATCTAGAATATGATTGGATTGTCCATATAAAACTCCTGACAAACTATCAAATTAACATCTCCTTTGATGTGAAGGAGTTTGACTTCTTCATCTTGAGCAATATTCAATTTAAGCAATAGAGATTCACATCTAGCTGTGTTGTTGGTGTTGCTAACTTGAAAATTACATAAAGGAAGAATATCTCCTTAAGGAGATATCAACACAATTCCAACTTCATCATTAGTGGAAGAATTGCTGTCATTATCACAAGATGATCTCCTATCAGATTTCTCTTCATTAAAGATGGAAGATCCTTCCTTGTTTATATTGCATCCTATCAATTCTCCTAAAGTCTTGTTTGGATCAATTCCTGGATTGTCAGCTACAGGACTTTCATCTACAGAAACATGAACATCCTCTGTGGTAAAGAAATAATTACCCCTGCCTGAAGGCTCAGATAGAATTTGTGTTGCAGGGGCTGATGTTTGGGTGACCACGTATTTTGTCTCAGACAGGTCTGCATCTGGTTCTCCATCAATGTCCAGTTTCTCAAGATTGACTTGCAGGGATTCAAACTTAGTCATTTGAATTTTGGATTCCTTGACATGATCAATCATGTCAAATGACTAGAATGGATTTGGAAGAGAGGATGGGAGTTCGTCCTTTTGATTTCTGGGAGGGGAAGGACCAGTTTGTGAAGCTGAAGTAGAAGGTACAGAGATGTTTGATGTACTTAATTCTTTGGTAATCATTAGGTCCTTTGATTGAAAAGGAAGAGAGGTTCTCTGCTCAATAATTGAAATTTTTGGTTGGGGTCGCTCCTCTGTCTTCTCTTTGTCAACTTGCTGGGTTGACTGATTCTGGGACTGGGTGAATACTACGTATGATCCTTTGAATGCTTCACCTTCACTTCTATATTCATCCTGGTAATTCAAGAAACTTGTCACCAGTTGATTCTTCTAGACCCTCCCTAAAGAGATTAGTGCCATTTTCTTTCTCTAACTTAGGTTAGAAATAGGAAACATGCTCTGTTTCCAGATATCCAACTACCGAGTTTGTTGGAGGTGCTTCAAAGGCAGGATTCCTCTATGGAGGAAGAAGACGATTTTATTGTCCTTGACTTTTGGTAGCGTTACCTTGATATGGCTGATTAGGGAATGTCTTCCTTGATATATCTTTATATAAAGGAGTAGAAAACATACTTTGTGCCATTTGCCTTTTCAAGGCTAGTAATTCATTTGCCAGCTTTTATACCATTGGATCAGTGGTGACTGTGGGTGAGTATTCAAAAGATGAAGAGGGTTTAGCTCTGTTAGGATCTCTCCTTATCTTTCCTGCCAAGATAAGGTCATCTTCTAGCTCAGTAGCCAAGTCTTGAGCAACTGCAAGGTCTATGTGTCTAGCTCGTCTCAACAAAAAACTCACTTCAGTTAGCTATGAGTTGATGAAGAAACACATGAGATTCTGAGGTGTCAGCTGGGCAATCATGGGAATCCTGTGCCTCAGCTTGTTGAACCTGGCAATGAAGTCCTTCATAGGTTCATGGGGCTCCTTCTTCATCTGTGTGAGCTGGGCTAGTAAGGCATGCACATCTTCTATGGGCTTGAATCTTGCTTCAAACTTGGCTTTAAGTGTATCCCAGTCAGTCACTGATCTAGCTTGTAGATGGTAGAACCAGTCTGCAGCAGCATCTTGTAGTGTGTCCACAAAAAGCCTGACTACCACGTCTTCAAACTCCACCCCTATCACACCATAGGATATGGTGAAGGTTGCAATGTATTCATTAGGGTGGACTCTTCCATCACCAAATAATTTGGGAAAATTCTTCCTTGAACTGAGTGGTAGCTCATGCAGAGGTGGAGTCAAGTTGAGTGGGCCAAAAGAGCTACCCCAAGGGCCTTGAACTGCCATGATTTAATTATGAACAATAGGGATAACACATCTAAGTGGATTTGCCAGATTATAGGACAAAAATGGAAAAGAAACTGGCCCTACTTCAGCTTAAATCTTGAGGCTTCAAACTGCACTTTCTTTCCCAGTAGCTCTAGTTTTGTAGACCAGATAATAAAATGGAGATGGATGAAAATGGTAAGGCTATAAATGGATAATGGGTAAGACATGAAATGGAGTCACCAGAGTCTATAATGGATAAGGTTATGATAATGGGTTATATAGGTGATGTTTCAATCTAAAACTTGAGGTTCCAAATTGCATAATATTGTGTGTATCCCCAGTGGAGTCACCAAAAACTGTTGGTTGAATATTTTGTCGATCAGTGTACTGATAAACAAAATAGGTCTGATCAGCCAAAGTAGGAAGATTAGTCATCCAAATGTGTAGTTTTACCACATCAGAAAGACACTGATCTCTCCTCTCATTAAGGGGAGGTTCCTTGTAGGTATACTATATATATATATAAAAATAGAAAATAATACTCATGGGTGGGACAAACCATCCATCTTTCTTCTTTCAGAGATGATGCGCATGGATCAAAGGAAAAACTCAGGGGAAATGATAGATAGTACTTCTCTTCCTTCAAAATTGCTATTCAACAAACCACTATAATACTCTTGGCAATAACAACAAAATGTAGCAAAGGATGTGATAACCAACAAATCGAGATGCAACACAAAGTCTTCACCTAGATTGATCAAGAGTAAGATACGAAGGATAATGAGGGCACAAAGTCACCTTAAGGTCCTTTACACAGAAATGAAAAGAAAACACACTAAAGGTAATTATGGGGGCACAAAGTCTCTCCACAGTTGACTCTTTAGGACACCTTCTTGACTGTTCTCACTAATTCTGCTTGTTGAATTAAAGGAACAGAAGATATATTGAAGAAAAAGACATAAGGACAATTTCCTCAATAACAAAGATATTATAGCATAAAGTCTGAAAAACCACTTGCTTTCTTATTCCAGTAACAAAATATGATCGGCAATCTGAGCTCAAAGTCTCAGTAATGCCTTACAATTTGGGCAAAGTTTTGTTCTAATTGTCAAAAAGGAGATATCTATTACAATAGAAGAAAGTCCCTTATATAACCTCTTCAAGGACTTGGGAAAAATCAATACAGCATTTTATGTTGGAATCTATTAAGGAGACACACCAAAACTTAGGGGGTGCTTTACCCATTTTATTTTATCAATGCAAGGAAATAAGTCACGCTTATTGAAAGTTGTGACTTCTAATGTTCTCCTGGCGATTTGATCTTATCTTCATCATTCCTCCTTTTCTAGTTAATTGAATTGGGTCCTGGATTTAGTTTACTATTCTATTCTTTCTTTGCTTTTTGTTGGTCTTGGCTTTGAGATCTGTGATTGTATTTTGGTCTGTATGTTTAAAGGATCAATGGCTAGTTCATTGTGTTGAATTTGACATTTTCAGGCGCATCATTCCTTAGTCTTCTTTTAGATTTCTGCTTGGTATTTTTCTAGATTGGACTTGCCCTTTTGGGCCTTGAGAAATGACCCATTTTGAGTCAGAGTAGCCTTCTGCAAGGATATCTATCCTTCGAGCAGTCTTTAAATAGCCTTTGGAGCTTCTTTGGGTGACCCTTCGGATATTCCCCTGGGCTTTTCTTACGCTTCCTCCCACAGACATTTTCCCCAGGGAAAATTCCCATGGACAGAACCAATTTTAAATGCCTTAAACAAATCTAAAAGAATTACCTTTCAACTTCCTTGAAAATGACCCTTTCGAAGGGTGCTTTTATCGATTAAGTGTCCTCCGCAAGGGCACTTGTCCTTCGGGAAGCTTCCTTTTGCATTGAACCGCCCCTTTGAACTTTGGTGATGAACCAAGACATTGAACCAATCAGTTGAACCAATAATGGTTCAAGCTGATGGTTCAATTTGAATGAACCGAGCCGATGAACTAAGCATTGAACCGAACATTGAACTTGCTTTTGAACCAAAATGTTGAACCTTTTCGGTGAACCAAGACGATGAACCAATCCCGAAAATGACCAATTGTTAGATACCAATTATTTTGATTGAACCCACCTGTAGAAGCCGTGAAGCCCGAAAAATGAGGAATTTGAATGCCCAAGACAAATTTTGAAAAGGGAAGAGACAATTTTGGTCTGTAAGACCAAAATAGTTCAAATGTTGTCCCAAAAATGAGTGATATTTTTGGGGGACAACAAGTTTCATGTTGGTACATGGAATATCAATATTTCTTATATATACACATGCATTTCACACATATTTTGAGTGTGATTTAGGCATACATAGATATATTATCTATGCACTTTTGGATGTTGGGCTTTCTCTCTACTCACGTCACTAGGACATTGGGGGCATCCACCTCTATGATCACAATAAATCCAAGTTATATTTATATGGTCACTTTACATTACCATGTGTGAGCTCCCACATATAATTACACATGATTTTATCCATGCTTATGTCTTTTGAAGTGTACTTGATATGCTATGTACTTGACATTTTTTGTTAACAAATATATCTAGGGGATAGTATGATTTATTCATGTTGGTTGCTTATGATTTCATGTATGCACTTCCTTGAGTGTCTTGCCATGATATTGTATTGCTTGTTTGAGAATTTTAATATGTTCCATTATTTTTGGTCCCATGCCTTTGTTTGCCTCTTTGAAATTTTAATATGTCATTGCTTGTTGTATGTTGACATTTAAATATGTCATTTCTTGGTTTGTGGACATTTGAATAAGTCATATCCCTTTGATTGTGCAACATTTAAACATGCCCCTTATTTGAGGTCTCCTTAGAACATTGTATTTTGATTTAATTTTGAGTGATCTTATGTGTATGCTTGATAATTTATTAAGCTTGTACTATTATTATCTAGATGTTGCCATGATTTACATCATGCATATTACGATTTGGTATGATCACATTCTTTGTGCTTCAATGATATATCTACCTAGACATGTTCCATATATATGTTACATGGTATCTATTGTCACTCAATTTTTCACCCTTGGATAGGTATTTCAATCTTTCTCCAAATTGAGTGAAATATTGGATTACCTCTACGCATGTGAGTTGCCTATTAGCAGAGGTAAACCTCTAGATTGAAGGGTTAGCTCCCTAGATTTGTTTTTGATAGCTTATCACCTATAATAATTACTTGTTTGGAATTAAAAGAGATAAAAGGAACATGAAATAACCTATTATAATGATTCAATTCACCAAATTTATCTCCACAAGACTACCATATACTTTCACTATAAAAGATGACTCAAAATACTAGCTTCAACATCCTAGATTTCTCTAACATAAGTGTTTCAAACATTAAGGTGATATGCATTGTAATTCTCAAGGTGAATGAATAAGATGTATGATTTTAGACACTAATGATATTACTTACACTTATATATATATATATATAAGGACACTAACTACACTTCATGTGTCCTATTAGAGAATAAACTACTCACACAAAATATGAAAGAGTAAAGTGAACACAAGGATAACCAATTATCACTTATCATTCAATTATGCACTAATTCACACACTTGACAAGAAATTATGAGCTAAAAACTATATTATAAATATTTATTAAAATTCAAATATAGTATTCAATCCATCAAGGCTTTTCCATACCAGGTGCAAATCTTACAAACTTAGCCAAAAGTGGTCATTCTTATAGAGAAGTGTGAAAAGAGAGAGAGAGAGGTGTGGTAAAATAAGATTAAAAAGTGTCCATGAGAGTCAAAAAAATAATTTGGGTTATTATATAGTCCCAAAATACCTTAAAGGCCATGTGTTTCACTCCTAAATCAGCTTTGACCCTCCAAGTGGCATAGGAGTTATAAACTTGACACTTGGACTAACATCTTTGAAACTACTATTCTTTGCATGAAAGAAGTGACAAATGGAACTTAAAACCATGAATACACCTTTAAATTATACAAAATCACTCATTTAAAATTTTAAATTCCTTAATAAACTATTTTGGCTTGCCATTCCATCATTTATATGCATATGTGTCTTGAAACTCTTCATTTCCCATAACTAGTTTGGTCACAAGTGGCCTAAATCTCAAGTGCATATTTTTTATCTCATAAAAACCAGATGAATGGTATTATAATTTGTTATAATTCCTAAGAAACACCATTTTGGTTCTTTGACCAACTCCCAAGAACTTGTTTTTCTCTTTAAGCCTTCACTAGGCCTAGTTTCTTTGTAGCCCTAAAAACTTGTTAACCTCTTTGTGTAGTGAGTTGTAAAGATGATATTGAGAAACAAATGGAATATTATAGTACATAGTATGGCCTTACATCTCCATACAAAATTTAATCTTTAGAATTTGAGTGAAAACTCATTTTTTATGATTTTCTCTCTCTTGAATTAGGCCTCCATTAGGCCTCCTTGCTTAGGACCCTATTTTATTGCTCCAAACTTCTGACACATGTGTTAAATCACCCAAAATAATTTTATTCAATTTCCCTAGGCTATCACCAACATATATTCCAATTTTTGGGTCTTGAGACATTGTGTAAATATGCAAACCAAGAAATGGCCTTACCACCTAGTCTCATTTTGAGCCTATTTAAGACTGCCTTGAGAAATGGGCCTAGTTTTATCACCTATAGAATATTAATTGAATTTTTTTGGATTTTTATAAATATTAAAATTCCAAAATTACCTCATCCCATGATTGGAAATCTTTCCCTCTTCTCAAAACACTTGAAAAACACCAAAAACATGCAAAAATAAGGTATTTGTACCAATCCGCACAAGTGAAATCAGCATAAAAGTACATATGAGTAACATAATTGGAATAAAAAACAACATAAAATATGTTTAAGGAGATAAATATGTCATTAAATGTGTGTTTGATTCATTTTTTCCAGACTAGTCATTATTAGGGTTTAAGAGAGGTTTAAGACTTATTTGGGGTCTTATTGATTGTTCATAAAGAAAATATCATTAAATTACCTCCTTTAACTTTTAAAAAATTATTTTATAACCCCTTAAACTATACCAAATGTATCATACTGACATAAAAAGTGTGAGTAATGGTATGAGCATCTGAAGTTACTCTTCAGGTGGCCTACTTAGCTCTCTTGAGGCTAGATAGAGGTTAAACATGAGTTTTGGATATCAAAATTAATCTGAATATTTTGAGTGGTTTAGAAACCTATGAAAAATCCATACCCATTGTTATAAATTATTTTTAATTCTTCATTACCCATTTATATTCATATGGTACACTGATCAGGCTATCTAGAGTTTAGACTAGTCTCCTCTTTGCTAGCCTTCAAGGGCACTTGGCTTGAACACTGGGTATTGTTACCTAAAATATTTATATGGAGAATATTTTAATGAATTTTTAATTAAATTATGAATATTAATAAATTATATAATTCTTGTTTCATTCCCTTATATCTCAAGTGGACCCCTAACTCTCTTGACTGCCCCTTGCCCAAGGAGTGGGCAAGGTCTGAGACAAAACAATGCGTATCTCCACTACTTGTATGGAATTAGAGTGACCATGGGTGAATTTTTAAACTCATGAACACAATTTTTACCAATTTTCAAATCAGTTCATGCCTATGGAACTCCCAACACTTTAATTTCTCAAGACTAGTTGGATTATAGCCTATGTATGACTGTTTGGTTCTAATAGACTGTGTATGGAGTCATGAAACTTAGATCATTTAGTATTATATAGTTGCATATCAGTTAAAAAATCCTATCTAACTTGTTTATATACCTTATTTAGATCTCATAGTCTCTCAATCCATTCTTTGATTCTCATTTAGGCTTAATACTAGAGTATCTCAATGATACAACCAATAGGTGTCTTGTTAGGACCACTTAACTGTGCTCTTTGTGATTTAAGACCTCATCATTCTCAAAACTTACTATAAATAGTAATTAAACATTTTTTAGGTCCCAAAATAAGTTTATATCATCTCTCAACACCTTATGCTTCTTCCTTTTAGTCTGAGAATAGACCAACCCTTTGAGTAGGCGTGTAGGTGCTTCTAGGGTATGGACTATATTTTGTGAGTTTGGACCTCATATTCTACATAAGCATGATATAATAAATTTAATATTATTTTTATTATAATTTTAACTTAAAAATATTTAATTTATCACTTTAGGCTTAACCAGCCTATGTTCTCTTCATACAGTCACATGTAGGTGTGCACTTCAGATATTGACTATGTTAGGTGATTATAGGACCTCACCTTGGTCATCACTAACCTTCAAATTATTTTGAACCATTTTTTAGTTTCAGATTAGGTTAAAATTTTCTCAAATACCCTTGTATTCTCATTTTATCCTTGAAAATGATGAATTTCTAAGTCGGGTCTGTAGGTGCTTTGAGAGGGTTTTAACTGTGTATCTTGTTCTTGCTCTTCCCTTCATGGAATTTTAAACCTTCTCAATAGTCCATGAACTTATATGAAGTAATAAAATAAGTTTATATAATCTCTTAACATATCTCTTCCCATTTCTCTTAGGTTTTAAGTTTTTATACTCTATTACATAGGCTTGTAAGTCCCCATTTTAGGGGCAAGTCTGTGTTAGGTGTTTAAACCTCACTTTTAGCTCACAGGATTTCTCATGGTTCTAAAATATATATTTAATATCTCATTAGGTTTTGAAACCTTTTTCAAACACACCTATTTCATCTCTTGTATCACACTTGTCCTTACTCATTTGTATGTAGTATTGTACAAACCTGTAGGTTTCCTTGAGGCTATTGACTATGTGCTTTGGGTTTAAAACTAAGTTCTCCCTATCTTATTATGTTTGAAGATGTTCAAATCAAGGGAATAAAATTCATTATCTACATAGTATTCTTGTTATCCCATGGCACTCTCAACCTCATTTATCTCTTTCTGTCAAATACATAATGTTATATATGGTCTTTAACTATGAACCAGTTCCTAGGACTTTTAATAATTAGGTAAGTGATCTAGTATCTATTTGAGGAGCTTGATTATTTTTGCATATATCAAAGGATAATTGGATAATAATCCATTATCTTATCCTTGTTGGTGTTTATTTGATATTGATTAGGTCCAAATAAGGACCTGCAGGCTTAGGGCCTATAGGTCTCATTTGACTGTGAACTCAACTACCAATCCACTTCTTTGGGTTCTTAAACTTCCCAAACTTTGTCAACTCCAATACTCACTCTAGAAATCTTTATCACTATTTAAAGAACTTATATAGCTTTAATATAAGTGTGAGCATCCCCTTTAACTTTAGGGTACTATATGTATTATAAGCCTGTGTCAAGTAATGCATGAAGTTTATGTATAGGGGCTTGGAGTGTCTAGTTAACTTGAGTAGTTTTGAATAGGGTGGTAGGTGATCAAGACCATGTGAACATACGAATATATTTGTCAACCTTATCCATGACTTTGAGCATCCTCAAACATATTCCTACATTCTATATAATATGCAATTGAAGGAAGCAATTATGAAATTTCATTAGAATGTATGTTTGGGCTCTTTATCATCATATTTATCATGCTTCCAATGGTATAATAAGGTTTCATAACTTAAATCATGATGTATTAGTGTAATTTGAACTAAATTAGAACTTCAAACCTCCATTGGACTGTGTAAACATAGAGCATGTTCCCAAAAGCAAGTACACTTAAAGATCATAGACAAAGAGACACATCTCAGAAAAAGGAGCATGGATTACATGAAAATGAGAGACATTATATGAACAATAAATCACTATAAACCTTTGAAGATGACCACCATGAAAATAAAATAGAGACTTATTCACTAAAAAAACTTGTACACTAAGACATTCTTCCTCTAAGTTAAATTAATTCATAGAGATGATTAAAACACCATGAAAGGGAGTTATAATACCTTTGAAAAACACCTTTAAAATTATTCCTGTCCATCAATTTTTGAGCTAGAGAAACAGGTGAAAGAAGAGACCCCTCTCATATGAATAGGCCATAGAGACATACTATCACTGTTAGTGATTTTTCATAAAGAAGAGGACACCATTATGAAAAAAATATCCACTAATTTCAAGCTTACTTGTACCCCTAAAAAATTCCAAAGTTTCAACTCTTAACTCTCTCTCTCTCTCCTAGCCATACCATTCTATGTAAATTTTCCTTCCTAAGCTTATGAAGGCAATGATAGAGGAGAAAAGGTGTCTGGAGTGTTAGTTCAACTCAAAACTTGGTCCAGAGATGGAAAATGATTTGAAAGATCCCAAGGGTCACTTCAAAACTATTTTCAACTAAAAAATGATCTTGCAAGGCCATACAAGTGCTTGAAAAGTATCCTTTTACCAAGATTAGGAGTTGACATTTGGATTCTATCAAAATCTTACTATTACTAAACCTTATCTAACATATTTATGACACCAATTATGTTTTTAATCTTCTTTAAATGTTCTTTCCTTGAGGTGGCACGTCCAACTCTTCTTCATGGGCCAAAAGGTGGCCAAAATGTCATTTTTTTCAAGAGTCAAATAAAAGTTAGAGAATGATAATATGACATTGAATAATCCTCAATAAAAATTTTATAATGACCTTAGACTATATTAGACATTTGACCAAGTTTGACTATGTTTGACCATGTACTTGACCGTAAGACTAGCCAAATGAACATATAACCGGAACTTGGACAATGCTAGACAAGGATACATTTGACCATATGGGACTATTTAGGACCACTAGAGACCATGACAAGACTATGAAAATGTTAGACACCTCTATGAAGTTTCAACCTATAAGGGGTGACCTAAATTTGACTTGGGGCCAAATTTGCTCAATAGTAATTTCATAATTTACATGGTTGTCTTATCTTTTTGAGGTAAGGTAACTACTAGTTGCTACTTACCACACCTCAAAAGGGAGCATATCAGTGGGGGCATGTAATGGAGGCATGACTTTCACATTATTTAACATATTCAAATTATAGTGGGGGATCCACATTTGTCACAATTTAGATTTAGTGGGGGGCATGTTTTGTAAACATATTCTCCACACTTATTTAGCATGCAACATACCCAGATTATAGTGGGGGCATGTTTTGGAAACATATCCTCTAAATTAAAATTTACACCAATCCTTAGATCTAGATTATAGTGGGAGAATGTTTTAGAAACATGTTCTCCATATTGACACTTATATTAGTTTATATATTTCTCCATTTATATTGGGGGCATGTTTTGAAAACATGTTCTTCACACTTACACAGTTTTAGATTGGCCAAATTGTATAGTTATATGATTTAGATATGCTTTTGTGGTAGAATTTTATACATTGGTAACATTTTTATACATAGTTTTAACATGAGACATATCTAAGGTGAATATGCTATACAATGTGCACCTAATATTGCAAGATCAAATCAATTTCATATTTTAAATGTTTTCAAGGATAGTCACCGCCCACTAGTAGTGAATTTTGTGGACTATATTGATCCAATCTACTACAATAGTTGGTTCAACTTTTGATATGGTTGAGGTGATTAAATCACTCAATCTTTCCAAGTTTATAGGTTAGATTTGATTACATCGTCCAACCTCACCATTTTTATAGTGTGAGTTAACTTAGTTCACTCACACTCACTAGGTTATAAGTATGATTGGGTTGCATGATTGATCTAATCTCAATTTTGGATGGAAAATCATCTTTTCTCTAAGGTTAAGGGCATGTTCCCTCCAATATATCTCTCTATATATTTAGATATATGCATTGTATAGATTTATATTTATATTAATCTCAATTTCAATGAATTATAATAATATATCTTTCAAATCAAAATTTCAAAAGATAATATAGTTACATCGATACACAGGTGTACTCCTAAACCTTGCTCTCTTTTAATTTCAATTATTTCAATGCTTTTAATTTCAAATTATATGCATTGATTATATACTGTAACATGTTCTTGGTTGTAAGTCAGTCACCAACAAAATACTCAAGTTGGACTCAAGCAAAGACAAGATGTGTTATACATATCTAAGTATGCATTTATTTCCTTTAAACTAGCATTTTCATTCTTAGATTAAAGGGGGGAAATGTAGACACTATTTTTAAATTATATATCAGCTCAATCTTATACACTTTGCAAATACATATCATGGATGTACCTTTAGCTTCTAGACCTTTCCTAATATCAAAAGGCTCGCATACATTATCTCTTTGTGCCTAATTGCTTATCTCTTAGTCTGATCAATGTTATTTTGATGACTCAGGCCTTCTATCTTTTTTGAAATTTTATAAACCTATAAGAGTTTTAACATTTTCAAACTACATAATAGTGAGTAATTAATTTCTAGGTGAAACTATTAGATTATATTATAGAGTGATTAATTCACCATACAATATTATTGTTTCATTTGTTATGTTTGTTACACCCATGACTTTTATTACAGGGTTACTATTTTTTTACCATCATATTTTATAAGATATAGTTGTGTTATTATTATGGCTATATCATAACCCATGTAATATTTTATTGCTGGCCAAATATATTATTATTTCATGCTCTCATTTGGTACCATAGTGAATTGATATCTAAATTGAGTTGAATGAGGGAAGTATAAGGCAACTTGTAGAAGAGACAATCACAAATGGATCCCTGAGGCACCTTCTCTTTTCATCTCTCCATTTGACAACCTGCAAAGGCATATTACCAGAATGACATGAAGTGTGGGTTTCACTCAAAATGAGGTGTAGTTTTAAGATAGCTATTGGAAATCACTTAGAAATATGTAGATTTGATTACTTTAGATATGAAATCATCATATATATTCATTGAAATCACTACATTGGACATTGTATTATCCATATTACCAATTATTGAGACGCCTGCGACATGATCTAACAAGGAAGAGAAGAAAAATAAAAAATCATGCTTGAATACAATATTTTGATTTTATATAGTAAACTCTTATCAGAATATATCAGGTTGTAGCATTCAACTTGATACTCCTGCTATTAATACGATTGGATTTTATATAACAAGTTGTAATATACCATTGATCTATCAATTTGCATGGTGGATCTACCAAAAAGCATAGGGTTAAATCTTCCTACATCAAATTGTTAATTGGAGGTTGGTGTTTCATAGTGCAACAATTCTTCATATGTGCCCCAACTGATACATTGAAAAAATTAGCATTAGATAGTGTGTTGAATATATTCTTCATAATCATTAAGAATGATATATTGATACAAGGCAAAGTGTACAAAGGTTGGTAATTATTATTTATTTGCATCATTAATTTTCAAAGTATAAATATAAATTTCTTGTCTATAGTACTTGAAATTATTCATAGCCCAATTACATAGGTTAAGAGTTCAAACATCCTCCAAATCTCTTTTTTTTTCAAAACTACATTATAAAATAGAAGGGGGTGTTTATTGAATATTTGCTTTTAAAGAAGAGAAATTTAATTTGCAAATTAGTAAAGAAGGGGGTTTCTTTTCTCTCTCTAAAATACAATTTTACTTTACGAATATTGTAATTTCCAAAAGCATTGTAAAATTTTCATTTTGTGGAAAATACATTTGAAAACAAAAAAGAAAATAATGCATTTTGCACAATCTCAGCGTTCAATGCAAGTGATTCATCTGATTCATGTTTATGGGTTATTGGCATGCCCTGGTCTAAGTTTTAGGCTTCTCATTGTTAATTTTCATTTTAATGCCTCTTATATTTATATATTATTATTCTCATATCCACCTATGGGATCTTTGATCTTAATTCTAAGTCTTTATCTTTGTATTTTGATTCTTTTGGACAAGGCTGTGTTATACATACAAAGTCGCACTATGGCACTATCTGAGTAATGCATATTTGTCCAAACATAATTTGTGGAAGATTTTAGAGTTTTTATGTTTGTAAGGTTATATTTTATGATTTTTGGTATTTTAAATTTGGTTCCCTTGCATGTTAATAAGACCCAAATTTGAATTCAAGAGCTATATATAAGCAAAGATCTTGTTAAGAGCTAAGCACAAACATCTATTATCATAAATAGTTACATAAAGTTTTATATTTTTTTATACTATTAAATTATTGATTTATTTATAATTGAAGAGATAAATACACCATCTACATGATTTTGTCAAGGGTAATTCATAGGCTAAGGAACATCAACAATTGCATTCATGATTGCACATACTCATCCAGGAGGGAGAACTACATTGGTCTGAGGCCCATTTAGGCTAAGTAGGCAACACTTAGATTACATAGGATTTTATAAGGGTGTCTTGATTATTACCCTAACCCTATTCTTCCTTTTTGCATTTGATCCCTATTGTGTTTGTTGTGTAGGAATAAGGGTTTTGTTTTACAGGTCTTCTACATAACATACGATCATAGAGAATTAATCAAAAAACTTTTACAAATAGTTGTATAGACCCAAATATAGAAATTAGGAGCATAGTCAATGATAATGTGGCCAAGGTCAGTAAATAAGGCCATAATGTGGCCTTGTCCTCCTCTTGTAGACATGTCCCAACATACTTTAACTTCTTGTATTCAGTTACAACATAGTACACAGGTCCTTCCAAGTAGTTTTTAGTTACAATAAACCTACATAGTCATCATCTAATTTATTTTAGGGAGGTTTACATATTTGAAGGCCTATTTAATACTTTTAGCTAATTTATAATTTTGTAGTATATTGTATTTTACTATTAGATCTATATATTTATGCATTTTAATTTCACTAGTTAAAATTTATTCATTTGAGTTCATTCAATTAAAAATAGGTACAACATGTATAAATATCCTTTACAACCAATGATATCTGCTCCACCACCCCCACCCCCACCATGATTGGTTGAGACACATATTCAAGAGCATTATTCAAAGACATATGGTAAATATATTTAGGATCATTATGCAGAGATAGATGGTACACAAATTTAGTATCATTATTTATATGTGGTTGATACACATATTCAATAATAACATATAGGGTAAAATTTTACACATATAAGATATATCTATGCATTTTGTTATTCCACATATAGCACATTAGAGAGTTACTTAGATACCATAGAGGGAACCATCTTATACAACACATACTTAGTTAGCACCATAAATATTTTAGTGTGTTCCAAAATGAAAAAAAGCATCGCGACACCCTCTATTTTATAAAACATACCATAAGATCTTCATGCTTATATACCCATTCATCATACCTCAAACTCCACAAGCATTAAGAATGATATACATGGTACACCATGTGATCTTATATCAAATTCTGATCCATCCATAGTTGATATGTCCCATCTATGACAAAGTATTCTTTCACCACCTTATATAGGAACCTCCCCTGGTTTATATACTAAAATATAATTTTATATGAAAAAATAGTCTTTTACACTTGCAAAATATCACTTATGGCTCAATCCTTTAGTTTAATAACTTTTCACTGCCAAAAGGCTCATGTTCACCATCTCACTATGCTTAAATACTTATCCTATAGTTTGATATTGATATTATGATTATCCAAACCACCTGTATCCCATAGTCTAAATAAAACTTGACTTATATCCTACTCTAGAATTTACATATATTTAAAAAATTATATCTTCCCAACCACTATTGTCTAGACTAGGATACTAGCATTGATGCTAGTGTCCCATATATGATATTAGTTTTTGACCCTTACAAATGGTTAAATTTTCAAATATTTATGTAGACACTCTAATTTTATCACTTACGTATCAAATTTCAAAATGGAATGACTTCCCATAATTACACACAATTTGGTTTGAAATCATTTGTTCATCTAATATATACTTTTTAATTCACCTTAGGACATCTTTAGGTGAGCCAATTCATCGTATTAGATTTATTTAATTATCATACTCTAGTTAATTTCTTTGTTCAATCATACTATTCAAGTTAATTTCTCTATTCATATTATCATTCTTTGGTCAATTTCCCTATTTAATTAATATGTTATGGTCAATTTAATAATTCCCCCTTCTCTGATCAATTAATTCTATTGATTCTCCCTCTAAAAATCATTCTTCTAATTATAGTTCTATTGCAAATAGAATTATAATTATCTCACAATTAATTAATTCCTCTTTTCTATTATGATCCACACTTATAATAATTGGCAATAATGTAGATCAAGACAACATAATGGATATTGGTGGACTAAGATGTCCAAATATTCAATATATGTAGAAATAGAATACCCTTAAGGTAAGGCAACACCATACAATACTCCTTTAGGAAGGAATAACTCCACAATGTCTCTTCCAAGGGACAACCTCCAATATCCTCTTACAATAGAAGACTCAATACTTACTCGATACCTTTACAATGATAATCATCTCTTTTATATAGACCTCTATCTAACTAACAATGGATGGGTAACCTCCTAATCCCAATGTAGGCTGACCATTACCCAATGCACTAATTCCACAAGTTACTCCATTATCTTAATATATTAGACTCATATAACTAACTAATGAGTTGTGTGTCACTGTCAACATCTCCATCAACCCATATGAAATAATATATCATATCCCTAGGTAGATAGTATTTTCCCTCCAAGTGGGCATTTTCATGCAAAGAAAGGATCTTAAGATCCTATGGAATATTCTTTTATGAGAAAATTAAATTTATAAGTGAATTAATATACAAGATTATTCTTCACCCTTCATTTTGGAGACAAGATGAAGGGCCCACAATGAATCTTGTGTGAAAGCATTCTCAATGCTTTATCTTGGAAACAAGATGAAGGGCCCACATTAGTGATCCATGTCTTTTCTTGGGAATAATGCTCCACCCTTAATCTTAGAAACAAGATGAAGGGCTTATGTTAACACTCATTTGATATTTTTAAATATCATATTCCACTCTTCATCTTTATTAAGATGAAGGGCTCACATCAATGATATATGTGCTAATCCATGTGCACATTTGAGAACTCATTTTCAACCGTTCATCTTGATCTCAAGATTAACAGTTCTCAATAATCAAATTTTTTTATAAATAGACCTCTTTGCATTTCAATTCAACATGTTCAAGGGATATAATGTAGCCCTAAAATTTTATCGAGTTAACTTGTTCATATATATTTTACTTTTGATCAATTCAACAAGGTCCATAGTTTCAAATGGAGAAGTCCTCACATAATTGGCATTGACATAGACCACTTGAAGCTACATTCGAGCCACATACAATACAAAGAAGTCTTAATGGAGGTTTACATATTTTAAGTTTGAATCTAATGCATTATTAACTAACCTTTTGTATTTCTCATGAGGTCTTAGGCTCTAAACTTGTTTTCTTTGGGTTTTCTACTCTTGATTGACCAAAAACTAATAATGGTGAAAATACAGCTAAGCAAATTTCCTAATGACACATATGGCATGCCCAGTAGGAATAACAACCCTTAATGTTCTTTTGAGTCTATTTTTAAACCTTTCTTTGTACAAAATCTAAATATTTTGGATCTTTCATTTTCTAAAATTTTGCCATTTTTTGTTTCTATATTTTGATGAATTAATTCATGAAAATGGTGAACTTGTTCTAATTTTTTTTGCTAATCAATGAAATCACCCAGTAATTAGTGAAATCATCATTGTTCTTTGTTCTTTGTTCTTTGTTCTTTGTTCTTTGTTCTTTGTTCTCTACCTTTTGCATAGGTTTTTGATATCAATGAAATCATTTTACAATCAATGAAATTATTACTTTTATCAATGATATTGACATTATATTCGATGAAATTGAGTCTATATCAAAAAAATCATTTCTATTCATTATTTCTCATCTTTGTTTTGTCTGTCAAGAATTTTTATTATCGATGAAATTGTTCAAATATCAACAAAATTATCTTTGTATAGAAAAAATTGTTCCCAAGTATATTTATTTGGTTTTTTGTTGATCAACAAAATTGTCTTTGTCACTAGTGAAACTATCTTTTCCATCAGTGAATTTGTATTTCTATTAGTGAAATTGATCTTCTAATTGGTTAAATCATGTAGTAATTGGTAAAATCACTCTCTATCTATGTTTTTATATGTTTTAATTTTTTGTTGTTGTAAGTTTTCTGATATCGGCAAAATTGTTTTCTATTGAATAATGAATTAATTTTTATGTCAAAATCTAAGAGTTGGAAAATTTTGAAAATCAACCTCCTTCACTTGTCAAAGATCCACCAAGCAAAACTACTCACCTTTTTTTCTTGTAGTTTTTAAAAATGGGGTGATTTATTCAAATAATCATGTTTTAAATTCACATCTCATTTTGGTGCTTTAAAAATCAAATCATATTTCATTTTGGGTTCTAAGAAAACTTGTTTATTTCTTTCAAGCCTTTTCTTTCGTGTAAGTTTTTCTTGTTGTTTCTTGTTGATTGAGTGTTTTGAGAGGGATATTTTACATGTATTCTCTCTCCTTGGGTGACTAAGAAACATAGGGTTCTTATTTTTTTTTATCATGAATATTACCTACTATGTTCTTCGCATGCCCTTAGTGGATTTTATGAATCAGAATGACAATACCTTCCCTTTTATTTGGGCCTTGTGGGTTAGATTTCATCACCTTGTCATAATTTATCTAGGGATATATTGATCTAGGGTTTTATTTCCCAACATGTGACCAATCCAACTATCTGGTAGGGTATACAAATTAAGCATTTTATTCGATTGAACAATGGTTGAGTGGTTAACCTGACAAGTCAAACAAATCCTTAGAGCATTCACATTATAAACATTGTACTTTAATGAATAATTTGATAGATGAAATGGTTGAGAAAGGGACAAAACCCTCTCGTAACAAGTTAGATGACTTGAAATCCAATTGATATATTATTTCAAAGCATCTAAGTATCCTTTGATATGTGTGGACCATCTTGTAATCCCCTGAAAACATTAACTTAAAACTTTTTAGTTGTGACACATTCATTGATACATGGGTGAAAAGGTTAACAACCCCTAAATATATATTTTATGTATAAACATTTTAAGAGAAGGGGGATGTAAAAAACACTACTAATAACTATAGTAATTAATTTAAAGAATCTTAAATATTATCCCCTCTCAATTCAAGTATATCAAAAGATTCAATGAATGTGGATTAATCTCGTCAATCACTAAAATAGAGTTGATAGATTAATTATTAGCTTGATTTATTATGGTGTTAAAAATTTATCCTAATTTTCATACATCTACACCAAGAGGTGTTACTATTTTTTTATTCCTAATGCAAAGTTGTTAAATTTATACATTTCATACCTTCTTTGTGTGAAATTATATCGTTACTCTATCCATGTTCCAAGTCTAAATTGGTCCTTTCTACCACTTGTGTCCAAATTGTGTCTCAAACCACACCTTTCTTATTTTAAATTATATTGTTAATTTTTTCATATGAGTTTCAAAATATTCTAGTCTTGTTCTTAAGTTCTGTTAGTAGAGGTTCCTAGAAAACTCTAGAATATGTTAATTACAGGGACAATTTGTGTAGTTGTGAAAAAATAGAGTTGTGGTTATAAATTTAGACTAAAGGATGCCATTATTTATTAAATAAAACTCATATTAATTAAAAAAAAATACAAAGGTCTATATATAATGGTTGGCATAACTATATAAACACCAAATTAGACATCTATAATACTCACTACGCATAGATCAAAAGTAACAAACAACTAGGAAAACAATATAGAACATTGTATTAATATCTACCACACATTATATCCATAATATAATATAATTAAGCATTGTAAATAGAGTATTAAAAATCATTGTTTCTTCATATTCTAGTCTTTATATTTACCAAAAAGAAAGACTCTTCTCATTCTTTTATCTATTGTTTATGTCTACAAGGTCGAATACACACAAAGGATTATACAAAAGGAAAAATCATACAATTTGCACATGTGTCCATCTATTATAATTTAAAATTTTAGTATACCTTATTCTTCATCTAAAAATTTCCTAGACTTAAATCATTATCTTGTCCTAAGATAAAGTCGTAAAACTAGAGATTGATCTGAAGTTGATGAAATAATTCATAAACAAAAGTCATAGTTATTACTCCAAGTGTTTTTTTAATAGTTTTCACACTTTGTGCATAATTTAATCATCCTTTTATGTTTTCAACTAAGTAGTATACTAGCTTACCACCCTTTCTATATTTTTAATAGACTAACATAACCAGGTGGTCACCCTTTATGGGTTTTCACTAGCTTGGCCCCACTCCTAATGCTTAAGGCTATCTTTCAAAACTATACAAAAATCAATGAAATTTTAAAAAATGAGATGCATAGTACCTAATGAGTAGGTGGTGGTGAAATTTGAAGAGACTAAACATGAGGATATTTTGGAGTTTGTCATGCTTATTCTATTTCTAACCCACTTGATTGTACAACATCTGGTGGCAGAGGTTGTTGTTGTTGTTGTTATTTCTCTAGTTATAACATTATAGTCAACTTATTTTGATATAAAATTTGTTAAAGTTGATGTGATGAAATAAAATGAGGCTCATCCACCACTTAGAAAATATTGGGATCGATCTAAGATAGGTCTTACTTGAGCATCTTCAGTCTATTAGCACTTTGTGCACCATGGTAAGTAATATGCACAATAGAATTTGAACCAACATCAAGTTTTGAACATCATAATCTTCTAAAATGGTGACTAGTGCTTTAGCATTTGATACATTGAGCTAAATATCTAGTAACGACTCATCTAATATATATTCAGTCTATTGAGCTTGGATGCCCACTAATGTAGTATGCATAGTTTCATTATATCAAGCCTAAAGTTTTTGCATGGCATTGTCCCTTATATATATAAATTATTTTAGGGCACCATCCATTACTTACAAAATGGTTATTTGGTCATCTATCACATCTTTAGCTTTATTTATTGTAAACTTAGGTCTAGTAGTAACTAAAGAATTATTGAGATGCTACCTCTAATTCAATTTTCCTTGAGTTATTTTCTTAGCTTGTTATGCAATGGTATCTAAAACCTATTAATAATATTTAAAAATATCATATATTGCCTCTATTTCTACCCTTATAGCCTACCCTTGGGTTCACAACATTTGCAATCATTTTGCATCCAACCAATCTTTTGTGAGTTACTTCAATAGGATGGTGAGTTATTTATTTTTAGACATCATATAGTTACCTAGAACTTGTATAACTAGTGTGGGGAAAGTAATATTGATAGACTAACATGTATTTGAAATTTGGGTGCTTAATTTTATGTTATTCTCTTGTATCCAAAAAAATTCATATTCCAAGTCTGATCCCTTTTACATAATTTACTATTGGAACACAATCACACCTTCAATTTTATTAGATAATGACAACTGAGCAACATCCAAAGATGTTTCAAGTGGAGCAATGGCAAGGGCCATGGATGTCATGAGGGTTACTTAAGGAGCCAACATAAACTATGCTAAATAAAGTACAAAATTGGTACCCCAATTGGATGTTATGAAAATATCCCATAGCCACTGAATATAGATATGAGATTTCAACTACGATGTTTCTTCTTATGCATCCTTTTGTGTTATCCTCATTTTTTTTTATATGTGTTCTACTTATTTTTTGGCTTGGGCCTCCTTTTATTTTATGGATTTAGATTTAGCTTCATATTTAGCCTTAGTATCTACCTCAACTTGATCTTTGTCATGTGCCTCAGCCTTAGCCTCAGATCCAACATCAAATTTAGCCTTGGCTTTATCTCTAGATACTTGATCATCAGTTACTTACTTGGATTTCTCTTATTTGGCCTTTTTTTCTACCTAAACCATGGCTATTACCTCTAATTCATATTTATTTCCTTACGTAGGCTACATTTCTTATTGTTTTATCTCTACTTCATCCTATTCTTGAGTTCATTTCTTGCAAGCCTCTACTTCCTTGGCTTATTTATATGTAGCCTCTGCTTCTTTGGGTTACTTTTTCATATCCTTTGCTTCTTTGGCCTACTTATTCATAGTCTTTACTTCTTCAGCCTAATTATTCATAGCCTTTACTTCTTTGGATTTATTTTGGCACTCCTCTTATATAGCTTATTATTTTCATTATTGTTCATGTGTAGCTTCTTGTTGCTTATGTTTCACCTCTTGTGCAACTATTTATTGTTTTGATTCTTGCTTCTTTTTATTTTCTCATTTTATTCTCAGCATTATTTTGCTACTCCTCTAGTTCCTCTATTTATTTCACAACTTTTATTTGTGGCTCAGCCTGAGGTAAATTTATTTCTTTAGGATATTTCATGACCTATGGTGCATCAAGATCGATGATTGATTAGGTGTCTTTTGAGGAGGTAGATTCTACCACCATATTTTTATGAATAAATTTATTTTCTCTAGATATGGATAGAGGAATGAGGGTATTTTTTAGCTTTTTCTTTGGCTAGCATTTGGGTTGTGGTTGAGCTTATATTGCTTATCATGCACCCCTTTCTTCTGACTACTCTCTAAAATATACCATTCTTTCTCTTACTATTTGAGATGGCCTTATTGAAGGATGAGTCCTTGGATTGCATGTCAAAACTGGAGGTGGACTTTCCTATATAGGTCACTCTTCTTGGTGCACATCATAAGATCCCACATTTGGATCCCTTATGAATGTTTCAATTACCGATTTCTTTTGAAACACCTTCTGACCTACAATGTTAATAATAATGGAAGAGGAAGTTGAGTGATGTGAATCCTCAAGTCTTTCCTTACCTGATTGCATACTTAGCAGGTGCACTACTTTCCAAAAGAAATTTTTTTCTCCTCCTCATAAACTTCACTATTGATGTCTTCCAACATGGTCTTCAAGATTTATTGCTCCTCCACTCCTAGTTCTAGCAAGTCGCACTCACCTATTATCTTTAGAACATTTGGATTATCCAGCCATGACTTTATGTGATGCATCCTCTTCTTGGGTGGTAGAGGTGAGGTTCACCATGTAGGTTTCTTTATTTTGAATTTATCTTGATATGACAAAGTTATTATTGTTTTTAGTGGTGATTATGGTTATGTTTTTTATTGTCCTTATGCCTATTCTAGCACTATTTTTTATCCTTTTAGAGGACTAGATCTTAGAGATGGTACCATCTATGTAGCCAAAGTTTTTTACATCCACACTTATGATTACACATCCAACATTATGATGAAGAATGGCATTGTGGCCATAGTTGGATTTAGTAACTCATGCACAATAATTTTTATGTTTCCATAGATAGTACATAACATCCTGAGGTATTCTAGGTTGTGACCTAATCAAGGCTAAAGCCTCAATCTACCATGTGTTGAATCTCCCTAGTTTCTCATAGTATTATCCTATTTTAGTCCATGTTATGTTTATGAAGGTGATAAAAAGTCAAAAATTTGTAGTGACATTAATTGGTCTTTTTGGTGATCTCCACTATGTGAAACACAAAATTAATACCAATAAATGATACTAGAATATATGGGAGGTACCTAAAAGTATCTTCTCAATATTGGTGGTTAGATCCAATGCTAGAAACTCAGGTTAGTTAAAGTCTTCACATAGGAATATCATGTAATATGTAATATTGATAACCCCTTTTTATTACTTGGACTAATTTTTGGTTTACCAAAACCTCTTTGTAATGCATTTAACTAGAATGAACACCTATGCATCCTCTATGGAATTAATTGGTATTCCTCTACTTGCCTTGGTTATATACTTATCCCTAGTATTATAATGAATGGGTGGAGCAGTGGAATTATAGGGGAGAAGGGATTTGATGTGAATTAGGAGGCTTTTATCTCATGAAATAGCTTGGGCATTGATCCAAATTATGATATCCTAGGAAAATTTAATAGCCCTATTATTATACCTACATAAAAGCTTAAGCATTACATCATCAAGATATCCAAATATGGGAAACTTGATTAATCTTTCTCTATATGAACCTTATAATGGATGTGGGATCACTAGGGATTTATATTATGCAATTTATTGTAGCCTAAGATAAAACAAGGTAGTTCCTACTTGATCTATAAATTCAAAAGGATCATGGTCATTATTTTTAGTTTTTCATAGACCCAATCTAATCCACATTTCCTCCTTATATACATCTATAAGTGGGGTCAATAGTGGAGCTCTCTCCATCATTGTTATTATGATCTAATTTGAAGACCTACTTTGATTATTTTGGTTCTAATTTATACTCAATGCACAAGGAGTTATTCTAAAAGCAAAACACCAAATTCACTTGTTAGCTAAAGTATGTAATGTTTGTGTGTTGTCCATGCCCTTATTATATAGATTTTTAGTGCCCTAATATATCTCATTGGCTAATTTAAATATACTACCTAGTTAGCCATGAGTTTTCCTCTCCTCATTAATCTCACTTGGTGAAATTTGATTTGACATTGACCCTTTTGTATCTAAAAACTTAATTTACCCCTTGGCAGTTATTTGATGTGATGTAATATCCTTTCACCTATCCCTTTTATTTTATGTTTCCACCTATCAATTAGCCATGAAATCCACCTTAGGAATAATGAAATATATTCAAGTGTTTTGTGATTAATGCTTTAAATAACCATTATCCATCCTTTAAGTGTACCTATATTTTCATCACCACCTTCCTAGACTTATTTCAAGACCATCAGTGGTTGGTGCCAGCTATCCTTCCTTAAACTTGTCTTATGCCATTTGATCACACATTATAATTGTAACTAATCCTTATTTGGTATGATGTAATGTGATGTAAATATTGAATTGTATAAATGATCTAACCCTATGAAACCAAACAAAACACAAAACAACATTAAATAAAAACCCTAATCTACATGGTGCTCCTTGATAACCTCTCTTTTTAGCAGCGAAAGTGATAGAAACTAATGATGGTAAGCCTTAAGCCTACAACCATTAACACATCCTAGTAATATGGTTCCCTAAAAATATTTTAACACAATGGTGCCCTATTGTGAAATGGCATGAATAATCTAGGGCCCCTTCCATTTACTACATAATTTTCTTGCGAATTTCTTAAACTTGGTATCATATAGTAGTACCACTTGTTCTAGATAAAATTGCTTAGATCACAAGTTGTAATCATGCCATGCCATTTGAATTTTTTTATGGATTTATTGCATCTATTGTGACTTTTGTTAAATTTATTCCATTCTAACCAAGTCTATTATTCTTTGCTTGAGTGAATCTTGGTTTCCTAGCCCCATAATCATTACAATGCGTAGACTCAGAATAATGTACTCCATAGGCATTATTGCCTCAAGATGAGATACAAGCTAGAAAGGAGTGAAACTTGTGGCATGTTTATAATGTGTTATATATGACAAAAAAATCCTAGAAATCATCCCTTCGCACATTACATATATTTGTGAACATTTTTCCAAATACTTTGTTTGATGCTTCAGCTTATCCATTTGCCTGAGGGTGATAAGCTGTGTTTTTGGGGTGCAAGATAAAAAATTCCTTAGTGAGAGTCTTGATAGTGTTATTGAGGAAATGCATTCCTCTATATCTAACAAACTTGATTGGGCATCTAAATATTGTAATAATGTTTTCATTTAAGAATTTAACAATGTCCTTCACACCATAACTTGGAGTTATAATAGTATCCACCTATTCAGTGAAGTAATATGTCATAATAATAATGTACTACACATGAATGCCTTTGTTTAGGGGACTTATAGGTCTAAAAAAATAGATTACCCACTATTCAAATGGTTATTTTATGAGTATTGGTACCAAAGGCATCTCATATCTCTGATTGGGATTTCCCATCCACTGAGACACATTTTAATGCTTAGATACCTTATGTGCATCCTAAAATAAAGTTGGCCACTAAAGACCACTCTATAATATTTTTATTGTAGTAGATTCACCTATAAAGTGAACCCATATAATTCCTTGATGTGCTTCTTGAATAATTTATGGTTGTTCATGGTCTACTACTACTCTGCATAACACATCATCTTTCCCCATTTTGTATAGAAAGCTGTTGATGAGGCTATATGGGATAGCTCGAGTAACCATTTTATTTTTATCCCTTTCTATATAGTGTGTAGGAAAAGTACATTACTCTAAAAAGTTTTCAATATCCTCCATATTATCTGGGATTGTAGAAGCCCTAAATAAGTGCACATCTGGGGACTCATCCTCCTTTTCTTCTAGCTCTTCCCCATTTTATAGCCTGCTTAGATGATCTAGTCTAAAATTTTCTCATCCTAGCTTTACATTAATTTGAAATTGAAATTATTGAAATAACATGACCCACCTAGATATCCTTCATCCCAACATAGGATTATTAACTAGGTATTTCAATGTATGATGGTTAATGAAAAGTTAAAATGGTGTGGCCAAAAGGTAGTGTCAAAAAATGTATAGTATAAATACCATAGCTAAAGCTTATCTTTCAGTAGTGGGATAGCTCTTTTCAGCTATTGATAGATTTCTATTGGCAAAATATATGGGGTGATCCAACCCACCCCTCACTTAGCTGCACTAAGACAACTCCTACTTCAATACCTAAAGCATCCACATTCACGTGGAATGGATTTATCTAATCAGGAAAGACTAAAATGGGTGTTGTTACCAACCTTTGTTTGAGCTCAATAAATGTTACTTGGCATTCTGATGTCCACTTAAATCTTGTATCTTTTCATAGTAGTTTTTCTATTGATACAAATATTGTTGCATATCCTTTGACAAATTTTCTATAATATCCCCTATGGTTGATAAAAGTGTCCACTTCTATAGAGTTAGTTGGGGGTGGCATCTCCACTACTATAATAATCTTAGGTTGATCTAATATATTGTCATCACTACATACAATATGGCCCAAAAAAATACTAAATGGTGTGAAAAACAAACATTTATTTAAATTTAGAGTAATACACAGAGCTTGACACTATTTTAACATTAACCATTGTTTTGATAGGTGCTCTTTAAAGAGAGAAAAGACAACCTAGTCATCCAAATATAATTCTAGGAAATCATGAATGAATTATTTGAATGCAATTACTATATCTATAGAGAAAATTAATGGAGCATTCTTCAACCCAAAAGGCATTATCTTGTATGTGGATGATCCCCATTCAGTTGTAAAATTAGTTTTCTCCTAGTCCTCTACTACCATTGGAATATAATGGTACCCACTAAATCCATCTATAAATGAATACACTATATAGCCTAAACCTGACTCAAGGACTTCATCCATGAATGGTATAGAAAAGGATCATTGATGTAGGCATCACTAATTACATGTTAGTCTCTAAAAACCCATATTTATATATTTTTATTTGGTTATATCACTATAGGACTCATCCACTCTACTTTTCCCATTAGAAAAATGATTCTAGCTTCTTACATTTGATATAGTTCAGCCTTTACTTTTATTTTCATATTGGAATTTAGCCTATATGAGTGCTTCTTCATAGGTCTAGTGCACTCTTTCAACTCTATGTGCATTTACCTAATGACATATCTACACCTTTTATTTTAGATAATTTTGTCAAAAAAACATCTTGATAGTCTCGTAGCAACTGCAATACTTATGAGATCTACTTTTATTCCCAGTAATCTCTTACTATCACAAGCTTAAGAAATGGCTTTGATCCTATGTTTTCTTTGATATTTTTTAGGGTTTATTTCTACACTTTATTTGAATATTGGGTAAAGCATGTATTATAGTGCACTCTCCTCTTTCTGGAATGTTTATATTATGTAGTTTGTCTTCTTCTACTTACTCAATGCTTTGGGATAGTGTTGGTTAAGCTTCCATTTTTGGTTCAAACAAGCATTCTAAATCCAATCTTCATCACTATTTTTATATTCCATAGCTCATTTATTATTAGATTATAAGGATTAATAAAATCTTGTTCCTATTGACTTTCCTTGTAATTGTTAATTGCTAGATTCAAATCATTTGCACCTTCCTAATGTGATGATGACTCTATTGTAGTTCCCAATTCTTCTGCTCATCCATGACATAGATATATTTTAATTTTATGCAATGCATCATGCACCAAATAGTTGCCATCTTCCAACACAAAGGTCTGAATGAAATATTGTTGCACTTATGCCCAATGTTTGGTTTCTCTTCTATGTTTTTGATGCATATACCAAGCTGTTGGTAGGGGTGCTAGGGTGTGACTAAAAATTTTCACCCAATACCTTAGATCTACTCTTTATGAAGACCATATATCTACACATTTAATAATGTGTAGCTCAAGAGATTGGCCTTCTCAAAATAATGACCATTCAAATTTCAGTGTAGGTGGTAAATGAAATCATGCATGTACAAAATCATAAACCTCTTTCCAATGTATATTTAGATCTCTATGGAATGCCAACCAAGTCACAAAATTACCTTTCAACACATATCTCATTACATTGAATCTTTGATCCACCTAAAACACATAGTTCTCTAACCTTAGAATGAATGGATTAAGGTCCTCTATAACAAAGTATTGAGGTAACTAGCATTCAATGTTGAACACCATTCATAGAGGCCATAGCTCATGATATCCTCTTGCCCAGTTTAACGTGTGAGTGTTTGAATCACCACTTATGGAATATATTATTTCCTAAGGTAAAACACCCTCTAGAGTCAGTTTAGTATAATCCATCATTGTTAAACCTATATTATGTAGGCCATCTACTTCTGACCTAGTAGAAGATCACATTGATGAAGATATACAACCTTCAAGCTGAAATTGTGGTGACGGTGGCTTTGTTATTACCAGCTTGTATGATGTTTTTTTTGTATTTTATGATTGTTCCATGTGCATGCTTAAAAATTGATACTCAAAAACTCTCAATGCATTCCTCTATGTATCTATACCAACTTTAAACCAACTATTATCACCATACACATATGGTGACTCTAGTTATTTTAGAATTATGTATGGATTATATTTAGATTTGTTTAAAGGAATGGAAACTATCTTCTCTCCTTGATGAGCTTTTAATTGGTTGTGCATTGTGCTAATAGTCATTTTCCATGATAAGCCCATTTATTACCAATTAAGGCAGGGTAACAGGTCTTGGCAGTCTTTATTTCAATGAATTCAAAATCATCAAGAAAACTTAGCTTGAATACTCTAATATCCACATCCTTGAGGTGATAAATTAATTCTACTCACCCATAATCTATGAGGATAAGAGTGACAGGACTGTAGCTTAATTACAACCTATAAATAACTTCCCAAGCTGATTTCAAGATCATAATTATAATACTCCTAAAATCAAATACAGTGTTAGGAATTTCATAACCTACAAGCTCAATATACATGCAAGATTCAACATCCCAAGGCTTCTTATTTTTCACATACCATACAACCTTATTCGTATGTTGTTTCCTTCACTATACACATTCCAAAAAATTATGCAAAAGGTTAGTAATATTCTATGATTTATCCTCATTATAGAGTGTACTGAGTAACTCAAGAAAGTCTTTTAAAGTAGTTACAACTCCTTTCTAATACATTATGCACACAATCCATCCATACATTTGTGCATCAATGGTTGTTGTATCTCCTTTTAAAGCATTTTTTTGTTATGTATTTTATAGAACTTGATTTGAATAATACATCAAAGTCTTCTCCCTTATAGGATCAAGACACCAATCAGGCTGAGCTTTTCTAATTCCATACTCTACTAACATCTCCAAAGGAGGCAATCCTTACTCTGCATGATGCTATCTGGTAACTACATTTATGAATACATTATCCTTAGGTTGTGCATTGATTAGGTTTATATTACACATTGGCTTCTCCTTCCTTTACCTCTTGAGCACTAGATAATATTCTATTTGATGTTGACATTTAATTATGCAGTATAAATAGTAGACATGTATCTACAAGTTGGTAGGGAAATTCTTCACATAGTGGTTTTATTCCCCATATAAATAACATTGCCTAGGTGCTCATGTTGGTCAATTGTCATTATTACATCCTCATTTATATCCTCCTTGGTATCCTCTCTTGTACCCTCCTCTGTAGCCACCTCTATTTTGTTAGTATCCCATTCCTTGTGATTGTTGTCTAATGTATCCTCCTTGATGGGTTTACTGCATATCATACCCTCCATATTGGTGTTGAGGTGAACTTGGAACCCAATTAGACTATTGTAGACTCACATTATTCTAGTATGACTAATATTAGTGTTGTGGAGAAGATGGCATACAACCAACCAAACCCTAGGGTTGGTATTTTGATGATGAAGGTATCCATTAGAGACTACCTTATGTTGCACTTTTCATGTCCACATTCAGACCTGGGATACCCTACTTTGTAGCTAGTAAATGTTGTGTAGCATCTATGAAGACATTCTTTGTAATATCTTATTTTAGCTCTTACATATCTCTAGATCTCTTGTCATCATGGTTTGTCAATTTTTAAAAGTTATAATACATGCTCTAAAATTTTTGTATATATTGTTATAAAATATGATACTTTGAAGTAATATGTCCAACTACTTTACAAATTTCACAAATTATGGTTTTAGTTTTGGATAGTCATTCCTATGGTGGCCTTCTCAACTACATTCTGCACATCATAAGCCTAATTTAGGCTTATCTTTTTCATGCATCTCCTCCATTGTTTTCATCAAAACATCTAGTTTTTCTTTAACCTTATAAACTTCTACTAGAAGGTTTCCATAATCCTTTATTTGATCCACTTGTATAGTAGCAAATCGAGCATTAGCCTTCGTCAAGAATTGGGACTGTGCAATAAAAAATATTTCTTAGTCACAACACTTCTACAAACCAAGTATCCATATCCTTATCTTTAGGATGAAATATATTTTATTCATAACATTATAAAATCTATGATCATAGTCTCTGATTGATTTTATGTACTTTTAGTGAATCTCCTTCAAAAGTCTTAAATAGTTTGGATTATACATTTCTTAACCTTAAACTTTTATATTAATAGATATTTAACTTGCATAAGTTTAAGAGTATTTATATTTATTTTAAAAATTAACTCTAAGGCTCATCTTGACAAAACCCACATGAGTTCACATTTATTAACATCATAAGATGTTACCTCCTTAACATTCTATTTCATATTTCAAGTTATTAAGTATTACTCAGGATATGTAGACCCATCATATTACATTAAATTAATAAACATACCTACATTGAGCTACATAGCTAGCACATTTGTAGTTAATACCATTGGTTTCAAACTACCAGAAACTATGAATATAGGTATATGTACATTGGTGACTATGATTATATGTGCCTACACAGTGTCTACTATGACTATGGGATTTTGTTCACTAGTCTTTTTAGGTGTCTTAAATAAGAACCCCAACTCTTCTATCTTCTTCTTATCTATTTCTTGATTTTTCTTTAGACTTAGATTTCCAAACTTATCTATAAAGGAATCAAACCAATTTGTATCCTCCTCTTCTCCTACACTTCTTCTCCTAAATAATATATTAGGCTAGGGGATGTATAATTTTGAAGTGAAGGATCTCTAATTTTAACTTCTTATAACTTTTAACTTGAACCTATGATAACTCTAAATTCAAACCTAACTTCTTCCAAGGAAATATTCTTCTCAAGTCTAGACAAAATCCCTTTTATTAAATGTAATATACTTCTATCTTTTATCCATTCTATTGTTATCCTACCTTCTTCTGCATGCTCCTTAAGCTCAATAACTACATTATTATTATTATTATTTTTATCTTCCTCTTCATCGATCCCTTATACATACTCTATGCATTCTTTGCTTTCAGCATCTCTCACAACCTCTCTCTACACCATTTCAAATTCAACATCTTCTACTCTACCCATATTTATATTTGTAGTTAATTTAGGATTATTCACTTTATTCCATCTTGTCTATTATCATAGTTCACTTTCTAATCTTAGAATTTTCTTCTCACTCTAGCTCTTCTCATCCTCCATATTTTAAGGTCAGGTTAAAGTTTATTTAATTAGTTCCATATCATTCACTTCAATCTCGCATGCACCCCATAACACTCAAAGTGACTAATCCATGTTGGTAAGAGTAATTACTATGGTATTTTCCATAACCAACATTTTGATCAATGTAGGTAGTCACTAAAGAAAATTACCACATATTCCTTTGGCAAATAAGTCTTGCACAAATTTGAATTCCAAATAAATTTATATAACAAAATCTATGAGATAACCCTAAATTATGGTCTGGGTTCAGTAGTCCATGGCATGAATCTAATCAATATCTAGGCTTTATATTCTATCTACATTATCTTCTATCCAAACTATACTATCTATACTTATTGACTGGAAATAATAATACTCTATTATTGACAACCATGCAACTAAAAATCTAGGTAATTCTCATTAAAATATTTCATAAATCTTTTTGTATATGTGTTCTTGAATTATCCCCTTTATAGTTACTTTAATTCTTCTCACTTATTCCTCTGCAAAGTTATAGATTCTCTCTTCCAACCATGTTTCTAAATCTCTTTATCCTAGAAGCCATCTCAATATATTTGAAAAAAAAAAGTTTAATTTTAAATTATATTTTATCCCCAAAGATTCCATGCTCACTGCACCATTAGTAGTAGAGGTTCTTGGAAAACTCCAAAACATGATAATTACAAGGATAGCTTACACAGTTAATGACAAAATAGAGTAGTGGTTGGAAATTTAGACTAAAGGATACCATTATTTATTAAATCAAACTCATATTAATGAAGAAAAGATAAGAAAGTCTATATATAAAATAATCAGAATAATTATATGAATACCAAATTAGACATCCACAATACTCACTACATAGAGGAAAATTAAAATATAGATATCAAAACCACACAGAACATTATATTAATCTCTACCACACATCAAAATCATCATATATTACAATTAAGCACTATAAATAGAGAATTATAAATCTTTGTCTCTTCATATTCTAGTATTTTGATATACCAAAAGGAAATATTCTTCACTTTTTTTGTCTATTGATTATGTCTACAAGGTTGAATACATACAAAAGATTATACAAAATATAAAATCATATAATTCACACATGTGTCTATCTATTATACTTTGCAATTTTATTATGCCCTATTATTCATCGTTCCCATTTTTATATCATTTCTAATCAAGACTCCATATTATTATTTTGTGTTCAAGTCAAATCTATTCAAATCTAGGTTTTCTTGTGTCAATTTATGAATGTCATATTCTCCTATTTATATATAGATCTATTCCAAAATTCATGTCCAATATGCCTCGTTATACATGAAGTGGTATGGCTTATAATTCCACTTATGAGGATGACTAAGCTCAAGATAAAACTAATCCATTCACATATCAACCCACTTATCCCCATGAACAAGAAGATTTTATGAATCCAAACAATGTGGAAGTTAACCAAAGTGTGTATGAGGAAGTAGAACTGATGCATGATTTATTTCAACATAAATTTGAGTAACACTTATTTGATAATAAATAAGACATCTTTGTGCATTTATTAAAATTGGATGTCAAATTTCATCATGATTTTCCCATAGAAAACATGAATCAAAGATCACCACTACCAAATACTATCTAAATTACCGAGTGGAATGATGATGAACCATCTTCTAGTCATGATCCCCTAATTTTTCAAGTGTACACAAATCCATAAACATCTAGGAAAGGGAAGGAGCTACTTGTAGCCTCACCCCAAGTCTCACCTAATGTTCAAGCTCAAGTACAACAAATGCATAAAATGTTCAATGATATTTCTATTTTAGTAATTAATGTAGGAGGTAATCTTCCACTTGAACATCCAAGAAAAAACATGTTAGTTGAACCATTGCCTAATGTTGAGGTAGTCATTGTTCTTGAGAAACTTACACCCAAAAATCCTTTACAACAAATTTTATAAGATCTCAAACAAACATATCACAATCCCTACCAAGTGGCTAATAATCTCACATATCAAATTCCATTTGTCTAAATTCCCTCCAAATAGTTACAAAGATCAAGTCCTCTTCAACAAGTTCCTAATTCCCATAATCCCCAATGTAATTCTACCAATATTTATTCCAACATAAAGCAAAGAGTTCCCTTAGTCCAAAAATTTGATTCTACTCATCAAAAAATCTTTCTCATTTAGTATCAAGTCCTTAGTTAAACATAACAACTTCCTTTTATGTAAAAATGTATTTCCATCTCACAGTCTAACCATACTCAGTACCAACTTCTACATACACAACATGTATCCAATCCTTCTTTAACTTAAAACCAGTACCAAATTCTACCTATCCAATCAAACATAGGAAATATAAATAATACTTCTAATTGGTTAGGACAAAGGATTCCCACAAATCCAAAAAATACAAATTCCATGCTCAACTAAATAATCCCCCACACTCTCAAAATACTACCTTATCTCAATAATTGCAGGCTATAAAAGATACAATATCATTATTATAAGCCAAAAATCAAAGTCAAAAGTATAAATTGGATCATATATAGTCATATATTTTTTACTAAAGTATTATTTAGATATAACTTCCATCTCATTTTGAGATCCCAAATTTTGATAATTATAAAGGAAAATCTAATCTAAGAGAACACCTCAAACCACTCTTTATTTCCTATCAAGAGGTCAATTATAACTCTATTTTATTACTTTGATTATTTTCATGAAGTTTGGTTGGTCCTACCTTAGAGTGGTTTACCCATCTACCAAAAGGTTTCATTACCATTTTTAATGAATTATTAGATAATTTCATTAAACATTTTCATTACAACATTGAGCATGAATTAACCATGGTTGACATCTATGCTATTAAACAAAGAGGAAGAGATATATTTGCCTCATATATTCAATGATGGTATGCACTAGATAGCATATTCCCCCACACACTTCTTGATATTGAGATGACAAACATTTTTATGATAAATTTGAATTTAGAACTAGTGCTTAGTCTCAGATTACATTGTCTAGAAACTTTTGATGATGTCATTACCAAAGGTGTTCAAATAGAGAAAACTCTATCTAATAAGGGATTGATTATAATATATGCACAAATTAAAAATAAATCTTAAAATCATTCTCAACAATAGTCTCTAAGTCAAAAATAGAATTAGAACCATTAAAATCAGAACCAACATGTTACTCCAAATCTGACAATACTAGTAGATATGCCCAAACTTTTAATTGTAATAAGAACATGACGGGCAATGGAGTAATGGAATCTAGACATGTTCAAACCATAAGCCATCTAATAACTCAAAAGTGACACAATTTTAACTTTTTTATTTACAATGGTAACCTCCTCAAAGAAATAAATTCACTTGAAAACCATTTTCTAATCTTAGAGAGCCTATAGAGAATGTGCTTCGTAAGCTAGTTATTGTGAGTATGATTGGCTATCCAAATACAAAACCTTTTGATGAGATTTAACCTAAACCAAACTAATAAATGGATGATAAATACTGTGAATACCATCAAATCAAAGGAAATGCAATTCAAAAGTGTGTACAATTACAACATCTCATTCAGGACATGATCGAAAGAGGAAAAATTGAGTCAAATAATGATTCATCCTCCAATTCTAGGTAGAATACATGGATTTACCAAAACCCTTTCCCTCAACACAAAAATAATAAGTGGAAACATTAATACTATCAACCAAATAATAATCTTAATTAGAACTAGGATTCCCAGGCTCATAATGTTGATTACCATGCTACCTCTTATGATTACAATGTAGTGGAATGTGTCATGGAACACCACATAGTCATAAATATGATTAATTCCTATTCTCAAAACTCTAAACAAGTAAATATTTCTATCCTAGGACTAGGTCCATCGATTTTGGGAGTTCCTCCTTCTTATGACTCTCATTATCGAGTTACTATTCCAAGATCCATCGATTTTGCTTTAAATTCTGGTATTTTTATTCTCAATCAAGTTTGTGATATTACAAATTGATGTGATAATATCACCATTTAAGTTATTGTAACTTATTCTATTGATCTTAATCCACCTTCTCATTCAAATCCTATTAAAGATCAGTCTAAGCCCTTATATGCACCTGTTAAGAAGCCATATGACCTTATAGATCTAATGAATAGAATGCTAACATAAATTTCTATTTTAGATATCTTATGTACCTAATAGATACATAAATATGTCTTATATGAGAATTTTATTCAATATTAGGTGCCAAACAATATTCCATTGGATAAATTTTAAGCAATAGTCAGACACTTATCTCCTAGTCTACAAATGGTGTTTCATCAAAATGATATATCATCTCTGGTCTTCTCAAACTAATTCTATGTACATTAAGGTTACAATTACTCACCATAATATCAAGACAGTACTTATCGATAATGGATCAATTCTTAATATTGTCCCACTAAATCTAGTCGAATGTCTTGGTTATACTTTAGCAGATCTAAAGAATGATACTATTACTATCAAGGGATATGATAATATTGAATGCCAATTAGTAAGAAACATTTCCTTACCCATTTAGGTTGGGTCCATTATTTGTATCACCCTTTTTCATGTAATTAATCTTGATCTATCATGCAATCTCCTTCTCATTTGTATGTGGATTCACAAGATGTATGCAATGCCTTCTACTCTTCATCAATGCATTGAGTTTCTTCATGCTAGAATGGAGGTGATTATTCCTAGAGATTTTAAACCATAAAATATTGTAAACATCTCAAAGTACAAGGTTACACATCTAATTATTGTTCTAGTGGTATCATTCCCTTCAAAAAAGACAAACAAGTAATCTTTAAGCCACCTCCATCCAATTATGTAGAACCTGGCACCCTTACTTATTTAAAAGGGCCTTCTCACTCATTGAATTCCTCTCATTTTAAAATTAATGATAAAGTTATGGGCATGTATAATATGGAATATGAATTTCATGTGGCCAAATTATCTAGATCACCTAAGTCCTATGACCAGCCCAAGATGGAGTGGTGAAAGAAAAGGATAACATATTCTCTTTAAAAACCTCTTCCACTTGTTCTAGGAAAGGGGTTTAGTCAAGAAGATTTGAATCTAGAATATGAGTCATGGATATATAATGATTATGTAGCTCCTTATTTTTAGAAGTGAAAAGTACCATATTCCCAATAGAGGTATGGCTCATAATGATTATAAAAACAAGGGATTGGAGGTAAAAAAGCAAGGTTAATTAGATCCTATTCTTCTAATGAAACATTCACAAAAATAAGGTTTAGGATATAAACTATTTAGGTTAGTCCCAAAACATCCTAAAAGTGGTTTAACCTATGCACTAAATGATGATGTTCCTAGTAGTAACATAAAGTCCTATTATAGCATATGCAATGAGTTGGCTAACACTAACTTATTTGATTCTTTCTTTGTTCTTACCATTTCCATTATTCCTACCTTTTCCCTTACCCTTCAATATCTCAACCTTATTGATTGGGACCAAGAAGATGATGATATCACTCTTGATGAATTCTATAATGAATAATCAATTTGAAAGTTCCTAAGACTAAGAGATGGTTTATCAATAGGTGATCGCAAGCATGGATTTGTCTTCACATTGGATCCTATGGCCTACTTTGAGGATCAAATAAACTTCCTAAGTTAAAATAAAAATGAAACATCAAAATCCTTAAGTGAAAACCTTTTTGAGGTAGTTTTGTATTAGGGAAAAAGAAAATATAAAGATGAGTCTATTGATGAAAACCTATTTTAGGTGCCACTGGATGAGGAAGTTCACTCTCCCTCATTAGAAGCCTAAGAATCCACAAGTCCCCATCTATTTTAGTCTGCATAACACTTTTGATGCTAAAAAGGTTAAACTTGCATCCTTTCACTTGGAAATTGAAGCCCTTTAATGGTATCATTATTATACCAAGGCTCATGATGAACCCATGTGGACTAATATTTGTAACCTCATTTTGCAATGATTTGGCCCTACTACTTTTGATGACTTCACTGGAGCACTCACTAAACTTTTCCAAATAGGAATAGTGAGAGAATATCAAACAAAATTTAAAAAACTAGCTAATCACATAGAGGGATTGTCTAATGAATTATTTAGGAGTTGATTTGTCAGTGGATTGAAGGATGCAATTCGATCTAAGGTCAAAATGTTTCATCCCAAAATGATGATGGAAGCCTTAGGGTTGGATAAGTTGGTAGAGAAAAATATTAGCTCAGTAATGATTCAAATTTAATTTTATTCTATTCAAAAATATAGCTTCACAATGATCGCACATATTGCCAGACCCCAAAACCACTCCTATCAAGCATTTGATTGAAGCAGAGATGCAAGCTCATATAGAAAAAGGACTATGTTATAACTATGATGATAAATTCACTTGGGGACATTGATGTATTGAGCAAAAACTCTACTTATTAGATGTGGACTCTCCACCCAAAACTAAAGATTGGGAAGATGTTCAAGATACAACAGATGATCTAAAAGAAGCTCAGTTGATTGTGGAACTTGCTTCTCAAGAAGACCAACCAAAGATCTCTCTATATGCTTTAGTAGGAGTCACTACCCCATAAACCATGCAGGTTAGGGGTTACTTCAAGAATCTCCCTCTCATAATACTCATTGATTTAGGTAGCACTCATAACTTCATTGACCCTCAAATTGCTAAACAAGCTAATTGTTTTATCCATCCTTGCTCCAACTTTGAAGTCATGATTGCCAATGGGGGCACATTACCTTGTAAAGGGAAGTATCACAATGTGTGTGTCTCTATTGGAGATTAAAAATTTCACTCTAACATGTTTTCCTTGCACTTAGGTGGATGTGATGTTGTTTTGAGAGCTTAGTGGTTATGCACACTTGGACCCATCTTATGGGAATTTGTTGAAATTTAGATGTAGTTTTCAGATAATAGACAAAAACACATATTGAAAGGATTACAACCAAGATCTCTCAACATCATAAGTTCACATCACATGGAAAATATTCTTAATAATAATTCACATGGTTTCATTACCCAACTCCATTCCATTCAAATGCAACTAGCAGTAGTCTCCACTACTCTTTATGATCTACAAACCATTATACAAAGGTATGCATGTGTCTTTGTTGAACCAGTGGGATTGCCACCTTCACAGCTAGAGGACCACTATATTTATCTCCTTCATGGAAGCTTTCTCCCAACATCGAGGTTTATTGCTACCAATTTTAGCAAAAGACTGAGATTAAGATGTTCATCCAAGACTTACTAAAGCAAGGCATTATTCACCCCAAAACCAACCCATATTCTTCCCCAGTTCTCCTTGTCCAAAAATAATAAAGTTTGGTGCATCCCTCACTACATAGGAATGTGAATTGATTATTGCCCTTCTCGTAGAGTTCATTGATATATTTGTTTGGGTTTACTCAAATATGCTATGTTTAGATCCATCATTAGTTATTCACCACTTGGTCATGCATCCAAATGCCAAACCTATTAAGTATAAGTTCATAAATACACATCCACAGATTGCTCGCCTAGTCAAAGTTGATCTAGAAAAGTTACTAGCAATAGGTATTATCAAACCCATTCCATATACAGATTGGATTTCTAATATTATTCCTATTATCAAGAAACTAGTTGGCATTTGAATCTGTATGGATTTAAAAGATATAAATAAATCATGTCCTAAAGATGACTTTCCAATGCCAAATATAGAAATGATTGTGGATTCAATAGAGAATTAAAAAATGCTATCTCTCATGGATGGCTCTTTAGGACATAATCAGATTAAGATCACTCCTAAGGATCAAGTCAAAACAAAATTTAAAACCCCTTGGGGCACATTTTATTATCAAGTCATGTCATTTGGGATCCACTTACCAATGAATAATGATTGTTATCATTCATGATCTCATGCATGATATTGTGGAAGACCATGTTGATGATATCTTAGGTAAATTGAAAACTCATGTAGAGCATCTAATATTTCTATGAATAATATTTGAATGGATATGCAAGTATAAAGTAAATCTCAATTCTAAGAAATGTGTTTTTGGGGTTATGTCTAGCAAATTATTAGGATCCATTATTTCTCATAGAGGTTGTTTTGATAAATGTTGTATCTATCTCAAGTCTAAAGGAAAAAAGAAAATAATGATGGGGATAAGTGATTAGAATAAACCTAGATTGGTTTGTGCATCGTATCTAGACGTTATGAACACTCCTCTTTGGCTAGGGAGGACTACCTACAAGTAAGAAAGCACTACCACAAGATGTTTTTTAGTAGTTAAATGAGTGGGTTGCCAAGCTACACATTTATTATAGGAAGTGTGAAACTTCCTTAAAGATGACAGTCCACTTTTGAGAGACAAAAGAGTAATAAATAACTAAAAGAGAGGTAAAGAGAGAGTGAAAGAGAGATAATATTATCGTTATTCACAACCTGAGTATAGCAGAGACTGTCAGGGTATAAGTGGTGTACTTTGTTTGTATTTTAGAAGTTATTTCGATAGGTTTTAGAGAGGTTAGGAAATCCATAGTTTCCAACATCAGTAGGGCAGTGACCAAAATCAGTTATACTACCGAGGTCAGTGGTGAAGGTGGCTGATGTCGATTAGGCTACCAAGGTTGGTAGGAGCAATAATTACCTAGGGGCTTGTAGAAGGATTTTTTGGGTTTAGGAAATGGTTTTGATTAGGTCTAAGAGGTTGGGGAGAGTTATGCGAGAGAGAATATGGTTTGGGTAGATCTGATCAGAGGTTTAGTGTGTCATGTTAAGGGTAAACAAGTGAGGAAGCTTTGTAACTCCCTCACAAGGGTTTGATCAGGAGTGTGTAAAGCAATGCATAGTAGATATAAAGTGATAGCATAATAAATGTTTTAAAAGACCTATAGAATAAGTGATGTACTTAGCTATGGTTACTGAATGATAAGTGCTAAATTGATGATCCTTATTAGGGAGTCTGAACCTGAATGCGTGAATAAAGAGAACAAGTGGATGTTATTGGTATTTAAGAGCTTAGTTCCTAATTGTGATTGACTTATGTAAGATGACAATAAGCCAAGATGTTGAAAATAGAATGTCGAGAGCTTGAATGTAAGTAAGAATGAATTTTATTTATTTCTATTGACCAAAACTTTAGGTTAGATATTAGCTTATATTATTGATGTTGGTGATCCCACTAATGTCGGTCATGAGTTGACCAATGTTGATGGCCCTAGAATAGGTAAACCTTACTATTTTTAGCCTATTTTCTATTATTATTCATGCCAAGTGTTGCACCCATTGAAAAATAGTAAAAATAAGAGGTTAAGAAGGAGGTAGTTGATTAGGAATTTAGTTTGGTAGTAAGAATAAGTATTGGGTATTTAGGATGAGAGAACCAGGTCTTGAGGTGACTCATCATGTGGGAATTAGTCATAGGGAAAGGTGGTCAAGTAAGGTGGAAAAATGGGGTTTTAATTATCTTAATTAAGTATTTTAAATTAATTAAATGTGTGAGGGGTAAAAGCATGGGTTAGGGAGGATAATTTTTATTATTAAAATAGGCTTAAGGGGGGTTTTGACATAGGGAGTTATGCACGTGTGTATGACATAATTTTGGTGTCTACATTTGCCCCTTTTTATCTTATAATTTACACTGACAATTTGTAAGACAAAAATAGGAGTTAGATGCTCAAAGTATTGGATGAGGTATCCCCCCTCAAAATGGGAATCGATGGAGGAGAAACCATAATCAGGTACTAGTTTGATAAAAAAGTAATTAAGTGAGTTGTGAATAATTGAGTATCACTTCGTATACATATTCTACTATGAGTTATAGTTGATAAAGTTAAGAACAAGCAAGGTTGAAGAGGACTTAGATATAAATAACTAAATCATAACTTGTAAGTGATAGCTGATAGGTCAAAACAATCAAAGTTGTAGCTCCAATGGTCAATGTTTTCTAGGTATCCAGGTAGGAAGTACCCCTAGACAACATAAAAGGGTTGAAGGTGATAGGATGGGCTTGGTTTCCATCCAAAACACCAAATTTACATGCATGTGCATAATAGCCAACTATAGTATAATATCATAAGTGGTCAAGACAAACAATGCAAGGTTAGTGTAAAAGGGTCAATGAGCGAGGAGATATTCATGATCTCCAATGATGTGTGTCATGGTTGGGGAGATATATGTGATCTCTAGTTTCCCCAGTGTATTAGTAAAGTTAAAAAAGTTGGGGTTAATTTTTTTAGGGGAAAGCATTATTGCAATGGTGTTGATGTCGATGACATTACTAATATAGATAATAAACAATACCAACATCAGCACATTAGGGAAACATTGTCAATGTTGGTAGGCATAAGCGTTGATGTTGGTGAATTAAGTCAAGAATGTTGATGTCGGTGGTTGATCAAACCTAACAAAAGGGGGTTTAGTGGTTGAACAAACTCATTTACAACTTTTCATTAGAGAGAAAAAGAGTTTTGAGAGTGACTGATATGGCAAAGCAAGGAGGGGACCTAGCAGGAGGTGCACCACCACAAGAGCTATTTATGCTAGCCTAAAGGAGATAAAGAGATGAGGTCAAATACTCTACTAGTTATTTTGAAACTTGATTTGGTTATTTGGAGTTTTTTGACTAAATTAGAGGTGGGGGCATAGAAAATGTTAGTAGAGGGGTATGAAATAGGGTAAGGTAGTTTTAGGATAAGTTGGGGTGGATTTGTAGGTTAAAATTATAATTTTGGGCTTGGGTCATTCATCCCTAGGGTGGAACTAGTCACTGACATTGGTGAGGTCCATCGACATCAGCCAACATCGCACTAAAGTTGGTAGGTGTCTACTAATGTCTACTAACACTTATGCTTACAAAGATTGATTTCAACATTAAAGTTGATTTTGATGATTGTGAAGAACTAGAAAAATAGGATAAAGAGTTAGTTTGGATCACTAGTGGAAGTAGTAAACTAGCATAATGGCCGAGCTAGCCTTAAAAGACCCTATGTCGACTGAGTGTTGCCTACATAGCCTAGTTTAGGGCTTCAAGCCAATGTAGTTCTCCCAGAGCCTAGGAAAAATATATAAGGTATAATAAAAAGGTGTGTTAGGGAAAATGGGTAAAAGGTAGGTTAAGATAGGTCAAGAGGCCTAGGGCTTAAAAGATAGGGCATAGTGTCAAGGGTCATGGATATAGGATATGAGGCCTAGAGTTGTGATAGGTAGGTAGGCCTAGGGTGGAGAGAAAATAGGAAGTGAAGCCTAGGGTAGAGAGAGAGAGAGGTAGTGAATCCTAGGGTAGAGAGAAAAGAGTAGGGTAGTTATTTAGGTGGGTATATGGCCGAACTAACCTCAGAAGACCCTGTGTTGACTGAGTACTACCTACATATCCTAGTTTAGGACCTTAGGCCAATGTAGTTCTCCCAAAGAAAAGGGAAAAAAGGTAGTGATAGAGTATATTAAAAGGTATGTGACTTGAGTTGTTATGTGGATAGATGTAGGCCAAGATAGATCTGACATTACAAGATCATCTATCGATGTTATTGACACATATGAGGAGGGATGTCACTCTAGATGAGTGGGAGTACATAGTAGAAATGGGGTTAGGAGGAGTGTGATAGTATTTTTGATTCACCCAAGATGTGTCCCTAATGATAGCATTAATTGAGAGGTGGGATCACACCACCAACACCTTCTATCTACCAACTAGAGAGTTGACAGTGACTTAGGAGGATGTTTATAGGATTTTATGGCTACCACTCTAGGGTGAGGAGCTCTTCACATGCTCAATAGAGGAGCATGATATACACATGGTTGCATTATATAGCAAACATGTTAGTGAGGTGACCTACCATTCAGCAAGTTTCACGTACGAGCCACTATATATGGCTAATGAGGAATAGCATCGACTGAGCATCTTGATGATGATCAAGATCATGGTGTATGCATTACCAGATGTAGATAGAGGTATATTTTTTATTACATTTATAGGTGTGCTTGTATAGATAGTTGAGAAATAGACTATTTTTTCTTGGGGTTTGGTATTTTTAGCATAGTTATAAAGAGAGTTGTGGGGTTTGAGACTACAATGATGATAGAATTTGTGTGTCATCCATATACTACATTTTTGGGTGTACGAGCACATCATGGTGACATGACCATTGGGGTTACCTACCATGATCCTAACTAGCTTCAGGGTTGGTTTTAGATGATGGAGAGAGGACATGGCATAGACCTGAGTGGTTGGTGTGGTGCAGGACATTACCTACTATAGATGCATGATTGAGGGGTTGATCCTTGTTGATATTTTATGGAGACCCTACCTAACATACCTAGTTTTTAGAGGATAGACACAACAACTTGATGGTTTGTAGAGCTCACTATGGGTTAGGGGGAGATCGGCTTGTGAGTTGGAGATGGTACCCATGACATAGGTCAAAAGGTAGTTTGGTCTACTATAGGATATTTTGCCTACCTTCCATTGATATAGAAGGGATGACATAGAGGCACCCCTACCATTGCCTTAGGAGACATATGAGCTAAATTTTAAGGAGCTACCAATAGGATCAAGTGTTGGAGATCCAGGATGCACAGTGGTGTATATAGCTTGGTGGGTAGGTATACATCCTGTGTAGAGGTCAGGAGGCCACCACTAGATTTATAGAGGTTGGTGAGAGAGAGGGATGCAGTGGTACTGGCTCAATATGTAGTAGTTCAGGGTAGAGATATAGCCCAGGCATAGGTGTTAGCCTTACAAGGGTAGGAGGTGATGTTATAGGGTTAGGTTGGGGCACTACAGGGATAGGTTGTAGCACTACAGGGCTAAGTTATAGTCTAACAAGGTCAGGTGATTGTAGTGACAATAGAGAGAGATAGTTTGAGAGTAATAGGTCAGGGTGCTCCTCCTCCACCACCATAAGGATCAGTACAAGTTGGGACATCATCAGGTGTTATGGGACCTCCATAGACTATATCTCTGGTGAGATATTTGACTACCCTAGATGAGATCACCTACTATGAGAGGGTGATTAGAGAGTTTCTATAGATCTAGAGATATTTAGAGTGAAAAGAGTAGGAGAGGTCGATGTCACATGCCACAACTTTTAGGTCATGTAGAAGTAGATGGGTGAAGAGTGGTGATGACACTTCTTCCTCACGTCCATGTGGAGAGCCTCAAGGACCTTGAGTGTTATAGTTTGCCATTTTTGATAATATTTATTATATGTATACTAGCCTATGAGCTGAAGATGCAAGATGTATATTTTGAGAGAGATAAATGATGTTATGATGATGTAGTTATGGACATGTATTTTGATCATATATATATATATATATATATATATATATATATATATATATATATATATATATATATATATATATATAGACACACACACACACATGAGATGATCATTTATTGTGTTTTTGAGATGTGTGTATTATGATTATGATGATGATATGGATGATGATTATTTAGATGATAATTTTATGCTATGTTAATTTGATATTAATGTTGATCATGTTAGTTGAGTTAGACTAGCCTTTCCCATATATGTGATGGTATATGCATAGTTGGATGGTTATTTTCATCTTAGTGTTTTTCCATATTTTGTGATGGTATATGTTTAAAATGAATAAATTGGTTATGTTAGTTTTTTCAGCATTTTTCCATATTTGTGATGGTGTATGCATAAAATAAATAAATTGGTTATGTTAGTTTATTTCAGCATTTTCCCATATTTGTGATGGTGTATGCATAAAATTAATTTAGTAGGCTTTGATAATGTTGGTATGACATGGTTTCTTCATCTCAATATAGATATCGACATGTGGTTATAGATGAGAAAATAAAGAGGTAAAATGTTCGTGTATTGGCAAAGACCATAATCAGAACATAAATAAGCTCAGGAAGATGAGCCTCTTTCATGCCTCATATCTTTGAACCATTGTGTTTGTTAGAGAAGTGTCGTGTTTACCTTATATTAAGTGAGATTCATAGTCTCTTGAAAGAGTATGAGGGGACAAAGGGTAAAATGAGGAAAAATATTTGGGTAGCATAACCTACAAAGTAGGGATGAGATGCCCCTTTTGTGGGTGACCCAAGAGCTAATATAGACGAGTCCATGACTTAAAGCTTTTTTTTTTGGTTATGTAAGTTGATCAATACAAGAATCCTACAATGGGATTTTGTATGGGTTAAGGTCATATTAAGTTGATCGATGTGAGAAGCCCTTTTCATTTATTTTTCCCTTTGAGAACAAATCTTGGCTTAGCCATCCTTCAAGGGAGTGGTCGAAGCATTTGTTTTTAATTTTAAATAATTGTCCTTCAAGGGAGTAGTCTATTGATAGTAGCAAAGGGAAGTTATGTAGTTGTCCTTCAAGGGATCAGTCTAGGTTGAGAAGCATGACCTGAGACTTTATAACTTTTTCAAATATCCTATTTTTTATTTTTTATTTTTATTTTTTCTTTTAGTCATGGACAAGACTATAGAGGCTTAGGAGTTTTCCACTTTGAGGGTAACACCATACCACTACATAAGTTAACTAAGTGTATAGGAGTAAGGGTGAAGAGGAAGGGAAATGATGTAATAAAGATGCTCAAGGGACGGGCTCAACTTAAAATGAGGTAAAGTGATGTTTGTTTAATAAAAAAATGGTCATAGGTGTAAGGCATTTAAAGGCTCAGGTTTTGGCCTTCCTTCAAGAGAAGACAAATGATAAGTTCCTGAGCCATAATTGTGAGTTATGATGTAAGGTCCAAGCCAGTTAAGAGCAAACTTACCCCATTTTCTTTTCTCCATGTTTGTCACATGTTGATTTTTTGTTAAGACGAGATCTCCAATATTGAAATCTCACTCTTTGATATTTTTTTTATAAGTGCATTTGATACGCTCTTGATAGATTTGGAGGTGGTTGAGGGATATGAGACGGTGCTCATCAAGTAAGTCAAGTTGACCCAAACATTCCTGACAAAAGTCATCGTTAGTATGTCTTGTAGAGAAATGTGAAGACAAGGAATCTGGACTTCAAGAGGCAAAACAACCTTCATCCCATATACCAAATAAAAAGGTGTAGCACTTGTAGGGGTTTGGATGCTAGTGCGGTAAGCCCATAAAGCAAAAGGAATGTGTGTGTGTCAATCCTTGCCCATATCGTTGACTACCATCATGAGAATTTTGGTCAATTTTTTGTTAGAAGATTCTCCCTGTCCATTAGCTTGTGGATAGTATGGTGATGAGAAGCTTAATTTGATTCCAAATGTATCACAAAGACTTTGAACAATATTTTTTTGAAAGATTTTTCATTATTTGTTATAATTTTATGGGGGACACCAAAATGATAGATGATGTGATGGTTGATGAAGTCAAAAAAAAATTAGCTTTAGTGGAGATGAGAGGCATGGCCTAGACCCACTTGGGGAAGTATTCAATGGTATTAATGATAGTATGATGACAGAGGGATGAATGAGGGTTAATATCTCTAATTAGATCTAAGCCCCATTATGAGAAGGGCCAAAAGTCTTTGGTGACTTGTAATGCATGACTAGGAATGTGAAGGAGTTTAGCATGTTGTTGACACTTGACACAATACTGAACGTAATTAGCATAGTCTTGATAGAGCATAGGCCAATAATAGCCAAGTCAAAGGATACGCTTGGTAACTATGTGACCATTAAAATGCCCACCACAAATCTTATCATCAATTTCCTTAATAGCAAAGGGAGTCTCAATACTAGTGAGGCATCTAAAGAGAAGACCATCAAAACCTCACTTGTAGAGAAGCCCCCCTAATATAGTGTAATAATCAGCACATTTTATGAAGGCTTGTTTCCCATTATTGGAGTGATCAAAAGGGGTAATAGAGAAGGAAAGATAATCCATGAGTTACTTGTACCATAAGTCATGCGTGTTAGCTGTTACATTTCTGATAAAGAAGATGTTGGCTAAGATATAAGAGGGTAATGTTAAGTGATGCATGATGACGTAGATGCTTGAAGAAGAGGATGAAGAGGGTATGTGTGAATAAAGTGAATCCATCATGTCAAAAAACTTGTTTGTAGATCGTGTAATAATTTTTAAGAGATAAGAGTCAAATAATCCCAATAGCGTATCTACATAATGTTTATACCACTACAAAATTTAATTTTTGCATAGGTAGGAACCATTAACCTGGTTAACCACTAGCTGAGAATCACCAAAAATGGTTACGGGTTTGATACCCAAGAAAAGAGTTATTTGAAGTCCTAAAATCAAAGCCTCATATTTGTCCATATTGTTAGTGCATTCAAAATCTAGTTTAAATGACAAAGGCATAGGCTCAGTATCTAAAGGAATAATATTGACCCCCACACCCCCACCATGTTGACATTTAGATCCATCAAATAACATCATCATTTGATAGGAGATGTCATCATTGGAGAGCACTGTAGTGGATTCGTTAGGAAATTCAAGGTTGGAAGGTTGATTGTCAGGTAAAGGGATGGCAGCTAACTAGTCAATGACTATTTTCCCCTTGATAGACTTTTGATGAATGAATTATAAGTCAAATTCATCAAGAAGCATGAACCATTGAGCTACATATTGGTTGTGATATGGTTTGGAATGCATGTATTTGAGGGGATCAGTATGGGTGACCACATAGGTTTTGTGATTTAAGAGATAATGGTGAAGCTTAGAGGTGAAAAATACCAATGCAAGGGAAAAAAAATTAGTATGGGTATATTGAGTCTCATAATAAATAAGTGTGTGGCTTATGTAGTAAACTGCCTACTCTCGATGTTGGTCATCTTGATGTGTAATCATAGCACCTAGAGAATGGTTTGTTGTAGAGATGTATAGGTAGAAAGGATAATTTTCCTTAGGTGGAATAAGAACTGGTGGGTAAAGGAGATATTGTTTAAGTGTGTCAAAATATTCCTAGAAATCTGTATTTAAATGGAAGGAGACATCCTTTTTGAGGAGACGGTGAAAGCGTTGGCAGTGATCTGACAACTAGGAAATAAAGTAGCAAATTGACTAAAGTTTGTGTTATAGGCTATAAAGTTGTTTGATATTAATAGGTGGAGGCATCTCTAGGATTTTTCTAACCTTATTAGGATCAACCTTGATACCATGGAGAGAAATGATAAAACCTATGAGCTTACTGAAAAGAACACCAAAGACACATTACTTTAGGTTTAGTCAAACATTATATTGGAGGAGATGAATAAATATGGTTTTGAGAATCGTCAAGTGGTCTTGATGAATTTTAAACTTATCAAGTAAGTCATCCATGTAATATTCCATAATTTTGTGTAGAAGATCATGAAAAATATAGGTCATGGTGCATTGGTAGGTTACACCAGCATTTTTCACGCCAAAAGGCATGACTTGATAACAAAAAGTCCCCCATGGGGTAATGAAGGTTGTCCTATGTTGATCCTCAGGAGCAACTAGGATTTGATTATATCCAGAGAATCCATCCATAAGTGATAGCATCTCATGGCCGTCTGTTAGATCAACAAGTTAGTCAATACTTAACAATGAGAAATCATCTTTTAGACAAGCAAGGTTTAAATCATGATAGTCAGTATAAATTTGGATTCCCCTGATCACTTTTGTGATAGGAATGATATTGGAAATCCATTATAGGTAGTCAATGGGCTAGATAAAATTAATAGAAAGGAGGTGTTAGAGCTCTTCTTTGACAAGGAGAGCAATACGAGGATGCATCTTGTGAAGCTTCTGCTTAATAGATTTAGAATATTAATTGGTGACAATGTTATGGGTGATAATAGAGGGGTCAATACCAGGCATGTCATTGTAAGACCAAGCAAAGGCTTTGCTATGTTCATTAATAAATATGGTATAATTAGCTTGCTCAGAGGAAGCTAAAGATTGGCCAATCTTGAGGACATGAGGGTTATTGTGAGAGGGCAGGTTGATGTCAATGGTTGATTCATTTAACATAGTTTATGTTTTAGATGGGAGCGATTATTGGATATAAGAATCATCTGTACCCATATATGTGAGAATTGCATCATCATCTTGACATTAGATAGTGTTAATAGTGGGAGAATATTCATCAATTATTTTAGGATGAATGAGAGGAAGGGACCTTATTTCCTTACCCTGGAGATAGGTGAGAGGCCCCAAATGGATGGCATTTATTGAAAAAAAATTTATGAGGTATAGATACCTTTGATTCAGTAGGTGATGGTGGAGATGAAGGTGGAAAAGGAGAGACTAGTTCTTCAACAATTGGTTCATGGGAGGTTTTAGTGAGTTTATTTGGTTCATCATAACCCACTCCATGCCTCTTTTTGGCATTTTCAATGGTGTTTCTAGTAGGATATTCAATAGGCATATGGACACCCTATTTGTAATGACCTAAACCAAATCCTTTCTAGGCACACCTATATAGATACGTGTGAGCAAATCTAGGGTTACTCAAGAAAGAGAAGTCATAGGTAAATGGTTTTGGTGAAGAAGATGGTTTGTTGACAATAGGATCTTGATCAATTCCCCCTTATGTAAAATTAGTTCATAGGTTAGGGGGCCATAAGGGATGACCATCTCAATACAAGGATCATAATTTGGATGCATATTAAGCCTTCCATACTCTTGTGGAGTATAGAACATTTTGAGCATCAACAAACGATATTCACTAAGTGCTAAACATTGAAAGGTCTCCTCCATAGGATCTTTGTTAGAAATTTACATTGTCAGTATTTGTGTAACTTTGGGAGTGGATATTGTAGAAGATTTAGAAGTATCATGAGGATAATATGATGTTTTCAATGGAATGAGAACATCATTGGGACTATAGGTCATGTTGCATGTTTTAAATGAATGTGGGTCAGTAGGTATAACATGTACTTGTCCATCATGTTCAAACTTGACACAACAATGCAAAGTTGAGGGTACACATGTCATGGCATGTATCCAAGGTCATACAAATAGTATGTTATATTTAAACTCTCCTTCCATAACATATAATAACTCAAGAATAGTGTGGGGACCTACATGGATATGTAAGACAATAGTGCCCACTATAGTAGCTGTAGTATCATTAAAAGAGTAGAGTATCGCATCAGTTTGAGACATGCAGTTGTCAAGAAGGGATAGTTATTTGTAGGCATGGGTGGAAATAATATTGATACTATCTCCCCCATCGATCATGACTCTCTTGACTTGAGTTTTATCAATATATGCGGTAATAAAAAGGGTAGAATCCTGATCTTTAGGGTGTTGAAGTGGAATTTTTTAATCATTGAAAGAAATTAGGGAGACAGAAATAAGGGACCTAACCAAATATGTAAGATGTTGGGGATCATCTGATTATACCTTAATCACTTTTAAAGCACTAATAAAATCTTGATGATGTTGGGATGAGTTTTGGATTAACTCATACAAAGATATTTTCATAGGAGTTTGATGAAGTTGTTTCACCATTGAGCATTGAATAGCATCTGAAGATGTTATCGTAGGAACACCCAAGATGGAAATTTTAGGATTAAGAGGGGGAGTGCCTTTGGTGAAGGGATGAGCCCAAAGAGCATAAACCTTTTCCTTAGCTTTATCTTTTTGGTTTTATGACCGTGTGGCCACATTAACTGTGTTGATTTGAAATGTCAGTGAAGGAAGTGGTACAGGGGTTACGACCACATCCTTGGGTTTAAATTTAGGGAATAGTAGGAGGCACTATGGATGCTAAAGGTTGAATAATAGGAAGCTTAATGGTAGTATCATCAAAGAGAGTGTCAACATTCAAAGTGTTACTGAATGACTACTATGAGGGCTTTATAACTCACAATATCATGTCCTGGTGAATAATGATATAAACACACTTGTGTAGCATTAAACCAAGATGGATTCATTCCAAGATGACTATAAGGCATAATGGGAAGAAGATTTATTATGAAAGATTGTAATAACTGATGTATAAAAAATCTTTGAGAGCCTAAAAGTGGGCTCACACTTGTACTAATAGGAGTGGACACTTTCTTGTGTTACGATGCTAAAAAGGTAATTTTACGTGGTGATTTGTTTGGTGATGGTGGAGTTACATGTTTTGTTGTCACTTTATTAGTGTTAGATGTTAGAGGCCTACCAAATGGTAAAGGCAAGAGTGGAGGTAACTTAACATTTTGTTTTGTTTGGGTTGGAAATATTCCAACTAAAGTAGAGGGGTGTGGTCCCAAAATGGATGGTAAAGTTGAGGGTTGAAGAAGGGATTAACGAGATCTAGGGAGCTCAACATTTTTTTGTAATTAAGGCTACAAAAATATAACTTATGGTTGAGGAGTTAAATCTAATTTCATTTATGGATGAATTAAATTAGAAACAGGGTGTACACCTAAGGGTCTAATCTATTTTGATGTGGCAGATTCTTACGAGGGTGAGGGTTCTAACATAGATGGTTGAACTTTAGGTGCTTTTGGTGAAGAAGTTATAGCTTTATAAAAGACCTTGGGGTAAAGGTTAGTGAGAGGGTTAGTGGTAAATATTAACATTCGTTGTGTTGGATAAGGAGTTTTAAGTCAGTTTTAAAATGTTGCATGATCTAGTTTCATGGAGTCAAGAAATTCTAGACTTTTCACCAAATGTGAGAAGGGTTTAGATGAAGTTGATGTAAGCCTTACAGTTGTGTCTTTAGAAGGATATAGTGTTTGGGAAAGAGGTAAATTATTTATCTCTGCTACTTTGGGCTAAAGATGAGAAAGAACTGCAATGGGGTCCTATTTGATAGAGACTAGAGAAGAGACATAGTCTGCCATGGGTGGAGGAGAGGTAGGCGAAGAAGGTTCATTAAGAGGGTAGAGCATAGGTATAATTTCTCCCATAACATGTGGCAAGGAATAGGTAAAGTATGATCCTCCATAAATAAAATAAGGGTTAAGAGTGGTACAATTGGAGTAGGCACAATATGTCTCTCATCTAATGTAGGAGTGGATAAAATTGACTCTTTAAGGTGAAAAGGTGGAGTGGATGGGGTACTACTCTCCATAGGTGGAGGTGAAGTAGGAAAAGAAGGTTCCTTAATATGGTATAATATAGGAATTATGTTCCCTTCAACATGTGGTTGAGGAACAGGTAGGGTGTAGTTTTCAAGTGGTAAGAAAATAGGTAATATTGGTGCAAAAGGAATTGGCATTATAGGTTCCTTTCATGGAAACATAAATTATAAAGGAGGTTTTTCCTCATGAGGGAGTGGAATAGGTAAAATAGGCTTTTCTACCTAAGGAGTAAGAATGGGCAAAATAAAATACACTAACTATGGGGGAGGAGTTGATAAAATTGATGTCTCTTATTAAGGGAAAGGTTGAACTAGAGGTAAATGAAATACCATATTAACCATATGGATATTATGATCACCTAAGTTATTTGTGGTCTAAAAAATATTTTGATTCAATGAATGGTTAGGAAAAGGGTGTTTGAATACATCCATACTTTGATTACGGGGTGCATTAGGATTATCCAAGATGAGATCACCTCTATCAAGCATGTCTTGAACAATGTTCTTGAGTGTCTTATAGTTATTTGAATTGTGGCCTTTGACGTGATGGTAACTACAAAACTCATCTTCCTTGTAACAAGTTGGGATAGGACAAGAAAGGTCAAACTGTATAGGAGGTTTGATTTGAGGAAGGGTTATGACACCTTATTGCAATAGTTTCTCTAAGATGGATGTATATGATTCCTTAATGGGAGTGTATTGTCTTTATTCATACCATTGTTGGAATTGCTTGGTCAAATTTTGGGAAGTCAAGGAATTTGATTGGTTTGTGGTTATGGAAGAAGCTAACTTAATGACCACTATGTTGGTAGAGCCTTTAGATTTTTTGTTAGAAGGGGATGTTTTAGAGGAAGAGTCATTTGATTTGAAATTGGGATTCTTACTGCGCAACTTGAATTTGCCTTCATCTATGGCATGAACCTAGAGTTTTTGTGCCATTGTAAAGGCCTCATCAAATGTGTGGAAAGTTTGTACCCAGAGTGTGGATGAGATGTGCTTAGCACATGCCCTTGAGAAGAGCTCAATAAGCTTAGGTTGGGGTAAGGAGATGGAGAGTTTATTGATCAAGCTTCTCCAATGAGTGACAAAATCTACAATAGACTCATTATCAAATTATCTAATAGAATAAAGGTCTGTTATAAAAACTTATTAGAAATGTTAATAGAGAAATGGTCTAGGAATATTTGTGCGAGTTGGGTAAATGAGAAAAGGGAATGTTGAGGTATAGAGCTATGCCAATCCAAGGTAGCACTTGAAAGAAACATAGGGAAAGTGTGAAGTAATAATGCATCATCATGCCCTATTAAATAACAAACATGTTTAAATGCTCACAAGTGCTATTGTGGGTCCTTTTTACTCTAGAAATAATTAAATTTAGGGAGTTCCCATTGGATTGGATAAGGGTGAATAGGCATAAAAGGATGGATTAGTTCATTTCATATCTGATCATAAGATAACACATTATTTGAACCAAAAATAGATGTCTCTAGATTAGACATCTTGTCCATTAGCATCTTAATGAGGTCTAGAGAGGGATTAGTTTAGGGAATACCTCCTAAGTTATAAGGAAGTTGATAAGAAGCAAAGGGAGTGTATGACATAGCTTGTTGAGGTTGTGTCAGAGTAATATAAGGATAATGAGTCATAGGCTGGGGTGTGAAAAGAAAAGGGTCTTGCCCCATTGGGTTGGAGACTATGCCTTGGTTGGTTGTTATTATTGCAGGTTGGATTATTGGAATGGTTAGACTGGATGAAGTGTGAGTCATAACTTAGGTAATTATAGGTGCAAGGGTAGATGGAATAGGTACCACTAAATTCTAGAAAGGGGTGTGACTTGACTGAACTGGTTGTGGTTGTGAAAGTAGGGAAGTCACACTAGGGTTTAGGTGGGATTGGGTAGTTGGAGATGCTACACTTTGGACATTGTTTATAGTTGGGTTACTCATCAAAGTGGTGGTTTGGGTAACCATGGGGAAAATAGTGGAGGTAACTAAAACTGAGGTTGTATCCATTATATAAGTTGGCATACCATAAATTGGGTCACTTAAAAAATTATGGGTTCGACTCATAGCAAGGTAATGCTTAAGGGTTACCACATTGTGATCAAGAAATTTATAAAATTATTGATCTTCTTCAGGCACAATGGGAATTTGGTTAGGGCTGGGAGTATGCTCTATATCTAAAGTATGCTCCATGATAGAATCAAAAGTGAGGGGAGGGTGGAAGTGGTTTCCAGCTCGCATAATCTATAAGAATTTTGGCTTGAGCTCATGTTAATACCATGCAAGAGGATGTATAAATAGGCTTACTACCATGTATCAAAAATAGAATAAGGAAAAACCAAGTTTGAGTGTAGGTAAGTGGGTTATTTTAGCTTACTATTTTGAGTAGATGAAATTACATAGTCACTGATGTTAGTCACTTGATTGATATTAGTGAAATTTTTTTTGTCAAATTCAGTGATTTAACCAATGTCAGTAGGTAAAATATGTCGATGTGGTAGGGTTAACCATTGTCGATCACTGTGATATCCTGGGAGATGGAAAATCTAATGTTTTAAGAAACCATAAGTTGAAACTAGGTATAAAAGTGGATGCAAAAGGTCTGTGTAAGAAGAACACTCAAAAAACTTGAGATAACAGGTTATACAAATTGAGTATTAGAAATAGTATTGATTTTGTGAATCAATAGGAAAATGTCATTACTAACTCCAAAATATAAAAGGCAATAGAAAAGTAGGAAAATAACATACAACCATCAACTATTAAGTCCTAGAGATTAATTTTTAGTCTCATGTTGGCTTATGCCTTAATCAGATAGCAAGAAGAGAATTTGGTTATCGAAGGTACTAGAAAGCAATCTAGAGCTAGTTTCAGGTTATTTTTAGTGCTCAAGAGGAAATCCATGTTAGACCAAGTACATGTCTTGTTATATGATCTTGCTCTCCACACTTCACAGACCTAGAATTGAGCCAAGATGCTTAGCCAAAATATACCTTTTGTCTAAATATTATACTCTGTTAGAGAATGGAGTGGTTTCTCCCCTTGGTGGTGAAATCCAAGTAGGATAGCCGGGTAGGGTAAGGTAATCCACCAGGTGATGAAATCCCAATGGGCCATTTCTCAGGGGAGTTTATATGTCTGTTTATGTGAATTTGATTTGGTTTTGTAACATAGGTGTACTAGAATTTATTCAAAATTCTTGTAATTAACTAGATGAGTTAATATGCAACAAGCAAACAATGAAATGTAGTAAGTTTTATACCCAAATATGAAATGTTTAGATTCGAATGAAAGAAAAGATGAAATAGGAATAGAGTATGAAATCCACTATCCTAATGTGCATGCAAGAAGAAATTTTCATTTTTTTTAACTTGTAAAATAAAATGATAAATTGCTTTTAGAGGCAAAGAGAAAAGAAAGAAAATTTTTGTTTAATGCTTTTAAAAATAAAATATTGAATTTTTCATATTAAAGGAAAAGAGGAAGAAGTGAAATAAATGAAATTTTCACTATAATGCACCTATATGAATGCTTAAAACAAGAAATGAACCCAAGAAAAACTCCAGGGTCCCACTGGGTGTGCCAAAAATGTTTCACTAAAATTTGTATCTATTTCAAGTCTAAAGGAAAATAGAAAAGAATGATGGGGATAAGTGATTAGAATGAACCTAGATTGGTTTGCACGTCATATGCAGATATTATGAGCACTCTTTTTTGTCTAGGGAGGACTACCTACAAGTAAGAAATCACTACCACAAGATGTTTGTTAGTAGATAAATGAGTGGGTTGCCAAGCTATGCGCTTGTTCTAGAAAGTGTGAAACTTCCTTAGAGATGGTAGTCCACTTTTGAGAGATAAAAGAGTAATAAATAACTAAAATACAAGTAAAGAGAGAGTGAAAGAGAGATAATATTACCTTTATTCACAACCTGAGTGTAGTAGAGAGTGTCAGGGTGTAGGTGGTGTACTTTGTATTTTAGAAGTTGTTTGGGTAGGCTTTAGAGAGGTTAGGAAATCCATAGTCACCGATGTTAGTAGGGGAGTGATAGATATTAGTTATACTATCGAGGTCAGTGGTGAAGGTGATCAATGTTGATTAGGCTACTGAGATCAATAGGGGTAATAATTTCTTAAGGGCTTATAAAAGGCTTTTCTAGGTCTGGGAAATGGTTTTGATTAGGTCTAAGAGATTGGGGAGAGTTATAAGAGAGAGAGAGAGAGAGAGAGAGAGAGAGAGAGAGAGAGAGAGAGAGAGAGAGAGAGAGAGAGAGAGAGAGAGAGAGAGAGAGAGAGAGAGAGAGAGAGAGAGAGAGAGAGAGTATGGTTTGGGTAGATCTGGTTAGAGGTTTGGTGTGTCAAGTTAAGGGTAAATAATTGAGGAAGCTTTGTAACTCCCTCACAAGGGTTCGATCAGGAGTGTGTAAAGAAATGCACAATAGATATAAAGTGATAACAGAATAAATGTTTTAAAAGACCTACATAATAAGTGATGTTCTTAGCTATGGTTATTGAATGATAAGTGCTAGATTGATTATCCTTATCAAGGAATCCAAACTTGAATGCCTAAATAGAGATAACAAGCAAATGTTGTGGGTCCTCAAGAGCTTAGTTCCTGATCATGATTGACTTATGCAAGATGATAGTAAGCCAAGATGTTGAAAATAGAATGCCGAGAGGTTGAATGCAAGTAAGAATAATTTTTCTTGATTTCTACTGACCAAAAATTTAGGTTGGATTTTGGCTTATATTTTTGACGTCAGTGATCCCACCAATGTCAGTTATTTGTTGACTGACATCGGTGGCCCTAGAATAGGTAAACCTTACTATTTTTGGCCTATTTTTAGTTGTTCTTTGTGCCAAGTGTGGCACCTATTGAAAAATGATAAAAATAAGAGGTTAAAGAGGTAGTTGATTAGGAATTTTGTTTGGAAGTGAGAATAAGTCCTGGGTAGTTAGGATGAGGGGACCAGTTCTTAAGGTGACTCATCAGGTGGGAATTAGTCATAGGGCGAGTTGGCCAAGTAAGGTGGCAAAAGGGGTTTTTAATAAACTTAATTAAGTATTTTAAATTAATTAAACATGTGAGGGGTAAAAGCATTGGTTAGGGAGGATAATTTTTATTATTTAAATGGGATTAAGGGGGATTTCGACATAGGGAGTTATGCACATGTGTGTGACATAGTTTTGGTGTCTATAGAGGTATTGAATTTGACCCAACCAAAGTTCAAGTAATCAATGAAATGTCACCTCCTTTCAATCTAAATCAGATACATAGTCTACAAGGAAAAATATACGATATTATAGACTTCATATCTCAACTTGTTGATCATTATCATCCATTCGCTCATGTTAAATAAAGGCGTCACATTTCAATGGAACGCAGAATGCTAAGAGGCTTTTTATCAACTTAATCAATATCTAACTAATCCTCTTGTACTTATTCCACCTATGTCAACAAAGCCTTTCTTATTGTACTTTTTATAATTGATAGTACCTTAGGGGCACTCCTTGCTCAGCATGATGATCAAGGGAAAGAATGAATAATTTATTATTTGAGTAGAACATTAATGTCGTATGAGCAAAACTATAGTCCAATTAAAAAAATATGTCATGTATTGGTCTTTACTTCTTAGAAGCTTAGACATTATATGTTGAATAATAATATACTATTAATTTATAAAGTGGATCCCTTAAAGTATTTATTGGTGATAGTAGCTCTCACAAGTTTAATGGCAAAATGGGTCATATTGTTTAGTGAATTTGAAATTGAGTACACACATAAAAAATTAATTAAGGGACAAGTATTAGACAATAAATTAGCTAAGACACCTATACAAGACTTTGTTCCTATCATAAAGAAATTTCATGATGAGTCTATTATGACTCTAACTAAAGATAAAGTGGAAGATTTATTTCAATGGTTATTTCAAATCACATGGTTCAAGCACAGGACTATTTTTCATCATGCCACATGGCATTGTTATTCCTAAATATTTTTGCATTAGATTTCCATACACAAATAATATAGATTAATATGAAGCTTTGATTGTTGGACTGTGTCTTGTTGTGTAATGGGATATTCAACACTTGCAAATGTATGGTGATTCATAGCTTAACATCAATCAGGTCACTGATCAATATCAAATAAAGGATGAAAATCTAGTGCCTTACAAAACTATGGTGGATGTTCTCAAACTCAAGTTTAAAGTCATTCAATTCAAGTAGATTTTGAAGCCAAAAATAAATCAGCTGATGTTGTGGCTACTATTGGTTCAATGATCTCACTTTCTTTTTATATCCTAGAGTATGAGTTTCTCATTGAGCATCTTCTTGTTTCAACTTATTCACATTTGGAGATTATATGTGTCATTTTTGGTCCCAATTCCCCTTGGTACCATGACATCTCTTATCTCCACAATCATGTCTTTCCACCTAATCTATCTTAGAACCAAACAAAATCATTTATCCAAAACACTTCAGGTTACACTATAATTGGAAGTTCGATATATCATAGAAGATTGATGGAACTTTATTTCACTATCTAAATATGGGAGAATCTAACTTATCAGTTAGAGAAGTCCATGAAGGTTTTTGTGGGGCGTACATTAGTGGTATGGTCCTAGCTAAGAAGCTCCTCCATACTGGTTACTATTAGCCTACCATTAAAGTAGATGCATGTGCATATGTTAATAAATGTATACCATATCAAAAACATGGTGATCCAATTCATGCTCTAGCACATGCACTATAACTAGTAACAACTCCTTGGCCATTTTCAACATGGAGGCTCAATCTCATAGGTAATATTAACCCTACTTCTTTAAATGGTCATAAACATATCCTTATTACTACCAAGTATTTTACCAAGTGGGTAGAGGCAATCCCTCTTAATTACATAATTGGTAAGCATATTTCAAAATTTATTTTGAATTATATCATTTACCATTGCAACATCCTTTCTACCATCATTTCGATAATGGTATGTCCTTTAAAAATAATTGCATGTTTGCCCTCTATTTCAAACTTTACATCAAACATAAGTTTTCCAAACCTTATTACCCTCAAGTTAATGACTAAGCATAAGCTTTGAACAAGAAGCTGATCAAAATCCTTAAAAATATTATCAATGTCATTGGGTGCGATTGGTACATAAAAATATTCCTAGCCTTATGGGCATATCATACCAATGTTCGTACTCCTACTGGTATAATTCCTTATTCTATAGTCTATGGATCTAAAGCCATATTACTTATTGAGATCAAACTACCTCCCTATGCATTTCACTACAAGATGTCCTTGATGAATAATATTACCACTTGGATAGATTAGTATAGTTAAAGGTTAGTCATCCTCAATCACCTAAATTCTTATTAGAATCAGCTACACTAGGGTTATAACAAGAAAACTATTTTTCAAGAGTTTAAGCTTGGTGACCTTGTGCTCAAGGAAAATAAGAAGAATACCAATGTTGAAAGAGAAGATTAAGGTAAGTTTAAACCAAATTAGTTTATCCCCTTTGTTATTACAACTATCTATGGGTCTGGTGCATACAGATTGGTTACTAAATAAGGTGATAAATTAGACAAGCCAATGAGTAATATGCATCTTAAGCACTTTCATGCTTAACATTACCACACTCCAGTTTATAAATGTTCCTACTTGGGGGCATCTCTATTTCATTGTGTCTTTCCCTATTCCTTTCAACCCTATTTTGGGGGTATTCTTCCATTTTTCCTCATTCCCCTTTCTTATTACCATCCTAATTTGATTATTATTCTACATGTGCCACAGGTAAATTAGATCAAAATTTAGCAAGAGTATAGAAAAAGTACAAAATGGTTTTATGTCAAAATATTTTGGAATAATAAATATCACACTATGGAACATCATTTATTATCCAACTTGTATGTTTTGTATTATTCCCATGAGTTTCTATCAATTGCTAAACACATTCCTTCATTCATTCACTCCCGTTGCATCCCAATTAATTATGACAAAAGAGGAAGTTCTATCTTATTCCAAATTATTGTTGAGTGGTCTTAATTTACTTGTGTTTGAATAATCCTCTTCATTTTCCTTATTCACTATCAAGTTCATGCACCCACGAACCTCCTTTACTTTGATAGGTGTTTCTGGATTTGTCTGATCCCATTTTTATACATTTTTTGGTAAAAATACTCTTGTTTATATCCTATTCCAAACATGCTTGAAAAGTTCAAATATCCAAAATCCCTAAAACTAAAAATATTCCCTTATGTCAAAAACCCTAAAAAGTGGCATCACTCAATATTCTAAAGTTTTCCTAGTTTGTACCCATCTCTAATGCTACATAATTGATTAGTTTCTATATTATTTCTCAACTTGGGTTATAGTTACTTGTATTTCGATGGCATATATTGAAGTACCTTATTGGTGATTTTCATCTTCTTGTGAGAATGACATTTCAAAAAGTGATACCAACTAATCCATACTCTAGTCCTATTACAAGTTAATCCATGCTCTCATCATTTTTTGAGCTAATTTCACACTCTCATAATTTTGTGAGTATAACCATTCACTATCAAAACATTTGTGGTCCCTAATCATACATATCATTTTCTATGCCTAATTTCTAGTCAAACTACAATGTCTTGAGGTCCACTTAGACTATGTAGGCAGTGCTCAATTTTTTAAGGTCAGCTCGACCATCCTTTGTCCCATGTTCTTAACATTTTGTGAGCATATCTCTTGTTATTTTGGTAAGCCATGTTCCTTATATGCTCCCTCTATTTTTTGATTCCCTATTCCTAATTTTCTTCTATAATTTATTTCCTTAACTTGTCATAAACTTTATTCAATCCAAAATCCTTGGGATAATTACATTTCTCCTAAAGTCCATGTTGGATCTGGTGTCCATGGGACTATGTAGGCAACGTCCACTTTCATAAAACATTTGGAGTTATCTCGGCCACCCCTTCCTTAATCTTCCCCCCTTTGGTCATGATCATTTGGTTATACCCCTGGTCTCAAAGAGTAACATCTTATTTTCACACACACTAATTTTTGAATTGAATATTTACTCATTTTCACTTGTGTCTTTGTGTGTGGATTGTTTGTTTACTTATCAATATGTTGTTTGTTACTTAGCTTCTTCAATTTAGTACATTATGTTTTCCACTTAAATATTGATTATTCATATCAGGATTTTGATTTGTGAACAATTGTATTTGAATTATAATTAATTTAAGTGCATTATGTTGTATTAAAGCTTGATTTTCCTTAATCTTGTTTTAAGTTGTATACATTTTCATTTTGAATTCAAATTATTATGCATTTTAATAAATGAATACTATCATGATCCTTCCTATATGATGATGCATAATGTCATGTGAAATATAAAAAATCAAGTTTCAAAATGGTTACTATGTCAATTCCACCAATCACATGCATCTCTATCTATTTGATCAATTTATTCCTAATGATCTATTGAATTTGTTCCTACTCACCCTCATCATACATGTTCCTAATCTTAGATGCATTTTCATATATGTTCCTAATCTTAGATGTATTTTCATACCTATTCCTAATCTTAGATGCAACCTGCTATTCTTTCATCATTTCAAGGGTTCACTTGGCCAAATATTTTTCCATCTCTCCCTTCAATGGGGCATCCAGGGCTTACCAAGTGTCACTTTGGGGCATATTTGAACCTATTTACTAATATCTTTAGAAAAATTAATAAAAATAAACTTTCGTTAATTTTGTTATGTAATCATTTATATGACTTTTTATTCTTTTAGAAGTCATTTATTCATCTATATCTCGCAACACCTTCTAAAATAGGGGCAAATGTAGACACTCTTTTTATCACTTATGTGTCAGATTACAAAATGGAATGACTTCCTAAAATTATACATAATTTTTTCTAAGATCATTTGTTCATCTAATATACATGTTTGAATTCACCTTAGGGCATCTCTAGCTAAGCTAATTCACCATATTATATCTATTTAATTAGAATAATCTAGTCAATTTATTTATTCAATCATTTTATTCTAGTCAATTTCTCTATTCATATTATCATTCTTTGGTCAATTTCCCTATCCAATTACTCTTTTTTGGTCAATTCAATAATTACGCCTTCTCTGATTAATTAATTCTTTTAATTTTCCCTCTAAAAATAATTTTTTAATTATAGTTCTATTTCAAATAGAATTATAATTATCTTTCAATTAATTAATTCTTATTTGAATTTTTTGAATGTTTTTGTATTTTGATATATTTGAATGCTTTTCGATTTTTGACATGTAATCTATGTACAATCAATCATGAGGAGACTATGTACAAGAAAAACTAAGAAACTATGTACAAGAAATACTAAGAAGAAATGATACTAACCAATGAGTCTCATGAGACACTCCCTATCATGGTGTCTTATATCAAACAAAAAAATCATGCGTGATTTTGAAACACAAGGGAATGGCTGAAAATATGACTCTAAATATTTAGATTCATTGTCAGTATCTTAGAAATCATAATAACATATATTATTCTATTCATTATTATCATCTTGATTTTAAACCAATGGAATGCTAGTGTTGAATTTTGTTGTATCTGGATCTTTTCCTTTGATAAATTATGTCTGTAAATGATTTTACTTAGGATGTTTAATAAATCCCAAAACTTAGTGATAAACATGATCAATTGCTAGAATAGGAGTAGTGATGCCTTAAGCATGCTTGCCCAACCCTTGATCCTTTGGAATATTCTTTTGTGAGCTAATTAAATTGATAAGTGAATTAATATACAAGATTATTATTCACCCTCAATTTTGAAGACAATATAAAGGGCCTATAATTAATCTTGTGTGAAAGCATTCTCAACCCTTTATGTTGGAAACAAGATGAAGGGCCCACATTGGTGATCCATATGTTTTCTTGGGAATGAATCTCCACCCTTCATCTCAGAAACAAGATGAAGGGATTATATATAATCTCATTTGATGTCTTCAAATATGATCTTCCACCCTTCATCTTGATTAAGATGAAGGGCTCACATCAATGATCCATGTGCACATTTGAGAACTCATTTACAACCACTCATCTTGATCTCAAGATTAACAATACTCCCCAATCCAAAAAATTTATAGATGGACCACTTTGAATTGAAATTCAACATGTTCAAACGATATAACAAATCCCTAGAATTTTATCAAGCTAATGTGCTCATCAATCTTATACTTTTGATCAATTCAACAAGGTCCATAGTTTTAAATGGAGATGTCCTCACATAATTGGCATTGACAAAGACTACTTGAAACTACATCCAAGCCACATCCCATATAAATAAGCCCTTAATGGAAGTTTGTATAATTCAAATTTGAATCTAATGCATTATTGACTAACCTTTTATATTTATCATAAGGTCTTAGGTTCTAAACTTATTTTTTGTGGTTTTTATTCTCTTGATTGACAAAAAACTAACAATGGTGAAAATATAGCTAAGCGAGTTTCCTAATGACATAATTTTGTCATGTATGGGTTGGCCTATTTATATTAACAAAACCCCCCATGAGATAATTTCAAAAGGTGTTTCAAAAATAAAAGTAAAATACCATTCATTATGATCAAGTAAAAATCAAGAATAAATTTATCTTATACCAAGTAAAAGTACCTCTCAAGCTTGCAAAACTACCTTATTCTTCCTTATTTCAAAATTAATCATAGGATCAATCTTATTACAAGTCTAAATCATTCAAAGATAACCCCATGATAAATATTTGTCAAGCTACAATCTATATCACTACATGCACTCGCATATAACATATTGCATAATTTTTCACACACAAACCCACATAAGGGGGAAAACTACATTGATTTGAGGCCCTCTTTGGAATATATGGCTATATAGGTAACACTTACTATCAGAGGGGTATTTAAGGTCAAATCAACTTCACTTGATCCCACTAACCCATATTTTAAAAGGTGACATGCCATAATTGGAGAATATAGGGATTTGAGCAAAATAATGATATCGAGAGTGAGATATAACATGCACATTAAGTCATTCCAAAAAATGAACTATATTTCATATAGGAAATAAGTTTCAAAACTAGGAAAAAAACATAGACATTAGTATTTATGTTGCCAAATAGTTATTTTCCATAATTTGATGAATTAGGGAGGAACATCATGTTGTAATATCCTGCACTTGCACTTCTCATATCTACCTATACATCAGTCAATAAATTAGGTACTATATATTCTTCTTGTTGAAACTTTTAGAATATTGTTTTGGAATTATAATTTCTGTATTTAACATTCTTTCATAATTCAACAATGTATCAAACTATTGTGAATATGAATTATTTAATTGGATTGATTTTTGAATAACTTAGCCATTTATTTGATTAGGATATTATCCCCTAACTCTTTCCAAAAAGGGTTAAACATTTGGTGAACTTGATGTGAAATTTAGTTAAAATCAAAGATCCCTCTATCAATGAATGCTCTTTCATAATCATATACTTCAAACAGGGCCTTAGACCAATGTAATTTTCCCCCTTAAGTGGCTTGTGTGTGAACAATTATGTAATATGCTATATGCAAGTGCATGTAGTGATCTACTTTGTAACTTGACAAATACTAATCATGGGATTCTCTTTAAATGACTCTGACATATAAAAATAATATTCCTTTGATTGATTTAGAAATAAAGAAGAATAGGTTAGTTTTACAAGTTTGAGACATGATTTTTGATTGGTATAAGATATATGTGTGTTTGATTTATACTTTATCATGATGAATGGTAATTTACTCATATTTATACAACATATTTTGAAATTATCTCATGGGAGGGTTAACTTTTACAAATAAGATATCAAATACCTATTGAATGATTTGTAAATTCGACCATTTGTAAGGTTTAGACACTAGGCTCAAACTTTAGACAATAATGGTGAGGCTAGTGTCCTAGTATGGACAATAGTGTTCAAGAGGTAGAAAGTTGTTAAACACATGTAATTTCCAAATTAAGATATTAGTTAATTTTTATATAGACTATGGGCTATAGGTGATTTAGGCAATCATAGTATTAGGGACGGATTATAGGATAAACATTTAATCACAATGGTATGGTGAATGTGAGCCTTTCAATAGAGAAAAGGTCTTGAATTGTAGGGTTAAGCCATGATAAATATTTGTCAAATGTACAACACTAGTTTATCATATAAAATCATATTTTAGTATCTAAATTCCCCCCCCTTAAATCTAGTAATGTATAGTGATAAAATTACTAGGCTTAAAGGAAATAAATGCGTACATTGGTGTGTACAACACAACTTGATTTTTGAATTGAGATCTATTTGAATTTATTATTTATGTATTACCTAAAACCAATAACATCTTATAGTTTAATCAATGCATATAATCTAAAAATTGAATCATTCAAATACTTGAAAGAAAAGAGAGCAAGGAAGGAGTATACCTATGTGTCGATGCAACTATGTTACCTATTTTAATGTGATAATGATGATTATTTTCTAAAGAATTGGATAGAAAGGTTCACAACTAAACTTTGGAGATGTCAAGAGGAGAATTGGAATGTGGTCTTGTCCCTAATCTAGTGCAAGAGTGAGTTGTGTCAAGGCCATTGAGATCACTAAATCTCTGTCACAAAACTCAAGTGTATACATAATCTAGCCAATCTCTCCCATGTGAAATGATGTAACCATATCAACTTGTAAAAGGGAAGTAGCACCAAGAACATTGAGGGTACTGAGTCTCAAACACACTACTCAAAGGAGCCAATTGTTGTAGACAGATAAATCTCAATTAGTGCATCTTGGTAAGGTTAATTCATAAATGTGTATATAATCTAAATATGTATATGTGATTTGGTGAATTTTCATTGTATATGCACGTCTAATGTGTCTTAAGATAGAGTATCTATCAAAATGTAATCTAAGCTCTATAAATTGTGTATAATATCTAAAAAAACTCTATCTCAAATCTATAAAATCAATGTCAAATATATAATATTTAGTCTCAAGTATATATTTAAATCATGTAAATTACATCAAATTCTTTTAGTTCTACCAAATGTGTGTATGTGGACTCGTGTCTCTATGACATACCCCCACCAATATATCCCCCATTTTGAGGTGAGGGTAATGAAATCTGGTGGTCACCTTATCTCAAAATGATAAGATAATTATGCCATATTTGTATTAATCATGTAGTAATGAAACATATAGTTATATCATGTCTAAGTAGATATATTAATGAAGCTCATAATATGCAATGACAATAAGCCATACGATGCATGATATGCATCATGGAAATCTTTATAAGTAATAAGCACAAGATCATAAAACAATCAAACACACACACAAGAGCACTCAATGTCACAAAAAAGGGGTTGAAAGAGACCACAAACAAGGTGCATGTTCGAATGTGGCACACTCAAGGGGAATACATATTCAAATGTTCACACACCAAAGAAATAACACTTAGGTAACTATGGCCAACAAACAAATAACATGTTCAAATGTTCCACAATTGAGACAAGATAAAAAATAAGTACAATCAAGTAAAAAATGTGAGAAGATGAATAAGTGAAATATAAGTAATTAGTATAAGCATATCATACTAGTCCCTGTATACATGTGTTAGTAAAATATCCTATAGCATAACATATCTAGCACACTGTGTAAAATGTAAACATGAGTATACACATTTGTAATTGTTAGTATATAATTTCAACATGATAATGTAAAGTTATCATAAAATAATATAACTTGTAGCAATCTGTAATGAAATTAATTCAATAATAAAGTAGAATAGTAGAAATAAATCTAAATATGACTGAAATATATCAGAATATATGATAATAGACAAGCCACTTCGAGGGGGCAACCTCCACAAGCTTTAATAAGAGTAGAATTCATAATATGATGATAAATAATTGCCCACTACATCCTGTATATAGTCTATCTAGGCCATGGTTACTCCATAGGTTGACCTACTAACCAAATGAATGCATAGAGAAATGTGATATAGCATTAAAGAGGGATAAGTAAGCCATAAGTCAGCTATTCCTATCTTAATACATGCGATAGGTTAGGGGCATAGCATGCCCTTCCCCTTCAAACCAACATTGTCCTCAACGCTGAATAACTCTAGATATTGTTGCAAAAAATCTTCACCTTCCCAAGTTACATCTTCACTGCTCATGTTCTTCCACTTGATCAGATATTCCCTAATCTCTCTAGTTCTCGAACTCTTAGTACATGTTTGGAGGATCTTCTCTGGTTCCAAAATGACTCATCCTTCTTCATCTAGTTCTGGGAGCTCTGTCTGAGTTGAAACTTTCTATCCAATGACCTTCTTCAAATAGGAAACATGAAATACTGGGTGTATGTGAGATGAATGAGGTAACTCAAGCTTGTAAACCACACTTCCAATTTTTTGTAGAACCTGATAAGGGCCATAATACTTAAGAGCAATTTTATTGTCCTTTTTATATTGCTTCAAGGACATCTTATAAGGCTAAAAATGTACAAATACCCAGTCACCCACCTCAAAATTTTGCTCACTATGATGTTGATCTGCTTGTTGCTTCATCTTATTTTATGCCAAGGCCAAATTCTCTCTCAAACTAGCCAAAACCTCTTATTGATGATGAGTGTGCTCCTCCACATCTTGAACCTTGGTTTGCACCTTTAATGAAGAAGTGATGGAAGGTGGATGGTAACCATATAGTGCTAGAAATGGAGACATTTTAGAAGAGGTATGGAAAGATGTGTTATACCACCATTCTACAAGTGGTAGCCATTTAACCCAATGTTCATGTTTATTTGATACAAAACAATGGAGATACCCTTCTAAACATTTGTTAACCACTTCTATTTATCCGTCAGATTGGGGGTGGTAAGATGAGCTATGAGCTAGTTGAGTACCCAAATAGGTAAATAGTCTAGTCCAGAAATTACTAGTGAAAATAGGATCATGATCACTTGCAATTATTTTTGGGGTTCCATGTAATTTTAGAACTACCTCCAAAAAAATAGTTGATATTGTACTTGCTGAAAATGGGTGTGAAAGAGCAAAAAAATGGGCATATTTTGTAAGCCTATCCACAATGACCAAGATAACATTCTTACCTTCATAACAAGGCAACCCTGTGATGAAATCCATAGAAACCTCCTCTCACCTTTGACTAGGAATCACTAATGGTTGTAATAGACCCAAGGTACTTAACTGTCTCACCTTTATTCTATTGGCATATCAAGAATTCTACCACAAACTTTTCTACATATCCCTTGATTCCTTCCCAAAATAATTCTTTCTTAATTCTTTGATAAGTTTTCAAGAACCCTGAGTGTCTCCCAATTAGAGATGCATGCAACTCCACAAGAATCTTATGCTTAAGCTCTGAATCTTTGCACAAGTATAACCTACCCTTATACCATAGGACATTACCTTTCCATTCAAATTTGTCAAAGGCTAAAGTACCTTACTGGAGATTATGAATCAGAACCTGTGTATCCTTGTCTTGCTCCCATCCTAACCTGGTTTCATCCACCCAATCTAATTGCAACATGGACATTTCACAAAGTAATGCTCCTATGGATGTATCCCATCTCGATAGTGCATCTACTACTACATTATCTTTACCCTTTTTGTAGATTATTTCAAAATCGTAACACAACATTTTGGTTACCCACTTTTTTTGTTCCTCAAATGATAATCTTTTCTCCAAAAAGTATTTGAGACTATCATGACGTGTTTTCACCTTAAAGTGTCTACCCATCAGATAGGGCCTCCATTGTTTAACTGCATGAAGAATAGCCATCATTTCTTTCTTGTAGACAGGTTTTTATAGATTCTTGCCTTTGAATTAATGACTCTCAAATGAAATGGGTCTTCCTTCCTGCATTAGTACTACTCCCAACCTGAATCTATAAGCATCACATTCAATAGTGAATGTCTTTGAGAAGTCTGGAGTATCCAAAATTGGGGTGGTACACATAGCTACTTTCAATTTCTCAAATGATTTGGTGGTGACATCATTCTAATGGAAGGCATCATTCTTTAGCAATGCAGTGAGTGGAACTAATATGCTACCATAACCTTTCACAAATATTTGGTAGTAACCTATTAGTCCTAGGAATCCTCAGAGGTTTTTGAGAGTTTTTGGCATGGCCCCAAAAATAGATGGGTGGTCATCAAGAATCATCTATAGATCAAAATGTGTAGATGCCTGTGTGGGTTGAAATTCTATGGAACATAATCATGTAATAATTTACTTTTCCCCCTTTTTTAGCATCTTGGTCATCTGATGTGAACTAATCAATTGTGGATATTTTGCCTGTAATCCATGTAGTTCAATTTTCCTACCTTTAGAATGAAAGTGCATGAATAGTTCCTAGAAGTTCATCTCAATGGTACCTAAGGTTGTGAGCCATTGGATGCCCAAAATAATGTTTGTGCTACCCATGAGAATATCAAACATAGGAGAATCGAGATTGTACTCACCCATAGCAAGCTTAATACTATGGCATTTGCCTAAATAATTAATTATGCCACCATCTGCAATTATGACCAAATTTTTTGGTGCTAGGTAGATGAAATAATTCAATCGAGTGGCCAACTTATGGTTGATGAAGTTATGTGTGCTCCTCAAATCAATCAACACTGTCTATCACCTTATGTTTATTGAGGAAACCTGTCACCTTAAGATTTTGTGGAGTGTTAATACTCGTAAGTGCATGATTAGAGATTGTAGGTTGGGAATCTTTAGGTACCTCCTCTATCTCTTCCTCACCATCATTGGATGCATCATCTTCTTCTTCATCTTCATTAGATCCCTCAATGTAGAATAACATATTTTCATCACATCTATGTCCTTTGCTCCATTTACTATCACAACTGAAACATAATCCTTTTGCACGCTTCTCTTTAATTTGCTGAGGGATCAATTTGGTAGGTGGAGGAAATGTTGGTGTCAATATGCTATGATCTTTGAAGTGAGTGAATGGTTGCTTCTTATTGGATATGAATTTTTCCTTAGCTCTACATGCCATGATAATAGAATCATAAATCTTAAGTGGATTAAACATGCATACCTCATGTTGAATATGGTTCTTGAGTCCACCCAAAAATAGGTCATTCAAGTTCTCCTCATAAATTATCTCCACGTGTAAGGAGAGGTTTTAAAAATGATGAATATAATCCTTGATGGAGCCAGTCTATCAAAATTTTACCAGTTGGATGAATTAATTCTTTGTCACACTATTTCCATAGTGTAATTGTAGCTCCTCTATAAAAACTAACCAAGTGACACTGAGAGTCATCTTTTTCTTTTGAGCATACAACCATTGATACCAAATGAATTGATCAGGTTCAAGATACAAAGATTCCATGGTAACCTTATATCCACTTGGGATCTAATGTAGATCAAAAAAATTATCCATTTGGTTGATCCAATTGAGTAGATATTTTTCATCAAATTTGTGCATATCCACCTTTAGTAACAGGTTCCTCTATGGTAATGTAGTTGGATTTGAACTAGACTGGTTAAGAGAACCACCCTAGTGGGGTTGTGTAATAGTGATAGCTAGATGATTTGACTAATTATTTTTCAAATCCATCATGATATCTATCAAACTATCTTATATGGATTTCATATTAGATTGCATGCCTTGCATCTCACTTTGAATGCCTTACACACTATAGTCAACCTAGCTCACTTTGTGATCTATGTCAGAGAACCCTGATACAAAGGATCTAGTACATCTACCTTCTGACTCCATATCTTCCTTTTTAGGAGTTTTACCTAGAGTTTTAACACCCTTTCCTTGGCCCCAAGTTTGTGGACCTGCCATAAAAGGGCTTTACGATGTCGACCCTGATTGGCACTTTTGACCCAACTTTGACCAAGTGATTTTGTAATTATGTCGGAATAAAATCATAACATACAAAGAACATATCCTAGCTAAATTTTTATAATATTTTCAAAAATGTAAATAACTTAGAAAAATTCTTTGAATTATGCACTATAGAGCAATTTTATGAAAAACCCTAAAATGGCAATAACTTTTGTAAAACAAATCCAAATGAGCAAAAAATTTAATAGAAGATTAATTTAATGATTTATCACCTCCAATAAAAAAATTGAAAATAAATTCACAACATTTTTTTAGATATATCCAAATTTTAAAAAATTAAGGTTTTTCCCACAAGATTGCCCAAATTGCAACTCTGATGCCACTTGTAATGAAATTACTTCAAAAATAAAGTATAATAATAGAAATATATCTAAATATGACTGAAATATATCATAATATATGATAATAGACAATCCACTTCGAGGGGGCAACCTCCACAAGCTTCAATAAGAGCAAAATTCACAATATGATGATAAATAATTACCCACTACCTCTTATATATAGTCTGTCTAGGCCATGGTTACTCCATAGGTTGACCTACTAACCAAATAAATAAATAGAGAAATGTGATATATCATCAAAAAGGGATAATTAAGCCATAAGTTAGCTATTCTTATCATAATACATGTGATAGGTTAGGGGCGTAGCACAATCATGGTTAACAGAACATATGCCCCAACATAGTGTCTCACATGGGTAGAACAAAAGTCCAACATCTACATGCTCATGTATCATGAATATATTGTATATATGTATCATACTCAATTACCCATGAAACATGTGTGTATATAAAATCAAATGGTATGTTATCTACTACTTAAAGTAAACAACATATGCAAACACTAGTAAACATGTAAATGCAAAATATTTTTGTATTTATGATTTTTCTTAATATATATATATATATATATATATATATATATTTTAATTTTTGAATTTAAGAATGAGAAGGCCAGACGATGATCCCATATAAGGTGTCTAATAGTATTTTCTACGATTATGATGGGGTATAATAATTTGGTTTTCTTTTAAGGATCATGGATATGTGTCAAATCTAGAATTGTAGAATCTATGATCATTTTTTTATGCCTCATAAGGCTTTATGGTTGTGAAGTAGTAATGGTTTATAGAACCCATTATTTATTGCTCTAATTATTTAATGGTATAACTATAATTTTGGGATTTTTACTTTCTCTGAAACATGTTGATATGCTCTTAGTAACTAGATAGGATATGTAGGTATAAATGATAGCTCTGTGGAGTCCATTCTATATCTCTGATACATCAACATCTCTAGTATATATCACCTAGGAAATGTAATTGCCTTTTGCTTACCCTTTATCTCATGGTTAACCTAGATGTGTTTTATAATTAATTATCTTGGAATAATTTCCTCTTGTTTTAGAGGATGCTCATATTGAATCCCTAAAATTGTGATGACCCTATTGGCATGAATATACTTGAGACATTTATGCATTGTGGGGGGTATTGTGTAGAGATTTTGAATCCAAGGTCATCCCAATAACATATCAAATATTCTTGTATGTGGTATAATTAAAAAATTGATGGTTAAGAAGGTCTACAATCAATGGAGCCACATAAGTTTCTCCTTGGCACCTTGGAAAAACCTTCCACCTCCCTTGATCAAATCAACCCATTGACCATTCTAGTTGTATCATTTCTAATACAGATGAGCATCTCCTCATTGGTAGGTATAATTGAATCTTTTCTATTGATCAATATTATTTTTCTATCCATTTATTTTATCACTTTTCCCTTGCTTATCTTTAATATGTATTCTAGGTTATATCTTTGAGTTATGCTTGCTAATTAGCCCTAACTAGGCACAATCATCTTTAGCCAATCTAAGTCCTCTTAATGATTATAACTGCCTATGGGCAAATCATTATTTTAACTTGTATTCCTAATTATAATTACCTTTGGGCAAATTAGTATCTTTTTTAAATCAATTCATGCAAGCATTTTCTGATTTGGATTAATCTCAACCACAGGTTAATCTCACCCTTCTTCTCACTTCTTTTTGAGGGACCGTCCATCCACATATGTGATAGCCACTCCCTCAAGGGGGCATCATCATAGGCTTATCAAATACCGTTTGGGGCTTTGTTCTTCAATCATCATCTTCCTTTTGGCATGAAGGCCTTTACTCATTATTTGAGAATACATTGTTTTGCTTATGGTTTGCAACATCTTCCCAAATAAGGGCAAACTATAGACACCTAAATCTAGCCACCAATGACCATCAATCTGGGTTTTGACCAATTCCATCAAAGTGCATAATTTGACTTAAAAACACTTAAACACATTAAAATATTTAAAATTGACATATTCAAGTGTCAATTTTGGCCAAAGTATCCCTAAATGGGGTAATGTAATTTATTAATTAACTAACTTTGATCAAATCATTTTGAGTCAAAATACTAATTTTGCACCTAGGTGCTCTGGATTTCTCTTTCCTAACAAATTTATTACATAATACATGTGCCTTTGTTATTTTATGTTAACAACATCCTAAATGAGATAAGGATCCAACTTATCTGACATCAACTTCTAATTCTAATCCAGTCAAATTTTAGGCCAATAACAGGACATTCTGACCAATTTGAGTAATTTATGCACCAAAAAGCCAAGATTTGCATCAAAATATTTAATCATGCTTAAAGCTAATTAAACCAAATCATGAGCCTAATTAATAATTCCATAGAACTTGTTGAATAAATATGTATTGGAAATTGATTATCATTAACTGCATCATCAAATGACATCATCCTATGGGGTGGCATCCACAAGCCATAAATGCCACAAATATCAAGATTTATTCCTCCCATGCCTCATTAAGACCCTCCATGACTATTCGTTGCCCCTCTATCCCAAATATTAATGGAGATATTTGTAAATTTTAATTACATAATTGAATTAATCCCTAGCCACACATCTCCATCTTGAGATGGATGGTTCAGGTTGATTCTGACCATTTTACAAAATCTATAAATAGGAGGCCTTGTCTATCAAATTTTAAGCTCTCATATGCCAAAGTTATAATGTTTAATTGATTACAAAGCTTCATGTAAATTAGTTTTATAATTCTCAAATATTGAGCCAAGCCAATCCAAATCCAAACATGGTACCAAGGAGAGATAGAGGTAACCACACTTCATCGATGCAGACTTCATGAGCACAAACCAAGAAAACCACTTCAAAAAGTTGTTTGGAGCATCCAATGAAGGTGAAAGAAGGTTTATTTTGCATTATAGTTGCATTTCCCATTCTAGTCTTGTTAACTAAGCTCCACCTAGTAACTAGGCCTAGATATGTTTGCTAGTGTGTGTATTTCATTTTGATTTCATTTTGCGATTAACATGATACTAACCATCCTCTCTTGAGTCAAATTCCTAGTTCACATAATGGCATGTCTGGTGGGACCCTAGCCCTATAAATTTTCTCACAAAATCTCTTTCAATCAACCTACTAATCAATTTTTTGTAGAATCTTGGAGTAAAAGAGTCAAAAGAGTGAAATTTTAAGTTAAATTTTCATTTTTTTGATAATTGTGTTTTTATTCTTGGTAACGTTGGTTTTTCTCTCTATTGCAATATCATTTCTATCCAAATAGAAATTTTATAAATGAAATCATTGTTTGATAAAAAGTGATTTCATAGCCCTAAGCAGTGATATCATTTGCTGAAATAATGATTTCATTCACCTAAGCAGTGATTTTGCCCAAAACAATGATTTTGTGTTTTCTATGTTTTATGTCTAGTAACAGTGATTTTGTCAACCAGAATAGCGATATTAATTCTTGGGCAATGATAACATTGATTTGGGTAGTGATTTCATTTTAAAAAGTAATTTTATTGATTTGGCCAGTGATTTTATCACCTAAACAATGATATTGTGTTTTCTATCAAATCTAACCTATAACAGGGATATTGTTGTTTGAAATCATGATTTTGCAGGGGAAGAATGATATTGACTATGTAATAGTGGGATTACAATAGAGAGCTAAAATTTTTAATGTTGTTTACTCAAACTCTTAAGTGCTTCAAATCAGGGCCTTATAATTGTGTTTTTAGAGGTTGAGGGAGTAGATTAGAAGTTGTTTTGATTACATTTAACCAAACACACTTTCAAAGTTGGTACTTAATGAAAATCTAGGGTGCTTAAGTGAATGTTTTGAAATTTGAGCTTTCAAAGTTACAACTTAAGACCAAGGGGTCAAAATAATACCACCAAATTTTTCATTTGGTGTTTAAAATTGAACTCACTTGTCAAATTTTATCTTCAATAGTTTTTTAAATAAAATTTTATTGGCAAAAAGAGGGACATTACGTGTATGCTCTTCCATCTGTCCCCTTTAGGAAACTTTTGGAATCAAAAGTATCATCCTTATTGAAAATATGCCTAGTCCAAATCATAGAAAGAATGTCATCTAAAGCACTCCCCAAAAACTCATAATAGTTTGGGTGATCTTGAAATGACCCTAAAGTTTTTCTATAAGTCATTTATTTTTATGCAAATTTGGCTTGTGAGGGGAGCTTCATTACCTCCCACAAGTTGTATAAGAAAGATTTGACCCAGGGTTCCATATCCTGAAACTGACTTTAATCACTCCCACTAAGATCAGAGGTTTGAGTAGTTAAACCACCTTCCAGTGTTAGATGCACACGAGATGTATTTGCACTTTGGACATCGCACTATACTAAGCAAGTGATGGATGTAGTAGTTGTAAAAAAGATTAGACTTTTTTCCAATAAGCCAAGTGTCATAGACACCCAATTTACATACATTTATTTTGCATTGTGGCATGAAAGTCATTTTGTAATTGATTCATCTAGACGTTCGAAAACTAATTAGTTTTAGTCAACCCCACTTTGTCATGCCCTTGCTGAGATTTGGATGATTATACTTAGTGTATTTTGGTAATTTTTTCTTGGTATGTTTTGAGACTAAAACTTGATTGTTTATTTATAATCATGTCAAAATTAATTTTTTTATATGTCACTCTTTTATCTAAAGAGGTGTTATGTTGGCCATTTTACACCACACTTGTGCCTTGAAATTTTTGATAAACATGTTTGTGTGTGTGTCACTAGAGTTGAAGTGGCTACCATTATGCTTATCAAGTTTAAACCTTTGAGTCTTTGAAACATAAAATTGATCACATCATTCAATTATGCTTATGCCATTAGGCTACTTAATTTGTTTCAAGACTTGTTTGCCATTGTATCAAAAATCATTTATTTCAAACCATGTCATGTACACCATTTGGACCTTATTTATGCAATGTCATGTTGTCCAATCTTATCTAGATTTTTTGGTCAAAACTTAATTTTCAACATTGAGTTTTTAATTAACCTTGTCAAAGTTTGGATTAAAATATTGATTGATTTCTATTTAGGCCTCAATTCGTGGGGCTAATACATAGATCTTTCTCTTTTGGGTTGCATAACTTCAGTTGATCGATTACCCAAATTTGAAAAATATTGATGGTTTATTTTTTTAATGCCTATTCTCATCATTGCTTGTGCCTTTATTTGAGAGAACACAATCTTTCTCCAAGATCCTTTTGCCTTATGGCTTATGCCAACTGATCATGTTTATGTTTGATTTCGTGTGCCAGGTCTATGTCAAAGTTGTTTCCAAACTTTTTAGATTAAATCAAATTCATATAAGGCCTTTATTTCAAGCCTATCTTTTGATGTTGTTTGGCAAAAATTCCTAGCACAGCCTATTTGAGCCTAGATTTTGACTCTGTGTTTGGACAAAAGACCTAGCAACTCTTTTCCATTTCCTAGTTTAGACCTTATTTGGAACACTTTGACTTAGACCTTTAACATGTTGGTTTTTATTCAAATTCTTAACCTTTTATACATATGACATTTGGCATTAGACTATTTTATGCCAAATATTAGTATAAACCATTTTAGAGATACATCTCCATGATCAAATAATTGTTTGGAGATACAGCTCCTCCTTCGACCAAGCTAGACCAAGTTTAAACCATTTGTCCTTGGGACATAGTTTTTTCAATTTTGTAGAACTCTAAGACTTTTCATTTCATAGATTTTTTTATTTATGTAGATATGTATAGTTATACTTATGGTGGATTCATGTACAATCCAACTTATGATAGAATGGCCACACAAAATCCCACTAGGAACCCCTACAGAGAAAGATTTTTTAAGGATTTTTATTATTCTCCCTACAATACTCCCTATGGGGAATATAGTCAAAATCCACAAAATACAAATCAAATTACCAATTGGGATGATATAGTTTATGAGGAGAAATTTGAAGACCCAACTTCAGATAATGTTGTTTGGGATACGGATCTATACCCTCTTTACAATAATCAGTGCACAGAACACAGTCAAGAATCAGCTTATGATCCAACTCAAGATTAGGATGATATGGGTTATGAGGAGGACTTAAATGGTTTGGCTTGTGTGAGCTACCAAGCTCCACAATGCCCCAAACTTATCCTTTTAGGACCTTATCCTTTGGCTTGTGCAAGCAATCAGGCTCCATAATGCCATACCATTACCATTATGAGACCTCATCCTTTGGATTGTGTGAACAACCACACTCCACACTATCTTATTTTTACCATTTCAGGACTTTGTCTTTTAGCTCATGTGAGCAATCATGATCCCCAATGCCCTACAATTATTTAACCATAATCCATTCCTCATCCAGTACCAATCCCATCAATACCTCAACTGATCCAATTATTCAAAGCCCAAGATGTATTCAAATTTGGTATTTTCCAACTCATTAGAAACCAAGGCCAAGAGAGCCAACCAATCTAATATGTTTTTGTTGAACCAACCATTTATGATAAGTCAACCTAAGATGAATCACCTTTCAATATTATACCTATTGTCGAGGAGTCTCACTATGACAAGCCAATCTTTGTTGAGTCACTTCTTAATGATTATAACCGCCTTTGGGCAAATCATTACCTCGACCATATGCCTATTTTTCAAGATCCTCTTATTAACAAGATAATTTTTTAGGATTTGTCTCTTGACCTTTTTCCCATCCTAGAGGGGTCCCACTCTGACAAACAAGTTTTTGTGGAGCTCATTATGCCATTGTAGGTCATTCCTTATCTAATACTAAATATTCAACAAGACATCATTATAACAAAGTACCCATCAAATGAGGAATCAGAGTTAGATTCAGGTTCTATTATTGAACCAACATCAGATTTAGTATCAAAATTAGAATCAACATTAGTCTCAACATTAGATTTAGAGTCCATTAAGTCAGAATCAGATTCAGATACAAAATATGTTCATGATTGTTACAACATTGGTTATGCATGCCTTGCAGATCAATTTGAATAAATTTATGATCCTGTTATGGTTTTTGAGGATGAGTAATTCAAATTCAACATAAGTTATCCTAGTATCTTCTATGAGGATTGTGCAGCATCTCCCCATTCCATTACCATTCCATAGGCCATTACCATCAACCAACATAGCCATAGTATTAACATTCCATCTCCCACAAGTGTCAATTGGGATCAACAGAATCACACTTTGTTAAACTGTATCTATGGTGACATAGAAATTATAGAAAACCAAGGATGCCAAGACCACATTCACATAGTAGAAGAACACTATCCTAGTGAAACCTTTTTGAAAGCACTAGGGGACACACAAAGTTCAAACTCAACATCTTGTAGTGAAATTTTTTTGGCAGCACTAGAAGAAAATAAAAATCAAAAGCAAATGTTCATTAGTGAAACCTTCTTGAAGGTGCTATGGGATAATCAAGACAAATTCATTGGTGAAAACCTTTTCGAGGTGCCAATAGCTAAGCATAAAATTTATTCACTACTTGATGAAGACAATATCAAAGATAACATCAAAATAGCTTCCCATCTACAACCTAATCAGATGGTAACTACTCCTAATATCAAATAATAGAAAAATATGGTGGTCCTATTAAGAGCATATTTAGAGGTCTTCAACCCTGCCATGACCAAAATTATGTCAAATCTAGCATCAACAACATTATGTGTGACTAAAATTCCCGATATTCATTTTTTTCCCTACCATTATACATTTCATTATCATCTGCCATTCCATTTCACAAACAAACCTACCATCCATTATTTGTCCTTATTTATCATCCTTAGCCATATTTTTCTTTTCAAAGGCTACAAATATACCTTGTCTCGATGTTTGAAGGAATCAAAATTAATGACCCATGAAGATCACAACATTCTTAACAACTAAATATTTAGGCAATTCTTGACATAACAACTATTCAGATGAGGTGTGGGCTAGCAATTAACATAATTGATTATTATATTTGTGTCATTTACTGATTAGGATGTGCATATCCACTTCAGTAAGAATAATAGAATCATATGCCATTTTACCATATCCAGGCCAAACACATCATAAACCAAAACATGTACCATACCATCAGCCAAACATAAGCATGTACCAGGCCATTGTTATTTGCCATTTCAAATTGCCATATCCTTTTGTCATTGTTTCGTATTCTATCCAATCACCCCATCACTTGGTGTCAAGCCTCTTACCATATTATCTAATCTACTAACATATCATTATCCTACACCATTCCTATCTAGACAAAAGCCTATTTTTAGTCATCCTATCCAATCCCATTTTGATCTCGGTTACTTTGATTCTTCCTGCACCTTTTGCGAAGGGATTCTGATCAAGTTTCACCCATCTATCAAATCTATGTTTACAATGATAGTCTATGAAATTAGTGTGACATTTGATCTGTCAAGATATCTTTCATTTTCCATCCTATATCAAAGTTGGTTTATGTGAGCCTAATTATAATTGCTTATGGGTAAATCAATGTTTCACTGGTCTTGCTACTAGTTATAACCACCTATGGGCAAATTAGTATCATTGATCTATGTCAATCTATCTTAATTATAACTACCTATGAGCAAACTAGGGGTAACACATGTTTATCATGCATTGCCACATCACCTTGCCATTATTGTTTTCATTTGACTAGCCATTTACTAGATTTGAGAACTTGTTAGGACCTAGTTGGTTTTTCTCCACCTTTTATGTGGATGGAATTACTATGACTTGAGGTCATTTCAAGACTAAGTAGGTCATGTTTAATTCATTTTGAGGTCACCTCAGTCCCCCTAAGCCATGCTCTCACCATTTTGTGAGTAGGTATCTTGTCATTCTCTAACGAGTTAAGATACCTCAAATTACCAAAAACATTCAAATATGTCAAAAACCCAAAAACATTTGTCCTATCTAAGCTTAGTTATTTATCCTCGATCCGCTCTATTAGGGCAAAGTCATTGTTAAGATATTTTCTTTTGATTTTGTTTTCAATATTTTTGTTTGTTTGTTTATTTCCAGTTATTTGTCTATTTATGCACATCATGTTTGTTTGTTCATTTACCTATTTGTTTATTTTCAGCACTATTGCCTTGACTCAGTCTATATGCATTCATTAGGTGATTCCTTATACACATTATTTTTTATTCCATCCATATTCATACGTCAACATTGTCATCATGGTTTTTATCATTGGTGCATTGTTTGTTAGTGTTTATTAGATTGGGAGTTAGTCCTTATGCATATTTTATCCAAGTCTTCATGGTGTTCTATCATGATGCCTATTGTCACATGCTATAGCAAAAATCAGCTTTAAGAAGGTCTACAATCAATGGAGCCACAGAAGTTTCTCCTTGGCACCTTAGCAAAACCTTCTACCCCCCTAATCAAATCAACCCATTGACCATTCTAGTTGTATCATTGCTAATACAGATGAGCATCTCCTCATTGGTAGGTACAACTAAATCTTTTCTATTGAACAATCTTATTTTTCTATCCATCTCTTTTATCACTTTACCACCACTCATCTTTAATCTATATTCTAGGTTATATCCTTGAGTTATGATTGTTAATCATTGCTAACTAGGGCACAATCATCTTTAGCCAATCCAAATCCTCTTAATGATTATAACTGCCTATGGGCAAATCATTATTTTGATTTTTATTCTTGATTATAACCGCCTTTGGGAAAATAAGTATCATTTTTAAATCAATGCATGCAAGCATTTTCTCACTTGGATTAATCTCAATCATAGGTTAATCTCACCTTTCTTCTCACTTCTTTTCAAGGGACCGTCCATCCACATTGTGATGGCGACTCCCTCAAGGGGGCATCATCATAGGCTTCCCAAATACCATTTGGGGCTTTGTTTTTCAATCATCATCTTCCTTTTGGCATACAAGCCTTTACTCATTATTTGAGAAGACATTATTTTGCCTATGGTTTGAAACATCTTCCCAAATAGGGGAAAACTATAGACACCTAAATCTGACCACAAATGACCATCAATCAAGGTTTTGACCAATTTCCACCAAAGTGCACAATTTGGCCTAAAAACACTATAACACATTAAAAGCTTTGAAAATGACATATTCAAGTGCCAATTTTGGCCAAAGTATCCCTAAATGGGGCAATACAAATTATGAAGGAACTAACTTCGATCAGATCATTTCGAGTCAAAGTGCTAATTTTGCACTTGGGTGCTTTGGATTGCTCTTTCCTATCAAATTTATTACACAAGACACGTGCCTTTGTTATTTTATGTTGACAACATCCTAAATGGGATAATGGATCTAATGCATTTGACATCGAATTCTAATTCCAATCTAGTCAAATTTTGGGCCAATAACAAGACATTCTGACCAATTTAAGTAATTTGTGCACCAAAGAGCCAAGGTTTGCATCAAAGTACCTAATCATGCTTAAAGCTAATTAACCAAATCATGAGCCTAGTTAAGAATTCCATGGAACTTGTTAAATAAATCTTTATTGGAAATTGATTGTCATTAACTACATCATCAAATGACATCATGCTATGGGGTAGCATCCACAAGCCATAAATGCCACAAATATGAGGATTTATGCCTCCCATGCCTCATTAAGACCCTCCATGCCTATTCATTGCCCCTCTATCTCAAATATTAATGGAGATATTTGTATATTTTAATTACATAATTGAATTAATCTGTAGCCACACATCTCCATCTTGAGATGGATGATTTAGGTTGATTCTGACTATTTTGCAAAATATATAAATAGGAGGCCTTGCCTATTGAATTTTAAGCTCTCATATACCAAAGTTATAATGTTGAATTGATTCCAAAGCTTCATTAAAATTAGTGTTATAATTCCCAAATATTTATCCAATCCAAGCCAATCCAATCCAAAGCCAAACATGGTGCCAAGGAGAGATGGAGGTAGCCACACTTCATTGATGCAGACTTCATGAGCACAAACCGAGCAAGCCACTTCAACAAGCTATTTGGAGCATCCAAGGAATGTGAAAGAAGGTTTATTTTGCATTTTATTTGTGTTTTTCATTCTAGTCTTGTTAAGTAATCTTTTCCTAGTAATTAGGCCTAGAGATGTTATGCTAGTGTGTTTATTTCATTTTGATTTCATTTTGGGACTAAAACGATACTAACCATCCTCTCTTGAGTCAAATTCCTAGTTCACAACAACAAGGTTCAAATCATGCTCCAAGATGAGGTAGGTAGATCAGATCATTTTTGTACATATCAAGACAATTCCCATCTTCAAGCATCTCATCACAATGTGGGAACGATTGACACAAGTCTATCTAACAACCCCACTATTAATCCACCTCCTAACAACCCTCCCCTAATACTAATTCAGGGATTATTCCTACAAACACCAACCCACCAATTGATACAAACCAAATTCTTGCACATATAGTGCAATAAATGAACATAATGAAAACATCTAACACCTCCCAAATGATGCAACTATAACATAATTTGATCAACATAGATAATCAACCTCTGGTTCTACTCCCTAAAATTAACCAAAACTTTATTCCTCCACCTCTTAGAGATGCCATGGGAAAAATCATTCCTTAGCCTCTCATGAATAACAAGATGCTTCAAAACATAAAAAATGAGTCTTTATCCCCTTTCATTGTTTCCATTGATATTGGTAACATATCTTCAACTATGAAGTATGATGGGACTAAATACCCTGCATGTTTTCTTAAGGCATTTGGCAGTCTTTACAAAGAGTGTATCCAAACTAATACTTTCACCACAACTAAAATTATAATTAAAACCTTAAATGGTGATGTATTGCAATGGTACAACCAACTTTTACAACATTCCATATGGCAAATAGAAGATTTATTCAATCCTCTAGTTTAAGAGTTTCAACACAATGATCTCAAAAAAAATTGTATCCATTTCATCAATGCTAAGCAATCTCCCACTGAATCAGCTCATGATTTTATCAAGCAATGGAAATATTTGGCCCACAATGCCAACCATAACATGATTGATGATAGTATATTTAAACTCTTTATAATTGATTTGACCCCTTCTCTTCAATATAAGGTTTGAACTTTTCCCCCTTAAATGCTTAACAAAGCTCTTGACCAAGCCAATCATCAAGACTTCTTAATGAAATAGTTTGAACCTAATACCAAATTACTCGAAGGGTCTTTTCAAACTTATACCAATGTAATAACCAATAATACTCCTCTGACCAAGATAGGAAATACCAAATCTGACAATCCCCCATTTTCTCACACACCTTTAACTCTGCAACAAATGAAATAATTGTTAGTGCCTTCTAAACCATTTACTTATCCCAATAATCCTCCCAAATGATATGATCATAATCAACTTTGTTGGTTCCATGATGACATTGGTCACTCCCATGAAACTTGTAGAGGGATTACCAAATTTGTTGTCTCATATATCTTTGGTGAATCCTTCAATCACAAAGCCATGATTCAACTCCATCATCAAGAGTACAACACTGCTTCTCAAAACCAAGAAGCTCCTAAAGCTTATTCTTCTAATAACCAATAATATTTTTCCACATATAATGCTTAACAAGCCAACAAGGATGTTTGTGCCATTGATGCCAACTATGACCAATATTAAAATAATTCTCAATATGTCAACACAACCAAGGTCAAATATCGCCAAAAATTGGCTCACAAAGATCTTATCACTAAACCTAAGAAACCATCTTTGGAAGAGTAACTCCTCAAAGATAATACAACCACTCACCTAGCTTCAGTAACTAATGAGGAACCATCTCCTTATTCCAAACTGCCAACCACTTCTATTCTTTCAAAATCTACCTTACCTTCTAAACCTCATGTTGATCCTTATTTTGAAACCCACTGGAACTTCTTAGAAGATCTCAACTCTATGCCTTGCAAGATTCCTATTATGGAGTTAGTTCGTACCTCCCCTTATCATCACAAGTACCTCATACAAAAATTGCATGAAATTGAAGACCCATCTTCTGTAGAACAATCACTACCCTCTCATGAGCCTCAACCAACCACTGTGCATACCATTGAATCCATTTGTCCTTCTTTGAAACCTTCCATCAAATTTCTCAAATAAGACATGATTAACGATAAGATCCTCTTTCACACTAATGATCCACCCCTATTCATTAAAATATCCATCAATACCACCCTCATTCGTAAATTATTAGTAGAATAAGGGTCTGATAATAATGTGACATCTTTGTGGCTCATCCAACAACTTGGCTATAATAAAGATCATCTCAAGCAAATCCACTTAACGTGTTATGGATTTGATAAAACTAATCAAAAACCACTTGGTTGTATTTGGATCCCTCTTACAATTGGACCTAAGACTATTCAAACTAAGCTTATGGTCCTTGATTTACCCCTATCTTACAACATACTCCTAGGACGACCATGGACTCATAGAATGAGGGCTATCGCCTCTTCCAGTAGCTAATGTATCAAGTTCTTTCATAATGGCAAAAGGTATAAACATGAATCTAATCCAAACCCTTAGAGTATTCAACTTCCAAATCCTAATCTCAATATCGCATTCCTACCATTCCAACAATCAATAGTGCTCCCTTGCCTAAATTTGTCAACATAAATCTGGATTTACATGTCACTCTAGCTGATTCAGATGACAATGAACCTAATGACTTGAAACATACTTGCAACACTATTAAGTTACCTCCTTACATATCAGATTGGCTTCCTCCTTTATTGTCTCTTGATCTCACCATCCCTATCATTGATGATATCATTGATTTCCCCCTCCATGCAATGCTCAAGAAGCCTCTTACACAAAAGATGATTTCACATGCAATGATTATGGAGTGGCCAAATTATTCCAAGATCCTTTAATCATGTCTCCACATAAATTCAGTGATTAGGTATTTTCCCTTCTGAAATTCCTCTTGAATCTCAAGCATGCACAATTTCTCCAACCTATGATGATAACTACATCATGTCCCAAGCTCAATCACGAGACTTGGATGTTCAACATTATAAGAAAAAATTAGCTCAAATGTGTGCTTTAAATTGTGATGTTCATACCATTTCCACTAAAATTGAGTTAGAACTGAAGGTCATGTACCTCCTACTAACTCTCCAATCCTTGATACTCCTTGGGTGGTTGAAAAAATCTTAGCTTCCAAATTTTCAAAAATTCCTGCATCTTTTATACCACCTATAGACCCAATTATTGCATCTAATTCCTCCCCCATCAATGATGCTAACAACAAACCAATCAAATCTGATCAACCTTTTTCCCCTACTCCACCTACTCTTGAGATTACATTAGATGCCGAGGCCACATATGTACATCAAATACACACTAAATATGATTGCCATGGTAATCAAATTCTTGATCTCGAAGTAGATGTCGACTATTATGGTCCTCTTTCTACCTTTCCTAGTGACAGAGCCATCCTTGAATTGCTTCATGCCTAAGAACCTCAACTACCTCGGTAACATCACAAACTCAGGAATTCCAAGAAGAAAGCCCTTTGTTTCAACAACTTCATCACTAGCATTGATCCTAAAGTAAATCCAATTTCCTCTCTACCTAACGCACCCTATCATTTCTATGATGGAAATGGTATGCTTATCAAGGAAACTACTTGAATCGAATATGGTACCCCATCATGCCCTTGACCAATTATAGTCTCTTGCAAACTCACACCAATTGAACATGATAACTTCAGTGTGTTCTTTGATAAATATCGTGAGACTTTTGCTTGGTCCTATGAGAACATGTCCGGTATTGACCCTAGCATCGTGGTGCACAAAATCATCACCTCTCCTGATGTCAAACTCGTGCAACAAAACCAATAGAAATTTCCACCATAATTTTGTAATTTGTGCCATAAACAAATCATTAAACTTCTCAATGTTAAGTTTATCAACCCTATGGACTATTCAGAATGGGTCTCGAACATTGTCCCTATTTGGAAGAAATTCACCATGGTCATTCGCATTTGTATTGATTTTTGTAATCTTAATCTTGCTTGTCCCAAGGACAACTTCCCTCTACCTTCTATAGATGCCATCGTTGATTCCATTACCGATTGTGAAATGTTATCCCTTATGGATGGTTTCTCGGGTTATACTCAAATTTGCATTGCCCTCGAAGGCGAACATAAGACAACTTTCACCACAGAATGGGGCACCTATTATTATGTTAAAATGCCCTTCAGCGTAAAAAATACTAGAGCTACCTATCAATGGGCAATGACCCACATTTTTCATGATCTTATCCATAAGATTGTAGAAACCTATGTGGACAACCTCATTGCCAAGTCTAAAATCTACAAGACTCATCTCTTTATTCTTGCTATCACTTTTGATCACCTCATTAAATATAAAGTTAGACTAAATCCCTACAAGTGTGTTTTTGGTATCACATCTGATAAACTATTGGGATTCTTAGTTTCTCTTCATGACATTGATGTCGATCCCACCAAGATCAACGTTATTGTTAATATGCCCCTCCCTCATTCCATTTCAGATATTCGCACTTACCTTTGTTTCCAACCTCTTCTTCTAATATTATACTACTCTTCACAGTCAATTCTGGTTCTGGTTAAATAAACCCTGTTATCCAACATTTTAGGCTAATGAGATGTAGAATGGTTGGTAAAGTGGGTTGGTTGTGCCAACCCCACCCAGGTTCGAATCTCATAGGATGTTTGTGGGTTGGATGTGGTCATTTGAGTTGGGTTAGTGATTTCAGTGGTCGATGATGGCCATTTGTGTTGGTTTAGCGGTTATCAAGGATTGGGCCCCCTTGTTGTGCCGTAGTTCCAGTTTGTAGCTCTGATCAAAAGTGACTATCTATCAAAAATAAATAATATGTAATTTAATGACTAATAAATGCTTATGAGCTAATTTATTCATCTATCATAATCTTTACATGCATGATACACTCTTAAGAAAAAACGTTGATTATATTTTAGAGTCAAATCTCGTGAGCGTTATTAAAATTATTATATAAATTTTATTATTAGATACACATCACAATATATATTAATAAGAACTTATAAAAATAAAGTACAAGATAGTTTACAATAAAATAGTAATCGATTGATATTCATGATCTAAAATAAACCACAGTAAATTCAAACTTACGATTGTAAAACAAAAGTCTCAATCATATACTTGTGCTTGACAAGATTATATATCTTTTGAAAAATAATAATTTTTACATTTTTGAATATATACAAAAAATTTTCTTCAAAAATTGTAATTCAATTGGTATAGATGATAGGAAAGTACAATATCAGTGCACATTGTGAAGATAACCCATTCCACGTGCCAGTGACGTCTCCCCGGTACCCATCACGATAAGCGTTTTCGCCCCCACCCGCCGGTCATACCGTCATACAGTCCATTTTTAACGGGCGTTGCCGGTATTTGGCATCAGACAACAACCACCGACGAGGAAAACAGCGCTTTTCAAGTAATGTCGGTAACTGGAGTTACCGGCGACAGCCTGTCAGGTAGCCTGCCACGTCTACCAATTAAAAATTAAAATTAAACACAAAAGACGTATTGAAACGTCATCGGGCTTATCTGATAAGTTGTGGTTTTCTTTTTTTTTTAAACGACATTTAAATTATTTATTCGAATGTTATTCAATGAAAAGGAGAGCTTACTTTTGTTATTTAATTTTAAAATGTTATCCTCTCTTTGATGAAGACGAGAGCTTATTTTTGTTGTCCAACAGAAGTGGAGATATGTAATTTATTATTTTTTTTATAAATAAAAGGAAAAATATATATAATAAAATAATTTTTTTAAATTTTAAATAAATGTAATTGTTTTATATTATTGTTAATAAATATTTAAAATATATATTATTAAAGTGAGAATTATTTATAGAAGTCATTTTTAAATGTCTTTAATTTATACGAATAATTTTTTATTAAAAATTAATAACTTAAAATAATAATTGTTTACATTATATAAGAGTAGTTAAATATACAAGTGTGATTAAATATTTTATAATATTTATGTAAATTTTCAAATAATTTGGAGCGTCAATAAATATAAACAAGAATTGTATAGCGGTTAATCTATATTTTTGTATTGAAAATTATTTATGGTTGAATTTGTACATAATTTTATAATGTAAGTTCAATATAATAGTGAATGATACATATGGATTAATTACGATTAGTTAGAGCCAAAATATTATTGGTTGAGGTGAAAGTTATATCAAAGTAGGGACTAGTAAAATGTTTCTAAGTTTTTGTAACTTGTCAGCTTGTTAAAAATTAAATTTTAATGTAATCCACATCTAAATTAAAACTAAATAAATTAAACAACGTTAACTTGAAATAAGGTAGTTGAAATTATATATGCATTGGACTAAAGTGATAATAATAATTATATTTGAAAGTGATTATGACAATTGTTGAAATGTATAGAGGCCACATTCAAAGAAATTGAATAATTATTGGGTGACATGTATACAAACCTCCACATATGATTATTCTAGAATATATTTGTATTAGTTACAAGTAAATTTTATAATGTTCACGAGTTTTGAAAAATTAAGGATTGCATAATAATGAAACTTCCCTCCACATCAACTAGATAGGCAAAATATTGAATGGTAAATATGTCATAGATCGAGATTCCCACTAAAAATTAGAATCTCATAGCATTGACTAGATATTCGTGTTGTTTGTCTGCCCTGACATCTAGGTAATGTAGTGGAGTGGCATTCAATCATGTTTATAGTTGTACAGACCATCAAATTGATTTTGATCATAGATTGAGATTCTGACTAAAAATTAGAATCCTGTGGTGTTGACTAGATATTCATGTTGTTTGTCTACCCTAATAGCTATGTAATTTAGTGCAGTGGCATTCAATCATGTTTATAGTTGTGTAGACCATCAAATTGATTTTGGTGAAATATAATTTGCATAAGTTCAAAATTTTAATTGTATTTTATGTGTAAAAAACACATAAATATGAAATTTAAATATAGCCACTATTATGTGATAAAATTGGCCAATAGTTTATCATTGGTAGAGTGAAAACACAAAAATCATGTTGCAATGATAACCTTACTTTTATTCAAATTTGTACAATATCACATTAGTCACAGTAGCTTTAGTAAAGGTACATATATAAGTGGAAGATAGCCATGATCCAATATCCTCATGCGTGTGGGATTAGTTTCCCCAATGACCTAACAACACTTAAGCAAGCTAAATAACATGTGTAGGGGAAAACTATTAAATGAAATAAAGACATACACTAAAACCCCCCTTAAGCATAGCTTAGGTGGGTAGAAAAATTAGGTCTCGCCAACTAGGATTGATAAGGTACCCAAGTATAAATCAACTCTCATAAAGTGGATAAAAGAAGAAAACCCATAGGAAAAACTCCCCCCCTCAAAAAAAAGAGAGAAAAAGAAGCGAGGGATTTAAAAAACTACTAGAAGCTACAATTGTTTGAAAGCCATCATGTATCCTCCGAAGGAGCTCTTTGGAGTGATTGTGAATCAAAAGCAGATGCAATAAGGAGTGGATCACCTTAGAATAGTGAATGTGTCTGCCAAGTGATTGATGGATCTCCAACCAATATGCGGTTCTTATATAAGGAATTGTACTCCTCATGCATAGTAGATAAAGCAAATGCTCCATGTAATGATGTTGCATTAGAAACATAGGTGAAGAAAGAATGTGGAATGCCCTGTAACTATGTATTATACTACCCAATATATGATGAGTCCTGGATCAATATACCTTCACCTTATAATGTCTAAAGTGGACCAAAAGTAGGTGGATCAAGAAATAACTCCTCAATGTCTGGCAGGTAACAAGGAGATGGGGAAGTGTGTTCCCATCACTATTGTAGTCATATATGATAGAAGAAGAGTCCTCATCATCAAAGATGTGCTCAGGTGAGTCCACTAAATAATAATCTAAATGAGCATCAAGGATAAAGGTGAGAAGGTATACAATCAAGTCTAATGATCAACTATTCCCACTACCATTGTAGTATCATTTTGCAACTCTCTGACATACATTGAATTTGGAGTGAACTCAACTTGTATGCCCAGACCAAGGTGAGTAATTTGGTATATTGATAAAATATTAGTTAAATGTGAGGGAATGCTTAGAATATTTTTGAATGTTTCACCACATTCTTTAATAGACCCTCTCTTGAAAACCTATGTAGAAGTGTCGTCACTCAATTGAATAGTGGACATGTCACATGGCTCCAAGGAAGTGAACTCTACCTATGAAAAATCCATGTGATGTGATGCACTAGAGTCAATAACCCATGAAGGAGTTAGAGGTATAACTGCAACTATAGCCCTACCTTTTACTTTCTCCTTACCATATTCTTTGTCCTTTTATTTACCATTGTCATTTGTCTTGGAGGATTCTAGGGTTGATGAACTTAGTTTGATAGACTTGGGAACACCTATATTATTCTTATCAATAAGACTACTTAGGTGGTTAATCTACTTTTTCAAACATTTACTTTCATCAAGATTTCTCAAGAAGTACCCACATTTGATCCTCTCTTTCTTAGGCTTAATAATAAAAGAGGAGGTCTCATTGGTTGATTTGAACGCATGAGGATTTTGATCCTTTTCCTCTTAATCCTTTTCATTTTTTTCTTCTCCTTGTTATTTGAAGCCTTCGATTTTACATTTACAACAATTAGATCATGTGGTTTTGATGAATTTAATGCACCCATTTATATTAACTTGTTTGTGAGTCAAGTCAATAAAAAAATCATCTAAAGAGGGCATTTTCCATGTGGATCTAAGAGCACTTTTTTTTGCATTGAAAGTAGAGAAAAACACATAATAGTCTAGACCTAGTTTGTATAGTATAGAAAGGATAAGTTGATCATATTTTTTTATTACACATTATTTTAGCTACAATCTCAAAGATTTAAACTTGGTGAACAAATCTAGTAGGTTGTCAAAACTGCCAAAACTTAAGCTAATGAGTTCGTTCCCTAATTTATGACCTCTCATCACATTTAGATTCTTGTCGATGATATTTTATGATTATGTATCACCTCAATCTTGTACACTTGGCAAACTCAAACCTTGGTTGTTCTTCTTAGTTCTACACATGTCATATTTTCTCAAGCCTTGCATCTACTCTATCTTGTGCTCCCTGGCATATATATTAGTCTAATTAGCCTTATATTAATGACACATATATCCCATCTTGCTCAGAATGCTTAAAATATATTTATCTTACATCTTTGCAAGTTTTGAGCTTATACCTGCTCTCCTTCTCCCTAAACACTAACATCCAGGATAGACAATAACATCAACATTATTATCTTACCTTGATGTAAGTGTCCAATACCCTAAATTCGTCCAACTTAAAAATAAAACATATTTTAATGGTTGGCCTAAGTGCTTTAATGTGAATCATCTCCTGATAGGATTGGTATAAATACAATATCAACCCTCATTCATTCTTTACCTAAAAATTTGACTAAAAAGAGCATTCAAGAAGCACTCAAGTTACCAAAAGCTTTCCTATTCTACCTTATTTTAATATCAATTAAAAGAATAGCTCAACTGTAGATCTGAAGTAATAAAGTAGCAATCATAATTTCATATTTTCCAAGTTACAAGTTAGGTCACTATTGTACTTGTTTTACACACATTACATGATTCGCATACAAGCCAACACGTAGGGGAGAATTACATGAGTTTGAGGCCATCTTATGGAGTATTGGATATGTAGATAGGGCCATTTGATAATGAAGTCATTTTGGGTTAGATCAAAATTATGTGCCTACTAACCTATTTTTCCCCAAGGTCACATTGAAGAGAGAAAGTTAGGGATTTATCATTTCATCAGGACCGACAGTTCATGACCCAGATCTGAATGCACCAAAGTAAATACAAATTAAAATTCATATACATCTAAGTGGTTACATCTTGTTTCAATTAATATTATGTATAGGACACTAGCATCAAAATCAAACACTAGCATTGACACAACCATCCTACGGTGATGCAACTGTCCAAAGAACTAGAGACACTAGATCCAAAATCTGAAACATGTTCCAAAACTATCTTCTCACCTAATTGCTACTTGTACCATATCTAGTTATGCATTAACATCATAACCAAGTACTTCTCTTTTATGTCATTTCTATATCTAGCATAGTGGTACTTTCCATTTATAGGTTATTTCATTTTAATAAATTTAGTGTATGGTACATATGAGTTTAACACATTAATTGGCCTATTCTAGATCTGATATTCACCCTTGTGCACTATCATTTCTATATCATTAACCCTATCTACCCAACTAAGGATTCCAAAATCTAAATTAGGGTTAAACATTTGGTGAACATGATCTTTGAACATAAAACCCTAGGTTAGCTAGGGTTTTTTATTTCTTTCTTATTAATGAGCCCTGATTGATAAATTTTGCAATCATGTTTGTCTTGGATGTCTCTGTAAATTATTTCATGGTCTAATAACTTATAGTTTCTATGGTTTGATACATTAATATTCTTATAAAATTTGATAAACGAATTCATGTGCATAATCAGGGAGTGTTAAAATAGAGACACCATTTGATATCTTTTCATAATTCCTCTTGCAATTCTATAAACATGGTATTCAGATGCCAACATGACTAATTGAGTAATACACATGATAAAATTTCAATACTTGAGTCCCTCAAACAATCTTATGCTTACAAGGACATCATATATGAGACATTACATGAACTTCAAGTTCCAAATGACATTGAGCCTGCTTATTTTGTAGATATCATGAAAGATATCAAGAACAATGCCAAACTTATTACCTTTGATCCAAATGACTTACCATCCAAATATATTATTGATCAAGAGTTACCTTTGTTCATACAAATGCAAATACAAAATAAGAGCATCAAAAGGGTACTCGTTGATAATGGATCGAGGCTAACCATTTGTAGTATCCACTTTCATGAGAATTAACAACAATATACTTCAAAAGTTAATTATGCATATTAAAGGGTTTGATGATTAACATAGTCCTCTAGTTTATCAAATTACATTTGATGTGACATTGGGATTAAAAAACTATTTCAACCACTTTTTAGGTAATGTCTCAATCATTCCATTGTAATATGCTTTTGGGCAGACCTACGGTGTATTCAATAGAAGCAATCCCATATACACTTTACATATGTGTAAAATTCATACATGATGGGAATTTACTAACAATGCGTACCGATGACAAACCTTTCAAATTTTACAAAATATAAACCAAAACCACTTACATCATAAAACATTTTCAACAACTCAATTTTAACTTGCAATATTTGTAAAAGAAGGTCACTTGAAAAGACTACTTGGGAAACATAAAAATACCAATTGTTTGTGGTCCTAAAGTAATTCAAATATGAGTTTGGGTTATGCCTACCACATCTCCATATGCATCTACACTCAGAACTCTTTGGCTATACCAAATGGAAGCAAAAATTGACCAAAATCAACAAGGCATCTCCTTTTCTCATGAAGGCAAATTAATACATGTTTCAAATGACAACATTACATCTTATACTACACATGTAAAACATGGGGAGGAACATGTTATGTACCTTTTTAACCTAGCAAATCATGATGAAAACAATGTAAAATATCCAACTTAAGGTTGTAAGGTTCACATCAAGGGGAGATATCTATGACCATCCATTGGATGGCATCATGGGATGATTTTTCATTATCTTCAAAAATTATAAAATAATATATATATATATATATATATATATATATATATATATATATATATATATATATATATAGATATATATATATATATATTAAAAAAACCAAAAACATTTTTGGCACCTACATGTTCTATTGGCTCCTTGGCATCTATGTGTTAGCTCCATGTTAAGGGATAGCATATCATTTATTACTACATACACATATATAGGCATACACAAATACATGATATACCTATCAGTGTTAGGATTTCCCTCTACTCACATCACCAAGATGTTGGGGGTATCCATCTTCTATGATCTTGATACACGCAGGTTATACGATTTAATGATCACTCTACATTATCATGTTTGAGCTTACATATATACTTATACATGCCTTATCCATGCTTATATCTTGCACATGTTACTTGATATGCTATGTACTTGATTTTTTTGCTAACATATTTGATTTATGGGCCAATATGACATGTTTATGCTGGTTTCTTATGATTTTCTTTTATACACTTACTGGAGTGTTTTGCCTTGCTATTGTCTTTATTTTTTGAGCATTTGAATATGATTTATTGTATTGGTATTCTCTATATTGAAGGTTTTAATCAAGCCATATCTCTTAAATATTACTTCCATAACTTCACTAATGATCTTCAAGCAAGTAATCTTGAATACTCCTCTATATTCCCTAACACTACTCAACCAAAAGTAGTTATCGAAGAACTTCCTAAAATTACTATCGCTTTACATGAATATACTTGAACCCTTCATTTGATGGTGTAAAATACTTTCAAGGAGCTGGGGTAGGTTTTATCTTCATTAGTCCTCTTGGTAGAATTATCCCTTTGGCATTTTGTCTTACATTTGATGTCAATAAATAACATGGCAAAATACGAAGCCTTAATCCTAAGCATGAGAGTAACCCTTGATTTATATATCACATATTTGCATGATTTGGGTGAATCCCAACTCATTTTATACCAAGTTAATGGTGATTATCAATTTAAAAGTTAAAATCTCATTTCTTATTATCAAATAGCCACTACCCTTGCCAAAGGCTCCACTTATTTTATCATCGAACCTATTCCTCGAGATCAAAATTCTATTACCAATTCACTTAATTCTTCAAATCTCTTTTTCATCCACACCAAATTCTTACCAATTCCACCTTTCTTATCCAAATAATAAAGTCCCCATATTCCATTCAACCACAAGATTCACTCATCTTTCATGTTGAGGTTGTCACCATTTGACAAAGCCCATGGTATAAAGACATTATTCAATTTATTAAACACCAAAAATATCCTCCAAACATTGATTCCTATGAGAAAACTCAAATTCACGAATAAGATTTCAAGTATGTATTTTGATATAACATCCTTTATTATCATAATGTTGAAGGTACCCTACTCTACTATGTTATGAAATAAAAAGTTCCTCCTCTTCTTGAACAAGCACATAGAGACTTTTGCAATGGCCAGTGTAGCAGACATAATACAACTCACAAATGCTTACGTATGGGATACTTTTGGCCCACTCTTGAAAAGGATGCCATTAAATTATTTAAAAAGTGTACTCCTTTCCAACTTCATGATGATCTCATTCATTCACCTCCAATCTATCTTTAAACCGTGGAGTCTCCCTAGCCATTTTCCATGTGGGGATTAGGTCTCATAGGTAAATTACCTAGATCTTAGGATGGGCATGTATTTATTATCACAACCACTGAATATTTTACCAAATGGGTCAAGGCTATGTCCCTAGTCCATGTCACTGATACAATAATTTCCAAATTCATCCTCAATCAAATTATTTACCGCTTTGTTGTTCTCATACTCTCATTTTAGATAATGGTGGTAACTTAAAAAATAAAGACATCAAATAACTATGTTAAATTTAAAATCAATCACAAATTTTCCACGTCTTATCATACCCAATGTGATGGCCAAGCTGAGGTCACCAACAAAATTCTTAATAAAATTCTCCAAAAGATAATCTGTGAAACCTACACATATTGGTATCTTCATCTATATTCCTCTCTCTGGGCCTATCACCTAGCATACACAATGCTACTGGGGCCATGCCATTTTTGGTAGTCTATGGTTCTGAATCAATCCTCCCATTAGAATTTGAGATTCCCTCTGTCTGTATCTCTCTTCATAGTATCATACCCGATGAATAACTATGTGAATCTCACCTTCATGCTCTTGATCTTCTTGATGAACACCATCTTTCTGCCCTACAACATAATTTCCAATATAAGGCCCATATTTCTAAAAAACATAACAAAAGAGTTAAAGCTCACACTTTTAATGTTGGTTATCTTGTCCTTAAACTAGACTACACTCATGACAAAGAAGGTAAATACACCCAAAAATGATGGATCCCTTATTTATTCAAAGGCATTCTCAATCCTAGCACCTATCACGTTCAAACTAATGAAGGGCATATTTTCAAAGATCCCATCAATGCACAATTCATAAAAAAGTATTTTTAATAGATCCTTCCCTTCCTACCATTCTTTATATATGATATTATACTAACACTTTTTTAAAGATACTTACATGAGTCTCACCTTCTGTAATAGTTCTTTCTTTCAAAAAATCTTAGTCCTTCCTTTTGGTCCTTTAGTTTCTCTTTTCTCATGAGTTACATTGTAAAACCATAGATAGGACCCGATCTTCCTCATGATTTCCTTTTTGTTCTCATTATTTTCTTGTTTTCCAATACTTTTTGGCTCCCCTTAGGTTTTTAATTTTTGTGAGTTATAGTGTAAGACCATGGATAATACCTGGCCTTATTCACAAAAAAATTCTTTCTCGTTTAATTTTCACATGCTTTGTACACCCTCTTGGGTTTTTATTTTATGAGTTGTAGTGTAAGACCATGGATAGGACCAGGCCTTCTTCATAAAATCACCATATTTTAATCAATGTTCCTTTTTTGAGTATGTTTAGCAATGGTTATGAGTTTTTGATCCTTGTTCTCAACTTTAGCTTTTGCATATTTTGTAGATAAAATTTGCACAATAAATTGATATTAGCATGTTTTCCTACACTTCCCTCATTCTTATGATCAGGAATCACACTTTTACTATCATTTTATCCCTTTTTCACCCTTTGCCAATTTTTTTTCAATTTCAAGTAATTTAAATTATTTCATGTCTTATTCCTCTTGATTTCCTTTCCTTTCAATACACATTAGATAAACCAAGGTCAAAGTCAAGATAAAATTTTTATTTTACCTGCATTAATGAGACTTTTAGACACCATGATCTCTAAGTTATCTTTCTTAGCAACCAAGTCCAAAGTATTCTAATGAAAGTCATCTTTAACATCCATGTTTAGTTTTCTATATCCATATGGAGGAGGAATAGAAAAATCAATAATTTTTTTAAAAATCCAAATCATTTGAAATAAAAGGCAATGATATACAAAAGGTAACATATAAATTTAAAAAATCAAAATCACACCAAAAGTCATGATTACAAGCACATCTCCTATCTCTAATGGAAGCTCAAACTCTATATTTGGCCTCGTGATAGAGCCAAGGTCCACTGGGGTGTGGTAGGCAAGTAGATTAGGATAGGATAATTCAATAAACTCTATGGTGGTACCTACTTTCTCATGCAAGTACCCAATCTTCATAGTAGACTGATGGATCTATAAGGGGTCTTGAAAAATGGGGAACACATTATGGGAAGGTAGGTCCATTTTAATTTTTATGCATATAGCCTACATGGGATGATATACACACTTCATTTGTTAACCTGAGATTTGTATGGATAGGAGAAGTTCTTGAGAGTCTTGAATGTCGAAATTCCTCTTGTTTTGACAAACTTAATTTGAGTGTCTTGACATTGATTAAGAGTTCCTCTACTTTGGTTTTTCCTTCATTATCCTCTCCACCATTTCATTCCCCCCTTGACAGGCAAGTGTGATTTTAAATATGTTTTTCCTTCTTATATATTCCCTCTTCTTCACATCTTAAAAACATGCTAACACTACTTTGTTTCAATTTTATCTATCTTTAGAACCAAATAATATGTTTGAGTGATTATGGATTATTTTCTTTATAAAATGGCTCTACATGTCTAGATATGCATTTATTTATTTTATGACTTTTCATTATTGTAATACTCTTTCTGTAGACACTTGAGTCTATTTCTATTTTCATGTACTTTTTCCATTGATGATTATGTGATGCAGGAACATCACTACCCAATGTACATATTGGTTTAATTTGATTGTCTAGAGTCATTTGGAAAGTTTTTCTAGTCTTTTTGAGTCCATATGAGTCAATAATAGTGGTTAGTAATATATAAGTACATAAAAGATTCACATGATGAGTCACTTTAGTGAATAGGATAGGTAGTTATGCACTTCCAATGTTCAAGGAGAGTTACACAATTATTTACATTAGTTTTGACATTAACATAAAGGAAATTATTTTGTTTGTATGTGTCATTTGAGGAAGGATTCAAGGTGTAAAGGGGTAGGATTTGAAAGAATGAATGTAAATAAGCCCCATTGAAAAGAATAGACAGGAATTTTTATCATCTATTGACATGGGATGTATGATAGACCCTATAATTTATTGTATATGAGTGCAATGACTATTGATTATAATTATATTAAATGATAAAATGAGAGTATAATAAATTTATATTGATCCCTGTAGACACCTAAAACTGGCCACTGATAACTTCCAACTAGGCTTTTGGCCAATTTCCACCCAAAATATACAATTTAACCTAAAAACACTAAAACATGCTAAATGATGTGAAACTGACATATTCAAATGCCACTTTTAGCTAGAGTGTCCCTAAATAGGGTAATGCAATTTATGGGCTAGCTAACTTTGATCAAACCATTCCGAGTCAAAATGCCAATTATGCACCTAGCTACTCTAGATTGCTCTTTCCTATCAAATCTTATGCATAATACATGTGCCTTTGTTATTTTCTATTGGTAACATCGTAAATTGGAATACATTTCCAATGCATCTAACATCACCTTCTAATTCCAATCCAGTCAAATTTTAGACCAATAACAAGACATTATGATCAATTTGAGTAATTTGTGCACAAAGTGCTTAAACATGCTTAAGAGCTAATTAATCCAAATCAAGGCCTAATTAAGAGTTCCATGGAAACTTGTTGAAAAAATATTTTTGAAAATGGATATTGAATATTTGCATCATTAGGTGACCTCATTTTTTGGGAAGACATTTCTAGGCCATAAATGCCATAAATATCAGGATCTATGCCTCATCAATGCCTTCCATGATGCCCTCCATGCCTCTTAATTGACCCTTATTCCAATGTAATGATGAGAATAATTACAAACTTAATTCCAAAAATTGAATTAATCTTCAACCACACATCTCAATCTTAGGATGGATGGTTTAGGTTGATTCTGATCAATCTCAAAAATCTATAAATAGAGAGGCCATGAACATCATTTCTAAGCTATTTTTTGGTGCAAAGTTATAATTCAAAAATATCTTCAAGAAGCCATTGCAATTAGTGTTACCATGACAAATTGATTCCAAGCCAAACCAACCCAGAAACCAAAGGTGCCAAAGAGAGATGGAGGTATCCACACTTCCATTGCCAAGGACGTCATGAGCACAAGCCAAGCAAGCCACCACTACAAAGGCATTTGGAGCATCCAAGGAAGGTGTATGAATTATTATATTTTATTCTTTACTTTTTAGTTGTGTTTGTCATTTGTGTTTGTTAACTAAGCTCTCCCTAGTGTCTAGGCCTAGAGATGTTATGCTAGTTAGTGTGTTTCTTTTTATTTTACTTTCATTTTGAAATTAACACCATACTAACCATCCTCTCTTGAGTCAAATTCCTAGATCACATAATGGCATGCCCGATGAGACAAGACACATCTCACACATGAAGAAGATCATTTTCTAGCTTTAAAATATTTATTTGGACCCTTTGATTTTTAAATTTATTTTGTCATTTTTGTTTGCCACGGTTTTACATAGTAACCAACATTGGATAGTAAAACTAACATAAGTTGGATAGCTTAACCAACATTGATTGACAAAGCTGACATCAATTAGATACCTATCGATGGTCACATTGGTGTAACTAATGTTGGTTAGATAACTAACATTAGTTAGCAAAAATAACCGTCATCAGCTATATATAACCAATGTCGATCACTATGTTTTTCTTAAAACACAAACTTGAGAGCTCCTTTTATAAATTTTATTGTTTCAAACCCAGAAGAGATTCAAAGCCATAGGACATGCTAACATTTTTATAGGGCCAAGCTTGACATTTTCTAAAAACATGTTTAGATCACCTTTTGCATGATTAAAAATTAATTCGGAACTTTGTTTTGGTGTTTAAGAAAAAAATTAGATGCTTAAATGAATGTTTTCAAAGTTCACAATCTTAAGACCAAGCAATCAAATGAATACCACCAAATCTTTCATTTGGACTTAAAATTAAACACACTTGTCAATTATTATTTGATATAGTTGTTTAATTAGATCTTGTTTGAAAAAAAGAGGAATGTTGCATGTATGCTCTTCTATTTGTCCCCTTTAGGGAACCCTTGGAATCAAAAGCATCATTCCTATTGAAAATACCTAATCTAAGGCTTAGAAATAATATCATCTAAAGCACTCCCCAAAAACTCATCAAAGTTTGGGTGACCTTGAAAATGATGCTAAAGTATTTCTATTTTATGTTTTCTTTATTTTCATGCAAACTTGGCTTGTGAGGGGGACGTCATTACCTCTCATAATTTATTTATGAAAGCTTTGACCTAGGGTTTCATCTCCCAAAAATTACTTCACTTACTCCTTCTAGATTACACATGGGATGAATCTGCATTTGGACATTATACTACACTGAACGAATAGTAGGATGTAGTGGTTGTAAAAAAGACTAGACTTTTTTACAACTAGCCAATGTCGTGATCACCTAATTTTTGTGCTTTTCTTTTGCATTATTTGATGTGAAAGTCATTGTGCAATTGATTCCCCTAGAAACATTTGAAATCTTGCTAGTTTAGTCAACCCCACATTGACATACCCTTGCTAGGATTTGGATGATCATACTTAGTGTATTTTGGTCATTTTTTCTTGGTATATTTTGAGACTAAAATTTGTTTGTTTATTCATAAAGCCATGTCAAAACCAATTTTTCTATACGTCACTCTTTTTTCTAAAGAGGTGTTATGCTATCAATTTTACACCACACTTATGCCTTGAAATTTTTACTAAACTTGTTTGTGTATGTGTCATTTGAGTTGAGGAGGGTAGTGTTATGTTACCCAAATCATGTTAAAACCATTTTACCTTTGAGTCTCTTGAAGCATAACATAGATCACATCATTCAAGCATGCTTACATCATTAGGCTACTCAATTTGTTTCAAGGCTTGTTTCACCTTGTACCAAAAAAACCATTTGTTTCACACCATGTCACATCAACCATTTAGACCTTTGTCTTGTGCCATCATGTTGTCCAATCTTGTCTAGTTTGTTTAGTAAAATCTTATTTTTCACTGTTGAGTTTTCAATTAACCTTGTCAAGTTTGGATTCAAACATTGATTGATTTTTGTTTAGGCCTTAATTCATGGGGCTAATACATAGATCTTTCTCTTTTGGGTTGCATAACTTTGGTTAATCGATTACCCAAATTTAAAATCTATTGACAGTTTATTTGTTTAGAATCTATCTTCATCATTGTTCATGCCTTTATTTTGGAGAACACAAACTTTCTCAAAGAGCCTTTTGTCTTATGCCTTATGCCAACTGATCATATTTATGGTTGATTTCGTGTGTTAGGTCTATGTCAAAGTTGTTTCCAAACTTGTTAGATTAAATCAAATCATATCAACCTTTATTTTAAGTCTAGATTTTGATGTTGTTTGGCCAAAAGTCCTGCCATATCCCTATTTGTTTGAGCCTAGATTTTGACTCCACGTTTGGACAAAAGACCTAGTAACTCAACTTTTTCCTTTCTTATTTTAGACCTTGTTTGGAACACTTTGTCTTAGACCTTTGACATGTCAATTTTTATTCAGACATTTGACCTTTTGTGCATATGACATTTGTCATTATAAATTTGATGTTAGGCTATTTTATGCCAAGTCTTAGCATAAATCATTTTGGAGATATAGCTCCACTTTTAGACCACATTGGAGATACAACTCCACCTTTTGACCAAGTTAGACTAAGCTTAAACCATTTGTCCTTTGGACATAGTTTTTTAGAGTTTGTAGAACTCTAAGCCTTTTTGTTTCAAAGCTTTCATCATTTACATGGATATGTATAGTTACACTTATGGTGGGGTCATGTACAATCCAATTTATGATAGAATGGCCACAAAAACTCCCACTAGGAACCCCTATAGAGAAATATTTTCTAAGGAGTTTTATTATTCTCCCTACAATACTCCATATGGGGAATATAGTCAAAATCCACAAAATCTAAATGGAGACCTTAATTGGAATGAAGAGGCTTGTGAGGAAGAATTTGAAGACCCAACTATAGATAATTCTTTTTAGGATACGAATCGATACCCTCTTTTCAATAATCAGTACATGGAACACAATCAAGAACCAACTAATGAGCCAACCCACAATTGGGATGATATGGTTTATGAGGAAGACTTGGATTCTTTGGTTTATGTAAGTAATCAAGCTCCACCACATCATACCATTTCTATTCTAGGACCACAATGCTACACCATTCCCATTCCAGGATCTCATCCTTTGGTTTGTGCGAGCAACCAAGCTCCACAAAGCCTAACCATTTCTATACTAGGACCTCATCCTTTGGTATGTGCGAGCAATCAAGCTCCATAATGCCCCTTCATCATTCTAGGACCTAGTCCTTTGGCTTGTGCAAGCAATCAATCCCCATAATGACCTATTATTACCATCTTAGGACTTTATCCTTTGGCTCATATGCGAAATCATACTCCCTAAGGCCCTACCATTATCCAACCACAAGGTATTCCTTGTCCAATAGCAATCCCAACTAAACGTCAACCAATACAATCATTCAAAGAACAAGTTGTGTTCAAAGTTGATATTTTACAACTCATTGGAAACCAAGACCAAGAGAACCAACCAATTCAAGATGTTTTTGGTTAACCAACCACTTATGATAAGTCAACCTATGATGAATCACCTATTGATCCTATAATAGTTGTCTAGGAATCTCATACTTATGAGCCAATATTTGTTAAGTCACTTCTTAATTATTATAACTACCTTTGGCCAAATCATTACCTTGACCATGTGCCTATTTTTCAAGAGCCTCCTATTGATAAGCTATTCTTTGAGGAGATGTTTCTTGACCTGTTTCCCATCCTAGAGAAGTCTCACTTTGACAAATCAATTTTTGTGGAGCCCATTATGCCATCACAAGTTGCTACTTATCTAATACTAAACATTTAATAAGACATCATTATAATAGAGTACACATCAGATGAAGAATCAAAGTTAGATTCAGGTTCTATTCTTGAATTGATATCAAATTTAACATCAAAATCAAAATCAACAATAGTCTCAACCTCAGATTCAGAAGAAGAATATGTTTATGGTTGTTACAACATTGATTATGCATGCCTCACATATTAATTTGAATACATTTTTGATCTTTCTATAATTTTTTAGGATAAGTAATTCAACTTCAACATGAGTTATCCTAATATCTTCTACAAGGATTGTGATGCCAACACCTGTTCTATTACCATTCCACATTCTATAACCCTAAACCAAAATAGCCATATTATTAACATTCCATCTCCCATAAATGTCGATGGGGACTGATAGAATCACACTTTGTTAAACTACATCCATGGTGACATAATAGTTGAAGAAGAGTAAGGACAAGACCACATTCATGTAGTAGAAGAGCACTCTCCTAGTGAATCCTTTTTGGAGGCACTAGGGGACAATCAAAGTCAAAACTCTGCATCTTCTAGTGAAATTTTTTTAGAAGTGCTAGAAGAAAATCAAATTCAAAAGCCAATGTTCATTAGTGAAACCTTCTTGAAGGTGCTATGAGACAATCAAGACAACCTCATCGAGGCACCAATATTTGAGCACTAAATTTCTTCACTGCTTGATAAAGACAAAATCAAAGATCAAATTAAAATAACGTCCTATCTATAGCCTAATCAAATGGTAGTTACTCTCAAGATCAAACCATCCTATCACTTGGGGGAAACCCTCTTACCATTTTATCCAATTTATCAAACCATCCCTCTCCTTAGCAAGATTGTGCCATCTAACCATTCCATTTCTACCTAGACTAAAGCCTAATTTTTAGTCATCCTACCCAATATTATTTTGATCTTGGTTCATTTGGTTTATCTTGTACCTTTTGTGGGGGGATTCCAATCAAGTTTAAATAATCAATCCAATCTGTGTTTATAATGACAGTCTATGAAAGTAGTGTGATAGTTGATCTAACAAGATATCTTTCATCCTATACATATATTTGTTTATGTGAGCTTGATTATAATCGCCTATGGAAAAATCAGTGTTTCACCAATCTTAATACTAATTATAACCACCTATGGGTAAATTAGTATCATTGACCTATGCCATTGTATCTTAGTTATAACCACCTATGGGAAAACTAGGGGAAACACTTATTTATCATTCATTATCTCATCACCTTGCCATTATTGTTTTCATTTGACTAGCCATTTTCCAGATTTGAGAACTTGTTGGGAACTAGTCAGTTTTTCTTCACCTTTTGTGTGGACAAAATTACTATGACTTGAGGTCATTTTAGGACTATGTGGGTCATGCTCAATTCATGTTGAGGTCACCTCAGTCCTCCTTTTGATACACTCTCACCATTTTATGATCAAGTATCTTGTCATTATCTAATGATTTAAGATACCTCAAAATGCCAAAAAACATTTATAACATTTCAAAAATCCAAAAATATTTATCCTGTCTAAGCCTAGTCAGTTGTCCTTGATTTACCTTACTGGGGCATGGTCATTATTAGGATGCTTTATTTTGCTTTTATTTTCAAGATTTTTGTTTATTTCAGTTTGTTTGTTTGTTTGTTTTTCTTTTTGTTTATTTATTTGCTTGCCTGTTTGTTTGCTTTTAACATTGTTGCCTCAACTTGGTCTATATGTATGCATTGGGTGATTCCTTGCACACATTATTTTTGAGTCTATACATATTCATACGTCAACATTTTCATCATGGTTTTTATTATTGGTGTATTATTTTTGAGTGTTTATTAGACCAGGAGTCAGTCCTTATGCATATTTTGGGATAGTCTTCATGGTTTTCTATCATAAAGTCTACCATCACATGCTACAAAAAAAATTAGCTTCATGAAGGTCTATAATCAATGGAGCCACATAATTTTCTCCTTGGTACCTTGGCAAATACTTGCATCCCACCCTTGATCAAATCAACCTAATGACCATTCTAGTTGTATCATTGTTAGTCAGGATGAACATATCCTCATTGGTAGGTACAATTGAATCATTCACATTGATTAATATTATTCCTCTATTCATATATTTCATCACTTTTCACCCGTTCATCTTTAATATATATTCTAAGTTATATCCTTGAGTTATGCTTGCTAATCAACCCTAACTGAGGTACAATCATCTTTAGCCAATCTAGGTCCTCTTAATGATTATAACCACCTATGGGTAAATCATTATTTTAACTTTTAATCCTGATTAGAACTACCTTTAAGCAAATCAGTAATCTTTTTAAATCAATGCATGCAAACATTTTTTCATTTGAATTAATCTCAACCATGGGTTAATTTCACCTTTCTTCTTGCTTCTTTTCGAGGGACCCTCTATCAACAAATGTGATGGCCACTTCCTCAAGGGGGCATCATCATAAGCTTCCCAAAAACCAGTTAGAGCTTTTTTCTTCAACCATCATCTTCTTTTTGGCATATAGGCCATCTTTAATTATTTGAGAAGACATTGCTTTGCCTATAGTTTTCAACATCTTCCTAAATAGGAGCAAATTGTAGACACCTAAAGTTGGCCACCGATAACCTCCAACCAAGCTTTTGGCCAATTTTCACCCAAAATGCCCAATTTGGCCTAAAAACACTAAAAATTCTAAATGATGCGAAACTAACATATTCAAATGCCAATTTTGGCCAGGGTATCCCTAAATGGGGCAATGTAATTTATGGGCCAGCTAACTTTGATCAAACTATTCTAAGTCAACATGCTAATTTTGCACCTAGGTGCTTTGGATTGCTCTTTCCTATCAAATTTTATACACAAAACACATGCCTTTGTTATTTTCTATTGGTAACATCCTAAATTAGAATATAGTTCCAATGCATCTGACATCACCTTCCAATTCCAATTCAATCAAATTTTATACAAATAACAAGACATTCTAATTAAGTTGAGTAATTTATGCACAAAGTGCTTAAACATGATTAAGAGCTAATTAATCCAAATCAAGGCCTAATTAAGAATTCCATGAAAACTTGTTGAAAACTTATTTTTTGAAATGGATATTAAATATATGCATCATTAGGTGACCTCATTTCTTGGCAAGACATCTCTAGGCCATAAATGCCATAAATATCAGGATTCATGCCCTCCATACCTCATCAATGCCTTCCATGATGCCCTCCATGCCTCTTAATTTTCACTTTTTCCAATGTCATTGTTGATGTAGTGGATTGCACCCGAGGTAGGAGGTTGAGCTCCTGCCTTCCACATGCAACAATGGAAACTCCCCTCTCACTTGTGGGACTGGCGAAGTTGGAGGGGAGAGTCTCTAGGTAAAGGCTGACTCCCTTTGATGCATCTGAGTTGTTCCAATGAGTATTAATACATACATACATACATACATACATATATATATATAGATAGATATATAATGGGGGGATGAAAAGGGAGAAGGATTACAGGAAAACAAAACTACTATAAAAGAGGTGATGCACCAAATGATTCGACCTACTCACACTCACACTCTGAACCATATAAACACATACGTACACTTCAACTGGTAAATGGACCAGACTGTAGGAAGTTTAACAGGGAGGCTTTAATGGAACACACAGAAAATAGAGACTCACCATAGGTGTTATGGAGGGGCACACGATATAGTAGATTCTTTCTATTTTTATGCTTCCAGGTACAACTCTTCTTATCACCTATAGGAATGACACCTTATAGACACTAGGTGTGTTGGTGTTAAACCTGTGGAAGCATTAAGAAGCAATGACTAAACACAAAACTAACACTCAAACACACACAGAGATATCTAACCATAATAGAGGTAAAAATTATGTTTATTGATTTTAGATGAAAATTTGACAAGGCTTCGCCTTACAAATGTGGAAAAGATCCTTTTCCAAATGACAAGTCTACAATATATAGAAGAAGGAAGGAGGCCTTTTGGTGCCCTTTTTACAAATGACCTATGTGCGCTCCAATCATTGGGAAGAACAAGCTGCTTAAACATCATATGAGAAAGTATGAGCCGTGTCATTTGTCTGCTTGCAAGACCGCTCCTTCAAGGTGATTACGCAGCTTGTCTGCTCATTAATGTAAAATGAAGAAAAATGGGTCGCACCATTAGCCGTTTACACCTCTTAATGATCAATTCATAGACACTATGTCACCTGCTGGAGTAACTTCTTGAATCGGTGCCTCCCTTCACCACTTGTACTATCTGCTTGTTCCTACACTTGGCACTTTTATCTCTTTGTTCTCTAGGATCTTTGTTGGCACTCAAATAGCTACTTCTCTATCATAAAAATGACGTTCACAGACCCATCACCGTTTGAAAAACAATAGCTAATCTATCTTCTTAAAGTTGATGGCTTTTGGGATGTCACCATCCTTGGCAAATTCCTTTGAGCCTTTTCCTTTGACTCACCCTTTGTTTCAGACCCTCCCAAAGGGGAAGTATCCCTTTGGGTTTGGAGAAGTGCCCTTCATTTGGCAGTCGAGAGCCCCCTCCAAAGGTACCTGCCCTTCAGTGGCCTTTTGTCTCTTCGGCCTTTCTTGTGGGCTTTGTTTGCAAGCTTTTTTCCCTTAGACAAAAAGTCTGCAAGAATTGGCTGCTTTGATTTATTTCAGGGTTTTCCCCTAGTCCTTTTAAGCTCGTGGCCTTCCTCCAAATTCCTTTGGACAAAAGTCTAAAAGAATTCAATGCCTTAAGACTTTCTGTGCATTTCTTGAAATCCTTCGGCTGCCTTCGAAGTGCTCCCTGCCCTCTGCAAGGGCTTTTTAACCCAAAAATGCCCTCCACAAGGGCACTTGTCCCTCGAGGGGCTTGAACTTTCATTTGAACTACTCTTTTGAACCAATCGTTGAACCAATTGATTGAACCGATTCAACGGTTCAAACATTTGTTGAACCAAGGCATCGAACCATTTGATTGAACCTGTCGATGAACTTTGTGTTGAGCTTTGCGTTGAACTTTGCTAATGAACTTTAAGATTAAACCAAAAATGTTGAACCAATGCATTGAACCAAGATAATGAACCAAGGCTTTGAACTGAAGCGATGAACTTGCCGATTGAACCAAGGCATTGAACCGAAGCGTTGAACCAAGGCGTTGAACTAAGGCATTAAACTGGTTCAACGATTCAATGGTTCAAAGGTGCTAACTCTTAGAAATATTATGTCATTGAACCACTCTTCCAACCTTAATGAAAAGTGTCTTTGAACCATTTTAGCTCTCTTTCCTTATGAATTTCTTCAGACAAGAGTCCGAAGAAGCTTTGTAAAACCTTGCACTCTCTGAACTAGTTCTTAATCTGCCAAAGACTACACCTGCAGAGTTCGTAGAAAATATTCTTTACAGAATTCATAGAAAATTCACCTACAGAGTCCATAGAAATTTCTAGACTTGTGCAAAATAAAAAAATGAATTGGCCCAGAACAACAGGGGAAGAAGGGGACCGATTTTTGGTCTGTTGGACCAAAAATGGTCAACAAATTGGTGACTCCCAAGGGAAGCATGCTTGCTTTGCTTAGAAGCCAATTGCCTCAAAATATATTGGGAATGGAGTCATATTGTAACTTAAAGATCAACAATAGCTCTGATAAATTCTAAAACCAATCATGAAGATTTACCTCAAAAGGAAATGAAAACACACACAAAGCTAAGAAAAATACTAACATGTGCAAAAAGCACTTAGGGAAAATAGGATAAAAGCAAGGGAAATATATACATGATGAAAAGGGACTCAATGGTAGTGCTTAAGATGTATCCCATTAACTGGGATATATAATTCTTAACCATCCAACCTGGAGAGTTGGAATGCATTATGCTACTTGCACCGAGTGATTACGTATGGGCCACTCCATAGGGCATTGAACTTCATGTGCTTTCTAGGCTTAGCTCAGTCCTCATCCCATTTCAAAATAATGTCTCCTTCAGAGAAAACTTTTGATGAAGATTTCTTGTTGAAGTGCCTCTTTGTTTGTTTTTGATGGCTAGTCATAGAAGCCATAGCCTAGTCCCTTGTCTCTTGGAGTTCCATCAGCTCACATAGCCTAACCTCCATGCTATTTCCTTCTTCTAATTATAGCTAGCGAGCGAGGTCCAAGGCTGCCAACTCGAGTGAAATGGGGAGCTTAGCTTCCCTTCCATAGACGAGTGTGTATGGCGAGTTACCAATTGCCCTCTTTAGGGTGACCCTATCTGCCCACAGGGCTGCTTTCAACTTGGCATGCCAAGTCCTCTAATTTTCCTCCATGGTTCACTTGATGATCTTGATCAGGTTCTTATTTGTAGACTCAGTCAGTCCATTCCCCTATGGGTAGTAATTGGATGAAGTGCCCATTCACTTGTTTTGGTTCCCAAAAAAGCTAACACATTATCTGAGATTATGGTTGCTAGAACCCCAAACCTTGCTACCAGGTCCTCATAAAAAATTAGGACTGCACTTTCATTGGCCTCCTTCAGAGCAACAACCTCTACCCATCTTGTGAAATAATCTATGGCAGTCAAGACCCACTTGTGTCCAGCACTGGAGGGAGGATTAATCATCCCTATGAAGTCCAGACCCCATTGCATGAATGGCTACTCCACCTAAATAGGCTGTAAAGGCATGGTAGCCAACGGTTGCTTCCCATCAAAAAGTGTGCACTTCTGGCACTTTCATACCTAGGCATGGGTGTCCTTGAAAAGAGTAGGCCAGAAATAACTAACTCTCATTATTCTTGCTGCAGTAGACCTAGGAGCAAAATGACCACCAGCTGGTCCATCATGGAACTCAGATATCACCTTATCGGCTTGACTTGAGTCTAAGCATCTTAAAAAGACTCCTGAGAGATCCCTTCTAAACAACACTCCATCAATCAGGGCATAAGGGAGACACTAAAGTCTGAAATACCTTTTCTTGGTCCTATCAAGTGAGTGTAGGCACTCACTAGTGAGAAAGAAATGCCTCACTTTTGATGTCCAATCCTTCATGACAGCTGGTTCTTCTGCTGTAGCTACATCATGGATTAGCAGATTGTCCTCTTTTTGCTACTTAAAGTCTGTAGTGAGGTGTTCACACAGGCCTCTCCCTCTTACCAGTTTGGTGATCTTGATATCTACATCATATTCCATCACCTTAGTGATCCACCTTGCTCTCTTCTCATTTAGGTCTCGGTTGATCAAGAAATCTTTGATGCTGGGATGTGGAACCATGAGGTGGATTATGATATTGGACAGCATGTGTCTAAATTTCTTCAGACTCCGTATGACTGCCAAGACTTGCCTTTCCACATATGTGTATCTGACTTCAAAACCTTCTAGACCTTGGCTAAAAAATACAATTGGTTACTCAAGGTTATCATCACTTGCCTGGGTAAGCATGGCAGAGATTAACTCTTCATTGTTGAAGGTGTAGAAGTTGAAATCTTTGGTGAAGTTAGGGCTGATCAAAGTGGGAGCCCGAGCTATGGCCTGCTTGATTTCCTCAAAATTGTCCTTTCTTCATGATGTCCATGTGAACTCTTCACCCTTCCTCAGTATAGAGGTCAAAGGCTTGACCATCTCCACAAAATTTGAGATAAATCTTTCGTATGAAATTTATCTTGCCGAAGAAGCTTTGCAGACCTTTCTTGTGCCTAGGCAAGGACAGCTCCAGGATGGAGCAAACTCTTTCTAGGTCAATAGTCAGGCATTCCAAAGAAACAATGTGACCAAGGAGCTTCCCTCATGGACAATGAACATGCATTTCTTAGGATTGAGAGAGATACCAAACTCTCTACACCTCTCAAAGATTTGACTGAGGTGGTTCATGTGTTGGCTCGCTTCCTTAGAGAGAACTATCACATCATCAAGATATACCAGCACAATATTATTTATTAGGCCTTGAAAGGCCATGTCCATGGCTCATTAGAAAGTGGTACCAGCATTAGATAGTTTGAAAGGCATTTTCCTATAATCAAACGTTCCCCACTTGGTTGTGAAGGTTATCTTGTGCTGGTCACAGTCTTGCACCAAAATCTGGTTGTATCTTGAATACCCATCCAGGAGGGTGAAATGCTCGCTGCCTATCACCATTTCAAGGATCTGCTCCATGCTTGGGAGAGGATAATGGTCTTTCAAATAGACTCTATTTAGGTCTCTAAAATCGATGCACAATCTGATCTCCCCATTCTTTTTCTGGACAGGAATAAGATTGGCCTGCCAAGAAGAGTGTTTGATTGGAAATATTATCTTAAAATCAATTTATTTGGTGAGCTTCTTGCACATGAGAGGCTCAATCATTGGGTTGATAGGCCTCTACTTTTACTTGATTTGTTTGGCACCTTCTTCTAGCTCAATGGTATGCTAGGCCAAACTTGGGTCAAAACCCTTCAAATCACTATACTCCCAAGTGAAGATATCAACAAATTCTTGGCACAACAAGATGAAGGCCTACCTTTCATGATCTGTGCACACTTTCCCAAGTGAAAGCAACTTATCCTTGAATATTTCCACCTTCTCATGGTGATCCTCTATTGAAATGCATGCCTTATTGCTTTTCAATTGGTCATCTCCATTGAAGATACTCTCTAGAGTGACCAAACCCTTGGGGAGCTTGTTGTTCTTTAGCTGAATAATTTGGCTGCCATATTACTATTGCAGCTTAACCTAGTTTTTTGTAGCAAACTCAACTTCTTCCTGCAAGAAGAGTGTTATTTGTTGATTGCTGTTGAAGACCTATCGATTGGTGACATTGTCAGGTATAGAGGACCAGATCACTACCTTCAAGTGACGTGAGCTATGGTCTCAGCGTATTTCTTGAGGAATATCAAACTGAGCACCAATTGCTACCAGCCTATCTGCTTTCTTGTTCCACTCTCTAGGAATGGAGGAAACATTGAAAGCAAAGAAATTTTCCACTAAGTCCCATACCCTATGTTTGTAGGACTTCAGTAGAGAATTCTTCATCAAATTCTGGCCTCTTACCTGATTGACAATCAACTCACTATCACCAAAGACTTGCAGCTCTTTAACTCCTCCTTTCCTCACCCATTCCAAACTGTGGATGAGGGATTCATATTTTGTAACATTGCATGTGCAAGAAAATTGGAACCAGAAGGTTGAAAAATACCTCTCTTTTGAAGGAGAGACCAACACCGCTCCGCCACTAGCTTCCAACTTACTTTTTGAACCATCAAAGAACAACTGCCATAGACCTGAGTTTTCCTGGCTAGCTTTCATCAAATTTGGTACAAAAGTACCCTCTTCATGCATGAAATAAATTCCAAGGCCCACCTCCTCTATGAATTTGTAAGGATAATGCTCAAAGTTGTCACTTCCCCATTCATCTAAGAGCAGGTCTGCAACTTCTTCAAGGGCAGAGGATGGAGATTGGTCTACTTGGAACTCTTCCTGGTAAATGATGGCATAGCTGACATTTACTACCTTGAGTGAGTAAGGTTCCAAATGATATCTGTGGAGTGGCTCGGATTCAATCTTGACTTTAGTCCCATAATTGGTTCTAAAAACTAGATAAGACCAATTTGCTGCTAAGTAGCCACCTATCTTGGATGTAAAATCCCTGGATAAGTAAATGGAAAATTAGGGAGGGACATTTGCCACTACCACATCATGAGGAACTGAGAAAGTCAGGCAAGCATGCAGAATCAAGATCAAACCTCTTACCACCCCAACTATCTTTGTTGGGGTTCCATCTAGTTTCAGGACTCCCTTGGTCATTCCTTCGTATTTCAAGCCTAGCTTGTTAGCTATACATTTGGGCATCACTGAGGTGCTTGCTCCATTGTCAATGATGAAATTATGCACTAAGAAATCTCTTATGACCAAGGACACATAAAAAGGAGGAACCTTTTCTTCTTTCCAGGCCTAACCTGAGGTGGAAGGCTATCCACTCATCATCAAAACATTATCAGCTTTTGCTGGAACAACTTGTTCATCTAGCTCATGCAATTCCTTTTGCAGCATGTCCTTTTGCCCTAGTATTGATAGCGAACCCCACAAGGAGATGTTCATGTGCAACTTCTTCATCTGGTTAACCACATTGACTCGAGGGTTTCCTTCCTTCAAATTTTCTTTAGAATTATTTACAGCCTGAGGAGCTAGAGGTACAACCGACGGTCTAAAACTCAAGACTTTTTGATTTACGTGTGATGAAGAAAGTGTTGCTAACATTTGGGTAGTAGCCTGAGGTTCTTCCATTGCTCTCCTTTTGAATCTTGTGTTGGCTGCAACACAGTCAGCCTGATTGTCTGTAGTACCCACATAATTGACTGAATAGAATTCACCTTCTAGGTGATTCATGAGAGTAGAATCAGGTTGGGTCTAATTCTTGCTCGTGCTGGGTTGCATTGGAGCCTTAAAACCTTGGGAATGGGTGGCTACCTAATTGTCTTGTACATTTGGGCAATAACCTATCCTTTTATTTGTATAAACATCCTGCTCCTGACCATATCTCATGGTTGAAAAACTTGGCTGCTCTTGCACCAGATTGTTTTGAATGGGCACCATAACCTTAGATGATAAAGGGGCACCGGGTTGCAGCCTTGAAAGGGTCTAGTCTGAGTAAGCTAATCTTGTCCTTGATTGTAATTTTGGAAAGGGGGTCTAAGAGCTTGAACATAATGCTGGTATCCTTGGTTTGGTTGGTTGCTTTGAGCTTACTGCCTTTTAAGAGCCACAAGTTCATTTGACATACTTTGCAATAGACTCTTAACTTCATGAAGTTCATTGGATGGAGTAGTAGCTAAATTTTTTATGCTAGGCAGAAGAGCTAAGGTGGGAGCAGTGGTCTATATTGGAGGCAGCATTTCAAGGAAAAGTGGCATATGGGATCTAGGAGCTATCTTCCTAGCCTACACTAAGCAATTTTTAGTTGCTATAGCTATGTCATAGGTGGTATACAGCACATGTCCTCTCATGGATTGTATCATAATAGTGATATCACTATTCAATGCTCTTAAGTAATACAAGAAATCATAACTAGGAGTAGGTTTTACCAAAATGGGGATTCTATCCCATGTCTTCTCAAACTAAGTGTTGAAATCTTGCATGTATTCATGTGGGGCTCTTTCATGGTAGTCAGCTACTCGGCAAGCAAGAGGTGATCACTCTTTTCCCCAAAATGGTCCATCAAGTGAGTTCCCAATTCATTCCAAGAACTGATTGATTTTATAGTCAAAGTCCCATACCAGTCTAGAGCTTTGCCCTTGAGAGACAATGCCAGCAATCTGATTGCAATATTCTCCTCAGTGACATTGTGAATATTATAGAGGTTAGCAATATTTTTGATGTGCTTGATAACTGTGATGGGCCCCTCTCCATCAAAGGGAGGCACACTTTTTAGGACTACTCTTGGAATTGGGTCATAGCGCTAGATATTCAAGGGGCTCTAACCATGAAAAGTCACAAAGGGTAGTGCCATAGCTATGATGGGATGTAACTGCGGCCTTGCTACATATGTGTTCTTTATAGTAGATTTGGGAAAGTGTTTTGCTGAATAAGGATTGGTCCTCTCAAATCTTAGTCACTTTGCTGAGTTTAAAGGCAATTCAATAAATTTTAAAGGGACACCCTTAGAAGCAGACCGTGTGGTGACTTTAGGCATAGGAAGTCAGACTGGTCTTTGATTAGAAAATGAAGTTCTTACCAGTGGAGTCACCAGATGCTAAAAATAGTTGATTTTGCTGTAAAAGGACCAAGATCAATCCTAAAACTTTACTGAGTGTAAAAAACTGAGTCCCACTGGGTGTGCCAAAAATTGTTGACATAGTGGATTGCACCTGGGGCAGGAGGCCGAGCTCCTACCTTCCACACACAATAATGGAAACTCCCCTCTCACTTGTGGGGCTAGCGAAGCTGGAGGGGAGAGTCTCTAGGTAAGGGCTAGCTCCCTTTGATGCATCTGAGTTGTTCCCATGAGTTTTAATACATACATACATATATATATATATATATATATATATATATATATACATATATATATATATAATGGGGGATGAAAAGGGATAAGGATTACAAGAAAACAAAACTACTCTAAAAGAGGTGATGCACCAAATGATTTGACCTACTCACACTCACACTCTAAACCATTCAAACACATATGTACACTTCAACTGGTAAATGGACCAGACTACAGGAAGTTTAACAAGGAGGCTTTAATGGAACACACAGAAAATAGAGACTCACCATAGGTGCTGTGGGAAGGGCACATGGTATAGTAGATTCTTTCTATCTCTGCACTTCTAGGTATAGTTCTTCTTGTCACCTATAGGAATGGCACCTTATAGACACTAGGTGTGTTGGTGTTAAACCTGTGGAAGCATTAATAAGAAATGACTAAACACAAAACTAACACTCAGACACACATAGAGATATTTAACCAGAATAGAGGTAAAAACTATGTTTATTGATTTCAGGTGAAAATTTGCTAGGGCTTTGCCTTTAAAATGTGGAAAAGATCCTTTTCCAAATGACAAGTCTACAATATATAGAGGAAGGAAGGAGGCCTTTTGGCACCCTTTTTACAAATGACCCATGTGCACTCTGATCATTGGGAAGAGCAAGCCGCTTAAACATCATATGAGAAATTATGAGCCGCACCATTTGTCTGCTTGCAAGACCACTCCTTCAAGACAATTATGCAGCTTGTCTACTCATTAATGTGAAATGAAGAAAAATGGGTCACACCGTTAGCTATTTACACCTCCTAATGATCAATTCATAGACACTGTATCACCTACTAGAGTAACTTCTTGAATCGGTGCCTCCCTTTGCCACTTGGACTACCTGCCTATTCCTACACTTGGCACTTTTCTCTCTTTATTCTCTGGGCTCTTTGTTGGCACTCAAACAGCTACTTCTTTGTCTTAAAAATGACGTTCATGAACCTGTCACCATTTGAAAAATAATGGCTAATCTATCTTCTTAAAGTTGATAGCTTCTGAGACGTCACTGTCCTTGGCAAATTCCTTTAGGCCTTTTCCTTTGACTCACCGTCTATTTTAGACCCTCCCAGAGGGGAAGTATCCTTTTGAGTCTGGAGAAGTGCCCTTCATTTGGCAGTTGGGAGCCCCCCGTAAGGGTACCTACCCTTCGGCGGACTTTTGTCTCTTCAGCCTTTCTTGCGGGCTTTTTCTGTGGGTTTTTTTCCCATAGACAAAAAGTCCATGAGAATTGGCCACTTTGATTTCTTTCAGGGTTTTCCCTGGGTCCTTTTGAGCTCACAACCTTCCTCTGAATTCCTTTGGAATTTTTGTCCGAAGGAATTTCTTCGAACAAAAGTCTGTAAGAATTCAATGCCTTAATACTTTCTACACATTTCTTGAAATCCTTCAACTGCCTTTGAAGTGCTCCCTGCCCTCCACAAGGGCTTTTGAACTTGGAACTACCCTCTGCAAGGGCACTTGTCCCTTGGGGGCTTAAAATTTCATTTGAACCACTCCTTTGAACCAACCATTGAACCAATTGATTGAACCGGTTCAATGGTTCAAACATTTGTTGAACCAAGGCATCGAACCATTTGATTAAACTTGCCGATGAACTTTAAGATTGAACCAAAAATGTTGAACCAATGCATTAAACCAAGGCTTTAAACCGAAGTGATGAACTTTTTGATTGAACCAAGGCATTGAACCGAAGTGTTGAACCAAGGCATTAAACTGGTTTAATGGTTCAACGGTTCAACGGTTCAAAGGTGCTAACTCTTGGAAAGATTATGTCGTTAAACCAATCTTCCAACCTTAAGGAAAAGTGTCTTTGAACCATTTTATCTCTCTTTCCTTATGAATTTCTTCAGACAAGAGTCTAAAGAAGCTTTATAAAACCTTACACTCTTTGAACTGGTTCTTCATCTGCCAAAGACTACACCTGCAGAGTTTATAGAAAATCTTCTTTGCAGAATCCATAGAAACTTCACCTACAGAGTCTGTAGAAATTTACAAACTTGTGCAAAATCAAAAAATGAATTGGCCCAGAACAACAGGGGAAGAAGGGGACCAATTTTTGGCCTATTGGACCAAAAATGGTCAATAGTCATGATGAGGATAATTACAAACTTAATTCCAAAATTGAATTAATTCTCAACCACACATATCAATCTCAGGATGGATGATTTAAGTTGATTTTGATCAATCTTAAAAACCTATAAATAGAGAGGCCATGAACATCATTTATAAGCTATTTTTTGGTGTAAAGTTATAATGCACAAATATCTTCAAGAAGCCTTTGAAATTAGTGTTACCATGCCAAATTGATTCCAAGCCAAACCAATCCAGAACCCAAAGGTGCCAAGGAGAGATGGAGGTAGCCAAGCTTCCATTACCAAGGACTTTATGAGCACAAGCCATGTAAGCCACCACTATAAAGACATTTGGAGCATCCAATGAAGGTGAAGGAATTCTTGTGTTTATTCCTTAATTTTTAGTTGTGTTTGTTAATTAAGCTCTCCCTAGTGTCTAGGCCTAGAGATATTATGCTAGTTAGTGTGTTTCCTTTTATTTTGCTTTCATTTTGAAACTAACACCATACTAACCATCCTCTCTTGAGTCAAATTCCTAGATCACAATCCCTATGTATTTTTGGTAAGCTGAAATGTGTTTTTGGGTGGTGATTAGAAGGATTTGTGAATAGAGTTCAAAGTCTTTTGAATATACTTGTTATAGACCAGACTATTTGGTGTATCTGTAAATTGTACCTTGAAGGGTGAAAGGAAATTGAATGACAATAAGTTTATGATGACTCTTATGTTTTGGTAAGTAAATGTTGGTGTTATTTTGGTGTTTCAAATATAAATCATAATATCTTAAATTGCTTTGAGTTGATCAAAGGAAATAATATTTTGTATTTGGACTGAGTTTCCATTTATGTTGAGCAAGGTGCTAGGTAAGTTAGAAAAATCACTCCTTAATATTAGTAAATCATTATCCATGATACTAAAATTTGTGTGAATATTTAAGAACAAGGTCATAAGTGTGTGTTTCATGAGACTTTTCAGATTGAAATCCATAATTATTGCATGCTTGTGTCAGTCATACTTTATGTTTTGAGACCAAGTGAAAGCCTTAGTTCAAGAGGATATTCTGTGAGTTAGAGTATTGGACATATTTGCATTGAGAAAAGACCTATGTATAAAATAATAAAAATTAAAAACATATTTTAAATATTCCACATTCCATTCTCATAATGGTGTTAATATGGTACTAAGTGTTTGATGATTTGTGCAGTCCATAAAGCAACATACTAGTTTGTAAACAACTGCACAAAGGTTGTGTAGTAAGTAGGATATCAAGTGATGACTACCTTTAATCACTCCTTTCCATTTGGTAAGTACTTTAATGGTGATCTAAAAGGTTTTATGATTGATTTTAATTCATTAGTAAACAATAATTCATGAAATCCATAGTATTGAATTTTTAAAGTTTTCTAATTCTATGTTAACACAATTTTTAGTATTGAATTTAGAAAAGTGACATAAAGATGATGTATGTGGTCTAAGGAGAGTGGGAAGGGTTAAGAATATTTCACATAGGTTCAATCTCTCTCTAGCACCTTAGAACAACCTGTGGATTCTCATCAGGTATGCATAGTCAACATGAGCTCTTCTTTGAGAGGCATCACAGAGGTCGATAGGAGATTGACTGATTATTAAAAGAGATCTAGAATGGTACATAGAGTCTTATGTTGAAGGTGCATAAAGATCAATCTCTAAATAAGTTTATCTTTTTGCTTTAAAAAGGGGATTATAAAATGGATTTTGGAAAGGTGTATGAAATCTACTTAGAAATTGAGAAACCATCAATGGGTGAATAGGGTTCTGAGTATGTACACAAGTAAAAATGATAGTATGTAAATATAATGTGAACATATGTATATAAGGTAGGCACAATTCCATTTAAATTGATTTATGTGATTGTATTTAATATAGTGGAAATGGTGAGGAGTTCGAGTACCTATGTAGAGAGATAGATTAATGACAAGTGAACTTTCAAGGAATGTGAGTGATATAAGTGGTAGACAAGTTTCATTGTTTGATGGTCTTTATGGTGTTTACATTGTTTTCAAGTCATTTTGAATAATTATTTCATGAAAGGATTATAATCAGGTTTGTAACATTGTGTCTTTATACATAGCCAAGATAGAGCTTAAAGAAAGTATGTGATGAGTTATTGAGATGATGTAACAAGATCTAAATGGCCATTACAGGTTGATCATTACTATATTGATAATGTTTTATTGAAACACTTATACCAGGTTGAAGATCAAAATACCAATAAAAGAAAGTGGAACCAAGTTTTTTGGGTGAATATTTTATTACCAAAAAAATGGTAGCAAAATTGTTATCTCAGCCACAGTGTGATGAGATAGAATCTCTCCTCAAGGAAAGGGGAGGTTCCCTTCTTATTGCTAAATAAAACAAGTTATTATTTACTCTTATTTACACTAATTTTATCAAAGTGAGTGTTGTCATATCATCCAATCATCTTTTTTTAGAATTGATGTTTTCTTACAAATTTTCTTCCATTCTTTACAATGTATTGTGAAAATATAAAACTATTTGATGAAACAAGGACAACCGATATTCAAATTAGTTAGCCAAAAGAGTAACTAGAATGATACCAACAAATTAACGTGAATAGATGGAGCAAATGGCAGCCCAAAGTATTCACCTTATTTCCAACAAAAATTTAAATCACCAAAGAAGAATAAATTGTGGTTCAAAGTCTCCATGGTAAGTCACTTTCAATGGTGAACACAAACCCAATAACTAAAATGTAGCTCAAAGACTCCAAAATCAACTTCTTGGCACCTTTCATTTTATAGAAATATCACACCACAATCCAATCAAAGCATAAGCAGATGTAATGGAAAAGACATAAGAACATCTCCAACACACCACAAGTTTATCTCAACACAACAATTGAAAGATCACTTGATTTTCTTATATTGAATGGAATTCAAGATTTACAATAAGAACACAAAATTTAAAAATTATTTCTCAATTCAAAAATATTTCCCTTCTATATCTCTTGATGATCCTTTTTACAAATAACATGATCTTATTTATAGAGAGGAGCTATGAACAAAAATAGGAAATACATAAATACATTGACTTATTCATTGACAAAGTCCTATTTGACTTAGGACTGTGTACTTTTCTTATGTGAAAATTACACCAAATAAAATTACATAAAAAATACTATGAAGATAAGCTAAGTGTCCATAGACAAGGGAATTTCTTCCTTTTATTTTTCTCTAGGAATACTTCATATCTCTTCAAGGTGGCCTGGACCTCACTTTTGTCTAGCCTCGTTGTACTCCTAGAGATGGCAAGGATCCTTGTAATGGAATCTTCTAGATTAACTAGCAAGTCCTTGCTATCATCCAAGATTCTTTGTAACTTATTCATTATGATTTAAAACTCAACCAATTTATCAATGGAGTCAAGCATGAACATTCCTATCTCAATCTTTGTTTGAATCAAAGATGAGAACTCTTGAGCTACTATCTCCATAGGAATAATTTTTTGGGAATCATCTCTAACCTAACAAGGAGCTCTCCAATTTTATCTATGAGATCTAACATCTTATTATTACACATATATTCAACTTCTTTCAGATCTTTAATTAGATTCTCAAGAACTTCTCTTTTATTTTTCATTGCTTCCCTGTACTCAATGAATATTTTTATATTTGGAATGACCTTTTGATCAACTAAGATTTGCAAATTAAAATGATGTAATTGAGTCCATGTATCAATATCCTTTTCAGTGAATTATAAATCTTGAGTGAGTGTCTTAAGCATTTGTTAAATTTCCACTTTCACTTCACTCAAGTTCTTCAAAACTTCAATGGTATAATGCAACTATTGAATACCTTGTGATGTCATCCTTTCAATCAGGGCATTGATCACTCAACCTTGAGATCCAATTTTCTCTACTTATTGAATTGATTTTTTTGTGTTCTCATGCTCAACAGATTCAATAGACTCAAAATATTGTGTGATCTTTAGTAGAATAGAGGTCAGTTGTTCTATTTGTACTTTGAGTTGATATTTAATTTTCTTGTCCTTAGCATATATTTCTAGCAAGGATGCCATAACTACTTATAAATCCTTATTTACACCTTCATGTGTCTATTTACCTATATTTATTCATATAACTGCATATTTGGACACTTGGATATATTCAATATTTCTATCTTAGGGAGGAACAACAACCTTGACATACTTGTGTCTAGACTCAAAAATTACCCTTGGCATGGCTTTAGCCTTTTTTTATTTTATTTTTGGCTTTATTGGCACAAGTTGACCAAAATCAAAATCATTAGGAGAAATAACTTGCTTCTTCCTCTTAGGTGTTTGCGTCATCAGCCATGGAGGAAGAGGAGATGTATCTTTTGGGATGGAGGATGCCAAGGATTGTGAAGTTTGGGAATACCAATGATTTGTGAAGTGGGTGGAATGGAAAGTGAGGTAGTGGAGGTAACTAGTGGTGGAGTTGACACCAATGGGATAGTGGTTATAATTGGTGGGGTTTGAGTTAGCATGAATGATACTTTGAGTTCCTATGGAAACTTGAATACTGGGGTAGTAGGGGATTGAGTTTTTATTTTGGAGGAAGATGTGGACATAAACTTATCCATATCTTATTGGGTGAAATACAAATTAGTTGGAGACCCCAACGACTTTAAAGGATTGGAAAAATTTGACAATGAATCAAAAACTTGATCTAGTGTACCTTGTGAGGGAACTTGAAAGAGCATGGCACTAGGAGGTGAATGTGGAGACAATAGAACAACTTGAGGAGGAATGGAATCAATTGGTACAATTGTATTTATAAGGGGAAATATGGAAATATTACCTATGAAATTTTAGTTTGAGAAGTTTCAACCAAAGGAACCTCTGACTGTGAAGATTATTGAATCACTGGTTGAGGTAATTGTGAAATTGTTTGTTGAGGTGGTGCCTCACTCATGGATAGGTTTTCCTCCTTTTCTATTTGAGCACTTTCTTTTACACTAGATTCTTTGTCTTTTCTCTTGCCTTTACTCAAAAACACAAAATTTGGCTTCTATTTGGAAGTGGAGGCATCTTCCTTATTCTTTATCCTTAACTCCTATCATTTCTTGGTAGTATCTTCATCATATTCTTCCTTAGAAATGGTTTTGAATTTTTTCAACTTGATACCTTTAGATTCCAACCAAATGTCAGTCCTTACAAGAATGGGTTGAAATCTATGTCTAATTGATGTGGATTCTTTGACAGATCATTAGATTGGAGGGAGAGGAGTGGAAGCTACCTGATGACCATCATCTAAAGGATCCAATACATTCTCATCATCTAACAAATCTATTGGAATATCAACCAACTTTACATTGTTAATTTGGTTAGTGGTAAGCTGGTTGTAATCAAGTTTTCTTACATCTTCATCAATTCTACATTCTACTCAAATGTCTTCAATCATGTGTATGTGAGTGAAATTATGCTTGAGCTTCTCCTTCATCAGCCTATAATCAAAGTCTTCTCTACTTTTGAATCTCTTAATAGTTATCCACTGTAATTCAATTTCCACGGTTTTGGCCTTTGGAGTGGTTGAAATAATATACCACCCAATACTGATTGGAAACTTTAAACCTCATTTATCAGTATCTGACTACTTATTATGCACACACATTACTTGCCTGCACATCTCCATCAATATCAATTTATGACTTGAATACCTTGGTAGCATGTATGGTTGCTCATCAAATCTTCCTACCTTGATGTATGTGAAGGTTGGGAACTGTAGAAAGATGCAACCAATATTATTAATTATTACCCATGCTTGATCTAAAACTCTCTTTTTCTCAAGGTCTTGTTTGAAGATGCAAATGAATTTGTAGAAGAAAGCATCATTGACTCTCCTGTAATATTTGATGCTTTCTTTGAGAGTTAATTGTGGATAATATTCATGAACCATAACCTTTTTTCTCTCACCATTACTAGTCAATCCTTAGAAAGCTCTCATACTAGTTATAGCATATACCAGATAAGAAGTCATATAAAATTTTAGAGAAGAGGTCACCTCTAAGAGCTGGTGACATATGGGATCACTGATTTGACTTCCCTAGTAAATTCTTTGTTTGTCCTTCTTGATGATGAAAATGTAATGATACATCCACTCTTGAAAGCCATTTGATGTAGGAAGACCATTAACTCTGCTTAGGAGAGTAATAAAATCTCCTAATTCTTCTAAGAATTCACTACGATATAAGTAATTAGGTCATCTTGAAATTGAATGTCTAGACTTCTTGAGGCAATGAGTATTGATGTGATTTTCACACTTATCAGAACTCTTATCATTGTATTCCTGAGCTAAGTTCATACTTATATTTGAGTACTCTTCAATGTTTGAGAGATGAAGGATTTTATCAAAGTACTCATCATCTAGTTGAATGATCACCTTCCCACTTGTATCCCTAACTGATTTGGTTTCATTGTCAAAGTGGGTAGCAACTGTTGAAACAAATTCTGGATCTTGTGTTGAGATAGGAAATACAACAATGAATCTCACTATTTAAAATAACCCGCATGTGTGAAGCAATGGGTTCCCTCCCTGTTCTATGCAATAAATCTATCATGTCAACATGGCCAATCTTGGTGTCTTTGATCTAATCCACATTAGACTCAAATATAGATGTAGAAAACACACCTTGGAACCTGTACTTCATTATTAACTTGACAAGTGAATCGTCTAACATTGATCAAGTAATTGAAATAAATTTTCATTATTTTAGAGTTAGCATTTTCATTCATCTTGGAGAAAATTTAAGAGTGGAAAAAATTCATGCTCTTGCATGATATATGGATAAAACTGGGCTTTGGTGCAATCTGGAGAAAAATCTCTAAATTGTATAGGAGTTGGTGAGATTTTGGGTTAAGGTGTAAGTCAAATAAAATTATCCAACTTGCACCAAACTTGGGTATGTTTTAAGTGTAGGTTAGAGAATTTTCTCTAACCTACACCTTGCTTGGGTTTTGAACATGCAAATTTTGGTGTAAGTCTAAGAATTTTCTCTAACTTGCACCTTGTATCACAGTAGTGTAGGTCATATAATTTTCTCTGACTTACACCTTTGGTTTAGATCTCAGGGTGCACTAAGATTGGTGTAGGTTAGAGAAAAATCTCTGACCTACACCATGGGATTTGGAAAAAGGGTGCACTTCAGAGAATTTTTTTTGATGTGCACCAAGTTATGTGCACTTCGAAGATTTTTCTCTGATGTGCACCATTGGAAGATTGAAAGTATGCAACTTGGAGAAAATTCTTCGAGGAGCACAGGGCATGGAATGTTGGTTGGTTGGGGTGTATGTTAGATAATTTTCTCTGACATGCACCCAAGGTAGGTAATTTCATATCATGCTTTACAAAGAAAATTCTCTAAAGCATGTAGGAAGAGATAGGGTTTTAAATGTGTAGAACATCATTCAAACACATGAAAAATGTCAAGTTACAAGTTATTCCCAAACAAAAATAATTGTGAAATAGAAATGGAATCAATTGAAAGATAATAACAACAAAAATAAAAGAAATTAAGGCAAACTTTAGGAAGAAAGGAAAAATGAAGGGAAAATTAAAAAAATTTCCTATAATGAAGATGAGGTCTACAAATGGAGATGAGGAGATTGAATGTGAAGGTGGAAATGAATGCATGTGAGCTCAAAAAATGGTGATGATAAATGCACAGGAGCACAAAATGATGGAGGAAGAGCAAACATGCTTGAAAATGGTAGAGAAGACAAAGGTAAAAAATAAAAATTATGGGGTAATTATATATAAACTTAGTAATTGATGCCTATTAATTACCAAGTTGGGTGGTGGGCCCTCAGTGCAGGGTCAAAGAATTTCTCTAACCTTGCACATGCAATGTCGAATAAATTCTTCGCTCCTACACACAACGGTGCAATTCAAAAGAAATTCTCTCATTTACACTAGAAAAACTCCCTCCAAAAGTCTAACTTTTTGAGGATAGACTAATACAATAAGGTAATTATTGTCCTTATTCTACATGCTTAGATCCCATGGGCTATGAAATAGATAAATTCCATAGGGGTTATCCCATGAATTAAGCATGCTAAATTTAAGGATAACAGTTAGCTCTAATTGGGTAATTCCTTCAAGCAATCTTTGAAAAGCTTAAAGGAAAGAGAATCCTATAACTGTAAGTGTATTTCTTCATTGGGCCATGAAGTCAGGGGACTGACTAGACTAAAACAAAAAATAAAACAAAGAATATATATATATATACATATGTATATATATATATATATGTATGTATATGTGTGTGTATATATATATATATATGATGTATAAACTTATCTAGAACCTTACTGAGTGAAAAGCTTCAGATGTTGCCCATTGCAGGGTAGTGGAATTAGTGTTCCATCTAGGTATGCCAAGAGGAAACTATTGTTAGAAATATTGGCATTGATGTCAAAGGTCTAGCATTATTGGTGATAAAGGCCCCATTACATTTAATGATGTTTTAAGATTCATATCTTGGCTAATGTGTGTTAATATTAATGAATATATTTTTGGTTACATATAAGTCAAAAGAGGGCCCATGGAGAAGTCAAAGAGTCATGGGGTAAAAGACGAAAGAGGAATGGGATGCATTTTCTCATGAAGAGTCATCTTGAGGAATTCCAAGAGTCACCATGTGAAGACAAAAGATGTATGACACATTTTTCTATGGAGGGACACTTTGAGGAATATAAAAAGTCACCAAGATAAAGACAAAAGAGGAAAGAATGCTTTTGATTATGAAGGGTCACCATATGACTTTTCAAATGCAAGGATATGAAGGGTCATGCAAGTTTGGCACCATTTTCTATGAGGATTGAAGGGTCACAAAGGGTGAATGTCAAAGGTCATTTGGAAAGCTATAAATAAATACTTAAGAAGCCATTTGTAATATGCAAGAGAGTGCATGGTTTGTATTTATTTTTAAAGAGAGAAAAGTAGGAGATATTGTAGATTTATATCATTTATTGAGTAAGCAATATTGAGAGATAGTTGTATTTTATACACAAGAGGGGTTGGTGCTCATAAATCTTTGTAAGGAGTTGGTGCTTCTGTGGGTTGGTTCTTACAAATAGTTATTGTGTTGGTACTCAATAAAGGGGTTGATGCTCTTGCAAGTTGGTGCTTGATAACTTTATATTTTGAGTTGGTGCTCATTCATATACTTGAGATTGTTCTCTCTGGTTTTTCCCATTTTGGGTTTCCATGTAAAAATTTGGTGTGTGTCTCTCTCTTATGTGGTTCAAATTATTATTTTTGTTTTATTGGATATCTTTAATGTGTGATTAAGTAAAAGGATATATAATATATTTATTTACCCCCCTCTCAATATATTTCATGCTTAACAATTGGTATTAGAGCAGGTTCCTTTTGAAAAAGTTTTATAGCTTGAAGGTAGATCAGGAAAGCAAGATGGCTGGATCACATGAAATATTTTCTATAAATAAGGCACCTTTGTTTGATGTGATGAATTATATTTTTTGGAGCATAAGGATGAATACTTAAGTATTTGATGGCCCTTGGATTCGATATATGGAAAGTAGTGGTGGAGGAATATGAAGAGCCACAGACACTTATAACTACTCTGACAGAAAAGAAGGCAAGCGAAAACAATGCTAAAGCTTTAAATGCTATTTTATGTGGTTTATGTGAATCAAAATTTGTTAAAGTTATGAAATATAAATTTACTCATGAAAATTGGATAAAACTTGAGAATATTTACAAAGGTGATGGAAAGGTTCAACAAGCTAAGTTTCAGACTTTCAAAAGATAGTTTGAGAGTTTGAAGATGGAAGAAGAAGAAAATATAGCAAGTTATCTTTTGCAGGTTGATCAAATAGTTAATCAGATTCAAGGTCTTAGATAAAATTTAGAAGAATCGACTATGGTTTAAAAAGTTTTGAGATCTTTACCATTGAGATATGATGCAAACGTTTTAGCAATTGAAGAGATGAAGAATTTAACCAAGCTAAAGATAGATGAGATTCATGGTATTCTTAAGACATATGAGATGTGGACTGAACAAGATAAACCCTCAAAAAAAAAAGTTGCTTTCAAGACATCAAAGAAAGAGAAGGCTAAGATTCAAGAATCAAGTGATAGTTCTAGTGATGATGAAGATGACAATAGAGCTCTTTTCATTCGCAAGCAGAAAAAGGGCATAAGTAAATATCAAGGAAAATTACCTCTTAAATGTTTTAATTATGGAAAGATTAGACATTTTGTAGCTAAATTCTCAAATAAGAGTAATGATGACAATGAAGAATAAAATTATACATACAAGAAGAATTTTAAAGGTAAATTCAAGAAGGGATTTGAGAAGAAGAGTTTGTATTTTAAATATCCTAGCTTAGTTGAAGATAGTAGAGTCAGTGATTTAGAAGAAGAAGAGATTATATTCATTGCCATACATGAAGATGCCTTTGCAAGCAAAAGTATAGATGATCAAGAATAAGAATAAGATGAAGCTGAAGTGAATATGAAAGGATAACTCATTTCTGCCTTAGAAGAGTTAAAAGCTCTTGAAAAAAAATTAAAGATTAAAGCTCCAAATCGAGAAAAATGAAAAGGAGTCAAAAGAAATAATTGAAGATCTATAATCACACTTTGAAGAAGCTAAGAAGAATGAATAAGATATAAATACATAATTGAAAATAGTAAGTAAAGAATGTGAAAGGTATGTTATTTAAATTGCTTCTTTAAAATTAGATCTTGAGAAAATAAATAAAGCAATCAATGATAGAACAACCAATATTCAAAATTTAAGAATATCACTAATATATTTAAGAAGATATTAAAAAATCAAAGATCAATGTCAGAATAGATAAGTATTAGATTTGAAAAAGAGAAAGAGGAGGTCACTACTTTCACAGACAAGAAAAAATGAAAGAGATGTGTTTAAACTCTCACATAAGAAGAAATAAAAAAGGAAAAAGTTAAGAATATAGAGGACATCTCAAACAAAGAAGGCTAGAGGGAATACAGCTACAAAAGGTAATCAGGTCAGAAATACACAAACATATCCTATTTTTATGGTTAATATTTTTATTGTAATGGATATGGTCATAAGAAAATAGAATGTCAAAAAAGGGACAATAATATCAGAAATAAGGAGAAGAAAATACATATAGAGTCAAACAGAAGCCAAAACTCTTTTGCTCCTCTACTAGGCTTTAATAAAGAGGCCATAATATGTTACAAATGAAAAAACTTTGGACACATATCTCTTTACTATATAAGTGTGTTTGAGTCGGTTAAGAAGGACTAGAGTTTCAAAGCTTCATTCATCAAGAAGAAAGTTCATACAGGTTCATGGCAAAAGAAACAACCTAAAAAAGCTATGTTAGTACAGACAACTTTGTATGCAAGAAATAAGAAAAAGCCATGGTTCATTGATAGTATATGTTTGAGGAACATGATAGGATATAAGAGAAATTTCATAAACTTAAAGAAGATCAATGGTGGCATATTAAAATTTGGAGACAATACTACTGCCAAAATTGATAGAAAAGGTACACTAAGTTTGGATAATGGTAGAACTAAAATTGAAAATGTTTTGTATGTAGAAGGTCTTAAGCATAATATTTTTAGTGTAAGTCAAATGTGTGATTAGGGGAACACACTAAATTTGTATTCGTAAGGTTGTGAAATTAGAAGACAAGATTCAGATGTGTTAGTTGCAGATGCTCAGAGAGTAGGCAATAATTTATATATGCTACCCAACATCAAAGGTCAAAGATGTTGTTTGAGTCAGATTGAAGAAATTTGGATATGGCACAAGAGAATGGGGCACATAAATTTTGAAAATATTTTCAACATCAGCAAGAAGCAAGCATTCAAAAATATTCCAAAAATTATAAAGCCATCTGACACACTTTGTGAACCTTGTTAGCATGGGAAGTAGGCTAGAAGGCAGTTCAAAACAAAAGAGTACCCAACCACTCAGATGTTATATCTTGTTCACACTAATATATGTGGACCTATGAGAACTTAAAGTACTCAAGGTGATAAATATTTAATATTACTTATTGATAATTTTTCATGTATGGCTTGGGTAATGTTTTTAAAGAAAAAATTAGAAGCTTTCAGATATTTCAAAGCATTCAAAGCATTAGTTGAGAATGAAACCAGTTTGAAGATTAAGTATCTAAGATCATATCAAGAAAGATAATTCATGTCAGAATAATTTATTAAGTTTTGTGAAGGCCATGGAATAAAGAGACATTATTCAACAGCTAGAACTCCACAACAAAGTGGAGTAGTTAAACAAAAAAATACAACAATTCAGAAGATGGTGAGGACAATGTTAAATAAATCTAAGACAGAAAATAAATATTAGAGAGACAAAGTTGCTAAAATAGTGAATATTCAAAATAGATCATTATTGAGAGTCAATAGTGATAATACTCCTTATGAGCTATGAAAAGATAAACTAGAAACAGTTGATTACTTCAAAGTTTTTAGTAGCAGATGCTTTATAAAGAGAACTAATGAAAAACTTGATAAGTTTGAATCAAGAGCAGATGAAGGTATATTTCTTAGTTATTCTTGAAAAATTAAATCTTACAAATGTTATAACAAAATAACCAAGAAAATTTTTCAACGTGCAAGTGTTAGGATGGAAGAAGATGGAACACAAAGAATTAGTGATCCAGTAGACATTCTTGAAATCATTGAAGAGGAAGATTTTGAAGAATCAGATGAAGATACGAAGAAGGAGAAAAAGGAAACCAAAACTCCATCTAAATATATTTAGAGAAATCATAATGATAGTGACATCATCAGAGACATAAATGAAAGAATTTGCACTAGAAGAATGATGGTAAGTAAATCTGAGCAAGTTAATTTCTCTTTGTTATCCAAAATTCAGCTTAAAACTTTTTAAGAAGCTAGACATGATAAGTATTAGGTTAAGGGTATGGATGAATAATTAAATCAAATAGAAAAGAATGATACTTTGGAATTAGTGCCTAGACTAAAAGATCATAATGTGATAAAAATAAAATGGGTTTATAGAAATAAGTTGAATGAAAATAAAAAAAGTGACCGGAAATAAAGAAAGATTAGTATGTAAAGGATATGCTCAAATTGAGAGAATAAATTTTAAAGAAACTTTTACACCAGTTGCAAAGTTAGAGGCTATTAGAATGTTTCTTGCATATGCAGTGTTTAAAAATTTCAAAGTGTTTCAGATAGATGTCAAATCTAACTTCCTAAATGGGAATATAGAAGAAGAGGTCTACATTGAACAGCCTAAGGGATTTATTCTCTCAAATATTAGTAGCCATGTATGAAGATTAAAGAAATAATTATATGGATTGAAACAAGCTCCTAGAGCTTGGTATGCAAGACTTGATAAGTACCTACAGGATTAAGGTTTCAAGAGATGATTTGCTAATAGTAGTCTATACATCAAAATATAAGGTGAGCATCAATTGATTGTTGTGGTATATGTTGATGACATCATTTTTGGACAACATATAGAAAAGATGACAAATTTTTTTTTTGATAATATGAAAATATATTTGAGATGTCTATACTTGGAGAAATCTCATCTTTCTTAGGATTGTAAATATTTCAATCAAATAAATGAATTTTCATATCTCAAAGTAAATATGCTAAGTAAATATTGAAGAAACTTGGTTTTGAGAATTGTGCCCTAGTTGGCACACCAATGTGTACAAGAAATAAGGTAAGGATGAAGATTCACCTATTGCAGATCAATATTTATATAGATATATTATTGGTAGTCTTTTATATTTAACAGCATCAAGGTCAGACATCATGCATGCAGTAGGTATGGTTGCAAGATATCAGTCGACTCTAAAAGATAGTCATGTTCAGTTGGTGAAGAGAATATTTAGATATATCAAGGGGACATTAGATTATGAATTGTGTTATCCCATAGGTAGAGATTTCACTTTGGTTACTTATATAGATTTAGATTAGTTAGGATGCTTGGATGATTGAAAGAGTACAAGTGGATGAGCTTTCTTTATTGGTGATAGATTAGTATCATGGCTAAGCAAAAAGCAAAATTTAGTATCACTTTCTACAGCTGAAGTAGAATATATTGTAGTGGTTTTGTGTTGAATTCAAGTGTTTTATATGAAGCAAACTTTGGAAGATATCAAGGTAAAATATGATGAACCTATTTATATTTTTTGTGATAACATAAGTACTATTAATATTTTGAAGAATCTAGTAATGCATTCAAGAACAAAACATATTCTTATTAGATATCACTTCTTGAGAGAGTAGGTTACAGATCAATAGGTTAAGATGGAATATATCAGTACCACAGAGTAGATTGTAGATATTTTCACAAAGGTACTACCAAAAGACACATTTGAGTATCTACAAGATAAGTTGGGAGTAATTTCTTTTACTTCTTACCATTGAAGTTTAGTATCAATTGAGGGGAATTAAGTGTTCACTATAGGTAGGCCCTTTGTCATTTATGTCAAAGCGGGAAAATAATAGGTACAAGTGCAGAAATAGGTATAGGGAACAAGTATAGATTTCTATAGTAAGGGGAGTTACTATATGTTTTTTAGATGGTAGTATGTGTAGGTTTCAGGATGTGAAAGTTTTAGTTTGAGGTTTCCATCAATGACAAAGGGGGAGATTGTTATAAATATTACCATTGATGTCAAAGGTCTAGAATTATTGGTGATAAAGGCCCCATTACATTTAATGGTGTTTTTAATATTCATATCTTGGCTAATGTGTGTTAATATTTATTTAGTATTAATGAGTATATTTTTGGTTGCATATAAGTCAAAAGAGGACCCATGGAGAAGTCAAAGAGTCATGAGGTAAAATATGAAAGAGGAATGGGATGAATTTTCTCATGAAGAGTCATCTTGAGGAATTTCAAGAGTCACCATGTGAAGACAAAAGAGGTATGGTGAATTTTGCCATGAAGGGACACTTTGAGGAATATGAAAAGTTACCAAGATAAAGACAATAGAGGAAAAGATCCTTTTGATTGTGAAGGGTTACCATATGAATTTTCAAATGCAAGGATACGAAGGGTCATGCAAGTTTGGCACCATTTTCCATGAGGATTAAAGGGTCACAAAGGGTGAATGTCAAAGGTCATTTGGAAAGCTATAAATAAAGGCTTGAGAAGCCACTTGTAATATACAAGAAAGTGCATGGTTTATATTTGTTTTTGAAGAGAGAAAAGCATGACATATTGTAGAGTTATATCATTTGTTGAGTAAGCAACATTGAAAGATAGTTGTGTTTTATACACAAGAGGGGTTGGTGCTCCTGTGGGTTGGTGCTCACAAATAGTTTTTGTGTTGGTGCTCAACAAAGGGGTTGGTTCTCCTGAAAGTTGGTGCTTGTGAAATCTATATTTTGATTTAGTGTTCATTCATATACTTGAGATTATTCTCTATGGTTTTTCTCACTTTGGGTTTCCACATAAAAATCTGGTGTCTCTCAGTCTCTTATGTGATGAAAATTATTGTTTTAGTTTTATTGCATATCTTGAATGTGTGATTAAGTAAAAATATATATAATATACTGATTCATCCCCCCTCTTAGTATATTTAATGTTTAACAACTATGTTCTCCACTAAGTTTGTGAATGAGAAAAGGACCCATTCATAGAGAATCAAATTTTTCATGCATCCCTTTTGGTTTTGATCTCTTGTCCCATAAAAGAACTATATCTCCAACATAGAAATATCATGATTTGGATTTATTTTCAAAAATTTCCTTGACATGACTTTGATGTTTATCAATGTGGTCTACCACCTTTTTACATTTCTCCTCTATCTTATTAAGGTACATAATATGTTTGTCTAAGGAAATTTTAAATGTTTCATCTTCAATTGCCTTTGCCAACTTGAGTGTGGGCAACTTTGATGTGATAGGTATTTTTGAATTCAATCCATACAAAAGTTGGAAAGGAGACATACCAATTACTCACTCCAGAGTGATGTGATTAGCCCACAATGCATCATACAATGCCTTATGCCAAGTTCTCTAATTTTTCTCTACCAACTTCTTGATGATAGTTACCAAGTTCTTATTACTTGACTCAACTTGACCATTTCCTAGAAGGAAGTAGTCTGAAGTGTGAGATAGAAAGATTCCATATTCAAAATAGAACTAATTCATCTCCTAGGATCTGAAGTAGGTAGCATTATCGATCACAATTTTGTTTGGCACACCAAATCTTGTGATCATATTTTCTTTGAAGAAGTTTCAAACAACCTCTAAAGTGGCATGTTTGGTTGGAATTGCCTCCACCCACTTGGTGAAGCAATCTATAGCTATAAGAACATAACTATGACCTACAATTAATAGTGGGTTCACCATGCCAATGAAGTCAATACCCAGTTGCTAAAAAGGTTCTTCAATGACTACAGGCTTAAGAAATAGAGTTGCTAACTTGGGTTTACCCACAAATTGCTAGTACTTCTGCTGGTACTTCTCATATTTATGCACCCAAGTGTATGCATCTTAAAAAATCATTGGCTAGTAGTATCTTACCCACATAATTTTTTGAGTTGTGATTGGAGCTAAAAAATTTCCCCCAAATGCTAAATCATGAAAATATTCCAACAACTTGCCTTGTTGTGCTTTATCTACACATCATAGAAATATTTCTTCAATGTTTCACTTATACAAACCATTGTCCCAAAGGATGAAGATTTTATCCTTAAGCTCGATTTTACTCTTCTCTTTATGAGACAAATGCTCTAGGCATTCTCCATATGTGAGCAAATGAGCAATATCAGAATACCATTCATTTATTGTGCACATGAGCAAGACCATGGGAAGTTCCTCTGTATCTCCTTCATTATTGGCACCTCTTCTAGGTTAGTCTCTACCATTAGTCGACACAAACATTTTCCATACACAAGTTTTGTAGGCTTGATATCCATATCATACTCTTATATTTTATCAATCCAATTTCCTCTTTTGCCTCCAAATTCTTGTTGAGTCAAAATGGACTTGACTATAGAATTTGGTACTAGTGCAATGGTGTGAGAGTTGAAGATGTAATACCTGAAATGTTTAACTACTTTCACCATAGCATAAGTATGTTTTTCCATGGATGATTACTTGAGCTCATGAGCCTTTAGATATAAGATCATGAAAGCTATGAGATACTCAATCCCCTCTTAATTTGGTTGCACCAAGATTGTAGATAAGGTGTGCTCTGAAGCATAACTATACATGATGAAGTTCTTGGTATAGTTGAGGTAGACTAAGATAGGAGAAAGTAAAATTGCTTCTTTAACTTCATGAAAGGAAGCTCTTCCATCTGCATTCTAACAAAAAATTGATTTTCCTTTCATCATATCAATAATGTGGCGTGTCTTCTCAATAAAATCAGGAATAAATCTATGCAAGAAATTAACCTTCCCAAAAAAAGAATGCACTTCTTTCTTAATTAATGGTAGAGTAAGATTCTAAATTGACATGATCCATTTAGTATCAATCTCGATTCCTTCCTTGGACATAATGTGTCTAAGGAGCTTACCTTCAGTAACCCTAAAACTAGACTTCTTGGGATTAAGAGATATCCCATGTTTATGACATCTTTCAAGCACTTGATGTAAATGGTCACAATAATCTTGATGCTTTTTGGAGACAATAGTTAAATCATCTAGAGAGACCATGATGAACTTACTAATAATATCTAAAAAATTCAAATCCATATCCCTCTAAAAGGTAACACCAACATTGATCAATCAAAAAGGCATTTTGCGATATGCAAAAGTGCCCTATAGAGTAGTGAAGGTTGTCTTGTGTTGATCTTCATCATGAACCTCCACTTGATTGTATCCTAAGAATCCATCTAGCATGGATAACATTTCTAAACTTGTCACCATTTGTAGTACTTGATACATTACTGATAAGGGGTAATTATAAGTGATAATTGGTTTAGATTATGAAAATCAACACAGATGTGGATTTATCCATTATTTTTCCTCATAGGAACAATATTAGCTATTCATGTGGAATGATGTATAGGAAAACTGATCCTAGCATTCAACATATTTTGAATTTTAGTGAGGATGGTACTTGAGATTTTTGGATTATACTATCATTAATTTTTCTTATGAGGCTGGGACCCAAGTTTGAGAGGAATATCATGTTGTACTTCCTTGGGTGGAAAAGATTTTAGATCAGCATACAAATATGTTAATACATCAATGTACCAATGTAGAAGTCTCACCAACTTCTCTTTTTCCTCTAATGAGCAACATTTCCCAATATTTATCATCTTGGGGTCATCCTCTATTCCTATATTAACTTGCTCAATTTCTATAGTTAAATCTAGTTTAGACTGTTGATGTTTAATGAATCAATCATGTTTATCAAAAAGCCTCTCCAAAGATGCCAACCCTTTGGGAATCCTATTCCCTTTTAACTACAAAATTTATTTTTGAGTTTCCTCATTAATCTTAAAAATTGATTCTTGAGCAGTAGAGTCACTCCACTCAAAGTATAATTCACTAAATTTTTTTGCCTTCTCTAAGAAGGTGATGACTTGCTCATCATTTTTGAAAACCAACCAATGATTGATATTGTCAAGAACACTAGGTTGGAAGACCAACTCAATGGTATACTTGTTTCCTTGGAAATCTTTATGAGGAATCAAGAAAGTAGTTGAAATGGATAATGAATCAGCTCTATCATTGTATTCTCTTAGAATTGTTGATATATTAAATGCATCAAAATATTCCATATAATCCCAGACTCAATTGTGATAATGCCTTAACCTTGCATTATTTGTTTGATATAGATTCCTGACTTGACAAATGACTAGCTTGACATCACCTTGAGCATGAAGGTTTTTAATTCCTTTCTTTTATGAAACATCCATCCCTAATAATAAGGCTTTATATTCAATAGTATTATTAGTGTTATCAAACTATAATTTGAAAGAAAAAGGGAAGATATTTCCTTTCAGGGATATGAGGACTATCCTAGCTCTAGATCTAGTTGAAGAGAAACTACCATCAAATTCTAGAGTCCAAACATCATTTGAACTTTCCACTTTGATGGTCTCAAAATCAAAAACCTCTTCATCTGAAGAGTGTGGTTCTTCTATTTCTAGACCTTTCTCTGAAATATCATCTGATGATACTAGATCTTCATCAGTGGTCAATAAATATGTACCCATTTTAGATGTTTCAAAGAGAATTTAGGCTTTTGGATTCTTAGTCTTTGTCACAATATACTTTGCTTGTTTTTTTGGATGAAGTTTCCACATAACACCCTTAACTGGTATCCTAGCCTCAGACCAATCTATGTTGATTTCACCACCAACATCTTTGCAAAAGTTACATCCTAATAAAACTCCATATGAGGCTAGAACATTAGCTACAAGAACTACCATCTTTATCTTTTTCTTTAAAAATGTGACAAACACAAATTGCACATCTTTGATTTGGCCTATGAGAGGTACTTACTTGGTTTGCACTAAAAATTAATGGCCAAAAATCTTTGTCAAGGTTAATCCCAAGGTAGTAGCTACCTTGGTTGGCATCACATTATTGAAATCACCCAAAATAATAACACAATTATTGAGCTTATAACCATTAACAAATAGGGAAATATAGAAAGGTTCTATTTTTCTATAGTTAGATGCAAGAGGTACAACCAAGTTATTTTGCTTTGGTCTTGGTTTAGGGTCAATCAACACACTCTTAGTGAGGTCTAATCAAGATAGATCCCTTTAATTTTTACAAACTTTTCCAATCTTTTGAATTAATCGAGATTGGATTGGAGGTACTCAACCTCAAACCTTTGAATTTTTGTCTTCTTAAAATGGTATATGATATTAAAATCTAGATATGGGGCAGCTGAGGAAGAAAAAATATTTTTGTTTTCAGGTTTTAGGTTTTGGCCACTAGGTCTAGATGTAGAAGGAGAATAAGTAGAATGCGGAGCAGTAATTACTTGTTTATTCATCACTATCTCCTTTAGTTGAACTATCAAAGGAGTTCTTATTTTATAAATAGTAACCTTCTTACATGGTTCATATTTGGTCTTAGCTTTATCAACCTTTTATGGTTAATTCAATTGACTTTAAGAATGGGTAAAGATGATATAGGACTCACCATGCGTGTCTTCCTCTTGTTCAACTTCTTCTTCTTCAAAGTTCATAAAATTAATGTTGGAGTCACCAAATTCTCCTTCTTCATCTCCTATGAAAGGATTTACCTCATCTTCTAGAACATAATCTAGCTTTGAAACATAATCATTTTTAGGTTCCAACCATTTAACTACTACATTATTTGACAGTGCTTCTAATACAAGCCTTGCTTGTGGTGGAGGAATCTTATTCTGATTTTGATCCCTTATAGCATTGTTGGAATAATTAGAAGTGTTTAGGTATGTCCTCCTTGGATCATCCTTGTATAGATAAAAAGACATTCCTTGAGACATTTGCTTCTTGAGTCATAGAAATTCATTTTCTAGATTTTAAACCATAGGATCCATGGTGCTAGTAGAAGGTGAAGTTATAGAGGGTTTCCCTCTAGGCTTGATATAATTATTTCTCACTTTCCCTTCTAAAATTAAATATTATAATTCAGTGGCTAGGCTTTGAGCAGTGTCAAGATCAACTGGGGATGCTCTTCATAAAACAAAACTCACTTTTGACAACTAAGAATTAATGAAGAATCACTTCAAGCTCTCAGGTGTAGGTTGATAAACTACTGGAATCCTATTCCTCAACTTGTTAAACTTTTCCACAAACTCATGAATGGTTTCATGTGTTTATTTATTCATTTATGTAAGTTGAGCCAATAAGGCATGAGCATCTTCTATAGGATTGAACCTTGCCTCAAACTTAGCCTTAGGTTTTGCCCAACTTGTGATGGTTATAGTTGCAAGATGGTAAAACCAATAAGCAACAACACCATGGAGTGTTTCTATGAACAATCTTACAGAAACATCTTCATGTTCCACTCTAAGAACTTTGCATGCAATGTAGAATGAAATAATATGTTCATCTAAATATTGCTTTCCATCACCATAGAACTTTGAGAATTTTTTTTATGAACCACGAGGAAGTTCATGAGATGGAGGTGTCAAGTTTAACAGACCAAAAGCAATCCCCCATGGACTTTGAGTAGCCATTCTGTGTGGATTATATGGAGGAATAAAAAATATTTGTAAAATAAAAATATGCAAGATCCTATGAACGTTGGAAGCCTCCCCTAGTATAGGATATCTTGTATTGGTAGGTGGAAAACTTATTGTATGTTGAAGAGGTAACCTTGCATATGCCAACAAAAGATCAAATTTATGCTCTTATAACAACTCAAATGTAGGATTAATGTGTCCCACTACCCTTCTTCCATGAGTATATATTTGTTCCACCAGATCATGAAAGTATCCAAAAAAGAAAAGAGATTAACTTTAGGAAAACAATAGCAAATAATAAGGTGCTAATATTATTTCAATCGAATGAGTGAAGAGCTTAGTTGTGTGTTTGTTTCCCCAACAAAGTCACCAAATTTTTTTGGGTGAATATTTTTTTATCAACAAATGGTATCAAAATGGTTATTTCAGCCATAGTGTGATGAGATAAAATCTCTCCTCAAGAAAAGGGGAGGCTCCCTTCTTATTGCTAGTTAAAACAAGTCATTATTTACACTAATTTTATAAAAGTGGGTGTTGTCATATCATCCAATCCTCTTTTTTCAGAATTGATGTTTTCTTACAAACTTTATTCCATTCTCTACAATGTATTATGAAAATGTAAAACTATTTGATGAAACAAGGAATACCAATATTCAGATTAGTTAGCCGAAAGAGTAACTAGAATGATACCAACAAAGTAATGTATATAGATAGAACAAAGTGTAGCCCAAATTCTTCACCTTATTTATAACAAAGATTAAAATCACCAAAGAAGAATAAATTGTGTCTCAAAGTCTCCATAGTAATTCACTTTCAATGATGAACACAAACCTAGTAACTAAAATGTAGCTTAAAGACTCCAAAATCAACTTCTTAGCAACTTTTATTTTATAGAAATCTCACATCACAATCCAATAAAATCATAATAAAATGTAATGGAAAAGACATGAGAACATCTCCAACACACCACAAGTTTATCTCAACACAAATATTGAAAGATCACTTGATTTTCTTATATTGATTGGAATTTAAGATTTACAATATGAACACAAAGTTTAAAAATTATTTCTCAATTCAAAAACATTTCCCTTATATATCTCTTGATGATCCTTTTTACAAAGAGAATAATCTTATTTATAGAGAGGAGATATGAACAAAAATAGGAAATACATAAATACATTGAATTATTTATTGACAGAGTCCTATTTGACTTAGGACTGTGTACTTTTCCTATGTGCAAATTACACCAAACAAAATTACATAAAAAAAACTATGAAGATAAGCTAAGTGTTCATAGACATGAGAATTTATTCCTTTTTATTTTTCTCTAGGAATTATTCATATCTCTTCAAGGTGGCCTGGACCTCATTGTTGTCTGGCCCTGATGTACTCTTTGAGAAGGCAAGGACCCTTGTGATGGAATCTTTTAGATTAACTGGCAAGTCCTTGCTTTTGTCCAAACTTCTTTGTAACTTATTCATTATGATTTAAAACTTAACCAATTTATCAATGGAGTCAAGCATGAATTTTCCTATCTCAATCTTTGTTTGAATCAAAGATGAGAATTCTTGAGCTACTATCTCTATAGGAAGAATTTCTTGGGAATCATTTCTAACCTGACAAGGAAGCTCTCTAATTTTATCTATGAGATATAACATCTTATCATTATACATGTATTCAGCTTCTTTGAGATCTTTAATCATATTCTCAAGAACTTCTCTTTTATTATTTATTGCTTCCCTATACTCAATGAATATTTTTCTATTTGGAATGACCTTTTCCTCAACTAAGAGTTCCAACTTGAACTGACCTAGTTGAGTCTATATATCAATATCCTTTTTAGTAAATTATAAATTTTGAATGAGTTTCCTAAGTGTTTGATGGATTTCCACTTTCACTTCACTCAATTTATTCAAAAATTCAATGATAGAATGCAACCATTGAGTAACTTGTGATGTTAACCTTTCAATCCAGGTATTGATTGCCCAACCTTGAGATCCAATTTTATCTACCTACTAAATTTATTTTTGTATGTTCTCATGCTCAATAGGTTCAACAAACTCAAAAGATTGTGTGATCTTTAGTAGAACAGAGGTCATTTTTTCTACTTATACTTTGATTTGATCTTTAATTTTCTTATCCTTGTCATATCTTTCTAGCAAGGATGCCATAACTATCTATAAATCCACCTTTGCACCTTCATGTGTCTATTTACCTAGATTTATTCATGCAATCACATATTTAGACACTTGGATATATTCAATGTTTCTATCTTGGGGAGGCATAACAACCTCAACATACTTGTGTCTAGACTCAAAAATTACCCTTGACATTGTTTTATCCTTTTTTTTTGTTTGGGAATTTATTGGTACAAGTTGACCGAAATCAAAATCATTAGGAGAAATAGTTTACTTCTTCCTCTTAGGTGTTTGAGTCATCAGCCATGGAAGAAGAAGAGATGTATCTTTTGGAATGGAGGAATCCAAGGATTGTGAAGTTTGAGGAAGACCATTGGTTTGTGAAGTGGGTGGAATGGAAAGTGAGGTGGTGGAGGTAACCATTGGTGGAGTTGACACCAATGGGATAGTGGTTACAATTGGTGGGGTTTGGATTAGCATGAATGATACTTTGGTTTCTAATGATAAGTTATACTAGGGTAGTAGGGGCTTGAGTTTTTATTTTTGAGGAATATGTGGACATAAATTTATCCACATCCTATTGGGTGAAATACAAATTAGTTGGAGATCTCAACAACTTCGAAAGACTAGGTAAATTTGACAATGAATCAAAAAATTGATCTAGTGTACCTTGTGAGGGATCTTGAAAGATCATGGCATTAGGAGGTGAAGGTGGAGATGAAAGAACAACTTGAATAGGAATGAAATCAATTGGTATAGTTGTATTTGTAGGGGGAACTATGGAAAATGTTGCCTATGAAACTATAGTTTGAGAAGTTTCAACTGAAGAAACCTCTTACTGTGAAGATTGTTGAATCACTGGTTGAGGTAATTATGAAATTGTTGGCTGAGGTGGTGCCTCACTCGTGGCTAGGTTTTCTTCCTTTTCTATTTGAGCACTTTCTATTGCACTATCTTCTTTATCTTTTCTATTGCCTTTACTCACAAACACAAAATTTGGTTTCTCTTTGGAAGTGGAGGCATCTTCCTTGTTCTTTGTTCTCAACTCCTCTCATTTCTTGGTAGTGTCTTCATCATATTCTTCCTCAAAACTAGTTTTGAAATTTTTTAACTTGATACCTTTGGACTCCATCCAAGCTTTAGTCCTTGAAAGAATGGGTTGAAATCTATCTCTAATTGATGTGGATTCTTTGATAGACCATTATATTGGAGGGAGAGGAGTGGAAGATACCTGATTACCCTCATATGAGGGGTCTAATACATTCTCATCATCTAAAAAATATATTAGAATATCAACCAAAATTATATTTTTAATTTGGTCATCAGTAAGATGACTATAATCAAGTTTCCTTACACCTTCATCAGTTTTACATTCTTCCTAGATGTCTTCAATCTTGTGTATGTGAGTGAAATTATGCTTGAGCTTCTCCTTCATTAGCCTTTAATCAATGTCTTCTCTACTTTTAAATCTCTTAAGATTTATCCACTATAATTTAGTTTCTATGGTTTTAGCCTTTGGAGTGATTACAATAGTATACCTCCCAATAATGATTGGAAACTTAAAACATCATTTTTGAGCATTTGACTACTTCTTATGCACACTTATTATTTTCCTGTGCATCTCCATCAATATCAATTTATCACTTGGATACCTTGGTAGCATGTATGGTTGCTCATCAAATCCTCTGACCCTGATTTAGGTGAAGGTTGGGAACTGTAGAAAGATGCAACCAATCTTATTAACTTTTACCCATACTTGATTTGAAACTCTCTTTTTCTTAAGGTCTTATTCAAAGATGAAAATGAATTTGTAGAATAAACATCATTGACTCTCTTATAATATTTGATTATTTATTTGAGAGTTAACTGTGGATAATATTCATGAATAGGAACATATTTTATATCACCATTACTGGTCAATCCCAGGAAGGCTCTCGTGTTGGATGCAACATATACCGGATAAGAAGTCATATAAAATTTTAGATAAGAGGTCACCTCTAAGAGTTGGTGACATATGGCATTGTTGATTTGACTTTCCAAATAAATTCTTTATTTGTCCTTCTTGATGATGAAAATGTAATGATATATCCACACTTGAAATACATTTGATGTAGGAAGACCTTTAACTCTGCTTAGGAGAGTAATCAAATCTCCTGCTTCTTTTAAGAATTTATTGTGATATAAGTACTTAGGCCATCTTGTAATTGAATGTTTAGGAGTCCTGAGCCAATGAGTATTGCTATGTTTTTTACACTTATAAAAATTCCTATCATATTATTTATGAGTTGAGTTCATACTTATATTTGAGTACTCTTCAATGTTTGAGAGATGAACTATTTTATCAAAGTAATCATCATTTAGCCGATTGATCACCTTCCCACTTGTATCCCTAATTGATCTGGTTTCTTTGTCAATGTGGGCAACAACTATTAAAACAAATTTTGGATCTTGTGCTGAGATAGGAAATGTAGTTTCTAAATGAATCTCACTATTTAAAATAGCCTACATGTGTGAAGCAATGGGGTCCTTCCCTTGTCTATGTAAGAAATCTACCATGTCAACATGTCCAATCTCAATGTCTCTAATCTAGTCCACATTAGACTCAACTGTAGATGTAGGAAACACACCTTAGAACTTATACTTCATTATTTTATTGATAGGTGAATCATCTAACATTGATCAAGTAATTGCAAGAAATTTTCATTTTTATAGAGTTAGCATTTTCACTCATCTTGGAGAAAATTCAAGAGTGGAAAAAATCCATGCTCTTACACGAGATATGGATAAAACTGGTCTTTGGTGCAATCCAAAGAAAATTTTTTGAATTACATAGGAGTTGGTAAAATTTTGGGGTAAGGTGTAAGTTAGAGAGAATTCTTCAACTTGCACCAAACTTGGGTATGTTTTAGGTATAGGTCAGAGAATTTTCTCTAACTTGCACCTTGCTTAGGTTTTAAACGTGCTAGTTTTGGTGTAAGTTGGATAATTTTCTTTGATCTACACCTTGTATCACATTGGTGTGGGTTAGAGAATTTTATCTAACTTACACCTTTGGTTTAGATCTCAAGGTGCATTGATATTGGTGTAGGTTGATAAAAAATCTCTGACCTGCACCATGGGATTTGGAAAAAGGGTGTTCTTTGGAGAAAATTCTCTGATGTGCATCAGGTTACATGCACTTCAAAGATTTTTCTCCAAATCGCACCATTATAAGATTTAAATTATGCAACTTAGAGAAAATTATTTGAGGAACATAAGGCATGGAAGGTTGGTTATAAAATTATCTAACATGCACCTGAGGTATGTAATTTCATAACATTATTTATGGAGAAAATTCTCTAAATAATATAGGAAGAACTAGGGTTTTGAATGTGTAAAATAGCATTCAAACACATGAAAAGCGATGAGTTAAAAGTTATTTCCAAACATTAATAATCATGAAATAGAAATGGAATCAATCTAAAGATAATAACAAAATAAATTAGGGCAAACTTAAGGATGAAAAAGAAAAATGAAAGGAAAACAAACAAAAATTACTTGTAATGAAGATGAGCTCTGCAAATGGAGATGAAGAATTCAAATGTGAAGGTAATAATGAATGCACATGAGCACAAAAAATGGCAATGAGAAATGCACAAGAGCACAAAAATGGTAGAGGAGGAGCAAATAGGCATGACACTGATGGAGAAAATAAAGGTAAAAAATAAAAATTACAAGGTGATTATATATAAACTCTTTAATAAATGCCCATTAATTACTAGGTTGGGTAGTGGGCCCTTAGTGCAGGGTTGGAGAATTTATCCAACCTTCCACATGAAATGTCAGATAAATTATTCGCTCTTGCACGCAATGGTGTATTTTGAAGGAAATTATTTTATTTGCACCAAAGTGAACTTATTGTAGTTCATAGAAAATTCTTTGAACTGCACAGGGTAGAAAAACTCCCTCAAAAAGTCTAAATTTTTTATGATAACACAATAAGGCAATAATTAGCCTTATTTTACATGCTTAGATCCCATGGAATATGAAATGGACAAATTTCATAGGGGTTATCTTATGAATTAAGCCTACTAAATTTAATTATAACAGAGTTTACATTGAAAGTTTTTTGTGAGGTATAAGAAAAGGGTGAAAATAAAGCAGGGAACAAAGCGAGGAAGTGGTAGGTTACTAAGACAACATGAGAAAATACTTTGAAGACAAACAAGATAAGATAAGAAAAACCATGGTGGATTTGAGCAGAGGATAGAGGAGAAATGTGTATCCTCTACATCATTTTGGTATCAAAGACAAAATATTTTGTGGCTAGATATGATTTGCAGTTTTTATATTATTGATTTCATATGCAAGAAGATTTTGTTGAATGCATGTTGAATATTGGTTTTCAAAAGATATTGAAAGATTTTTTGAAGGTGGTTATGAGAAGCTAACAAAGATTTTAGGAATGAGGTAAATATGTTTTAGGTGAATGTGAAGTAGAGGTAGAAATATAATTGTAAGAACAGAAAAAGTAGTGGCATAACCCTTAGACAAAAAGGCTTAAAGAAAAAAAGAGAGGAAAAGAGCGAGTGAGAGCTCCAACAAAGAAGCTCATAGGTGATCTTGAAGAGAGTCTTATAGGTAGGACAAGAAAAAAATAAGTCCCAAATGAGGATAAAAAAGAGACTTCAAGAGAGAGAGTCAAATGAAAGATGAAATGAATGGTCAAGAGAACAACATGGAAGACTTGTTTAGAAAAGAAGAGATATAGAATGATGAAGAGCTTGATATATGAAGAATGCCACAAGAAAAATATGGAAAAGAAGATGGAAGCAAAAAAAATATGGTTAGAAAGAGAAAAAGAGATGGCAAAAATGAAAGAGGAAATGGCAAGGCTAAACAAGATCTTGGAGGAGTTGAGACCAAGATTCCAAGTGTGCATATAGAAGAAAGTTAAATGGCCTCTCAAGAAGTTGATTGAGAAGAAGAGGAAATAAAATATGAAGCAACTAGCAAGGTAGCCTAAAGAAAGATGAAAGGAGGCAAATAATTCTCACAAGATTATAACTAATGATTTCTTTGAATGTTTGCATACAAGTGAAGAGCAATGGAGGCATGACCAACATGTTAGTGAAGAAGAAATTGATTGCGAAGTAGTGTATAGGGACACAAACTTGTGTTGTCCTAAAGAAAGTGAGCCATTAGATGAAGATGAGCAAGAAAGAGAAGTTGAAGTAGTACCATACCTCATGACAAGAAAGAATGAGGACTATTACAGTCAAGAAAGAATGGAGGAGAACCAAAAGGTACAAGGTATTCAATTTAATGTTAATTTTGATGAATATTATGATTTGAAAATTGAGGAGGATGAATTGTATGCAAGTACATTGAGGCTGACAAATGTGTTAGTTGAAGGATAAAAGGTATACTAGCATATAGATAAGTGGTTGACACACATGAAGTGACATCAATAGAGAATGAAGAGGAAGCACAAGTAGGAGTGATTGACAAGACTGAGTTACAACAGGTTGGAGTGATTTATTTGGTACCAATGGAGGATAGAAATGATGTGTATAAGTTTATAGTAGAAGAAGAGAATTTATGGTAATAAATAATGGAAGCATCAGATGATTTGAGTCTCATAGGAGATAATAATAGCATCATGGCAGTTGAGTGTGCATTGGAGAGAATCTTGAGCCAAGAGGAAGAAGAGTTGGCAAACAATGAGCAAGGAAAACTCCAAGAAAACAAGTAGGAGGTGAATTTGACTAACATTTTTGTTCTAAGTAAAAGCTATAAAAATCAAATAAATAATCAGCAACTGCCCATGAATACACTGAAGAAGCAAGACAAAATAAAGAACAAGTGAAATAATAACAAAAGAGGAGTAAAACAAAGAGGAGCCAATATAGGCAAACATTACAAAGGCCTTGGTATCTCAACTAGCACTTGGGACCTAGGTTGATGTGCACTTGAAAAAGGATGCTACAAGAGATCTCAAAGTTAATATCTTTTATAACTTTCATGGGAAAATTTTTCATGCTCCTCGGTAGTATGATGTAGGAGCATCACTACCCAATGTACATATTAGTCTAATTTTATTGTCTAGAGTCATTTGTCAAGTTGTTCTAGTCTTTTTCATTCCATAGGAGTCCATAATAGTAGTTAGTAATATATAAGTACACAAAATACTCACATGATGAGTCACTTTAGTGAATAAGATAGGTAGTTATGCACTCCCAACATTCAGAGGGAGTTACAAAATTAGTTACATTAGTTTTAATATTAAAAGAAAGGTAATTGTTTTGTTTGCATGTGTCAATTGAGGAATGAGTCAAGGTATCAAGGGGTAGGATTTTAAAGCATGAATGTAAAGAAACCCCATTGAAGAGAATAGAGAGAAATTTTGATCATCTGCTGACAAGGGATGTATGATAGACCCTGTAATTTCTTGTATACGAGTGCAATGACTATTGATTATAATTATATTCAATGATAAAATATGAGTAAAATCAATTTATGTTGATCCTTGTGTATTTTTGGTAAGATTAAATGTGTTTTTAGGTGGTTATTACAAGCATTTGTCAATAGATTTCAAAGTCTTTTGAATATACTTGTTATAGACCAGTCTATTTGGTGTATTTGTAAACTGTGCCTTAAACGTTGAAAGGAGATTGAACGATAATAAGTTTATGATGACTCATGTGTGTTGGTAAGTAAATATTGGTGTTATTTTTGTGTTTCAAAGATAAAGCATAATAGCTTTAATTGCTTTGAGTTGATCAAAGGAAACAAATATGTTGCTCCTTGTTTTGATTAATATTATGTATTTGGACTAATTTTTCATTTATGTTGAGCAAGGCGTTGGGTACGTTTATGTTTGTGTCAGTCATAATTTATGTTTTAAGACTGAGTGAATGTCCTAGTTCAATAGGATATTTTGTGAGTTGGTGTATTAGACGTATTTGCATTGATAAAATACCCGTGTATAAACTTATCAACATTCAAAATGTGTTTGAAAGATACCATGTTTTATTCTCATAATGGTGTTAATATGGTACTAAGTGTTTGATGATTTATGTAGTCCATAAGGCAATAGACAAGTTTATAGACAACTATGCAAAAGTTGTGTAGGAAGCAGGACATTGAGTGATGATTACCTTTAATCACTCCTTTCCATTTGGTAAGTACTTTGACAATGATCTAAAAGGTGTTATGAATAATTAGAATCCATCAGGTAAATAATAATTCAAAAAATTCATAGTATTGAATTTTTAAAGTTTTCTAATTTTGTGTTAACAAAGTCAAGCAAGAATTCATTAGAAAAGAAACACAGAGATGGTGTATGTTGTCTAAGGAGAGTGAATATATTTAAGAATATTTCACACATGTTTGAGGTATCTCTTGCACTTTAGAACAACCTACAGATTTTTATAAGGTATGCATAGTCAACTTAAGCTCTCCTTTGAGAGGCATCACAGAGGTTAATAAGAGATTGACTAGTTATTAAAAGAGATTTGGAATGATACATAGAGTCCTATTTCAAAGGTGCATGCAACTCGAGATATAAATAAGTTTAGCTTGTTGCTTTAAAAAGTGTATTATAAAATGGATTTTGGAAAGGTGTAAGGAATCTGCTCAAAAAGTGAGAAACCATCAGTGAGTGAATAGATTTTTGAGTATGTACATATTTAAACATGGTAGTATGTAAATATAATGTGAACAAATATCTATAAGGGAGGCATAATTACATTGAAAGGGAATTATGTGATCAGAGTTAAGATAGTGGAAATGGTGAGGAATTTGAGTACCTATGTAGAGAGATAGATTGATGACAAGTGAAATTTATAGGAATGTGACATATGTAGTAGGTAAGTTTTATTGTTTGATAGTCTTTATGGTGTTTAAATTGTTTTCAAGTCATTTTAAATAAGTATTCAATGGAAGGATTATACTCAGGTTTGTAACACTATGTCTTTATACATAGCCAAGATAGAGATTAAAGAAGGTATGTGATGAGTTTTTAAGATGATGTAGTAGGGTCTGAATGGTCCTTACAGGTTGATCATTACTAAATTAATAATGTTTGATTAAATCAATTCTACCAGGTTAAAGATCAAAACGTCAATAAAAGAAAGTGGAATTGAGTTTACATTGAAATTTTCTTGTGAGGTATAAGAAAAGGGTGAAAATAAAGCAGGGAACAAAGTGAGGAAGTGGCAGGTTTATTAAGACAATAGGAGAAAAGACTTTGAAAATGAACAAGACAAGATAATACAAACCATGGTGGATTTGAGTAGAGGATAGAGGAGAAATGTATATCCACTGCATCAGTAAGGATTTTTACTGCTTACTCATCAATGTAATTTTACGTTTTGGTTACACATATTTAATTAAGTATTTTTAATGTTTTTACATTATTGTTGGATTACCATTTTTGACATGTGTCCTTGGTTTGAATTGGTGATTTTTCCTTTCTTACTTACAGTTTACTTGTTTGAGTTTTTTAGTATTTAGTAGCCTTGGCTTTTTAATGACCTAATTTACTCTAAATTTTGACTTGGTAATTTGGTTTAACATAGCACTAATCACCCTAACTTGCCATAATTCCAAGTAAGTCTCATCCACATACCATCAATTATCTTGGTGTTCATATATTTGTTTGTTTTTACTCTTTAGTTTTGTATCCTTGGGTTTGTTGAAAGCGGTCTCTACGCCCTCCACGATCAAAACTACAAACACAACATATAACCATCCAATAATAAAGGTAAGTTAAGGTATGCATACAACACTTTTATTTTTATTTATTTCTGTTAGGAACCCGTGGAAGCACAATTGATTACCATATACAAGCAACTTAAGATGTGGAATTAACCAGAAGTAACAAGTAACTAGAAACCAGAAACAACACAGAATATGAGAGACAATACACAACTTGTATTAATACTCATCTAGAAAAGAATACAATAAAGAAGATGCCACTTCTTCTTCACACCTCTCAGAGGCTTCCCACACCTCAAGTGTACAGTACTTCTTTCCTCAAAGCCCTCTCTCTTACGGTCCCAACACACAACTCAAACACAGAGTTGGTGTTCACCTCTAACTAGTCAGTATCCACTACTGCCAGTACACCAGTGCTCCACGCACTCCACAAGTGCTCCACACACTCCAACAAGTACTCAACATACTTCAAGTAGATCTCCCAAGAAATGCAACAACCTGCAACCCAAATGATCTTACTTATGGAAGGAACTACCTTGCCTTCCTCTCTTGCTCTCTGATGTGTTGCTGTCACCTTTGATCCCGCTGTCACCTGCAGATCTCCTTTGACCTCGCACACACACCTGTAGATCTCTCTACACCCTGAAGAACCCTTGTCCTTGCCTCACCAAGTCCTTATGATTCTCCAAACCAGTACCCCAGTGGATCTTCTCCCTGATCTAGCACACCTACAGACCAACCAGATCATACACACTTAGCACCCCTGTGGAACTAGGAGGAATGCCCTTGCTCACTTCACACACAGAAGGAGCTAACTTTGCTCAACTCAAACTAGAACACTTTACAATACAGCCCATGAGTCTCTTAAATAAATCTCATGCAAACAATAATTAGACGTCTAATTACAATAATTAGATTCACAGATCAAGACTATAATTAGCCTCTCAACATGTAAACACCCGGTTCATTAACTAACTATCTGTGAACTAGCAGTTCTGAACTGCACAAGCGACTGATGTCGGTCCCTGTTAGGCTGGAGATGACCGACGTCGACCAATATTTGATCGATGTTGGTTGCCTTTCCCACTGTATATGACCGATGTCAATTGATCGAACCGACGTCAGTTGCCTTGCAACTTAGCAACCTCTCAACAACCTCCTCCATGTCTACAATAGTGAAGCTTTTAGCTCCACAACCTAACAATCTCCCACTTAGAGATAAATAGCTACACTATACCTATACATGTACCCCACCTAATTTATTTCTTGGCTTGTATCCCTCTTCAAGCTCAACCTTAAAGACCAACCACCACAAATCTTGTGGTGCACCTCCTGTCATCTGAGTAACCTACCACATCCGAACCTACACACCCATGTAGTGAAGTCCTGACCCTGTTAGCATGTATACCTGCTACTGGTCCCTCTCAAATACCTGAGAACCCACTTCCCTAAATTAGCTCCTAACTCTCTGACAACACCCACTGCATGGGAAACCCAGGTCCAGTACGCATGTACTTAACCTCATCATGTGAATCTAGACACTACTCATAGAACTGTCCAACCATCGACATGCTAACCGATCTCACACAATCATTCAGAGACAAAATCAACCTGTGATCTCCATGTCTCTAGAACACACTTATGCCAAAGAATTTTGCTCCCAAATTCCTCATGACATACCACTGAACTAACTTTACCTTTAGCTCAGCAAAACCCTGTATGTGTAACCCTGCATCAAAGCAAACACACAACATATAGTAACAGGATAATGTCATGACTCATCATCCATCTGGTAAAGAAACCACAGTAGTTACAATGACATTGACTAAAGCCATGCTTTGTCCTCCACCTGTCACACCTGTACCACTGTCCTAGAGCTTCCACAAGACCATATGACCTGGCCTTCTGTCTCACATGTCCATTCACTCTATTCTTCAACTAAGGAATCCATTCATCTTTTAGTGATTTCATACCGGCTGGAAACCCTACCAAATCTCCCATTTGGTTTTGCATCCTAATCATGCCATGCTCCCACTGTTTCCTGGATCTTTCCTGCTCTGCAGTGAGCAACGAATATAAAGAAGAAGAACAACAAATTTGAGGCTTACTTACCACTTTCAGTCCTCTATATGGGCGTTTGAGACTCCTTGACAGCTTGCTATCTGCCCAAAATCTGTTACAATGACTGACGTTGGTCACCACATAATCTGCATCCAACCGATGTCGGTTCTCATGTGATTGTCCTTTCTACCGACACTGGTTATCTGACTGACATTGGTCTTACCTAGTCATCGACGTTAGTTCCTTGACTGATGCCGACAGCCACTCTACCTAACACCACCAGCTCTGGTCTGCACATGACCAACATCGATACCTATTTGATCGATGCTGGTTACCCTTGATTGATGCCGATAACTGTGTTCGCTTGTGAGTGATGACTTTCTACCCATGAGCTCTTTTGAATCAAAACCCATGTCCAAACTGCCCTGCTTAGAAGTATATAGCCCCATCCACTGGTCTCTATTCGTCATCTCCTCCAAGAACACCAAGGCTTTCCAGTTCTTAAGTCTATCAAACACATATGTCTTCCGCTTAAGAACATGCATCTCCTTCTTGCTCATGTGACCAAGCCTACAAAGCCACGTCTTTGCAACAAAAGAAGAATCAGTAATATAAGCAAGTAGATAAAGAGTACCTACTTTCTTACTACCAGCTAATTCAAGTGCATCTGCTATGAGAGTTTCTATGCATCTCTCATTACCCAACTTTCCTGAAGAAATTAGCCACATCTTCAAGCCTGGGGCCTGCATGACCTCCTTCAACACCCATGTGTTGGCCGCCTGCAATTTCAGCTTCACTTCCCCTTTGCCAATAATTTGACAAGGCTCACCAACCCCTCTACTTGGGGCTACATGGAAAGAGACAACATAATCTATTAACCAAGATTCAATTTTATCCAGAGCATCTTGTGCAACAACACCTGCAACATTTGCTTCTTCATGTTGATCTGCTACCAACCAACAATCTTTATTTACCTGCTCTTTATTTCCATGACACCATAATTGACCATTCGTGTTATTCAGTTCCTCCATTCTTAGCTTAATTTCTTCTGTCGTTGCTATACTCCCACTCAATCAAAAACCCTTTAGAGTGCCCTATAACCAAACACAAAACTTGCTCCCTGCAACCTTAGCTCTGATACCAAGTGTTAGTGGTATCAAGCTATGAGCCAACAACCTTGCTCTGATACCAACTGTTAGGAACCCGTGGAAGCACAATTGATTACCATATACAAGCAACTTAAGATGCGGAATTAACCAGAAGTAACAAGTAACTAAAAACTAGAAACAACATAGAATATGAGAGACAATACACAACTTGTATTAATACTCATCCAAAAAAGAATACAATAAAGAAGATGCCACTTCTTCTTCACACCTCTTAGAGGCTTCCCATACCTCAAGTGTATAATACTTCTTTCCTCAAAGCTCTCTCTCTTACGTTCCCAACACACAACTCAAACACAGAGTTGGTGTTCACCTCTAACCAGTCAGTATCCACTACTGCCAATACACCAGTGCTCCACACACTCCACAAGTGCTCCACGCACTCCAACAAGTACTCAACATACTTCAAGTAGATCTCCCAAGAACTGCAACAACCTGCAACCCAAATGATCTTACTTATGGAAGGAACTACCTTGCCTTCCTTTCTTGCTCTCTGATGTGTTGCTGTCACCTTTGATCTCACTGTCACCTACAGATCTCCTTTGACCTCGCACACACACCTGTAGATCTCTCTACACCCTGAAGAACCCTTGTCCTTCCCTCACCAAGTCCTTATGATTCTCCAAACTAGTACCCTAGTGGATCTTCTCCCTGATCTAGCACACCTGCAGACCAACCAGATCATACACACTCGACACCCCTGTGGAACTAGGAGGAACACCCTTGCTCACTTCACACACAGAAGGAGCTAACTTTGCTCAACTCAAACTAGAACACTTTACAATATAGCCCATGAGTCTCTTAAATAGATCTCATGCAAACAATAATTAGACATCCAATTACAATAATTAGATCCACAGCTCAAGACTATAATTAGCCTCTCAACATGCAAACACCTGATTCGTTAACTAACTGTCTGTGAACTGGTAGTTCTGAACCACACAGGTGACCGATGTCGGTCCCTATCAGGATGGAGATGACCGACATCGGCCGATATCTGACCGATGTCAGTTGCCTTTCCCACTGTATATGACCGATGTCAGTTGATTAGATCAATATCGGTTGCCCTGCAACTTAGCAACCTCTCAACAACCTCCTCCATGTCTGCAACAGTGAAGCTTTTAGCTCCACAACCTAACAATTTCCATTTTAGTCATTTTAATTTTATTTAATTTTTCTTTAAATATACTATAAACAAATTTTAGCCTCATTATTGTGTGTTGCTATGTTCTTTTCTCAAATCACCATCCCCTATTACACTTATGTGACACATGATAATATTCGAGTGGGTCATATGCATACACATAATATTTTTAAACTTTATCAATTATGATTTCTATCTTGTAAGAACATGGCAAGTCTTAATCTTTTTGAGTGCATGACTTAAGGGGTACACTAGAAAAGGGGTGGGAAGACCATTAGTGTTTCACAATATTATTGTCCCTATACTACCCCTTACTATTAATCCAACCACCTCATAAAAAAAATCCCTTGAGCTTTGCCTCCTCTTTTTCACCCTACTCTAGTTATTTTATACCCTCATTAGCCCTTCCCTAGCCTAAAATCCTTTTTGATGGTTGACAATAAACTGTTGGTCCCATCAACCCTATACTCTAATTGAAAAAACTCATTTGGGGTGTAATTCAGCCCCTGGATGACTTGGACCAAGATCTAATTTTTTTGTCAATAATGATACAGAGTCAATTGGGTCAACCCTATCAGTTAAACTTTTGAAAAGGACTAGAGTTAGATTTATCTATATAAACACATCCATTTCACCATTCTTAAGGAGACAACAAGAGTTAATTATTCACTTGTATTTCTTTATATTCTGCTCTTCTACCATTTTGCTTGAGGAGTATTAGCTTAGGGTTTCTACTTAGAGAATAATCTTGTCTTGTGTAAAAGTTTTGGATGTTTGGGCCTCTCTTAGTGACCCTTACAAACCATAATATCCTCTTGCAAATCACCTCTAGCCAAGGGAGAGATTGAGTCTCGATGGGTTTATCTTCAAGGTAAATATCTCTAACTTTACTCCTCTCTTTAGTAGATAGAAGCAGCATAAGTAACGGATTTTGAATATATTTCTCTCTCCATGAATTAAGGTCTTACTTATTCATAGCTTAAATAAGATTATATTATGCATGTTTATTTTTATGTTTACTAACCACATTTTGTGCCACAAGCTTTGGTGAGCACTAGATTAGACTTTTACTTTACTAAATATGAAAACATAGGACCTAATTAGGGTTATTGCATAGTTTTGCTTGATTGGAGGATTTTGAACCCTTCCTATAGATATTATTATGGTAAGAGATCCCTGGTATAGGTCTAATGGATCTATGTTGGTCATGACCTCGAATATCTAATGTATCAACAATTGGAAGTATAAGTAGGATTTATCTTCTTTAAGATATGATTTATTTATAGATCATTTGGATTTCCCCTTGCATACACAATGCACCTAGGAGATAATTTACATATTTACTTGAGTCTCTAGCTTCACTCCTTAAGAAGCTAGTGGAGTGTCATCTCATATTTCTCACTCCTCCCTTAGAGGTTGATATGAGTCAACCTATACCAAAAGGATATGATGCAAAAGCTTATTGTGACTATAACCAATGTGTTAAGAATTATATAAACATATGTTACATGTTGAATCACAAGATACAATGCCATATTGATAGTGAAAATATTAAATTTGATTATTTTCCAAAGGACTCAGGATCACAACATGGTAACCATTAGAACTAGAAGATATTCAATAATCCATTATAAAATCATTATAATGAAGCACCAAAAGTAAAAATGGCATATAATACACATCCTCATCCATCATATTATGGGCACACATTATATGGGATTATTGGCACACTTACACATGAGATACCTCATATGGTTGATAAGCCTTCTATTACTTTTGATGATAGTGAAATTGTGTATGATGACTCATATCTTCACTCATTATTTTTTAGAGCACATATTAATCATCATCCTATATGTAGTGTTATGGTTGATAATGGTTCTAGTTATAATTTATGTACTATGAAATTAATCATATATTTTCAATATACACATGATAATTTATACCCTTCAACCAAAACATCAAAATATTTGATGGCAAAATGCAATAGGTTTTTGGTAATATTTATTTACCTTTATAGGTTGGTCCAACACATGTGACCACCACTTTTTTGATTATACCACATATGGGAGTCTTTGATATGTTATTGGGATGGCCTTTAATTCACAAGCCCCATTTAATACCCTCCGTAATGCATAGATGTATTGAGTATATGATCATCTTATACAATAAGAGGAATTTATTCCAAGTCAAATAATTATAAAACCTATTCAAGTCAATCATGAGAAAAAAGGTAAGTAAAAGAAAATTAATTTTCCTAGGTGACTAATACTAGAGAGGTCATTGAATCATAGGCACATAGTGAAATCCATATAGCTATCATTTGTACCTACATGGCCCAACTAGTTGTTGAGAGAATATCAACATGTTTCAAAGAGGGTACAAAGACCCAAAATTGTAGTTACATAAAAAAATTCATAGAGCGCTAAGCAATGGTTTTCATGAACCACTACATCTTATACTCATGACCACAGAGTCTTATGAGGCATAGATAAAGTATCACAAATTACACTATTCGAGGTTTGACACATATCCATGATCCTTGGAAAAATGACTAGTTTGTTAAACCCCATAGTAAGTCTAGATCACCCTATGAGCATCCCTTAGATGGGATCATTGGCTAGCCTTCTCAATCCTAAAATTCAAAAAAGTGAAAAAAAATGAATCAAATAATCAATAAAATTCAAAAACATTCAAATAAATAAAAATTAAAAAAGTAATTAGAATTTACATGTTACCAATTTTTGCATATGTTGTTTAATTTATATTAGTAAATATCATTTCATTTTCCTTCATATATACACATATGCTTCAATGGTGTTTGAGTGTAATACAGTCATACACTAGATCCATGATACATGAGCCTAAAAATGTTGGACCTTTCCTCTATCCACATGACACACTACATTGGGGGCATTTGATTCTATTGATCATAATTGCTAAACTTCATACAAAAGATAATATATAATATAATTCATGGAAAACAAATTTCAAATGAGTTATAGAAAAAATATTCATACAACCTTAACTCGTGCTAAAATAAAATCTAAACTAAAGAAAAACTAAATAAATTATAATAAAATGAAAATGGCCAAGTATTATATTCTAGCTCTAACTATAAATGGACCAACCCTCTTTACAACAAAGAAATTGTCTTTTATAAGTCACTCAATCCACTAAGTCATAAAGATAATCACCTGATGGGTGGTTATAAACACTTAATGAGATGTGTCCATTATTACTCAAATTTGAATTGGGCTACACACAATCCTAATGAAATTAGGATAAAGGTCACAGTGACTAATATTTGAATCGAATCGTCAGTAGTTGGAGTTATTGAAGGTTCCCTCGAGCCAACTAGTAATACATATTTTACTCAATAATGGCATTGCCTAATTAAGATAACAAACTCTCATTTATGCTCTGGCTCAATCCCAATGCACATGCCAAATATTTGAGTTAAATCCACTATCTAAAAAACCTAGGAACCTATATCAAAAGGTTCCTTTAGCCACTATAAGATAATATAATTCATCATTGTATATATCTGATTGGACTCACTTTCCAATTTCTATATTTTGATGAGAAATATGGGTGTCAAGTTTAGGATTGGATCATGTTCATGTAGGTCCACACATATTCCTTGGGAAAACCATTCCATGTGTCAAATTCTCACTACTCAGTAAAGCTATCATTTTAGTAATATATGGGGATCATACTATATGTTAATTTCTCTTTAATTCATTGTGTGTTGATTCCCCTACTTGATTTGAATTTTATTTAGATCTAATGCAATGAAATATTAAAAAGAGGCAAGATCCCACTCACTTGGACCTATATGGGTCCTCGTTCATTATTCCATGCTCTAACTACCCTAAAGTCCTAAGATCCTACATGTAGACATCCAATTCCTAACACCATTTATGTTGAAATTGTCAATCTTACTTGAATTGCACTCAAATGCACATTTTAGGTCAAAATACATAAAATGTGCTAAATGGTTCAAACATGTCATTTGCAAGTGCCAATTTAAGTCAAAGTATCCCTATATGGAGTAATGCAATTTATGGGATAGCTAACTTTGATCAATTCACTTCGATTCAAAATGACCATTTCGTCATTTAGTGCTCTAGATCATTCTTTTCTTCTAATTCATTGGTATACATCATGTGCCTTTGTTATTTCATGTTAACAAAATCCTAAATGGGAATACATCTCCAACACATCTAACATTGCCTTCTAGTTCCTCTCTAGTCAAATTATGACCTAGTAATATGACTTTCTGACCATTTTGATTAATTGAGGGCCAATTTTCAAATAATTACACAAATGTTGATTAACCTTGTTTAAGGCTAATTAATCCAAATCAATAGCTTAAGTGGATTTTCCATGAGACTTGTTGAATATTTACTTCTAAAAATTGATTCCTATTAACTACATCATCAGGTGACATCATTTCTTGGGAAGACATCC